>JAMYCR010000014.1:1397189-2089689 GCA_028830335.1 Eucera pruinosa
TTCCAAAGAGGTGAAAGAGAAATATAAGTTTTGTATTTTGTTGCATGGACACGCTGTATATTCTATTTTAGACTTGTTATGTATACAAATTAGCTTACAATTAGAGCATTTATCTTTAAACTTTTGGTAGTTCTTAATAGTTGACTAATTTCTATGGTATTTATTTAGATGGAAACCTTGAGAATTTATTCGTTCGAAGCACTTGAGTGCATTTAAAAATTATAGGATTTTGTAAAGATATATCTTAAAGAACGATATCTTTAGCCATATTATATTCGAAAGTATTAATTACAACTGCAACAGAATTGACTTTAGGAAAGCTTATCTTAAATTAATGTTACAACAATCGTAATATTACCATTCAGCGTGTTACGTATTCGCTAGTAACCGTTCATTGTTGGGTTAGTATTCTTTGTAGACGTAAACGTTCCAATTACTTTACCAAGCGTATATGATGTACTTTGATGTGCATAAGTCAGATCCTCGACAAATCGGCTACCTCGATGAAAGACCTGAATCTTTAAAAAGCAGTCCTTCACTTTTGGAGTATGTCTCAGAAGTGCATTTGTACGGTAGACATATCTCCCTGCTGTTTGAACTTTGTCCTTTGAATTTTTCTCCGTGACCATTCTTGCATAAGAAAAGTAACGACACGAACAAACTTAGTTTTTCAAATGTAATAATTTCTTTCCCTACGCGTTTATTAGAAGTTTTATTTAAAAACTTTGAAATGGAAGTTGCATAAAACGAAGCAGGAAATGTTTAAGGAAAGAAGAAGAGAATGAGTGCAAAGTTGATTGTTTATTATGCAACATTTAAAACATAGAAAGTATTGCCCTGTGTAGGAACATGATCCACCGTAACGTAGACATACGAATTCTAATTTAATGTAAAATAGAAATATCCGTATATAATCAGATCATTGTTTCGTTATAAAGTGACCGCGGCAGGGAATGTTTGCAACAAAGTACAGAACGCATTTGGTATATAAAATTATAAGAAGTATCCAAACCAGATGCAAATTGTAATAGCTTGCGGATAAAACTGATCTCTGTTTAAGTTCCATTTTCTTAAATGTGTTATACAAAAAAAAAAAATATTAATTTGCATAAACATCCGCAGCGTAATCGTAAAGTAGTATATAATGAATTAATGATATCAATTCTACATCACAAAATTGTAAAATTTAAAATTCCGTTAGCAAATACAGCGAATTAAAAAAATAACGTAATATTTTTTGCCTTTTGTTGCAGGTGAGTGTAACCGGCTTATTTATATCGACTGACGCCGAGGACCAGACGCCAATATTTCAAACCACTTTCTACGAAACAGAAGCAATATGTTGCCTTGAAATTGATCAGAAAAAGCAGACAACGGCTTGGTCGTAAATTTGTCACTCCGATTTGTTACGTGTCACAAGCCAAGGTACCGTGTTTCCATCCGCTCGAGGATCATTGATCTTTATTTCCTGTTTACACATCAGACGCCGCCGGTTCTTGCTAATTAAAAGCAACCAATCGACTATCAGATGAAGTAGTAAAAGCATGAAATATTGTTCCCCGCGTAATCACGAAGATTTCCATGCTAACCGATCGATTCTTTTTCTTCTCTGGATAAATCGTTCGTGTTAAAAGTCGCGCGGTCGGGCGTAAAAGCTCGTATCAGTTTAGTTTAATTAACAACATCTGTGATTACTGAGTGCGCCCACAGTTGGGTTCGATTTTTTTTGTCTTTTACCGATTCTTTAATCTTCTATTTTTAGAGAGGAAATAGCAGCCGACATATATACGTTTAATCGTGTACGGCGTGGACGAGATAGAGCACGCGAACGATGAGAAAACGCGATTGCGAAACATCGGAATGTCTGATTGCGTTTCCTCGCGGAGGCGCGTTCGAAAGGACAGAAATTATAGGGCAATTTCGCGGCAGAGCCCACGTTTCCCATGGCGCCGCCGGATTCCTTTGTAATTTCGAGCGCACACTTTGTCCGCCACTCTCGACAATCGACTCGTTTCACCCGAGTTTACGGTGGACCTTTTTAAACTCTTCTTTTCCGAATACGAAAAGAAAGTGAGGTAAACGTATCAACCGTGCGCAGTGCTGTATCCCTCGAAAAGAATCAATTACGTAAAATTGTCGCACGTCGAGTAAAGAAATTCGAAATTTGTATTTGAGTATTTAAGTTGGAATATTTGAATTGAACTATTTAAATTTGAGTATTTCGGCTTGCGTATTTTAATTGGGAACTATTCGCAGTTGAATGTATCAACTTGAATATTTCAATTTTGATATTTGAGTTGAAGTATTTGAACTCGAATATACATCTGAGCTTGAACATTTAAGTTGGAATATTTCAATTTGAAAATATCAATTTAAGTATCTGTATTGGAATATTTAAATCTCTGTATTCGACGATCGAAATTTTCATATTTAAATAGGAATATTGGAACTTGAATGTTGCAGTTGAAGCTTAAAATTTAATTACAATTTAACTTCGAATATTTGGAATCGAAGAGTGATTTTTACGTTATTTATATAAAATACTCGTTCATTGGACTCGATAGAAAGGCGAGCTAACCAACAGATGCAATAATATCAACAGAAGCAATCAAGTACTCGCTATACAACTGTAAACAAATAAAAAAGATAGCTAATAGTCGTTAAAGTATGTTTTATCGCAATATATCTGCTAATTTTATCTTATCGCTCTAAATGGAGTAATACTTCAAATAAAATATAGTTAGCTGTACGACAATTAATTTCAGGATACATACTTAATACGCGTGCCTCGTTCCATTAATAATAAATACGATGTTAGCAGTTATCAGATTACGAGCATGACGTATAAAAAGTGTATCGCATGTACTAGTTTCCTCTAACTTTTCATAACTCGTTAACCTGACGCGAGATTATTTTCCGTTTCCTTTCTAAAAATATTGATATTCGATTGAAAAACATTCTATACAATCCATCTTTACTAAAACGAAGATTTCCAAAACTAAATCCGACTTGTAAAATTCCAAATAATCGCACCATCGAATAGAAAATAATTATTCCTCCTTAAACCGACAATCTAGTTCACGTATAAAATAATAAAAAGTAGAATAACTATACTCAGTATCCTAGTATTGCCATCGAGACTGTTAGATTAAATTGATTACTTTCCTATAGTTCAGATCATTATCAATTCGATTTACAAAAAGTATAATAAATTAAAATTAGCCTTCTTGAGTCTAGTTCTTTGCTGTTTTGCTCGACATCTATTTGCGTTCGAAGGCCCTATTAATTTGCCCCTTTTTTCTCCACCTCCCAATGTTCCAGTGAAGATGGTCGACGCCGAGCATCGCCACTGGCAATGTTTCCGGCAAAGCCTCCGGCAACGCGAATTAAGCGGCCTTGTATGTCCATTTTACATCATATGCCAAACGAAAGCCAAAAAGAATATGTAAAGGGTCATATGTAAAAGCCCTCACCCTTGAAACTGTAAGGGAGGCTTATATGGAGCAGCTTCGAAGGCCTGCGAGTGGCTGGCAAATCTATAATTTTCTTGAGTATTCCCGATAACTACTTCCGAAACTACTTATATACATACTTCGGGAGATCGTCGGAACCCGATATGTCGACAGATAATCGAAACGCGGTAGAAGCGAGCAGAAATAAGGGATACTTTGGTCTTGAAGCGGGGCTCGAGCATTACCGGCGGTATTCCCTCGTTGAATAGAGAGAATAATCGACGATAAAAATGAACAACGACGAGCCACCAGCTCACCCTTCTCGTGGGAGATTTCAATCGAATTCGACGCTTCGCGTGATAGACTCCTTTTTCCCCTATAGTTTATGGTTATTTGGGTTATTTTATCGAAGTTGTTGCCTGGTTATAGAGCCGTTTGTTACTCGGTTAGCTGGAATTTTTATTTCACAATGATAGGACAACTGTTGGGATATTATGTATAATTTCACTTCATAAGGATTGTATCGAATGAGTACAAAAGTTCTGATGGATTCGACCATAAATGATAGATTGCATTTGTTGCCAATAATCATTTATTTAATAAATCGAATATCCACTATTATTTCCGATAGCTAATGTAAATTATTCCGATTTCAGTTGGATTATTCCTATGTAAGAGTCCGAAGTTTAATAAATATTTCTATTCTTACTAAACTTCGTAAACAGAAATCTTACAAGAGACACTTAGATTTTGTAGTTTCTAGAGCTAGCGATTCTTTTTACTTTGTTATGGAAAAAAATTCTTCTCTATTTAAAGACGGTTTTGCGTTGCTTTTAAAGGATCGGAAGTCTGATTTTGAATGTAGTGGGGATGAAATGTAATTCTATAATTCTTCTGTAATTCTATACAGAAGATAGAACGGTTAGAAACGAAATTGAGAGTTAACTTATTTTAATCCAAACATGAATCATAAATATATTTACTAGCCTAGGACGGTATCCAACACCTATTCTAAAAAGCTCATCATTTTTCCTTAAAAAAGACGATACGTGATTTACCATGCAATCTATTGAAAAGCAAGCAAAACTGTTGCACTTACCTAGCGTATTATACTTGTACTTTCATATTTTTACATCATTTAGTGATATATCTATTTAGCTCAGTGCAAAGATTAATGATTGGATTTTGATAAATTCTATGAAAAATCACGTTTCATTATTTTTCGAAAGTTTAGGTAATTTTTATTAATGAGAAATGCGATTTGCTACTAGAATGACAGACAAAAGTTATTGAAAATAACAACGATCCTCTAATTGATCGAATATATTGTTTTAAATATAATAATAATATTGTTTATGGTCGAACTCATCGAAATCTTTGCACGCATCAATATTTGCAACATTTTTTTATGCAATGTTTGTTTATGATTTACGCCGTAAAGATTGTATTTAAAATGTTGTATTCTTTTGATTCAATGTTCGAAATTTGCTGCTACGTTGGTTGGACGAGTATTTTTGCGTTAGGCGTAGATTAATTCAGTGTCTTTTTTAAATAAATTCGATGTATATTTGGGAAGAACTAAACATAGCTTCACTGTTCAATGTCCTTCAATTATTCAGTCCTTTCGTGACTAACAGGACGCGTATGTTCCTCTTGAATACTCAAAAATTAAACACAATTCAGCATCCATTACAGACCCAATGATCAGTAAATTATAACAAAGAAAATTCTTAATAAAGAATAATTCGGCGAGGAAAGGGTTGAAATAACTTTCCTATTTATGGCACAGCTGATGAATTTTCTCTTTAAAAGCAAAATATGGCGGCTGTTAGTCGATAAAATTCACAAATTTTTTAGAGTAAAGTCTAATAATATTGTAATAATAATATATGTAATTTTTCTTTGTAAAAATTGTATTTAGAAAATGTTATGCAACTGCGAGGGTTTCATTGGGTGTTTCGATGTACCTTTAATATTAATCTCAGTTGGAAGCGAATCAGGAGTTTAGGAAGCTTTATAATTGGAGTCTTCTAAGGTTTTTAGACCTGAATGAACCGAGCAGTGGTCTTTTACGACTAGCCTGATCCTTGAGACTAAAGATTAAGCTTCTTTACTACGCTATTAAAACTTGCGCAGAGGATGTTTGCACTTTTGCAGATTTATAGTCCTCTTTGCCTCGCGTATTTTACCATATTTTTAATCCCTAGAAATTGCGAATTATATATAAATCCAAGGGGAACACGAAGCGTTTAGTTGAAACGAAGGTATTTTTACTCATAAGAGCCGAATATTTCCCGAATTTGAATATGTATGTACGTAGTTTAAACAGCTTCCGTCTGCGTGATACCCTTTTTGGCGAAATTTGTCGTTTGCACGGATAAAGGTAAACCCACCGCGGTGAGTTTTCATTTCAAGAAACTGGAACCGTTAACGCGATACATTGTACTCCGGAGGATTTTTTCGTTTTCCCTTTTTACCTGTTTCATTTTGGGGGATGGGAAGGTAAAGGGTACACTCGTGGTGTGCAGAGGTATGTACGTGCCAGCCACGATGTTTCGTGATTCCGTGCACGGCGAGATAGAATTTCGCTTAATCCGGAAATTGAAGTAATCGCTCGTTTTAGCTTACATCGTACTCTGCACCGTTTTTATATAATTACGCTTTAGTGGAATCCAGGTTTACGACGAACGCAGACCTGCGATATAATAATCTTGCGCGCGAGTAAATTGCATCGTGTATATACACGCAGCTTCCCTGTCACCATTTCTTTTTTTTTCTTTTGCTGTAAATACAGTTTAATAATTATTAATCGTTAAATTTTATTAACACAAGGAAGTATGCTGGATGTAAGAAGTTAAACGAGATGATTATTAACTCTTCGTTGGATCTGCAACTTTGAATCTTTTTCGGCTTGTCATAATTTAGTGTTTCTTCAGTTTCACCATAGAATTGATAAGTGAAAGATAATGTACCTTTTCGAATTTAACAATTGATGAAATTGTAGGAGATTACATACATTTTTAAATATGTGATTATAGCAAACGTGCACGCTAACGTGATTAGTTTAACCATCGTGCACTGTTCTGGGTCAATTTGATCCGGAATGATAGACGGACATTGTATAATTTCTTGTGAAAATGCACAATACAGTTGCGTGTAAAATTTGTGATTTTTCAAAACAATATTGTGGAATATGTTTCGCAACTAGAAATACACATTATATTATTTAGTTGCGATAAAGAACATTTTGATTTTAGCAATAATCGCAATGATTTTAACGTAATACTTAGTTGAACATCGCGTAAGGGTTAATTTGCGAAGGCTTCCATAATTCCGAAGAAGGTTAAGGAACTAGAAGTAAAATTATTGAGAGTTTCAGATTTGATATTGAGAATTCTGGGGCAATTCTTGAACGTGTTGCAGCATTAACTGAGGTGCATACATGTACGTAGTGTGAAACCAAGAAAATCCCGCAACGAGGGGCGAAAAACACTTGGCGGTTTCTACTCTCAAGGGTATCGCTTTACGTAGAATTCAAGAGAGTACTTTGCCATTACCTTTACTCCAGTAGGACCATTAGAAAATTATATCTAACTGAAAACAACCTTCTACTATCGAAATTGTAAATGAATTTATAATATTACACATGTATTGGGTTGCATCAATAATTTGATTTCCTTCCATGAATTTACCGCTCCTGCATTCAAAAGATACCCATATAAACTAGACTATACAGTTCATATTAACGCATTCGCTGCGGATTGCGATGAAGGAATATTCAAAATGGGCGGTGTTTTTTTTCAACCAAATGACTATTCCATTCAAATTGCCGTAATAGTCTCCTTTTTTATATTTCTACCTTTACCGAACATTTCTCTAAATTATTTGTAACGCGTCTTCTTTTACTAGCGTGCAGAATAAATATTAATAATGAAACACGAAATGAATAAATTCGCTAAATATTCTCGCCTGTAGCGAATGTGTTAACATCCTCCTAGAATGTTTGCAAAAGTCCATCGTGCAGTTCTATTTCAAGTAAAAAAATAAAACGCTACCCTAATTCTTTAATGTCTTTAATTTTGCTATGGTCTCAATTGATTCTGTACTCAATAGTATTTACTTTTTTTTCAAAAACATTCGTCAATTTTAACAGGAATATAAAGAAACCACTATTAATCTCTTGGTAATCGATAATAAACCATATTCGCGGCATGAATTATGGTATTGTTTCATTAAAAAGAGATTCTATTTGTAGCAATGTTGAATTTCGATTCGACTTTCAGTTTCGGTTCATTAAATTGGGAATCGCTAAATGAAAATTACATACAATATTTGAATATTTCATATAAATATGACACAGCACGAAGACAATGAATAATTTACGTTGCACGCGTTGATAGTAAAATAATACTTTCGAACCTCAATTTTATATGAAACATTTGCTTTTCTCAAACTTAGGAAAATTTGTTAAAAAAGCAAGAGAATAATTTCGAAAATCGTAGTAGGGTTAATGAAAACGATTTAATTAAATGGGATATCATCGTCGTCTCTGATAAATTGTTCAAATTTTTCGTCTTTCCAATTTTTCTCATTTTCTGCACACGGTTTGGAAAACAATTAACATTTCCGGTCCAAAATTTCGGCCTCATTCAAAAATTATTAATGGATTCGTCGCTATGCGTTTTTACTTTGTGCACGTCGAAGCGGAAGTACAAAATATTCCGGATATTTTAAGCGCGCGCCACGATAATCCGATGTTGAATCGAGTTTTCCGATGATATGCTTCCCAAGAGCAGACATCCGCTGGTAATTAACGGTTGTCGCGATCTCTCGTGTAGAAGGAAATCTGAAAATGATCGCAATAGATATCGCGCCAGCCCCGTCATAAAGCGACTTCAATTTTGATCTTTGTTCCCTCTTCATCTCGTGTGTCCCGCCACGCGTTTCGAGTAGCTAGTAATTAAGCAAAATATCAGAGCTCGCTTAGTGGAGAACAATAAAATCTGTCCGTTGAAGGTGAGAGAGATTGTCGAGTCAAAATTGTGGAAATCGCAATGGTAAATTAAGAAGAGCTTTTGTCATCTGCCAATTAAAAAGTTCCGTTGGGTGTTCTAAAAGGATATGTAATAACGAATAATAAAATCTTGTAAACAGTCAAATCTTAACACAACGCGGACCAGTAGTTTTATTGCTAACTTTACCCAGTGTCCAGCTGTATTTTTGGCCAATGAATACAATAAAGGTTTTATACAAATTTTAAAGGCACGTTTTAAAGTTAAATACACATCGCATTTTGTAGTAATTTGTTACATATTCTTACAAGCTAATGTATATATTTTTTTTTATTATTCTTCGTCTTTTTGAAGGAATAACTATATCACTATCACTGTCAGAGCTTTCATCGCTATCACTGTCATCCTCCTCATTTCTTTCACTTTTAATACCATCCTCACAATGATCAATATCCTCACTTTCACTTGGAATATCTGATAAATCGTCAGCAAATATATCCAGAATTTTATCATGTTCTTCATCGTTCTCCATAGTTATTTAACGCTATAAAATATCAACGTGATATAAAAATTAAGTTAGTTTTATTACTAAGAACAAGACACTAATCACTTTTAATTCCATATGGAACTTATAACGTCAGCGAATGCATTTTCCGTTACACTGCTCCACTCTAAATGACAACAATGAAAATTCGAGAATTCTCGTGATTGGCCACGAGCTTTAGAACAGGAAACACGAGAATTCTCGCGTTCCGGCCGCAATGTGTTAAGAGCGGTAATAGAGAAAATCGCGCTCGTTTCTCGGATATGAAATGGAGTTCTACTTCTACCAGATATTCACTGATCGCTGCAAATTATGGGGTATTTTTATACTTTTAAAGTACCGATGCCACCATTAATTCAATATTTTTATAATCTTCACTGAAAATATGGAAATATGGAAACCTTCAAATACGGAATGATTATTTAAATCTTTTATCATTTAATTCTATTAAATCTTTCTCCTTTTATTCTTGTAATTTTTGTCCCTTTTTCTATATTTTACCAGTATCCGTGATTTTTAAATGCAACTAATTTTTAGAGCATTAGATTTTCATTATCTGTAAGTCTCGCTAGATATGTAACCATGATTCACGATGTATTGGGAAACGTCGAAAGCGTAATGGAAATCGATGGACGTATCACAGCCACGCGTACAATGAATATGCTTGGACTTTTCAGCAAATGTAGTCGTGATCAATTGTAATCAACCGAACATCCATATGCGCAACCCGTTTCTTATTATACCTATTGATGGATGACACAAAGAGCCGCTCCTATTGGAGTAAGTTTTACCTGCAATATGTTCCATGTGAAGCATTTTGCAAAATCGATTCACGATACTCGCGATATGAGCTACGTAATAGTAGAACTAATATCTAACGTTTGGGAAATTTATTTTATTTACTAATTGGTTGCGCGCAAAGTTTTCACAAAATTGGTAGTCCTTTTAGGATTTTTAATCCTAGAGTTGTTCGGATCTTCAAATAATTAAGAAACAATAAAATACTCGTTGATATTTGTCATTAGACTGCGGATACTTGCGCAAATTCACATTTTTATAAATAAAACTGAAGCAACGGAACCTAATTAGGGATTTGTTTCATCCTACAATTATAATAACGCATATTCCGTGGCATTTTGCATATTTAAATTTTTCATAAATGCATGAACATCTACAGTCTGTTTATTGCATTTTATGCCAATGAATTTAACAGCTAATTCTAGTTTAATTTTACATTTTATATATCATTAATTCCGTCGTAATTGGTTCCTCTTTGTATAATTGCATTCGAAATATACTTAATGCATACATCATTTGAATAAAATACAAGTATTGGATAATTCCACAAATTGTGTAGTCTATTGACTTAATTTTATCCGCGTACTTATTAATACTTACATTTGTTTTTAATCGTTCACTTATTGAACATTACTTTCTATGATTTTCCGGTTCCCGGAAAAATTCTTAATTTCCTCTTAAAAAAATATCGTAACGTTTATTTAAAGAAAGCTAACGAACAATACTTATGGGATGGCTTAATACTAAAGTAAAGATTAAAACTACAGACGCAAAAATCAACGAAGATCCGAAAACGGCCAAATAGGATTTAGCGTGTTCCACCGAATTCGAATCGTAGCAAGAAAATGGTTGCAGCTTCTTTTGTACACAGCACAGATCTTCCTCCGTGAATGTACGTATGACGTAATTGATCGAGCAACGGTCCCATACACGAGCCAGTCACGCGGCGGAAGTCAATAATGCAAACGAGATCAAGTTCGGTCAGCGGATCTTATCGTTCCTAATGAAGAAAAATTACCCCGTTCACGGGGAAGATCGCAACCATACGGACAGTAAATAATCGTTAGAATTTGATCGCACGGAACTTCGAGGGGGGTAAAGAGGAAGAAACGTTGCACGCTATTTTGCAACAGGATCAAGACGAAATGATCCGCGTAATTGAGACGCGACGCGTATTGAAGACTTCCTCGTCGACGGTATGCGGCACTTCCGGTGGCGCCGCTTCACTAGCGAATTGATCGCTTCGGTCGTTAACGTTGGAATCAGATTAATCGGGCCCCGTGGGATTTCCTTAGTGTCTTGGGTTATTAAACGGTTGATAAGAAGTACCGGTACTTTTTCTTATTCGGGTATAACGACACGCGAGCTTTGGAATTAAGGAAGGAGACTGGGTGCTTGATTACCGTTAACTTTCTGTGCGCCGACGAAGAATCTCGATGTTTGTTCCGTTAGTTGATTGATAATGTTTGTCGTCGTGCGAATTAATTTATCATTTAAACTCACGCTCTACTGAACTCCAACGCGATGGCTGCCAAACACGGATTCGACGAATCTGGCCAAGAATGCCAAATCGTGTCAGTACCTAATTTGCGCGTGCGACTTTCTAGCTTCGTTACAAAAATGCAGCACAAGAAAGTGTAGCGTCTGTTCTTTTTTTTTTTTTTTTTTTATGTCGATACATTATTATATAAGCCCTGTAGAAACAGTCAAAGTGATACCTACTTTTCATTGCATCTATTATATGTAATTATTGCAACAAGCGAGCAATACGTAGAAAAGAATACAAAAGACACGTCTTGAATGCACCACATAAGATCATCTCCGCGTTCGTCCTCGAATAACAAAAATACTTTATCAGGATTTGCTTCTATTCACGCGATATGCGTCACAGAAGTTTTTTGTACTTCAAAATTTCCATTTCGTTCGCATCGCGATGCAACGGTCCTTCCATGTTTCACCCTTCAGCAAAAGAAGTGTATTATTGGCAACATTTAGCCAATGTATTCAGGTTCACCGCCGCGTTTGAATTGAAACCGTAATAGTGCTCGTATTACCTCGATTTCCCATACGAATCGTGCATTGTAACAGAGCTAGGGGAAAGGCGGATGTAAAAGGGCGCCCCATTCATTGGTCTCAGCTTTTTATCGTTAATATTAGAGGGTCCTGGCTTTCGTCGTAGCGTAATGCAATCGCGGAGAAAAGAATTTGCCTCTGGCTTGTGACGGCGTTTCCTGCACTTGCTGCCAATAGCTTTTGCATCGATTCTTGCTTCCACGAGTGGCTATTGTAAGTGACAACCATTTTGGTTTGGGAATTCGAGGGATCGTGCCTTAATGGGGGAGGGGGGGGTTCGAATGACGGTTTTAATTGGTATTGCGGTTCAACGACTTTTTGTTTCTTCCTCTCTTGAAAATTTACTCCCCTGTTTTTGTGAAGAATGCTGAAGTGCGCACTTGTAGTAAATTACTCACGAAATTCATGAAATTCAACGGTTGAAGGATTCATAACTGAAGCAAACCCTTGTTGAATTTTATTATCTTCGTTATGAGATTCGTATCTTAATTTTCCAGTGCAGTCGGTTATATATTTTCTTACAAAATTATTCGGTGCTCGATTGAAAGATAGATTTTCGTTGGCAATGCAGAAGGTTAATCCTTTCACTGCGGTACATAATGATTAAAGGCATTTATTGCGCGCGTAAAGCAAGTAAAATACGATCGAAAACTTTACGCGGATTAGAGAAATGCTGAGATCGTTGCAATGCGCTTGAAACGTAGTCGATATGTTTCTCTACATATACGTACATTTCATTATCTATATTAATAAAGATATGGATTTGTATAAAAAAATTCGCAACGATAATTATTATACTTCGCAACGTTGCTAAAAGGTTGACGTCGATGCAAATTAGCGAAAAGGACACAGAGCTTGGAACATTTATGCGAACTGATTGATTGATTTGGTTTTTATCGATACTCGCGATGCCGACGAGCATGTTCCATTAGATAATTAACCCTTTTCATAGCGTAATAAAATGACGAATAATGGCAAAAAGGCTACGCAAGAAGCGTTCCTTTGCCCCACTGCAACGTTTTGCGAAAATACGCGCAATTTCAGCTCCTATAATCGACAGTAGAGAGGATAAAGGTTTGATCATCCCTAACTTACGTCATTACACGTTTCACCATACAGACTTTCATCGAATCGTATCCTAGTCTTCGTAATTATACTTAAGCAAGTATCAAACATAATTGATACGTATCGATACAATAGCTACTTGTTTCGATACATCTCGAATCGTTTGCAAACGTATCGCGCGTAAGATCGACGCCCAAATATCAACTCTTAAACGTGAACGTATCAATAGCACGAAACGTGTCTCAGTTCCGCCACTGCTTACACCACTTTTCTAATTAACGACACACAATTATCGCATACCTATCGATTTCCTCCTCCTCCTCGCGCGCGATTTTCCCTCGCTTTGACGGGAAATTAAAAAAAAAATTCCACTTCGTCTTCGGCGTTTGACCGAGTGGAAAAATATTAGAAAGTGTAGGGGGATGGGCGCATTGACGAAACGAGTGATCGGGCATGGAATTTCTCATCGGCGCTTTATTATCGGGGGATTTACGTGATTTCGACTGTTTCGAGGGAAAGGAGAACGGGGGATGGAGCGCGAGCGCGGGCGCAGCAAAGGTAGAAAAATTGCAGGCCTGTGCAATATAGATTTTCGCGATGAATACCGGCGTCCGTGATGTTCAGTCGCCATACGAATGCTCGCAGCCCGCGCGGCCCGAGCTTGTTTTCAAATTAGAAGTTTCCAAGCCACGACTTGGACGTTATTAAAAATTTCGCCCCCCCCAACCACCCCCTTTTTTCTCGATATTACAACACACGCGTGTTTTTGCGCAAAAAAATATTGCCAACTCCCGCGCCAAGAAGAAATATATATATATACATCGCGAGATATCGTAAAATATTCGCGCGCGTCCCACACCTGCGTTTCTACGCTTCCGGAATGTACGCCTTTAACCCTTTGCCTCATTTTTTAGCTCCCTTTCAGTCGTATATATATATGTGTGTATGGTTGTAAGCTGAGTATTAGTTGCGGAGATTTATTGTCGGTAAACCGCGGATTTTTATGCATACGTGGGAAATTTAAGTACGCGAGATATTAAACGCGTCGCGTAACGCGAAAGGATATGTGAAATACGTATTGTTTTACTTCGGGGTGCAACGATCCCCTATTTAGGATCCCGTTTCTTTGATTCGGTTAATGGAAATACGAATTCGCATAAGGATCCGAAGTCTAATTGTATCAGTGATTATGAAAGTAGCGTAAATCGAAGCCTAAAACGGAAAGAAAGAGAGCTTCTGTATTTTTGTGCGATAGAAAAGCAATGCATTCAATTCTTGCTCAATTTCTTTTAAATTCTTGGCTTATGCTACTTTTGTAGTCACCGGCACACGATTGTTGGATTTAGATTTAGGCAGAAAGTTATGCAAAATGAGGGAAAGCACTTGGAAAGTTAATACTCGAGTGTAATTAAAAAAAAAAAGGAGAACCTATAGAATGTAAAACCTGTAACAGTTTCTGTGTGAATTCGTGGGTTTCCAACGACAATTAAAAGAGCGAAGCCAAAACAGAAATTAATTGTATCCTTTAAATACTGTAACGGATGGGTTGCTTTGATTATTCGATGCACTTTCACGTGTTACATGCTCCGCAGTGCCTTTTTTAACATATTTAAATTCTCCGTAAACGCGTAAAAACATCGGTAGTCTAAAATCTAAGTGTTTTCCCTCATTTTGCATAACTTTCTATACCACTTTTACAGTGAAAATCGCCGAGTCAAGACTGGAACCATCGGATACGCCTACGAACTCGTCTTTTTAAGCAGACAAATTTCAAAGGATCACGCTGCTGCTAACCCCGTGAGATACGATTATTTTGGCCGGGTACAAAAAAAATATGGGGAAGTGGAACGGCTTCCGCGTATGAAACACGCGAAGGTAAATGAGATGTCATCTGTCAGGATGAAAAAATGTCGTGTCCTACGTCGGATAGTGTGTTTCGCATTCGTCAAAGTGCACCGATGGAAATGGATGCCCTGGGCGCAACGATAAGTCACGGAATTTGCAAAAGTGAGCCACGAAATTCCACTGTATTCCCCACTTCCGGTCACCGGCTACCGCGGAATATTATTCTTCGGCGAAATAATGTGTTCTTAAGAAAGAAATGACGGAGAACGTCGGAAAGCAACCAAATTTGGAAAATAATTTTCAATATTCAGGTCACCATTAATGTAAAATATAAAGATTCGGTAAACTTAGCTACGCTCCTTGTACCGTAAATTTTCTATCCTAATTAGTAGACCGAGGATTTTTATACGAATTCGTATTTCTGCGAATAAATTTGAAGAAACGGGATCCGAATTAAGAGTTGCTTCACGGTTTAAATATTATATTTTTCAACGTACCTCGAATATTTTCTTCTATAACTTTGTGAATTATTTTGTCACGTTATACTATGCATTTTTTGCATCTTTACATTTACAACGGCCACATAAAGATCCGCAGTCCGCTAATTAGGCATTGGAGAATAATTAATCGTAACCATAATTGTTCTACATTATTTTAACCTTTCTTTTAGAATTGAATCCATCAATATATAAAAATGCGAACATTCTCCATTTTTTCACGCGAAATATCCAAAATACAGAAGCTATTATATTTAGATGGTGAAACAACCCTTCGTTATATCCTGCTTGTCCAAATTTAATACTAAAATTATAAATCCACCTAAGAATCGGCAATCCAATAATTAAACTGCTGATCTTTATGCAAATCCGTGTCTTTACAAAGACAAATAACGAAGAAAGATTGGCGATAGTTTCGCTTTACGTATTTTAAGCACAATGCTCGATTTCTTTCATTTAATTACAAAATTCGTCTATCGTTAGTCCACTGATAATAATCTTCGCAAGACTTTCGAACGGCAGTTTAAATTACCAAACATTCGACACGATCGCCAAGATTTCGCGGTTGTTTTAACATAGCTGCGGGCCCTTCAATTTCGAATGCGCAACACGTGTAGATTAGCCGCGCCGGCAGCGCAAATAAATTTGCCGCACAAACAATTAAACAATCAATCGACACGCGACGACGACGACAACTTGCGTATGGATTTTACGAAAAACAAAAAATATATACATATACAGGCACACGCGGGAAGAGCGAGTGGTGGGGGAATTGTATTTAATTACAGTTTCAATTTACTATTCGTTCCAACTGCCGACCTGACGTTTATTGAATTTAGCTTTATTTCCTTCGGCAACGCGCCGTGTTGCGCTACAATGGAAAAAGTTCAAAGTTCCTCCGACGCACGTGCGATTTTCTATTAAAAATTCGCAAATAACCGACGCTTTTACCGGTGATTAAAACTTTTAAGCTCCAAGCATTGCCGATAGAAAATACACCTTTCCCTCACCCTCCAATCTTCTCCTCCTTCGTTTGCCGATAAAAATGATACAAACGCCAGTTGTTACAAATAATTAACCCTTTGCTCGCCGCGCGTAACAACGTCGAATTACTTCGCGCCCAAATAGCGTGTCGAAAATACGATTAAATCGCCAGACGATTTTCTTCGTTTACGCGTTAGTTACGTTCACCGAAATATTCGAGACTTTTCCCTAAAAATTTTCCAACTATCTTTTAGGTAGCTTCATCGCAGCTACTCGATGATTCGGTTAAATAATTCCTCGAGTATCGTTAAATTCCGTCGAATGAAATTGAGTAGAAATTTGTTAAGCGTTATTCTTTTCTCGTCCGCAAAGGGTTAACGCGTTGAGTGTCGCATAAGTTATCGAGGAACCGCGTTAATTTTCTATCGATATAACGTATCGAGAATTTACGCTAAAGTTGCACACCGTTGATGTTGGTAGTTCGTCAAATTTCCCCCGTCGAATTTCTAAGGCTTCGAGAAAGTATCGAAAGGAGAAAGCATGCGACTTCCGGTCGAGCAGCGCGGCTAGAAATCCTTTCTTTCGGGTCAACGCTATCGCCGCCTCTTGTCTATCATTCCGTTCCCTCCTCGACGCGGAATAAAATCGAATAGAATCGTCGAACTAAGGTACGGATATAAAATGAGAAATATCCGCTCGGTTGCCGGGGGTTTTACGAAAATCCACCGGCTCCTCCGACGCCGACGATCTCCGGCTAACGAAGAGAAAAGGCCCGGGCCGCCGCATTTTATTCCGTGGAACGTGACGACGAAGCTCGGTCGCAAGAAACGCCGGCGCGCGCAGTTTCAGTTCGGTGAAGCGGAACGCGTGCAATATTTCTTTATATGTTGAGATTAGAGCCTTCCTTCCTCTCGTTGCAGCGCCCCGTTGCGAACGGGGGCAAAAAGGTTGCGCAAAATTGCAACCTAAACCTTGCCGAGGTTGCCGCCGCGATTTCGCAAGCGCGGCGTTCCGATTCCAATCGCGTGCAAATTCGACTGCGGCTAATTAGAAATTCGCTGCAACCGGCCGACTGGACTCCGCGCAATTTATTGCACTTACCGGATTCGAGAATTAAAACTGCGAGAGGCACGAGACAAATTCCATGCAGCAAATTGTAAATAAATCGTTTCACGGGCTACCGGATAGAAGCGGAATTCGGTTGATCGCGCGAGTATCTATTTGCTCGGATGAAACTTGTTTAACCCTTCGACTATGGCACTTTAAAATTGAGAGCATTCTTAGCTCGTATACGAGTGCGCGTTTAATTAATATGGGAAGAGTATGCGAATAAAAATTTCGCTACTGACGCGAGTAGGCTGAGGATCTTTATGGAAATTTATATTCTTCGCGCTGGAATCAACTTTGAAACTGAAAATGAATTAATTACACCGCTGTAATAATTGTCACGTTAAAGAAATTGAAACCTAAATTGAAGTGTTGTTTGCAATACCTCGAAATGCTATACTCTGCGCATTGCTTTAAACATTTTGTACATTTATCTACGCTGATTGCATTCTACGTCTTTAAATTTCGTGTTAATGCGTAAAAATCCGCGGAATATAATTTATTAGATACTGGAAAAGTTTACGCCCTTTTTTCCGTGCAAGATAAACCCAAACTCGAGTTCGGATTCAAATTTAAATTGAATTTCACGCCAGGTTCCGCGAAAAAAACATTTTCGTTCATTTTCTACTTCGTTAAATTAATTATACTTCGTGGAAGTTCGAATTGCTTCGAGTACTTCGCCATATAGATCCGCGCCAACTTTTTTCTACCGCCTAATACATGTTTGCAACAGCGAATCGGCAAAGGGTTAAGACGGAAATTTTTTAGAGTAATTACAACGGGGATAGAGAGGTTGTAGATAGTTGGGAAGATCGGCAAGAGGCAGCAAATCGATTTCCAAATCTATTGTTCCGGATGGTCGGAGCATAAGCTTGAAAGAAGCTTATAGCGCAATCGGATAGAGCGTGGCGCAGTGGAAACGTGGCTTGCGGAGGTGCAAGCGTTTGAATTAGAATTAACGCGAGGGGGATGATACTAAATGATGCCGATCGGCATTCTTCCGCCACTTGGAAGCTTCTCCGAGCCGAACCGAACGCGAGGGAATCAAATTCAAACCCGAAAGAACGAAATACCTAAAGTCGGTGAGCGGCCCCGATTTTAATTCGCCCCGCGTTCCTTATTTCCACGTCCCCTTTGTTTCTCTCGGGCCGAAGCGAGTTCGTTCCTTCTTGCCTAGTGCAAACTAACCCTCTTGCATCGAATCAACCCCCTTGCACTCCCTCCGGGCGAATGCAACCCCAACGAAGTCAAAACTACGACGAACTTCGGTACAGATGTTCGACCGTCTCTTGCGAAGCTTAAAAATACGAATGCTGACATGTTCTCGTGTCCACGACGAATTATGCTCGAAGAAGCTTCCTTTATCTTCTAATAATCGTCTTCGCAGTCTCAACCACGAGAATTCGCCGATATTTAGGTGCGACGTCGCTTGACATTTTGTTTCACTTGAGAATTTCTCGAAACTAATTAAAAGGTCTTTCGATTTTAATTCGTCCCGAATCTTGCACTCTATTCCCTTTATTTTTTCTTCTCGTATCGGGCTAACCAACCCTCTTACACCCCTTCGAAGTGAACGCAACCCTAACCGGAACAAAAGTACGCCGAACTTCTTAGTATTACGCGACCGTTACTCACGATGCCTAAAAATTCGAATGCAGACATTTTCTCGTGTCTCTATGGTTAACAATCCTTTCACCTCTACCTTCCAATGTGCTTCTTCTACCTTCTAATAATTGTATTTGCACTCGTGACCGTGAAAATCCTCCGCCATTAATTAAAAATAACATAGAAAACTAAACGAGCCGACAGAAGTTTGCGTAACTTGAGAATTCTCGAAACTAGCCAAGACTAAAGGTTCCGATTTTAATTCGCCTCGAATCCCCCATTCCACTCCCTTCGTTCCTTCTCGTGCCGTGCAAAACCAACCCTCTTACACCCTTCGAAGCGAATCTAACCCCAACGAAAACAAAACTACCACCAACTTCCCACGAACGTTTCTCGCGAAGCATAATATATATATATAATATCCGAATGCTAACAATTTCCCGTATCTATGGTTAATAATCCCTTCAACTCCCACTCTCGAAGAAGCTTCTCCTATCTTCTAATACTTGTATTCACTTCCATGACCACGACAATACTTCGGTATTATTCAAGTACCACGTCAATCGAAATGCTATTTCACACGAGAATTCTCAAAACTAGCTAAAGGTACCGTGCAAACCAACCCACTTACATCCCCTCAATACGAATCTAACCCCAACGAAAACAAAACTACCACCAACTTCCCACGTACGTCTCTCGCGAAGCATAATACGTAGGTATAATATCCAAATCCTGACATCTTCTCTCTATGTCTCCATGGTCAATAATCCCTTGAACTCCCATTTTCAAAGAAGCTTCTTCAATCTTCTAATAGTTGTATTCACACTCGTGAGCACAAGAATACTTCGGTACTATTCGAGTATGACGCCGATCGGAATACTGTTTCACTTGCGAAATTCTCAAAACCAGCTAAAGGGTTCCAATTCTAATTCTTCCCAAATTTCATATTCCATTCCCTCTATTCCTTCCCACTTTCGAAGAAGCTTCTCCTACCTTCTAATAATTGTATTCACACCAATGACCACAATAATCATTCGGTATTATTCAAGTATGACGCCGATCGGAATACTGTTTCACTTGAGAATTTCTCAAAACCAGCTAAAGGATCCCAACTCTAATTCCCCCTAAATTTCATATTCTATTCCCTTTATTCCTTGCCACTTTCGAAGCAGCTTCTCCTATCTTCCCCAGTTCTATTCCTATCCCTGACCGCGAGAATGTCGCGCTATCGTCAAGAAACTACAATAGAAAACAACGGGAAGATACAAACGCGATTGCTCCGAATCATCGCGTACTTTCATTCACGGCGCGATTGCTCGTCTCGCGAGGGTTGCGTCCGCAGTGACGAATGCGTGGAGGGACGGTAGGTAGCCGGGGAGCACGGTCGAACCTGTAGGGCGCCAAAGCCGGGGTTCGCACGGGGCTGACGGAAGTCGGCAAAGAAACAGCGCCCGGCGAACCTCGCGCACACGCACGCTGACAACGCTCGAGATCTGACGATAGAGCGAGAAAAGATGATTTATGAGTCAGGGACACGCCACACGTCGTTTGCCTCGAGTTCGCGAGAATGACTGACCGAGAGTGAACACACGGCCTAGCTCGGGATGAAAGCTTCCACCCAGGGGAAGAAGGAACCCGGTGTGCTCGCGAACAGAACCCAAGGGGGACCACGGAGAAGAACGATAAAAAAAACGTAGACGAAGAAGGACGTATACGCGTGGGCTGGTGCGGAGCAAATTTATCCGTAGACTTAATAAATGATAAATAAACGTTCGAGTAGCCTCGATGCCAGCTAATAATGATCGAGCTTTCCGGTGACTAATGATCATCTACCTGTGATCATCCGCCTCTTGATGGCCGAGTGTTTTATTCAGAACCGAGGCTGGTCAAGGTCGACTGCGGGCAGGAGAAATTAGGTTCGTCGTGAATTAGACAGAGGCGAGAGGCAACTCCGGGAACCGTGGCAGCTAAAATTTAATGTCACCCGAAAGAACGCTCCGGCGAAGATTAAACGAGCACTTGAATCGCTTCGAATCTTGGAAAATGGCGAAAGTTCGAATCGCGTTGGATATATCGGTCGTACCGATAAGTAATCCGCTTCATTCGTTGAACTCAACGTTTAGTTTCGCCGAAATTAGATACCTGTCTTGTCTTAAAATCGCTGTTGTTGCGTAACACTTTATACTTAGTTTACGCTCGCTGTGTAATTCGAAGCTAGATCTTTTCGTAAGATGAATTACTTATCGGTGCACGTAATAATTCGAAGACAAAGAGTCTTGACAGGCTCGAATGTCTTGGAAATTTTACAAAGTCTTGAACGGGACTTTATTGGAATAATTTGTACGAGACGTTATTCGAATAAAATATACCCAACTCTAATCTTAGCAGCCGTGGAAGTCTTAAAGAGTTTCGATAAGTTTTGAAAGCTCGACAAGAATTCGTTATCTTCGAAGTATTTTCATCACTTTCATGCAAGTGTTATTATCGACGCGAAACACGAGAGAAAACGTAGCTTGCGATAAGTATTACAAATCACGAATGTTGAATATCTCGGAAACGAGAAGAAAATAATAAACTAACTGTAAAATAATAGTATTCTAACTATACTAGCTATAAAATAAAACGAATGACGAGCTACAGAATAACCAAAACCAAGAATAAACTAACATTCAGAAGAGTTCTCAATGATTTGGCCCAAATTTCGAAAATCTTCTGGAATTCTAAAACCTAAGATTCTAAGACTTTCCAGAGTTTCAGGCTTCGAATCGTGTCCGAAGTGACTAGAATCTATCGATACACGATGTCTAATTCGAAGAGTTTCAAATCTGATCGCTAGAAAGAAACCAGCATTCGGATGATTCGTGAGAAATTTGGACGAGCATCTTCCGTATTCTGTATCTCGTTAGAGATTTTAGTTCGCATCGATGCGTGCACTGCTGCCGGGCACGCATTCGTTGCATTCGTAAATGCAGGTCAGTGCATCGCTGCTGCCACGTGATCGAACCGCGTTGCAGATATTTGCTGCATATTTATTAGATTCGCGTCAAGGATAAACTTAAGCAACTTATCGTTTGTCTTCGCGCGCGACGCGCGACGTTTCTTTGCAAATTTTCTTTTCCACGGTCCGCGTATCGCCCGCTTGCTTATCCGCAGCTAGCAAAGTTCGATGAATCTTTGTATCTGTGACGCGTCCATGCGTTTAAATCGCTTCTAGATACCCGAAATTTACGCAAACAAATCGGCTTATCCTTC
Source organism: Eucera pruinosa (assembly GCA_028830335.1). NCBI lineage: Eukaryota > Metazoa > Arthropoda > Insecta > Hymenoptera > Apidae > Eucera > Eucera pruinosa. The sequence continues at coordinate 1,419,424 of JAMYCR010000014.1, forward strand.
TAACGTTACTTTAATATTTTCTCATCTATCTGGAACTTCCACTAGTTTGCGACTAAAATTTCTTGAAATCTACTTCGATCTACTTACGTAAGTTCGATGAACGTTTGATGCTTACTAAATGTATACTAAGAAATCATTCGATTGTCCTAACAGTGTTTTATTAGGTGCCGGGGAAAAAAATGGTGCGAATTTGTACTGGAAAATTCAAGTAGGCCAAACATTGTTCGAATTTAAAGTCGAACCTCGTTTAATGAATAGAAAGTGGATGAAACTTCCTAATATTACCACCATTGTTCTATTATTAGGAAGAAACGCTAGTAGAAATGTGATTTGATTTATGCTTGCCAATGGGAAATAATAGAAATCGCACGAATTTTTTCTACCACCACATAATATTTCATAGCTTCCAAAAATTTATTAGAATCTGTTAAAATTCGGTAGATCTTTGGATCAAAGACACGTGGAAGCATTTAAATCGAAGCTAATCCAAAAGAAAACCCATTTGATTTTCCCAAAATTTACGCAAACCCAAATCATCTAATTATCTTACCATTATTTCAATAATTGCTTCTATACATAGAACTACCCGAAATTAATTTCAATTAATTAAAAATCGACGAATCTTTAAATCAAAGATGCGTCGATACATTTAAATCAAAGCTAATCCAAAAGAAATTCATTCAATTCTCCCAAAGTTTACGTAAATAGATCACACCTAATCGTCCTAACATTATTCTAATACTTCATTCTTTATCTGCAACTTCTGTCAATTAATCGCAATCTATTAAAAATCAGCGATACTTTGAATCAAAGACACGTGAACGCATTTAAATCGCAGCTAATCCAAAAGAAACCCACTCGATTCTCCGAAAATTTACGCAAACCAAATCACCTAATTATTCTACCACTATTTCAACGATTGCTCCTTTATCCGCAAATTGTTCTGGATCTGCTAAAAAGTTGAACGAATCTTTGGGCCAGCGACGCGTGGACGCATTTAGATGGAAGCTAATCCGAAGGAAGCCGGTTTGATTCCATCGAAATTTCAACGCCAATCAATCATCGAGGGGATTCACCGTTGTACCCCCCTCCCCCCGTTTCGCTGTATCAATCACTCGATCGTCAAACCTTTTTACTATGCGTGTAATAAACTGGCAAAGAAGGACTACCGAAGGCTCAATTTGACGAAGGGGTTTAATTGCAGGCAACTTTCTATGCTGATCGTTGCCACGTGACAAATGTAAACCGGCGCGACCGACCCGATAATATCGAGATCTCGAAAGTGAGGACCGGTTGTGCGTTGTCCATCTGGTCCACCGAGATTAATGAACGGGGGCTGCTTAGGTATCAGAGGCTCATTAAGACGCATTAACCCGGCCTCCTCTTTTCCTTCTTTCTTTTTCCACGCTACCCTAATGGCGCATTGATCACTGTTGGCCAAAGAAAAACTGCCTACCGGATCCTTCCGACGAGAAAAAATATTTGCATGCCTCTTGACAAATGCCCCGTGATACTTCTCACCGGACTTGTTTTCGCCGATACGTAGTAATATCGATACTCTCCTCGGCTGCACGTGCAGGAAATTATAAAACTACGTTACGTATCCCATTTTGTCGCCACTTGGGAATTAATTAGAATTTTGTAGACTCTATTCGTGCGGTATTGAAAAGTCTTTAAATTACTCGTACTGCATGGGGTTGAATTTATTCCTTTCTTCCAACGTTTGTTTAATAAAGTTAACCTTAAAGTTGACAGTAATTTGGATATCTACTAAAGCTAACGTAGCGTTTTCAAGTGACTACTAACAATTTCGAAGATAACATGAAAATTATTGCCGGAACATTTAGAAGGGAACAAAGAAAATAGCGTGATCAAGATTCAGCGTGCATTAAGAATTGAATAAGCGATCCATATCTTTGCGAATCGAATTACTTTCGTTTGCTACTTGCGCACGAAATTTTCTTTGCAAGGTACGCAAGATGGCGCAATAAATGTACGGGTTAATCGATGGCGAAGCTTCGCGCGCGCGGGAGTTTTACGCGAGGAAAGCAACGAGGCCGAGTAGTCTTGGAATCGCGCAAAGTCCCATGAAATGGAGCATCTACCCCCACAAAGAATCCATTAATCCGCGAAGCGCACTGAAATCGACGGAAAACTCGATAGTCCGGCGAACAGACGACGACATGTGAACGATAATCCGTTCCCGAGGATTGTATCTTATCAATATTATCAGGAATCTCTGAAAGCGGAATAAGTTTATCTATCCGCGGTATATGGGCCAGATAATTTTATAGTCCTATCAGCAACGTATGGATGATTTCCACGATTTGAATCGCGAGTGCCTTCTCGCGTTAAAACTCCTTAATATACTTCCAACGTTGCCGTGTTTCTTTGCCCTGCTACTATTATTATTATTAACCCTTTGCTTTCTCAGTAGACTGCGAATTTTTATGCATTTGATAGAAATTCAAAGGTGCAGCAAAGCGCAGAATGAGCGTAATTTTGCACAGTTATACGAAATAATCGAAGTACGATAGAAATTGCTATAGAGAGTGAAATAACCCCTAATTTAAGTCCTACTTTATCGAACTTATTTATGGGGATACGAATTCGGATAAAAATTTGCAGACTACTTGTAACTAGTCTCGTTTCTGACGAATTTGTAAGCTACGTGCAACAAAAGTCACTGCATTTGAGAGCGATTTAATTTCTACTTTAATTGCTGTTCTAATTTATATATGATAAGACGACATTAACCCCTATTTTTTTCTCTACGAATCGACATTTAATTCCTTGATTCTTAAATGATTTTGCCATGATTTTTCATTTCCCAAATTTACTTCATACGCTCTATTTACATTCCGTTCCTTTTCTAATCATTTAACCGTGCCACTAAAAATACTAACTTACGTAAAAATTCGCAGCCTATTAATTAGTATTTCTACCATATCTACTTTGCCCTGGCAATTCTCAATTTTAACGAACGTACTATTAAAAGTGAAGAGAAAAGCGACGCAGTGTCGTCGAATTAAGACATTTCCGCCTTTAAGAAATTCGGTCCCTTTTAGCCAACGCAAACAGAAGAATAATTAGAGTATCAAGGGGTTAATTGGAAACGAAGGCTAAGCAATCAAAGCGACACGTTCTTTCTACTTTGTTTTCTAATATCTCTACGCGAATTGCCAGGGAAAAAAAGGACACATCGATCGAACGGACGATAGATCTATCATTGTGTCAGCGTTTGAAAAGGTAAACGCGGCCGCGCGCGTTTCGAACGCGCGTATTCTGCTCGTTGGTAATTCAATCTGATCAGAAACAAGGTTGCACAAACGGAAAGCAATTAATCATCGGCATAGTTTTTCCCGTCTAATACCTAGTCATCTGTCTAATCGGCCAGCCTATCTACTAATGAACTTCCTTCAACCTTTTCGAGATCTCGCGCGCGCGCGTCGACCGAATGAGAATCTTCCAACCTCGATCGACCTAATTCATCCTCACCCTTTCCTTCTTTAACCCTTTGCGGTACGAAACGCGTGTAATTTCACCAATCATTTACCAAATTACCAAACGCACGTTTCTACGTATTTCGTGCAACGCAACAGTGAAATTTTCGTCCAATTGTTATTAACGCTCTGATACGTATCGTCCGATTTCACTTTTGTCGCACGGTTTTGTAACTACGCAACGTCGTTTAATACTTTTATTTTTACATTTTATAAATCGCACGCGATTTATAGTTTCGCGTTTGCTTCTGCATTTTGCATACTCGAATACTTAACCCTTCAGGGACGGTTTCTCCTTTCCGCGATTCGTATTTATTTAAAAGAAGTGACAACTATTTTATCGGCGATTATGAGACGCGTGGTTAGTCTGCGTATATTATAAACGGTGAACTAAAGTAATAGTGCAACGGGGTAAATTCGTCGAAATACAAGAATCTTTTCCGTTCGCGTGAGAAGAACAGGTGTTAACATATAACTCAAGTGTTAACATGTAACGATACTAAACCCTTCAAACTGTACAACAAAGCCCGTAAACCTCGCGTTAAGTTTTAAACTATCATTCTCGCAAAATTAAACAAAAGTAAACTATGCTTCTTACTTCGACAGAGTAGAATTTCTAAGCTCCGTGCAACGGCGGTTCTTACCGGCTAAATCTACTCGCCGAAGAAACCAGAGTATCCCCAGTTTCTTTGCCGCGAAGAAAGAGTAAAAGATGGAAGACTGGACTCACCTCGGTGCGCTGCTGTAACCTCTTGTTGAGCTCGTAGAGCCTGTAGTCCGGCTGGCCAAAGTACGGAGTATGCCTCCTGGGGACAGGCAACGATCTGTCAGATCAGACCGATCGGTCATGTTAGGTGTGCTGTGTACAGTGTGTTCTCTGGTGTGGGTCGCGTGTCGCATGCATGTAGATCGCGAAAGGGGGTTTCTCGGCATGCATCGTTGGACTTTCGTAAGCCGCCTCGAGCGGCCCAATCAAACGACGAAACACACAACCGGAACGCGGCACAGATTCGCGAAACTTACGACTTTCACTCGGCGAGCAACCATCGCGGACTAAACACGCGTATACCCCCACCGTTTCGATCGTGATCCCGAACGAGTCGCCTAGCCGGTTCTAGCCAAGTGTTTACAAAAGTTTCGGCCGCGGCTCGATCGTTGCGTCGTCCCTCGCGAAATGCTGCTTTTATTCTTTTCATAAGGACGAGACAGTTTACATAATAGGGGGAGAGGAAATATTGCAAAATTAATCTGTAATATAAATTACACTCTACTATTATATACGTATAAATAATAATGGAAAAATTTTGGGATAAGAATTGAAATTTTGTTGTAAACATCTTAACTTAATGTTGGCATGAATATTTAATATATAACATTAGATGTAAATATTTACATCTAACATTATATATTAAGTATTGGATATTCATGCTAGCATTAAGTTGAGCAAAATGTTTCACTGATTTCTTAATTAACGGGGTGAAAAATCGAATTACGATACAGAAATTTATTTAACTGTTCGTACGGACAAGGAAGTAATTTTTTAAACGTGCACATCTATTAATAAATATTGTGATTTTCTACTTGGAAAAAGATTTCATGGGATTTTACGTAGCCTCGAAGTGGAAGAAAATCAGATGCACAGAAAGTACGTGAAAATATTCCAAAGATTAATTTGCAGTACTTGTAATTGACAATAAAGACCAAAACCTTAATACTAGTAGTTTCGCAAATATAACGTTGGCTAAAAAGTTCCATCTTTTTTTCTACAATGAATTTGAATTACAATATGCAAATAAGATCTATTAATGGATATTTTAATCCATCGAATTGAGAAGAAATCTTAACGATTCGATGTGTTTGCCGTATTCAACGCTACGCGTTCGCTCGTCAAGCGAATAATTTGCATAAAGGATGCTCCCGATCGCATCTAGAGAGAAAAGGGGCGAATTACGCGTCGCGAAAAGAAGCAACAAGGTGGTACATTACGGCGGTAGTAAATTGCGAGAACTGCATAATTACCCTTATTAAGACGCGCGAGAAAAAAGCTACCGCGTGAACCTGCCATTATTTTTCCCTCCGCGGGAATGCGCCAGGATTAGGGTTGCATTTAGCATCGGATTCTAGCGCTGACGCGGAAGCAACGGCAAAACAAAGATTTACGGTCGGTACACGGAAAAAATATTTTCCAATTAGGCACCGTCTAACCATTTTCCGTATTTTAACCCTGCCATCTCAAATTTATAGGTGCATCGAATTAATCGATGACCAAATGACAAACGAAGTACGTAATATACGTTTAAAATGTTTAGATACCTTTTTTTTTTTGGTATTATTATAATACTATATTTGTGAATATTTTGCGCAAACTTATACTTTTACCGGTAAAACTAAAGACACGGATAAACTCGAGTAAGTTGTTCGAGTAAAATTTCATTCGTATAAATTCTTCGAATGAGATTTAATTCGATTAACATCCCGAAAGTATTACAAAGAAATGTTAGAGAGGAACGCGTGAACTATTGACGAAAAACATCGTATCAACCGCTTGTCCTACAATTATTTTAGTAACTATTTAGGCTAGCGTTAGTTGACTACTATTTTCATATCGCGTCGCGTACAGATCAGTCGAATATTATATGAAGTTTTACTTCAGCAACCTGGTATTAAAATGCAAAGATAAATTTAGAGTTTAAATTAAATATCATCCTTGACGGTAAACATTTTTCATTAATCTGTGGCATAATTCATAAGACACGTGTAACTCGTTAAATTACGTCGTAATTTCTTCAATTACATAGTAATAAACCCATTACATTTAACCCTTCGCGGGGTCGGAAATAGTCGTCCAAGTTCTTCGATGTTTTGGACACATATCAATTTTTAAAACGAGAAATTCAACTTAAGACGATTAATATACGCTGCTGTTAATAATTGCACAAGTATTCCTTTAATACCGTCTTCAAAACGTTAATAGTTGGACAAAAATTCGTTAAATATCCTTTCGTTCCGTCCGCAAAGGGTTAACGTATCGAAAGAATGTTCACGAATAAACTCGATATTGAACAAACGCATTACGCTCCGAATCGGAACGAAATTCTTATCTCAAATACGTTCTAAAATATTGAAACGAAGTGAGTAGTAGTCTACGCTAGACGTCGCGCATCGCGGAATCGTATAAACGCGTGCATTAATCCGAAATGTGCACGGTGTATCGGTCGCCAACTTTTAATTGAATATAGGAGTTGATTGTACAAAGGAGAGACCGTTGCACTTGCAGCGGCGATAACAGCGTGTGTTTCGAGGGTCACGAATCGACTCTGGCTACGCTGATATCGATCACCCTCGCGCGCTCAGCGTTGCGTCTTTTGCTCGTCACCGTCTAAACTTCTCAACGCAACTTTACACCGCCTTGCGAAGTATCCAACGCGCGGTATGCTTCGCGCTATTATCGCCCAGTGAAGTACTATTCTCTCTGCATCGCTGCGAAAACTCTTCGCGAAACGTTGCTCCCTTGACCGTGAAAGAAAGTGGCCATTTTGGAGAACGCGAAGATTTGTCGTCGCATAGTTTCCGCGGTGCTTCGAGAGTTGAGGCTCTTCTGTACCGACCACTAGAGGGACATATGAAATAGGAGTTTCGCGAAAGCACTCGTTCCAACTATCTGGTATAGGCTAACGCCTCGGTACAGCAAAGCTTGGGGCCTAGTGCCGCCTAGAAGCTTAAGAAGACAATAATTCTGTCCCTATCTCGACCGTATACATATATTTTCTGTCTTTAACCTTCCTTCGAATATCCCAACGTCTAAGACAGGACCTGCTAGGTAGCTGCACTGATGAGTCCACTAGCAGGCCCAGCACGAAACGTCAACACCCTGCTTTTTTCCCCATTCTATCGCCTCTCCACAGCTTCGCAAAACTAATCCTTGGGAATTGGATTTACAGGTGCGTAATGGTCGAGTTCGTAATACGGACAATTGATCGGTGGCATGAAAATATCAGCGTTCGACTGACTGGCGGACGGCCGCTGACATACCGTTCTCCGCAATTGCTATCGATTTTAATATCGGCGCCCTTCCATTAACGCCGGCATTCGCTCCGGCGAAACCCCCGATCGAATAATCCGCTGACCCGATTTCGCCAGGAGAAATCGACTTCGGTCTTCGTCGTTCGGAAGTTTCCGGTAATGCGGCAACTTTGCTCCTTTTTTCTTTTTTTTAACACGCTAGGGTTTACCGGACATCGATCGTATAATTCGATAGACTTCTGGGAAAATAGGCGTGCTGTATTATAGATATTCGAAAATTGGAAGCTCCAGAGGGGATTAATCGCATTAATTAAAGTTACTAATCGAACTGCCGAAGTGTAATATTTATCATTCGCGTAACTTTAACTGTGGAAATCTGAAACACGTGAAATTGACAAGCTTCGCAAGTCCAGTGTTAAGTATTAAACATTTACGAGACGCCGCGGATATCTAGTAATTCTTGCGAGCTTTTTAAGGGGATGATTTTCTTAGAGGAATTGTCGGAGATTTGATTAAAATCTACGATTTCGAATTAAGCTATGGACATTCCACTTGCGAATCTTCGAAAGGAGACGATTTAGAAAAGCAAGCTTCCTAAACTTTCTTCAGCGAGACCATTTTGGTCATTTTTTAAAGAAAATCACACGAGACGTCGGATATATGCGTACGCAAATACATACGAAATAAATGCACAAATGAGTCACTAATTGATAGCAATAGTTTTTATATAGATGGTTTAGTTTCTGTTGCATGATGTTGAAAAGAATGAGATCGTAGCCATTCTACGATCCCTACGAATCTTCGAAGGGGGATGATTCAGATAAAACTTAGGAGGATCCATTTGAATTTACGATTTCTAATCGACGATCTAGAGAACGAAGCCGTGGACAATCTACAACCTTCAGGAATCTTTGGAAAGGGATGATTTAGAAGAAACTTGGGAGAATCCATTTGAATCTATCATTTCTATTCTGTGATCTTCAAAAGAACGAAACTGTGGACGTTTTGCAACCCTTGGGAATGTTCAAAAGTATATTTAACGAATCCATTTAAACATCGACGGCCTTTCATTAATGCAGTAGTAATATGCTTGAGATATTCCCGATCGAATAATTCGGTGACACGATTTCGCCAGGGAACAGCTTCAACGTCTCTCGAAATCGACTTCAACTTCATCGGGAAGTTCGCAGTAATGCGGGCAACTCTGCTTTCTTAAGTATTAACCACTTACGAGGCTGCGGACATTTCGTAATCCTCGTGAAACTTCAAAAGGGGATGATTTAGATGGATTCTCATCCGAATCTACGATTTCCATTCGACGAACATTGGAAAAATGAAGTTGCAAGCATTCCGAAACTTCTGCGAATCTTCTTAAAGGGATGATTTAGAAGAAACTTAGGGGAGACCCGTTTCAAATCTACGATTTCTATTCAATGATCTTCGGGTGAATAAGGACACGGGCATTCTCCGCAATCCCCGGGAATCTTCAAAAGGGGATGATTTAGAAGTAACTTAGGAGAATCCATTTGAAGGTACGATTTCTATTCAATGATCTATGGGAGAATAAGAACGCAGACATTCCGCGACCCCTACGAATCTTCGAAAAGGGCTTCTTATACTTTCTCCAATCGCGACCCTTTTTTTCGAAGAAGAAAATATTGCGTCACGTTCGCGTACGAAACGAATAAACAAGTAAAGCGCCGAGTGATACTAATAATTTTAAGTCTAATTCTTTATTAGGTGCACGTTGACGTTATTGACATTAGAAACCCCAGTTGCAATTATTTCCATTTTCCATTTAGCTTTTTAAGGATTTTAAGCTATTAATACAATGAATAATAATCTTTACAACCCCTAAATTTTGTTACGCGACTCAGAACCCATAATTTAAGAATTATTGATTTAGAAGAAACTCAAAAGAGTCCATTTGAAAGTATGATTTCTATTCTACGATCTTCGTGAGAACAAAATCGCGAACACAATGCAACTCCAGTGAATTTCTAATAGGGAACGATTTAGAAGATACTTAGAATAATCATTTAAATCTACGATTTCTATTCCATAATACGTAACTCGTTCTTATAAGTCAAAGGGTTAATTAACACGCTAACACAACTACGCCACTGAGTAAATTATATGTACCAATAATAGGATACTTTTCTGTATTGCATTATGTTAAACAAATAGCAATAATAATCTGTATAATCCGAGGATATTTCGCAGCTCCCGTAAATCTTCACGATTCAGAAGAAACTCAGAAGAATCCATTTGACACTTCTTCAAAAGATTCTTAATTCTCAAACGAAGGTAGTTTTGTTATTAGTATAAGAATAGTACGAGTGCAAATACTTAAATACTTCATATCGTTACACTACAATTAGCATACAAGAATGACAATGAAAACGGTGTTGCGTTTTAGAAAAAATCTATGGTGCACTTTCAACAAATGATTGGCCAGTTTTTATACAGATACACGTCGAAACGTAGATAGTATAGATATAGAAATAGTATAGATACGTAATTCTTTAATTAATTAAAGGGTTAACTGTTTCGTTAACAAAGACGTATCTATGAAATCAACGTATCGACGTATCGATATAAAAATTGGCCAATCATCTGTTAACAGCGTAGCCCCAAATAGATTTCTTCTAAAACGCAATACACCATTTCGATTGTCGTTCTTACATGTATGCTAATTATAACGTAACGATACGAGGCATTTAAATATTTGCAGCATTCGGTACTCTGTTCTCGCGACGACTACAAGCGTAAAGTAGGGTAGATTCGAGAAGCAAGGCACGATACAAGAGGACACACGTTGAACGTTGCTTGCGAAGATCGATCGTGGCAGAAAGAACTTGGCCTTTCCAGTCTCCGGAGAATCGCCGCCGTGGGACCCGACGACGACGACGACGACGCCACGTCACTACCCTCGTGCGTGTGCCTCCTCTCTGTGCACAGCGGCGCACACAGCGGGCTGAATTTACCAGGGAAGGGTCGAGGCTCAAGGGTTGCAAGGGTAACCTACTGTCGTGCACACGGTTCACCAGGGACGCGCGCTCGACAAATTTCTCTCGTCCCATTCGTGTTCTGATTCATCCGTAGAACGCGCGTACGCTACCGATACCACGCGCCATAATTTTCATCTCTTCGTTACCGATAATTTGCAACAACTTTTCGCGCCCTATTCTCCGCACTTTTTCGTTTTTAACGCTAGGTTTTGCGGAACGCGTCACGTTGACGCCGTTCAGATTTCATACGTCAAATTGTAGAGACGATAAATATTATTTTTCAGTACTTTACGTTAACTTTACGCAATACAATGGTTATGTATTCTATATATATATATATATATATATAATAATAATAATGGGTATGGATATGTATTCTACGTGATTCTCTTCATCATCACGCTTCTGCGTTCGAATATTTATACGCGGTATGACGTATTCTTCCGGAAGCCTGTCGACGTATACGCGTAACGTCCGTAAACCTAGTGTTAAATCCTTAATAAACGTCTACGACTCGGTAGTCTAATATAGGAACCGATAAACTAATACGTGTATCCAAAATGTCACTTCGCGTTTCTGTAAAACAATCGTAGTCCATTATTGATTTAACCGGTTGACGTACGATTTTGTTCATGGCTACAAATGATTTGATTAGCATATTGACTGCTTTAACATTATGTTAAACGTGAAGCAAGGTAATGCTGTAATTAAGTTGTACACAGTAATTTTCTATCTTGCATACCGAAGTAGCATTTTATGTTGAAATTAAATTCAATTGCAAATACAGTGTTTTTTCTTGTTGTTGTTGTATTCAACCCGTGAGTTCGACACGAGTGGAACTCGTCATTGCAAGGCAAGGGGTTAGTATATCCCTGAACTCGTGTATACCAATATTTGGAACACGTATTCCATTGCACTGTACAATAGTACTTTGCATCGCGAAAACGTCAGCGTTTATATTATCGCGTTTTTGCCAGGGGTAGTATAATCGAAGCCGTGAATTCCAAAACGCTACTAGTCCCCGTCTACCAATATTTTCGAGAGAGATATTCTTCCCAAACAATTCTTAATTACATAATTATCCATGGAAATTAATACTTAATTTTGTAATTATCCGATAAGTTGATTCCAGCCTACGTTCAGGAATAACGCGAACGAGGATAAAAATTAACGTTGCACCTTTAGGCGCTTTTTTTTAAGCCGATGCACGAGAATATTATCCATTGATCGAAGATTGTGCATGAAAGAGTGTCACGTCATCCATTCTTTCGTAAACAAGCCAGAAGAAGATTATTAATAAAGGTCCTATTGTTAGCGAATAATTTTAACCACAGGTCTCCGCCTTTAATACTTAATTTAGTCGTCGCAGAAACGGTGCACCGATCTTCGATCAACCTTACACGAGCTACCCTCAATCATCCCCATTAACCCTGCTGCGAGTTTCTCGTTACCTTTTACCCTACCGCGTTTCTTACTTAATATCCGTACGTTAATGTAACAGTTTCCGTATCGGCTGTAATTTGTTGTTCTTTCTCGGCAATTGTACAGCGTTTCTAAACGAACAACAATGCGATCGAATCGAATATAATCTTAGAAATCGCGGCAAGATTAACGTTAAGTCGACTTCTTCCAATTCTTTCCCATTACTTTTCACGTAATACAGAATTTAGGGAGCGTCTAGAGACACTAATAGCGTCTTTGATTACCAAAATTAATCGGCAGAAATGGTTAACAACGCCATTGCGTAACTGAAGGTTTAAGTCACAGGGAGAAGACAAAGATTTTTGGCGCGAAATCGCGAGGAGCAGGTTGACGAATGGAAAACAGCGGCGACAACGGCGGCGAGGGGGAAAATAAAAGAGAGGATCGAAACGCGATAATTTAGCCGACAGCGTAATTTCACGTGAGGCACGTACACGCGGTGTAGCGGCGTGCAATAATCCGAAACCGGCTCGCGTGGAGCGCACCAGTTCTCTCTCATTCAAGACGTGCCCGCCACGATCGAACTAATTAATTCGTCGCACGGCACACACCGGCGGCTTGCTCCGCGTTCGTTCCCCGGAATTCCCCCCCTCCCTGCTCCCCGGTGTGCCTTTCGCCGATCCAACGATCGTGACAGATCGCTCCCCCGATACGGAACTAATCCGCTCTGAATGAAAAACTTTTACTCGCGCTTGCGGGGCGCGTGTAACAGTTTCCATCTCTGCCTCCTTTTGCAACGACAACAGACGCCACAGCACGCCTCTTCTTTCCGTGGCGCGTGAAAGAAAACCAAAACGTTTCCCCTCCCTTCATTCTACTGGGAGCTTGTTCGTGTTTCGCGAATCGAGAGGGAAATATCGGGGGAGCAATTAAGAGGGAGATGTGAAACGATGTTGAATAGGTGAACGAAAGCGAGACGATTGGGAGAAAAGACGCGGTTTCGTAAACCTTTTTAGTATTACTGATATCGACGCTCGCGACGATTAATTTTGGCGATTAAAAAGAGAGCTGAGCATGCGACGAAAATTAACAGTTTTGAAGATTGGAAAGTTTGGGGGTTTATAGGCATTGGGGATTCTAAGCTTTGAAAGTTCGAAGCAAGGACGGTTCTAAGCTTTGAGACTGCTAAGCTTTAAGAGTTCGAATTATCGGGAATTGAAATGGTTGCAAATTCAACGCCTTAGGAATTCTTAACTTTGGGAATTCTAAGCTTTGGGGATTCTAAGCTTTGAGAGTTCAAAGCACAGAGGATTCCAAGCTTTAAGAGTTCGAACTATTGAGAAGTGGAAAGTTTGGAATCTCAACGCATTAGGAATTCTAATCTTTGAGAATTCTGAGCTCTGGGAATTCTAAGGCTTTGGGGATTCTAAGATTTGACAGTTCAAAGCACAGAGGATTCCAAGCTTTTAAGAGTTCGAATTATTGAGAATTGGAAAGTTTGCAAATTCAACGTATTAGGAATTCTTAATTTTGGGAATTCTAAGCTTTGAGGATTCTAAGCTTTGACAGTTCAAAGCACAGAGGATTCCAAGCTTTAATAGATCGAATTATTGAGAAGTAGAAAGTTTAGAAATTCAACGCATTAGGAATTCTAAACTTTCGGAATTCTAAACATCGGGAGTTCAAAATATCAAGGCGATCACTGCCTGTGTTCGTAGGCGAATCTCAGTGGACTACAACAAGAATAGGAATGTAAACACGCTATACCCTCTGTCCGTGGAAGAATAATACTGTCCGTCCAACGAAAGTAAAGCAAATTAGTCTTTACATCCTCACTGTAGATATGATCCACCGTCTTCCCCATCACCATCGCCGCCTTCGTTACTAAACACCACTGTCGATCTTTAACATTCTCTGTTAACAGTGAACGATGCGTGTGCGCGTATGAAGGCTAGTAGATTTTACGTAGAACGTGAATGTAAATACCGTTTACCTTCTTGTTGCGGATAAACAGTACTCGTTCTTTAAAACGTCATCCATTAACCTGGCACATTTCGACATTTCGAACGTGATAAACTCGAACCCATTGCTTGCTCGCGAGTTCGAGCTTGCAGCGTAACCGGCCTGATGGTGTAGGGGCTACTTTAAACGGGATCGGAAGTAGCAGCTAAAGTAGCCGCGCGCGGACGGGCTAGGTGTCCGCGACATCGCCGTCGCGGGATTTTCGAGGGGGTTGCTGCGGCGGGGCGCGGTGGTTATCAGGTGGCGAGAGTTAATAGGTTTAGTTGGCGCGGCTAATGGGCGTCCCGGCACGCCGGCAGGAATCAGCTGACCGGCCAGCTGGCCGTGGAACGAACACCACCGCGCCGCGTCCCCAGGAACCGCCGGTTGAGAGCCATCGCGGCTGCACGGCTCTCAGATTGGGTTAGCAAAGGGCGCAGTTCAGAGCGGAGGGTGGCTGCCGAGGGTGAGTCTGCCGCGCAGGGAGGAAGAGGGTGTTATTAGGGGTTGCTCATGGGGTGGCACTGCGATCAATGCTGGGGAGTCATGCTAGCCCCCCTTTCGAACTCTATATATAGAAGAATCGCGCGCGCACACACACAAGAACACAAACGCACACACACGTACACGTAAACGTACACGTACACGCGCAGGACTCTCGGAGAGACTACCGATGGCCATTCGAATATCCCTGTCTCGCGAGTTTCCGACCGATTTACCAGCAGACAGGTTTCACTCGCTTCCAATATTATTCGGATTCGCCCGACGCCACGAAGAAATATCAGCGACGCGTGTAGACACGTGTATATTTATCGATGTCAGAGGGGTGCTCGAGAGAGGCGGGGAATTTTCGCCCCTTTCGGGGTTAAGTTTTAACCCTGGAATGCGAGAAATGCGGATTGGCAGATTTTCTTGCAGCGACGTCGCGGGTTTGTTTTCGTCGCTTTCGAGTGGGAATGTAAGGGAAAGCGTGTGTAAATACGATCGCGTGGCAATAAGACTGTTATTAGCGCCAAACATTAATCCGTTAACTGGGGTAATTTCTTAGTTATAGTCCACTTTAGCCACGGAATTGACGATTAACCCTTTGCGGACGAGTGTCGGCAAATAGCCGTCCAAACCTTCTCGATTTTCTGGATAAATGTCGATTTTCAAAGCAAGAAATTTGCATTAGCCTCGCTAATAGGCACCTCTGATAATAATTGAGCGAGAATTCGTTAAGCGTTATTAAATTCTGTCCGTAATGAACTAATAATTGACTAGAAATTTCTTAAGCGTTATCTTTTCCCGTTCGCAAAGGGTTAATAAAAGGGGATTGATATTGGTTAGGAGAATCTTAATTGTCCCGAATGCGAGTACAAAGTAACGCGTGTCATTGATGTTACGCGTAACGATACTTTGGAAAGTTAGGAACTTCAGAGGAAACAGAGTCTTGCATTGAGCGGAATGATAATTCGTAGGAAAGGGTTAATTCGTCATCCTCGGTTAACAGGTTAAAATGTTGTAGCATATCGAAATTAGGTACTAATTGCAAAGAAATTAACGCGGTGTTGAATTCAATTTGCTCGTATCGTACGTTCTCTTCGTTTCTTCTACTTTAAAATGATCAATAAACTTGCACACCGTCTGAATAATTTAGAAAAATTCGGTATCAATCTTTAATTGATGATTAATCATTTAGCCCTGCCACGATCCTCGAATCCTTTTATACCCAAACCTGTGTTCATATTTTATCGAAGCATTTGGTAGCCATGAAACAAACGTAAAAGAAGTTGACATTGATACCGATAAATCCGAGTTCCAATTGCATTTTCTCGCAAGCATGAAGCGTTTCCAAAGGGAAAGAAGGATGCTATGAAATCGAACAGAATCTCGAACACTACAAATTGCTTCATATTCAACAAACTTAAGGTGAAGTACCCAAACAAATCAACCCTTATGATTTTAATTGCAAATTAAGCTTCCACTCTACAATTAATCTCATCTACGATTTTCCCTATAAACTACAATTCTACTGCATACACCTATCAAATCACTTACTACATTTTGTCTAGTATAGTATAGTACAGCATTATATAGCTATGCAATCTATTATAGTATTAGTACCGTAACGCCACTTTAACTACTTGCTAATAATTAAACTCACGGAAAGCGTCGATTTCCAAAATACGCTTCACCCTAATCGAAACTTATTCTTACGAATACGAATAACTTCGGCCACGATCATCGCGCTCTAATAGCGTTCAAAAAGCTTGCTAATAGCAGAAAGATTTGCTGGCCCGTTCGAAATGCGGTCCGAGGCGACTTGCAGCCATCGCTCGGGGCAGAAGGTATCGGCGTGAATGCGCGCACCAAGGGGTGAGCGGCTCTTATGGGGGAGAGAATTCATAGTAGGGGATGAAGCAAAGCGACGAACACGTGTAACCCTTACCCGCCTAGATTGAGATTTTTCGCAGCAAACGATCGATCCCCGTCAACGTTCCACGGATTCTACTACCTTGACGCCTCGATCGCGTTCGCTTTGCACGCGAGCAAAAGTAGCCAAGCTAATCGAATCATACGCGATTGCCACGCTCAACACTATTGTAGGGTAACTGCTAGACTGCGGAACTTGAAGACGATTCACGTTTTTATTAACCCCTTGCCTTACAATAACGAGTTATACTCGTGGTGTAACCTGTGCGCAAGTTACGATGAAAAAACACGCTGCATTTTTTTCAGAAACTTTAGTCGAGTTAATTTCAACTCGTGAGAATGGAAAAATTGACCGACTGCAGAGTTCGAATTAAGTATGACATTTTGGTGTCCGACATTTCGCATTCGAGTCAATGTTGCAGAAGAAAATAACCAACATTCTAGCAAATAATCTTCGAAAGATTCGTAAGCCAAAATATTAACCATTTGCAGTTGAATGGCGATCCTCGATCGACGAAATGAACCAGTTTTATTTGTTTATCTATTCGGTAATAGCCCTATCTATAATAGTTGATCTGGTATAGATAATTCTCGACTGCAAATGATTAAAAAGTATCTCGTAGACTTCTTTAAGTAGAGATCAAATGTTGCGTTACCATCGAACTACGATTAGTTTGCGTACTGTGAACTTTGAATATTTCGTAGAACGTATTATGTCCTGCAATTTGTTACGCAGTTTGAAGTTTCTCGCGGACGCGTAAAAATCAGCAGTCAAGTAATTTCTAGACTGTGGATCTCCATTTACACGCGCTGTATAAAGAAGTGAAAGCTAAATACCGAGCACAAAGTTGCTTCGAATGTTACCAAGCGCACAGTACCTTTAATATTTCGTATATTTTTTGCACACCATGTGGGTTGTACATCTCTTTGCCTTCTTCAATTTCCCTTAAAGACATAAAGATCCACAATCTACTAATTACTAGACTGCTACGCTTACGGAACGCACACATAAGCGTAGTATATTTCCATTTACAAACGCGAGTAAAGAAGCGGAGAGGCCAAACTCTGATTATTTTCCCTCTACAAATGTTACAAAGCCACTGTATTTTTCAATTTTGCATATCTCTACCTACTGTACGCATTCTATACCTTTTTGTATATTTAAATTTCCCATAAATGCATAATAATCGTCAATATACTAATGTCCAGTCTTCGAATCTCCATTTACAAGCGTAAATTAAAAAGTAGGATAAATACTGATTAATTCTAACACCTAAATAATACAATATGCACTACAATTCTCATATTTTGTATACTGTACGTATACAACACCTTTTTGTATATTTAAATTTCCCGTAAATGCATAAAAATCGTCAATATATTAATGTCTAGACTTCGAGTCTCCATTTATAAATGTAAATTAAAAAAGAAGCTAAATACTGATTAATTCTAACACCTAAATAATACAAAGTGCACTACAATTCTAATATTTTGTATACTGTACGTATACAACACCTTTTTGTATATTTAAATTTCCCATAAATGCATAAAAATCATCAATATACTAATGTCTAGACTTCGAATCTCCATTTACAAGCGTAAATTAAAAAGTAGGCTAAATACTGGTTAATTCTAACACCTAAATAATACAAACTGCACTATAATTCGAATATTTTGGACAATTCTGCCTACTGTACGCATTGCACACCATTTTGTATATCTAAATTTCCCGTGAATGCATAAAAATCGTCGATATACTAATGTCTAGACTTCGAGTCTCCATTTACAAATGTAAATTAAAGCAGAAGCTAAGTACTCTGATTGATTCTAACCGCTAAAGAATACAAACTGCCCTAATTAAACTACTGTACGAATTCTACTTCTTTTAGCCCTGCCAAGTTTCCGATAAATGTACAAAAATTCGCGATCCGCTAATCGCACGCAACGATTACTATGACTACGGTATCGTAGCACCGTCATCGCGAATTATTGAAACAGAGGATCGGTTTAAGGGTAAGCAGAACACGCAGGATCTCGCGGTTAAAGGCGCGACTTTTACGGGTCTTTTGTTTCGAGGCACAGAAAAGCATCCTCTTGTGAGGTACAGCGACAAGGAATGTCTCTATAAAAACGGAAGAAAGATCGTTACTTTGGGATTTATTGGGTCGTTGGTTTTATCGGGCAACGCAGAAGAGGGCACACGCAGGGCGCAAGTAGAGAGAGAGAGAGAGAGAGAGGGAAAAAGTGCTTTGAAACGTGCAAAACATCGCCGTAGCCGGGCGGAACTACGGCAAATTGAACGGCAATTTATCCGCGCGACCTTTACCTACTGCAGTTGTCAACGTTTACGGCGCAAAATTTGCGTTACTCGCAACACGCCTAATCTTCTTTATTTACTATTCCAGAGATAATGGGGCTCGTAAAAATTTGAACGTAAGACTCTTTCATTCCATAACGCGCCAACAACACGATAAATATTTCTCTGACTTTGCCGCGCTAGTTTCTCGTACGCCATTCGCAAAACGGCCAGAAATTATTCCAACTTCGCTCTGCAAAATTGCAGACATATTCGAATATTAAAAGATCAGATGGCTTATTAAGTATTAAGACAATTTCTGTAGTAATTCTTAGTTGGTGTTAGTAATCGTCTGCTGCACTAAATACATTTAAAACTGCGTTAACCCTTTCGCTAGGAAGATCGTATATATATGTGCTCTTAAAATTGGACGATCATTTGTTAACAGCATACGTGTTGCTTCTTTACGATGCTTCGTTGCATGGATTCCCATACGTACAATGAAATTAATGTCACAATTGGACTGCGAATTTTCATGCATTTGTAACAAATTTCGGCGTGCCAAACGGAATACAATGCGCACAATAAAATACGTAAAATATGCAAACTGAGCTGCATTTTAAAATACTTAGGAAGTGAAACGAATCCCTGGCTTATGTTCTATTCCTTTAACTACGTTTACAAAATTACTGAATTTGCATAAAAATCCACGGTCTAATCGTAAGCGAGAATATAAAGATTTATTACGATATATAATACGATATTTATATATTCAGATTTATGTTACAAAGCGCGTAGCGAAAGGGTGAACACCAGTTAAAGGGTTAAAGAGGAGAAAGTTTCTCCAAATGAAAAAAAAAAAGAAAAAACGTTGGCTGGCGGACTTGCTCCGCTTTGGAATTCACCGCTTCGATTCTTTATTGCCTGCTTTATTGACCGGCGTTCTTTCCACGGAATTTAAACGGAGAAAAACGCAAGCAAGGCTTATCAGAGGTATACGTGTGGTTACGTAAGGTCTAAGGCCTGATAAGGACGTAGATAGAGGTATTTATCGATCCCTGATGCGAGACGAGTAATCGTACCGATAATTGAAACTACAATTTCATTGAACGGAGGGGCCCCGAGGAGAACGCGAAAGGAGAGGTGTGGCGATACTTTCGACGATAATTGACTTTCTCGATCCTCCCGCCGACTATGACGATATCTATCTCTAAACTGTACTCGAGTGTTCCGTTCAAGGACGGGCCCCGACGCGTTGAAAACGCTCTCGAAATTCGGAAACGCCGAATCCAGATTTCGCCAGAAATTATCGCTCAAAGACATCTCTCGAATTATTGGAGCAGCCTTGAGTGCTCAGGTGGGTGGGTAGAGCCCGAGATAACTGATAACTTTGGAATTGTAGATAAAATTTTAAACGTGCACTTAGCCAGCTACGCGTTCCGCTAACCTTATAACCATTGACTGAATACAGGAAGGGGGGAGAGAGGATACACCAATAGCGTGTGTATCGATCGCGATCCGTCGAATATACAAAACTCAATTAACCCTTTCGACACCATGGACGATTAAATACGTGCTCGAAAATTAGGCAAAATTTTGCTATGCTACAGTATCGTTTTTTATTCCCATCCATATCCATTGTACTTCAATTAATCGAGCAGAGGTTGGTGATATTCGTACCCGTACTATTTTTACATTTACAAATATTAACCTCCTCCAAGAATCGAGGATAGCTTTAATTTACGTGGTCCCTAGCGAAAGGGTTAAACCTACCATCCCTTGCTAAGCGTCGAATTAGTTTCGAATTAGTTATGGTCTACAACATCATCGACCGGAATTACAGCGTGTACATAAAATAATTACATACAACATGCATAAAATAACAAAGCTGAACTGCATAAACCGTATTCTTATAGCAGCTATCATTACAAAACAGTCGATTTCTTCTGCTAGCTATGCGTCTTCAAACGTGCGATCTCCTCTACTTCGTCGATTTAAATTTAGTATCTTCATAACACTATTTGCGCGTATTTGTTAATCGACTTATGCGAACACCCGTAAATAAATAAATCCCGTGTCTAATATTTATCCTATGCTTGCTCGATGCTCACGATAGCGTCGAGACGCGGAAATCTTTTTTGGGTATCGGTAAATCTTTCGCGAGGAAAAGAAGATCTTTGGCGGAATCGTGTTTAGGTCCGAAACAAAGGTGCAGAGGTTGTGGGAGAGAGTTGATTGCACGCAGAAACTCTGGTTTGCGGAATGAAGTAACGTAGAGCCGAGTCAGCGGCTGGCAGCAGTCCCTTATACTTTCGTCGCTGGCGCAGCAGTAATCGCGCCGTCGCCCTGGCGATTTATCGCTGCCCGCGACCGCGATACTTTATCGTCGATATCTTCCCGCGTTCGACCTTACCCGAGCTTCGCATCCATCCTTTTAGCGTACGCGAGCTCGAAACTATTGCGATTCGTTCGCGCGGACTCCGTTTTCCGAGCGATTCGGTAATTTCACCGAATTGAAAATAACTAGGCTGCGGACTTTTACGCATTTATGGAAAAGATAGATGATGAACGTAATTAGAGTCGCTTCGACGTCTATTAGATCGAAATAACTTCTTAAACGAGAAAAGTACAAATCGCGTCTTCATTAACGTTGGCACGTTATTGTGAAGCGTTTGATATTTTTCACCGTTTCCAATCGTTTTATAGAGGATTCGCGCACGCGATTTACGCTTCGTCTACCTGCGAATAATTTTGTAACTTCGACTACGAACGGTTCAACTATTTATTGAACGAATGAATTAACATAATGGTCAAAGATACGCGCGAAACATCGAAAATAAAGTATTACATTTAGGCGTTGAAGCTTAAGTCCGTTTAAATTCATCTCCTGCGTGTACGTGTCTTTACAAGTATAAATCCGCCGCAGTCTTTAATACCAAATTGTCTCAATGAACAATCAGATCAAGTCTACTACTCTTTGCGGTTTTCTACTGATTAACGTAAGATCGACAGGCGATAAGAAAATGGTTTAAGAAGGAACCAAATAAGGGAAATCAAAGATACAACAACGATTCCGATTCGGAGCAACCCTTATTGATCAATCGTTTCTTACGATGGTTTATCGTTAAGGAGAGCATACGAGTACGCTTTAAGAGAGATCCACGGGATCTCGAGCGAGATCCACGCGGACGCGATCGCGAAATTCGCGTGGCGCAGTTGGAAGTTCGTGGGAACCGAAAGCAATGATCCGGCTTGTTAAGCGAACCGGAGAAAACCGCGTTGGCGATGTGTGCCAACCATAAAAGAGCAATAATCAGCGTGCCACGCCGGTTCGCGTCGAACTCGGCCAGTGGCCATTGCTGGAAAAGTGAACGGTGCGCCTCTCCGTGACGAAATCTCGATCACCGGGAAACCGAGTAACCGCTGTCTCCTTTCCTCCGTCTTTCCATCCTTTATCTAGTCTACCGAATTCCTATGTATCTAACGACATCTCCGCACTATACTCTGTACCCAACGCGATATCTTCCTTACAAATCACCATCCTGTAACTCTACTACCTCAAAACTTAAACGCCCAATTCGTAATGATCGATAATGGCAAACTTGATGAACATAGTTGCCTCGCAAATAAATCCACTATTCGCGATGGTAAATTGCAATTTGCGACATGTGTAGAAAAGAATCTAAAGCTACAGTTTCCCTAAAGATAATCGACCGATAAAAGTTGCTCGCTCACAAGTAAATTCCCAATTCAATGTGAAGCTAATGAAAATAGCTTTGCGCTGCGCATAGAAACTCTCATTTCTAAAGCTTGAAACTAATTGTTCTTTAAAATAAAAACTACCTCGTGAACTAAATGCCCAATTCGTAATGGTCAATAATTGCAAGATTAATATAAATCACCGGCTATAAATAAATCTCCGATTCACGATGATCAACAGTGAAGCTAATTAAAATTGCCTAGCTTTGCGCTGTTTATAGAAGAATCTAAAGCTTAATTTTTCCCAAAAATCACCACTCTACAAATACTACCATCCCATAGCTTAAATATCCAATCCATAATAAACGATGATTGCAAAATGAATATAAGTCGCCAGCCCATATATGCTACACCACCTCTTACAACTAAATCTTCTAATTCACGATGTTTCGCGTCGCACATGAAAAAAAAACCCAAAGCGAAATATTCCCCAAAAATAGCCGCCCCATGAAGACTACCACCTTAACACACCCTACTTGGTTCATACCTAAATCCGCCTACAGATCATGCTAATAGATCCTCTCGATCAGCGGCAGCGTCGCCGAAGCGCGCCAAATTTAAATCCCGTGCCACACACGATTATCGTTAGAAACAGGCGGGATTTATTTATCCGCGCGCAGAAAGCACGCGCGCGCGGCCCGTTCGATTCGGAGCGTGTATCGACGAGCTAGCATGTGGCGTTTCACCGTTCTCTATGACGAAATCGCCCAGGCCAGGCGAAACGCCGCGGCGGCAGCGGCGGCGTCGAGAATAGAAAGAAAAGATTCTCATTTCGCCATCGATACGGAACGAACGCGGCAACGAACGAACGTTGGCTTTGTATTAGAAACTCAGCGCGGCTCTGGCGAGTGCGAGTCGCTGCTTTCACCCGTGCGGTAGGACGCGCTTCGAAATCGGCGATCGAGCGACCAGCGAAATAAAGGGCGCTTGTTCGTCGGCTTTTTTTTTTCGCCGCGGCGCGATTTATTATTAGGCGTTTCGTCACTGTGACGCAAGGACGACGTTCGGAGACGAGCTGCGAGGCCTGCGTCGTCGAATCTCCCCGGCTATTTATCGCCGACCGTTCTCCATCGGCATTCTACTACGCGGCGGCTACTCGTGCACGCGTCGCTCCGGGGACTTCTGGAGTACCCGCACCGAACGCAATTTTTATCAACTCGCGACGAGAAGGTCGCTTCTCCGCGACAGACGAAGTTTAACGTTTTCGTTCGCGTTCGCCGTAAAATCGCGCTTTCGCGAGAGAAAATTGGAATGATTCCGAAGAACAAGATTAGGCGAATACAGCTACGCTATTTTTAAGGCGAATTTGATAGCTTGGAACTTTTAATGATTTCGGATAATGAGATCGACTGAATCTAACTACATTATTAACTTAACCAATTAGCTGAGGAATTTTTCAGGTAGAATTTTCTTTACACGCGGACATAGAAATGAATACAAAGGAATTAATATTGTTTAGGGTAATTTTTGTTGCTGCGAATACGAATGTAAAGTAACGTGTTTTTGATACGAATATAGACATGCTTTAGAAAATAAGGAATTTCTGATAAAGTAAAATAGCACGTACAAAACATCGATAACCTTAAGACGAGTTAACTCGTCATCCGCGGTTAACAGGTTAATACTTTGAATGATTTCAGACAACAAGATACACCGAAATTAACAACTACGCTCTGCTGGTAAAATGAATTTTATACATTACAGTTAATAGCAGAATTGCTCGCGGTTGAAGCGTATTTATTTGTACCGAGATAATCAAGATGATAAATCGAGTGACTCACGAAATTGATTAAACGGTAACGTTGCTATGAAATCATTTGGTAAGTGGGTTTCTCAATATAATCGAGTCTAAAACGAAGTTGATGTAAGAACTCGAGTTGCGCATTAACAACCGTGCGTACGAAATTTTGTTAAATAAGGAACACTATATCAATTTCACGAGTCACAGTATTTACAAAGATAAAGTCTTCGTTTTTCCTGATTACGGAAAGTGGCCGAAAAAAATCGTCAAAAATACGCTGCTCCGGAGTTACACAATATTAATAGGAAATTACGAATGGATCATCTTAATTATCTTGGTAGATCTAAGACGAATTTTAATCAATCGGAAAGTAAACGAAGAAAGCCCTAATTGCTACGATTTACTTCAACCATTTCTTAAGTTGAACCCAGCGGAATAAAAATGGGGATTAAACTTTCTCCATTTTGTTACGGTTATTAACTGCATGGAAATATTACATTTCTTCCGGTTCTTCATATTTTAATTTCCTTTCATTCGTTTATATTAGATTGCCCCGTGTGTATTTGTCCCATTTTCTCATGACTTTCTTCGAGTCCCAAAAGCCTAGACCAAAGCCTTAGCATAGATCTAATAAAAACGGTTAAATCGTACGAAATACCAAAGGTATTAATTCTTCTATCCGCTAAAAGATGCAAGAAGATGCAAAGATACGAGAGCAACTGCGCGTCTTTATTTACACGCATCGCGACGCGACGCGGCGTACAAGAAAAAAAAAAAAAAAAATCTGGCAGATTTGACCGAACTTCGCAATAACTTTGGTCACTGGTCTGTTCCGCCTGGCCTCTGACACTAATGATTACGGGTATCAATTAGCGGTGCATGCCTCCTGGTAATGAGAGTCCAAAAGGCACGCCGCAAAATTGATAATAATTAACGCCGGACGATAATGAAACGATCAACCGAGCGAAAGTTCCGAAACGTCGGGCATTATTTTTCTTCCTCGTGTACATATATGTACGTATGTATGTATGTATGTATTTACGTATATAGGAGAACCGACGGATTTCTTCTTACGTATGTACTATGTACGATCCCTCGTCGTCTCGTTTTAGCTTCGCTCCGAAGAAAAGATGCTCCGAAGAACGGAACATTACAAAACGATGACACATCTGTTCCAGCCAAATTGCCGTGGGATTACTGGACTCGAAGATGTTACACGAACCCGGGGAACCGGTTTCTACGTGTACCGAGGAGACGAGAGAAGAAGACGAAAAAAAGAAGGAAACTCCGCGGGTCCAGCGTCGATCATTTACCCCCTTTCGTGTCATCCGCTCTCCGTTTTCTGATTCTTTACCGTTTCCTTCTATGCGGTATTCCTTTGACCTTCGCGTTCCTTCCTTTTTACCATCCGCCGAAGCCGTTTTCGTTGCATCTTTAACGCGAGATTCTCGCGTCGACGCATGTCCACCGCGGTAATTTGTACCTTTTTATTCTCTTTTTTTTTCTTTCTTTCTTTTATTTCGTAAATTTCCTTGTCTCTTTTTGCGCGCGAACGGAGAGGGGGGAGGGAGAGAGAGAGAGAGAGAGAGAAAAAAGTGAAAGCTCTCGGCGAAGCGAAGGATGGCTGATGCGACGAGTTCCGAAGCTAGACAGCTATCCGTTGGGAGAGAAAGATGAGTTAGCTCGTCACTCGAAAGATCTTTTGTAACTGGAATCACGCCAGACGTTAATAGTTACACTGGTTTCGAGCTACGTTACACAAAACGTTCCCGTGTTCTCGCCTCTACAAAAATCCCTCTTCCTAGATCTTTACTACGTATTCGCCGGCGTGGAAGAATTTAGGCGTGAGATAAGTTTGGGACACAGTTTCGAACGTAAACTTTTATTCGGCGACGATTTTTGGCGGTAACTTTGCTTTGGATTTCTTTATACGAGGGAAGGTTTGTTTAATCGAGACACAAGTGCCAGAATTTTCGCAAAAGCAGTAGAGAATTTAAGTATAAGCTAAGTAGGCTATAGTTTAGAACCGAAACTTTTGTAGGGTGACAATTTTAAGGTACAATTCGTGTACGTAGGGAAATGCCACAATTTTTGCACGTATCTTTGCTCTTCCTTTTACTAGAAGTATCCTATTACCCGTGATTGTCTTCGATACGTTTACGTTGCATATAGAAAATGTTTACATTGTTACCAACAAAAAATAGCAGAGCACGCGCGAGAGCCATAAAATTCCACAATTTTTGCAATTTAACCAGAAATGTCCTACTATCTTTAATCGTTATCGACACGCTTGCGTTGCACGTCTAAAATACTTCTACTATTGTTGTCAATAAAATAGCAGCACGTGCAAAAATTGTAGAACTCGGTGTACCCTATTTTATCAAGCTACCTTTTCATCTCTCCGGTACGAAATCGTGCGATTTTAATTAACCTAGTTTAAAAACTTGACGAGTTTAACTTCTCTCTATATTTCCTGGATTTGCCTGTTTGATCATCCCGAAGCGTTATCGATGGACGTAAGAAAATGATAATGCAAGAGACGCGATTTAGCGGCACGGGTGTCGTGAATCGTTGGAAGATTCGGAACCGAGACGAAGGGACATCATTATGGCCGGTGTGTTAGGACTATTTACACGGAAATGACGGCACGATAAATCCGTAGTGTCACGGTGCATCGTTGTCCGCAACGCTGGAACGCTTACGCCGGTTTACGAGCTTCGTCTGAAAGCCTCAACTCCCACGTCTCCTCCAATGGGTTTATTCGCCGTCCCCGTCGTGATTTACAGAGATCCTATCGATCGACTGTACACCAAAATTTGTTCCATTCTAAAGATCCCTGAGAACGGTTTCACGTATGTATATCGATATCCGCGTACGATGGAATCGAATCGTGCGCGTGATTAATTATACGATGTTCAGACGACGATTCCCGTAAGATACCTAAATCTTGTGCAAAAGGGTTGAAGTCGTAAACGGTACTTCGTTAACCCCTTCGCTTACAGTGAAGAATCACCCTCGTGGCACGAATTAAAGATAAATTTATTAACACTAGAACTACAGTCAAAACTGCAGTCAAAATGACTGGGTAGAAATTTACACTAAAATTTACATAGATTTGCACCGGTGTATTGTTTAAAGTATTCCGTGATTTTCTGTACAAAATATAAGCGAAGAATCATTGCACTTTAATCACGCGAGTTTTGCAAGTGTCTACCATTCTAATTTCTTTGGTACAGGTAAGTATACTTTAGTCGTAAGTAGTTCTAGTGTTAAACTTAAGTAAGTTCTGCTTGCAATGCAGCAGGTATTTTTATCCTAGCTTGTTTCAAGGATAACTAAATATTGTACAAATTACGCAGAATATTCGAATGTTTCGAATAAATACGAGAACCGTGATCTGTTGGCGGTAAGTTACGCAAGTGTAGTAGCTAACGAGGTGTAAGGGCAAAGGGTTAAGACGTTCGCGAATCGAAGAGTAAATAGCAGACGAAGGTTAGAAAAATGTTTCAAACCCGGAAGAAGGGGAAAAGGTGCGTCGATAGCAATTAACTCACTTGCAATAATAGCAATTGCAGGCAAACTAGGCTGAAACGCTGTAGAATAAGGTAATGCAGGACAATGATATGACTTAACCCTATCAGTGTTGATTAAAATGACGAAGCGCTGCAATTGCAAACGATCCCGAGTACCATAATACTTGTCAAACGTGAACTTTGTAAATTCCACGCTTCTCTAACATATATAAATTATACTCTCCAAACCTCGAACTTCATTAATCGTAAAATTGTACCACTGTAATGAAAAAATGATTACCCAAAACCTAATTGGAACACGTTTCAAAGCTACGCAGTTAAAAAAGGGGAGATTCAACGACTTAAATCCTTTGCCCTATAATTATTTCATTACATGCTTAAGCTGCTTCTATATCACTCAACGTACAAGTTACTTAAATATCGTTGGCGATTAAATCTCGAAGCTTGAACTAGAATTCGAATTAAACATCACTTTCAGTGTTATCTGTTTTGTTGAACCTAAGCCATAATTCATAAAACGAGTGCGACTATAGTTATCGTAGGGCAAAGGGATAAAGACAGATATTTGTTGCTCTCTCAAGGGATTGCAAGTGGATTCCGTTTCCTTGCGCATTCGCGTGTCACGTTTCTACTCACTCGTACCTAATAGGGCAAAGGGTTAACAAAAAAAAGTAGCGAATTCGCGGTGAAAGAACGTGGCGTCGGTGCTTAATGGGTTAACCGCGACATCCCCGGTGACTTTCCCGCGAAACTAAGACGCCGCGCGAAAACGCGCAGCCAGAACGTTTGCCCGAGCTGCGAAGCGCGTTTGTTCATAAGCCGCGTGGGAGGTCGCTAATTTATTGCGCATTAACGTCACTTGTGTCTGACCACGCGCAAGACAGCACGTACCCCGATCCAGCTTCGCGTTTGTTGCGCACTGTCGCCGTCTTCAACTTTCCATCTCGCCTCGCCAGAGCAACGCCTGGTCGCGAACAACCTAGGCCTCGACTTCGTACAAAATTCTCACGCGACCATTTAACTGCGGGAATAATTCGGGAACGTGTCGCCGCGTTACTATTCGACCCTGCGGTATATCTCGTAACGATAACGCGAACTACTCGTGTAATTAATTTCCTGGCCAGTCGATTTAAAATCGGGTCACCAAAATATTTTAGATATCGCGTGCTTGTATTCGTCCCCATCCGCTTCAAATCTAACTTTTGCTTTACCGATCCACGTACTCGTGTCGCCACGTTTGCCAATAATTATTGTCAATTTAATAATCCGACAAGTACGATTGACGAAATGAAGGACGGTATACAATGTGACGTATATATATATCAGTCTTCGTTTCGTCAACTGCATTCGTCGGAAACGGAACGTGTCCGAATGGATAATTTTACTAACCTCTTTACTAATCGACGGTAGAAAGAAAAGCAAAATATGCTCGCTGGACGAAAGGGGAGGGAAAGTTTTCGTCACCGGATGCGACGTATCGCGGAAGGGAGTAGAGGATGTGTATCGGTGAGTTTTCACGCGGAGCGAGAGAACCGCGAGCGTGCAACACGCGACGCGCGAGGAATCCTCGGCTTCCTCGCTCGTTCGTCCTTAATTGGGTTCATGCCACCGCGTTAATAAATGCGGCCAGGCAAGTGCATTCTGCGCATTGCGAAGTCCGGCCACGCGTACCCCAGGCCCTTATAAAGGCTCAATCAGCCTGATCCCGATTGAGTCATTAATTGCCTTAAAGAGGGCAAGGCCTTGTCTACGCTGCTGAAATGCAAAGCTGCGCGCCGCGACTCGCCCGCGGATTTCATTCAAGAAACCGCACCCGATTCGCTCGTTACAATTCGCCTCGATTCAAAAGCAACCTTTGCTTCCTTTCCCCCTCCCCCTCCTCTTTTTTTAAACTAGTATCCTATCTTCTGCGTACGCGTTTCGCGCGATGCACCAATTTCATTTAATTTCTTTATACGGGAAAAGCAACCCGTTGAACCCATTAATAATAGGGTTACGATAATTTCAACGTAATAGGAAAGATACAACAATGGAGCGAAAATTATACTCGTACACTTGAAAGTGGCGTAAGACCATTTACTTTTAAATTGAGATATTTAAGGAATTGCGTCGAACTTAATTTGAACGATATTGGTAACCGATAAGTTACGAGCGATAACGCGGTAGTATAATGCTTTTGCGTGTTTCCTCAAGCGCGTAACTTACTAATCCAATCACTTTGCTCATGAGTTATCGTTGCTTAAAAGGTAAGACGTTTTTGACGACCGTAAATGGACTACTTAAGCCACTTTCAAAACAACACGGTTCGTATATGTTTGCTTAGAGTAACTTATAGGTGTCTATCCTGGAAAAAAAAGTACGAAGAGGAATTGAATTAATTTCGTTTGCTTTGAGAGTCTCTCGAAGTCTTGCTTTGAGAGTCACTCGGTTGCCGCACGTGTTAATAAAAGCTGTTACACCCGCTTTAACCATGCTGCGGTGTTCGAAGTTTTGTTGAATCGAACGTCATTCGATTTCCTTTAGACGCAAGGAGGATGGTTTCGATATATTCGCGGTGCGGGTGGCTGTACCTGGGCCCGGTATTTTCCCTCGCAGACGAGAGAGTAATAATACGAAGACAAGGAACGTCGTTTGCAAGAGGAAGGCTGCAAAGGCCGCGAGAAGATGTCTAGCCTTGCATCCCGTGCATTACGAGCAACGATGCATTTCCTTCCACTTTCGCCATTCCATTTTTATACCGCTCGCCTCGCTCACATAATTCCAACCACTCTCTTTTCCTTAACCCCTTAACCCTTTGTCCCGCTAATTTTTCCAAAACTAATCCAGCGGAACCGTAGATTAATACCGCGACGGTGATTAAAAGTAATCTGTGCAAGTTGAATCAACGAGACTTAAGTTAGAACTAAGATGGATTGTTAAAAAAAAAATAGTCGAATCCGGATTAAGGAGAAAAGCAAAGCGTGGTCTATTAGGGCTAGACTATAGTTTGAACGTGCATCGCGGATGATTCATCCGCAATGAACGTCGAAAATGAAGAGCAAACGAAGCAGTCCCTCGCTCCGCTTGCGATGAATTGCACACGGATGATTCATCCATAGTGAAGCGATATAATAGTAATGACAAACGCGACCGCGTCCAAAAACAAGTAAACAACTGCGGCTATTCAGATTTCATTCTTAGTCCGTATCGCCTTCCTTACTTTCCTGGCCGATATTTTACAAACTAATACAGTGGATTCATCCATCGAGCACGCGTAAGTGCTACAGCGTTCGTGCTCCACATTCGCTGGGAACTAAGGGTGAATTTAGACATCACATTTTGGATATGCACAGCGGATAAAATATTTAACGGGTCTAATGACTCCTCGTGGTAAAAATAGATACACCACAGCCGTGTAATAAAATTAATTTTACAATCGTTGCAGGAAAAGCGATGAAACTTAGAAAATAATTTTAAAGCCATTTGGCCTTCTCTTTGGTAAAATATAGCGTTGAATGCTCCACATTTCCACGCGTCTTCAATAAACAAATCATTCGCTCATCCGCGACTCGCATCAAAAACATAAAATCTCAATTCCCCTTAACACCTTTTCGCTCCGACAAAGTTGATCATCGATGTCCTAAAAGCTAAGCTAATTTACAGTGCAACACTTCCTCCTATTTTTCAATCGTTCGATATTAACCGCACACTAAAACTAACCTAGCCTAAGAATATCAAAGTACGCTACTACGTTTAACCAGACTTTTTAACTAACGCTAAATTTCGGTGGAACTCGTCTTCGGATTCTACGACGCGACGAATCGTTCGAAGGAATCGAGGAATCCTCGGGTGTTCTTAACCGAAAGATCAGGCACGGAGGACGCGACAGACAGACATCGAACACTCGACTCTTTCGCATGAGGAGCGATGATTCGGGAACGAAGGATGTCGTTATGCGAGCACACCGACAATGCAACACACCGAGAGTAGCGCGGCGCGCACAGGCTTCGTTTCATGCATTATGAGAAAGGAAGCACTTCCCTCTACCAGCATCCCCTATTCTCGGGGCAGCGCGCGGCCCCAGGCGCTTCCATAACTTCGTTCCTGCACCCCTGCACCCTTCCTTCCTTTCCCTTCCCTCTCTCACTCTCTCTCTCTCTCTCTTCTCTAACTCTCTGTATTTCCTCGTTGCGCGCTCAGTTTCCCTCTTTTCCCGTCTTCTTGCTGTTCCCGTTGTCTTTCCTCGCCCTCTCAGGTCCCCTGGCGTCTACGTTCCTGATCAAAACTTTCGCCCCGCCCGCAAACTACCGCACCGCACCGTCTTAGTTGTTCCATGGGCCAAACGCTACTGTTCAACGGCGAACACGACGCCTGGCTAAAGAAAGGAAGGAAGGAAGGAAAAAGAACCGCGTATCGATGAATACCGCGAGGATTTGGAAACGGTGAAACAATCGAGCTACTTCGAGAACTCTCAATCGAGAACTTTGTATTTGGGGTTTTTTTCTTTTTTTTTTTTTGCTTGATTAAATGATGGATTAAAAGCATTCACTCATTGGCTAATTCGCGGTTTTGATTCTTAACAACCCTTTGACTAATACGGATGCATACAATATCGTTGATAATTATTCGAACGAGTTCAAAAGTTGCCGGGCATTTATACTATTTCAAAGGCTTGGAATTTAAATATTTAGATATCTAAAAGCTTGCAAATGTAAACCTAAAAGCTTGAAAACCTAAAGGCTTCGAAATTCGAAGGCTTGCAAATCCAAATGCTTGGTAATCCAAATGTTTGGAAATCCAAAACTTTCGAAATTCAACGGCTTAGAACTGTCCAAAAACAATTTAAACGTAAGATAAGTAAAACTATCCTCGAATGACAATAAAAACAGAGAGAGGAAGGGTTAATTGAAAGCTATCCTAAGAAGTAATCGAATACTGTATTGCGCTCCGTTTACCAAACTTTGCTCGCCTAATATCCGAATAAAAGAAGGGAAAAGAACTTTCATAGCAAGCCAATATAACACCGCATCCCGGTAGCAGCGTTAAAATATAATCGGGCTGAAAGACGAGCCGGAACTTCGTTGGACGAGTCAAGTTCACCGTATAAACTAGAAGGGAAGTTATATTCTTAAAAAATATGCGGCGCTTTTTAGCCCCGCGGCGAAGAGAGTCGTAAAACGTTGGGGAATCGAACGGTGGCAAGGTTCGCAGCCCCCCAAAAAGCGATTCACGAGTTTTCATTGACGACGAGGGGGGCAAAGTTTCGGAGGTAGGCCATAAAAACGGGCACACGGTACGAAAATGGGGATGAAGGGGAGAAACAGGCTGGCGAGAAGGGGTAAAAGCAACAGGAAGAAACGCGCCGCTAAAATCCGCTGCGGCAAGAAAGTAATGAGACCGAATTTACCCTCGGATTATTTAGCAACAACGTTACGAGATGCTAAACGCTGCAACGCTACAAGTCAACAACGCGTTGTCTTTTACTCAATTCTTTAACCAACACTGCAAACCTAATGTATCCAGTGTTTATTTGTACACGCAACGAAACCGTTTAACGTACCTAACTTACAAATTAATCGTAGGTGGGCGAAAGGTAATATACTAGACAAAAAAAATATCCACTCCCCTACGATTGCTATTAACCCATTGCCCTACAATAAGGTGCAAGAAGTCACGCACGCTCTACACATTCTGGCGTAGATTCAACAAAAATTGATACTACTGAGGGTGAGATTGAATTCTAGCATTGCGTTACAAGATTACAGGTTACTAAATACAAATTTCCTACAATAGTCGAATGATTCGAACGCGGCACGATACGAAACCAGTGGGTCAGCACACGTGGATAATAAAATAATCATAGAGCAAGTGGGGATAAACGCAGTGGCTGCTCGAAAACGTGTCTCGCGAAATTTTGCAGCAAACAATAGTGACGCAACTCGGAAGGGGTGGTGGGTATTTTTACAATTCTAGCCTTTAACGGACTAATGTCGTAACAGAGATTCCTGACACTCTGAAATACCTTTCGGAAGACGCGGCGCGCTCCGTGTGCAGGCTCTAAATAAACCTCCGAACGCTATAAAACACAACGGGTCCACGTCGACGCACAACCGAAGAGCGAACATTCATTCGTCCGCTGCCAAGTCGTCGCTTGCCAGAAAGAAACAATAGCGATAGCCCGAATCGCGCGGCGCGTCTCTCTTCAATTTCCCGAATTCCCACCAGAGTTGAGTGGCAGCTTCGACAACTGTTAACCCTAAACACGTCAATCATCGTGCTACCAAATTACCTTCGTCCTCTCGCGTTTCACGATACCTAACACGACGAACCATCCTCGAACGTAATTCCTCCAACTTTCATTCCGAATCCGATTTGCGAAATTTAAACGGCGAGCGAAATCTTGCGCCGGATGAATAGTTTGGTGGAAGGGGAAGGCTGGACGAGGAGGAATTCGAAATTTCGACACGGCTAGAGAGCCGGGTGGCTCGTTCAAGGCACAATGCGTGAATTTTTGGATCGCACGCGCGCCTCCGCGTTGCGTAAGCACGAGAGAACACCGCCGCTGGCGTTTGCACGCACGTGCGACGACCGAATTAGAGCCGAGACCTCGTTGTCCCCCGAACTTTAAGAAGCCTCGTGGTCCGTCCGTTGTTCGCCGACCAGGCTTCCTCGCCGATCTCCAGAGGCCCCTTTCGTCCTTTCCTGCGCCTCTCGTCACCTCACGACACGCCGCTCTCTTTCTTCGGCTCTGGAAATATGCCACGCCTCGGCCAATTTTAGAAAGCGACTCTTCTGCGCGCGCGTCTGCGCCTGTGTGCGTTCAACAACCACGTCTTCCTTCGTTGTTGATTCGGTGCTGAGAAATTTTTGGGGGTGAGCTTTTGCGCGGCTTCGTTTCTAGCAGTTGGCTAGGTTAACCCCTTTGCGTTCAAGTACAGATTACGTACAATATTTCAGTGTTTTGTATTTAACACATGGTTGAAGTAGAAGATACCTAACGTCTCGATGAATAATTTTGAACAAATTTGTAGGGCAAGGGGTTAATAAACAATGCTGTTAATAATTAGCCCTATCCTCGAAGAGTTTATCCCATAAGTTCTTCTAGAGTTTTATACCGAAAAGGCACAATGGCTAACTTATCTGTTAAAGTGTACTGTGTAAATCTTCTTCTAATTTACGAGAAAATTATTTTTAGCCCCCAAAGTTGCTTCTAATTTTCCACCAGCGCGTATCGAATTTCGCGAAGAGGCACCAAAGCAAGTCCACGTCTAAACTAACCCTAACTAATAGAAATTTCCAAGAGACAAATGCGATGTATATCTTCATCGAATTCGATATCGGAGGAAAATTGGTCGTTCGACGAATGGAATTTCTTCCGATGCGACGCATCAGTTCGCGGATGGGTCGGATTGTTAGACGGCGAGGTGTCGACGAGCACCTGCTACACGTGTTCGAGGAAGGCACGTGCCTCTCACCGAGTCCTCGCGTTCTTCGTCGTCTCATGTTCCACGTTGCTGTGTTCCCCGACACTCGCAACTCTCCTCGCCTTATCGTTACCGGATCACGTTTGAATTAATTGCGAAATGCGTCTTAATTATTCCCGCCGTGCGTGGGATCGTTCCGCAGCTTTTCAAACCGGTACGCGGATAAAGAGATCTTCGCGCGGCAATTAGCCTTTGCCCAACGTCCTACAACCATTTTATTAACACCCACCACACCCTATATCTTTTGTGTCTTCCAAAGCTATTAGAGAAGCTTCGATTTGGAGACGAAGTTTTCTCCGAAAGATTTTTATAAACGGCTAAAGAGATCTTCGCGCGGCAATTAGCCTTTGCCCAACGTCCTACAATCATTTTATTAACACCCACCACACCCTATATCTTCTGTGTCTTCCAAAGCTATTAGAGAAGCTTCGATTTGGAGACGAACTTTTCTCCGAAAGATTTTTCCGTGAACCGACTTAGATTCGCTTCGTAAAATAAATTGATTGATTTAATAGATTTAGGAGAACTTTAACCGTGTAACTGGAGCAATTCTAAGAATAATGGACTTTTATACAGATTCGTATTATTAAAAGCAGGACTGGTGGGCGATGGAATCGAAACAGGAAATGGTTTCACCTGTTCTAATATAATAATGCGTGCTTTACATTATTACAATTTTGTACAGGTATTATATGCATCCTGCAGTTTCTATCGTTATTAAGTAATCTACCCATAAATGCATAACAATTCGCTGTCTAACGATGAATGTTTTGCTTTAGCTGCTCCGAAAGATTTTCAGGTAGAGAAGATTCTTCCGTTAACGATTTAATCCTGCTCCGTTTTTTCGTTAACAACCTAATTAGCTGCGTTACGAAAGTTTCGCGATTTTGAAAGTATTGCAATTTGCATCCTAAACTACATTTTAAGATACTACAATGCCAGACTAATAGGTATTCATTCTAATACTACATAAATAAGATGCTATAATACGCGACTGGAGACTTTTAACCCTTCTTCGGATTATAGAGACCTCGCGTAAATTCAAATTCAGCACGTTTCAATGAGTATCAATACAATTATCTAAAAATTGACCAAACTGTGCATACTGTTACGCATTTAATTCGCACTTAACAACGCGACGATAGAATCGAATAGCAAAAACGAAATGTAAACTGTGAACTAAATTTAGAAGTCCAAAGAAGGATTATCTTGTCATTCGCGTGATTCTCTAATCGTTTACGCTTTTAATTTCCCACCACGCCCATTCTTTTCCCATATCGAACTATTCCAAATTAGCCAAACTGAACAAAGCTTGCGACAATACTGCAAAGAACTAGCAGGTACGCGCCGCGCGTTCGGCGTGCGGAATATCGGACCGATCGAATCGATTCCTCGGTGTGACGCGAGGAAATCCGCGGTCAGAAAAACGTGGGATGATCCGGCCGAGGCCTGCTTTACATTATCCGCGGGTAAGCGTGCCGTAGCGAGGCATGACAAGCGTGAAGAAGCGCGATCCGTTAAGGTGAGACGAGGTGTCGTCTCGCCCGGCAAGCCGAGACTCCTAACGTTACAATATCGCCTGGCACGTGGTTCTCTCCTCTAACACGTGCTTCTTCCCACTTCGGCTTCTTCTTCTTCTTCTTCTTCTTCCTTTACGCTTTTATTCGTCCGAGATCCCTTTACCTTGTGCGAATCGCGACACAGATCTCATTAGGAATCCTTAATTGCACGTCAGCGGTCTCTCCGATAATCTCGCAGGCTCGATTCGAAGACCGCGAATTATTCTAACGCGAGTGCAACAACTAAAATTTTTGGAACAACGTTCTATCGTTTATCTCGTGGGTGGATCGATAATATTTGCGCAGCAGGGTGTTTAACACGTAAGTATCCGACGTTACATCTTCGCAATCCGTAATATGATTGACGGGAAAATAATGTGTCGATAATAGGAGACGAATTGTTGGACTTAGTAAATTATTACTGGATTCAGGCATAGTTGGACACGTTGACAATTTTGACAAGTTCCACAATTTTCAATAGATATTTAACGAGAACGGTTTAAGAAAGGCTTTTGAGGTAGCAGAATGCTCCAATTAAATTTGCAAACGCAGCTACTTGCATGCTTCGATCAAAAATCATTAGTTTCGAATTTTTCTTTTAAATACTTCCACGGCTGAAAAAGATCCGAATAAATTCCAAGACGTTTATCCCAGTCACTAAAGTATCTCCGATTTTTCTCATAACTTTCCACGGAAAAGGAACGAAGAAATTAAATACGAATCGTAAGTCGCGTTTCGCTCTAAAACTACCGTAGCTCTTGAACAAGATATTCATAATGCTACGCGATTTCGGTGAGTACTGCTTGCAGAATATTATGTATAGTATTACATATAGTGTTATATATAGTAGTATATATAGTATTATATATAGTATTATATATACTAGTATATATAGTATTATATATAGTATTATATATATATTATATATTGTAAATCCATCGACTTCTTTTCCACTCCCACTAGCTTTAAATTTCACGTGCAACGTTGCTTTAACTCTTACGATTAATCTCAATACTATTTCTTTGTACTCTAAAGGGTGTACCCCCGTTAACAAATAAATAAATAAGAATCACCCAATTAAATCGCGAAGCGAATTCCCGTTGTACTTTAACCATTTTGTATACTTCCGTATATATCCTGCATCCTAACTTTCTCGCATAATTAAATTACCCACACATGCGTCAAGATCCCCGATCTACTTATCGCGTACTATCACCTACTATCACTTGACACGATCCAAGCGTGTTCCAATCCCGAGTATTGCCCAATAAAATCGCCAATACCTTAACAGCGAAATCCACCGACGACAGGAAGGGTCGAAGGTTGAACACAAGACGAAAGGGCGAAGTTCCCATGGGAATAGGCGAGAAACGGCGACTAATTCTGCCTCGGCAAAGGGCAGTGGCCTTCGATTAACGTATTTGCATCGCGAGGAGTCAGTCGAGGAGGGAAAGTTATGATTTAGCGAGGAATAATCGCTCGGCCGGTCGAGCGGATCTAAAAATAATCCGCACGCGGTTTGATCTACTCGGTCTGGCGCGAGCATGATGCCAAGATAGGCTCGTCCTATTGCTTCGCTCGCTTCTCCCGCTGCCTCCGTCCGACTCTGATGAATGCGTAGAAATTCTGCCACCGTCTACCAAAGCCGATCTTCGCCTCCGATCATATTCTCGCCACCGCGCGACGCTTTCACGTCCAGTGAAACGCGCGACGCTCAGAAACCCCGATCCCGTTGTCCGAATTCGAGCAGGTGCTTCTTCTTCCGAGCGGATGCACTCGCGAAAATTTCGAAGAACGTTAACACACTTCTAAAGGGCGACGATTGTTCTTTCGAACGGGAGAGGAGGATTTATCGAAATTTCTGCGCCAGGAAACGCGCGGCCCGTTAGAACGACGCAGAGTCCATTAATCTTTGTACAGCGAAAGGAAGCTACACGTGTATCTCGCGACGCCATTCACACGGCACTGGCGCGGTTGTTTACAATCCGGGCATAACCGAATCTTCTCGGCATATAGTAATACGAAGAAGGAGCGGCAAAAAGTCACCGACGCTAGCGGAGCTCGTAAACATTCGGACGGTTTGCACGCGGTTCGAAATATCCCCCCAACGAACTTTAAGCAATGATTCATAACGTTATTAGGTCGCGGCGCGTGGCAAACGGAAACACGAAAGCATAGCTTTGTTACGCGCGAATAAATTTCGATGGAATACGAGGATTTTTTGACAAGCAATTTCCCTACGTTTTCTATAATATTCCGCGAGATTAGCATATATATAGGGACGAACAAAATTGAAACGATGCCTTCGTTTATTATATTCGTTGTTTAATCGATACGCAATGGTTGACGGTAGAATTTTGTACACGCTTTTAAAGTGCTATTTGATTTTTTATCTTTACCCAATTTCAAAGTAAATTGTTTTAATTTAATGATACCGTAATAATCTTACTCTTCGATCAAATTTCGTCAGTCTGTATTAAGTGTAGCAATAAATAATCCATTATTATTGAACGAGTTAACAAATTTACTGTATTAAAAATTCAAATGGCTACCTATAATTATTGTAGGCGCAATAATACGGCAGTATTTAATGTTCATCTTGAACTAAATAAGCAATCCATTATTTTCTAATAAGTTGACGAATTTATTTCGCCATCAGCTCGAGCTTTCAATTACAAAGCGATTATAAAGTGTTACGCAACACCTGTGATTACTATGACCGCGCATTTTTATGCACTTGTGGAAAATTTAAATACGCAAAAAGGTGCAAGAAGCGAATGATACACGCGGATAAAATATTATAAAATATATAACATACGTACAATTCCCTGTTTACGTTCCCTTTGTTGGTTTCTAATTTTAATCGCATAAATTTGCGCAAAAATCCACGGTCATGCGATTACAAGCGTCGATTAATTACAAAAGGTGGATTATTTATTGATACGCCTAACGATTAGCAAATAGCAGCTCCGTTCTATAAGCGTAACGTCTAAATTTATTAAGCGTCCGATAAATAACGAAGAAGTACGCACGCGTCAGGTGTTCGACTACTTTCGAACAATAACGTATACCGTCAACGAGTCTCGCGAGACGTCAGTCAGTCCGCGTAAAACGTCAGTCAATTTACGTAACCGATCGGTCGTCCGGCGTTCCATTCGTAATGCAGCGGCGGCCGCGCGCTCGTCAAATTTCCCAAGTATAGTAAACTCCGGCCAAGTCACATGCACACCGTCGATGACGTTTGCAAGACGTCAACCGGGGTTTGCGTAATCGACGTGTCCAGAAATCGCGTGCGGCATTGTTAATTGCGCACCTGTGCGCCTCGGTTCACAGTTCACTTCACAAAGGATTCGCGGCGCTATCGGGAATCGCGATCACGCGGAGAGACTTTGCGCGGCGCGTGTCAAAACCCTGCGAGCTGGCCTATAAAACACGCGCCGCTATATTTCAAAGTCGTTTAACCTGCTCTCCGTGTGACAACTTATTGAAAGGATCGCGAGTTCTCTCCGGGGCGAAAGCTTGTGGGAAGTCTTAATAAAGTTGCCGCTTATTCGAATGCAAGGCGATAAATCACGCACTGGCGAACGCGAACGCGCGCCAGGTGTGAATGAAAATTATGTAGAGAAATGGTTTGATACGTCCGCGTTTAAAAGCGTATCCTCGACTTCGCACCGCGCGCCGCTTCTTCTTGGCCGTCGCGCGTCTCTCGCGCGAGTTTACGTTTCTCGTGCCAGGAAAAATTCGTTCCGAGATTTGTAACGAGAAATTCGAGTAATTCGAACTTCCGAGAAGCGTAAAATTGTTTGATACACTCCGGGAAATGCACTTCCGATACGCGACACGCGCGTGTACTCGTTCTCGTTTTCTAACCGCGTAGCATAACGGTTGCAAAAAGTATTTGCACTCTTCCAATTTTGCCTATCTTGTGCGTTAATTATTATTATACCTTCCGATATTTGTCTATATATCGCGTTAATTTTAACTTTT
Organism: Eucera pruinosa; assembly: GCA_028830335.1. Lineage (NCBI taxonomy): Eukaryota > Metazoa > Arthropoda > Insecta > Hymenoptera > Apidae > Eucera > Eucera pruinosa. The sequence goes on from JAMYCR010000014.1 coordinate 1,460,137, forward strand.
GCCCCCTTTGATTTTGCCTATCTTTGGCTTTTCTACATCTTCTGATTATGTCTATAGTTTCCGTTAATTTTTGCACCCTTTGATTTTTCCTATCTTGCATATATTTCGCGTTAATTTTTGCACCCTTTGATTTTTCCTATCTTGCATATATTTCGCGTTAATTTTTGCACCCTTTAATTTTGCCTGCCTTCATTATATTTCGCGTCAATTTTAGCACCCTTTGATTTTGTCTATCTTGCCTATATTTCGCGTTAATTTTTGCTCCCTCTGATTTTGCCTATTTTTTCCAAGTCCCTCAGTTTCCAATTTTGCGTGTCCTCTACAATTTCCACCCAACGTTTCCCCAATAATACAAAATTCCCCATCGCGCCAAAACCGTCTAGAAATTTCTCCAGTCAACCCCACGGTAATAAAGCCGAACCTAACCGGTGGAAAGTAATACACGAGGTCACGTAGGATCTCCAAAAATAGTTGCACACCCCAGGAAGTCGTTTTTCGAGTCACGCATCTACGCCAACCTTCGAACACGCCACAGATTCTACAACTGTCTCTTTCTCCAAGCCGATCGATAACCAAACGAAAATCCACAATCTACACCCTTCTACCTTTCGAATATTACACGATTGAAAGGTGAAGAGAGAAGAAAAAAAAAGAAGAGAAGCACGCGACGAGCAAATTGGAAGGATGCAATCAGGAATACGAGAGCTACGCGGCCACGGCGGAACGCTGCTGACGGGCAACAATACACGCGTAACGAGTTTGCAGTTTGCAGTTTGCAAGATGTCGCGCGACATTACAAACACGTCAGGCTATCGTTGGCGCAATCCGCGCGCGTCGAATCCGCACAGAATTGTCGCCGCGTGCTGGGCTTCGCCAGCTCCGCCAGCTTCGTGATCCAGGCAGGCGGGAGGAGAATTTATGCGTCGAACAAGAGAGATCTCCGCTCTCGTCGACCGTGCGGCGGCAGAGGCAGGCAAAGCAAGGCCTCCGAGAGGATTCGCGAACGTACGAGACGCATAAATTCACCGTCCCTCTAATTTCGCTCATGAATATTCCTTCGTTATATCAATTAAAATCGCCGCGACGCCTGAATATTTATCACGGCCACATAAATTTATTAGAAACTGCATAATGGCGAAGCCCGCGAAACGATCGGACGCGCGGTAAACTTTCCCGCGTGTGTCTATCTTCCGTCCCCCGTTTCAATGTTAACCGAGTAGCTCTGCACGCCATTTGTCAACGCGATTCAACCACCGTTCATCGCCCAATTCGCTTACGGGGAACTGAAGGAAATTTCGAACTGAAATTCCGCGAGTGTAAACAAAAGCAGAGGTCTTTCTTTTCACGCCTTTTTAGAATTTGTTTTATTCGACTAGCGAAATTGCTAAATTTTACCATCTATAAGAGGATTAAATCGTAGACGTGCGATCGGTTATATCCGCGTTATTATAGACCTGGATTACGTCGAAGACATAATACGCGTATCGCGATATTTATGTATAATTACCAGCAGCGTATTGAAAACGCTGCTGTCTGATTCTAGTCGACATTATTAACCCTTTCGCTGTTAAAGACGTATACGTTCGCAAAGATTGGGCGATCGTTTAGTAAAAATATACTTATATATACTTATATACGTATTCGTTTTCTACAACACACCATTTTTACTGTAACTTCTTCCTATTCTATCATAATTAATCACGCTAAATATGCGAATGTTATAACCGTACTGCTTTCCGAATAATAAACACAGTCAGACACACACAAAGAATATGATTTTACAGTGAAAGGGTTAATGTCGCGGATTGGATACTCCATCTTATGTTTCGTCGATGCTTCAACCCTTTCAATGGCTACGGGCACACGTGTATTCGTTAGCTGAACACATTGTCACGGCGAAATACGTTTCAGGAATATAAATAAAAGTGATCGATATTTGAGACGAACACGTGTCGAGGAAAAATAGAAGGTATCATTAAAAATCTTCTTATTTCCTCGCTCTGTTGGGTTAAGAGGAAAATTTGCGGTGTATTTCTTTTGGCTTTTTCCTAGTCTTACTTTAAAATGTCCACTTCTGCGCGCCGCTTATCGCCCGACACGTGCTCGTCTATTTTATGTCACTTTTAAACCGTGACTTTGCAGATTAGATAGCCCGAGCTTCGCCTCACAGTCACAGCCAATTGTCTGCGAATATTTTCGAATCCTCGAGAAACCTCGAAAATATGTCTCGGTGGATTTACACAATGGTAAATTACTTTTAAGGGAAACGCGTCGAAACTTTACCGCCAGTGGTTATAATATTTTTCCAATACGTTTCCTGGCTTTCAAGCAACCGTAAAATAGTCGCCGATACTCGTAAGTTTATGTTTCGGTCCCTAAATCGAAGCTTCGTTTTCTCGTAATAATTACGAAAGCTTGCTGACGAAGAATACGATTGAATTGAACAGGATTCGAAGCAACTATAAAAGTACCAATATTTAACGCAGTAAATTCAAGCTTCAATTCCTTAGCAGAAGCTTCGTTGTCTCGCAACAATTACGAAAGCTTTCTAAAAAATAATTCGACTGAATTGCTCAGGATTTGAAGTGCAACTATAAAAGAACTACTAAGCAACAAATTGAGATTCAATATCTAAGTCGAAGTTTCTTCGTACAGCAATTATAAAGCCATCTAAATTCGTATACTTTTATACTTTGTTTTTGCTCGCGTACTTCTCGTCGAATACTCTTTTACGTTCTACTAAAAGGCGTCACATCCCGTTGAATAAACTAAAGTGAACTAAATTCTATTCAATCCAACCACATCCCGTTCGAATCTCGCGTCAGACTTAAACAGACGTCGATCGCTTGAATTTTCAATTACGAATCCGCGTCAACTTTTCCCATACCCGATACCCAATATTTAGACCGCCTTCCCGTGGTATCGTTGCTAAAAATCGGCATTTGCATAGAAGAAAAAGAAAAAAAACCGGCAGCCTAGCGATAAATCAAGCGGCAAAAGGTTGCAGCGGGGTCCCGATACAAATCGTTGCAGGCTTCAGGGGCGCGCCATTGGTGTACAGAGTCCGGAGAACGGCAACGCGTTCGAAGCGCGCCTCCGACTATTTCAAAATAGGCAAACCGTAAGAGAGGAATTGAAAAATAGCGACTAATCTCGGTCTCTCCGCTTCCACGGAGATTACGGCAGATTTCCAAAGAGTCCTCTGTGTGTGTGTGCCCGCGCGCGCGTGTACGTGTGTGTGCCTAAGCGAGAAGCGTAACTCTCGTTAGATGCCTCCCCCACCAATAACCAACAACACCTAACTTAACCTCGACTAATTACGCAACTCTGTTCACCTGCACTACCTGTCACGACCAATTCTCCGTGTTCTTTTTTTTTCTACAGCCGAGCTCTCGGAGTATAACAGTCGCGTCGAAGCAGAGCTACGAGAGCCGAGCCTTATCTACGCCGAGAAAGATCACACCGTGATATTTAATAATGGGAACTTTTGACTGACAGCGATAGCCCGCAATCGTTCATGTCCGACTAGCCTCGAAGTGAAATTGCTAAACCGTCGACCGATTCGCAACGATGCACCTTCTTCGAAATTATTCGGCGTTCGAGAAATGGCGTACACGTTGCTTCGATGATTTAGAGTTAACCATTTGACCCCCGCGTGACCGCAATAATTTATTTACGTTTGCTTATTGGGACCTTTACTACGTTTTCTACGTAGAGAAATTTATGAAGCGAGATTTTAACACCGAAGCTTTGTACTTTAAACAACTGCCGGGAGGTTGTTAATTGCGTTTTGTATTACGAGAGTTGAGACACAAGAGGCTTGGAAGGGATAAGCATTAATCTGTCGAAGAAATTGAAGTGTCTACTAAACTCATTAGCTGTCCTCACGATTCTGGTGATACAGTTCTAAGTTCCTACGTTTGTCTTATTAATCTGTCAATAATTATCAATTATTAATTACTTCTATTAATGATTCTACACGTCGCTTCAAAAGTTGAAGAATTCTTCAGCAATCGATTAAACGATTCGAGATCTTGCAGATAAATGAAAGATCCGCAATGTAAGCAGATCAAGTAGTCTAAGCATGGTGCATATATATATAATATATTATACGCATCCTGTCTTTTTTTCCACAGCTAAAATTCCCATAAAGGCATAAACATCCGCAGTCTAGTTATGAATCTCCTTATAAGACCTACGTATAAATCTACTTATGACAGGAGACTCGTGTAGACCTGCTTATCTCATACCACACGTATCTTAAAATATTACGCTGGTCATTCTCAAGCGTAGCTAATTATCCAATCAGTTTCCACAAATCTATCATTAATTCCGTAAAACGCGTATTCCCCTATTTCCTCCGCATCTTTAGTTCTGTTTCTACGTTTAGACGAAGCGTTCAACTCTCAGCTTCCTACGACTAATCATTGTATTAATTTACGTATATACATATATACCAAAAGATTCTTTTGTCCAATATACGTAACAATAATAACAATAAATAAATCTTATATCCCAGGGATGTCACCAAAGCAACGATTGCATAAAAAATGATCGCTAAGGGCAGATCAATTTGGCCGATTTACGATAAATTCCGGCCGCTCTATGAAAAAGCATCGCCTCGTCCCCCGACGTCATTATCGCTGTTGTGTTGTCGCTAGAGTCTTTGTCATCGTTATCATTGCGCAACGAAGAGACCACCGAGGACGAGCACGCGCATAATCGCGGCGTCAGCATTGGAGAACGTCCAGTCGTCGTGAGCAATCGCTTTTGCATCCGCATGTGTGTGTGTGTGTGTGTGTATTAACGTTCTCTGTCCTCTTTTGTGCGACTACCTGTCGGGAGGCGCGCGAGAGATTTTCAACTGGATCGCGGACCACCGTAGGACGACCGCGGACAAAAAAAAGAAGACTCAGAAACGAGTAGAGAAGCTGGTGGCGGCGGTTTGGCCGCGTTGACGTTGACGAGGCGACGCTGTTTGACGCGAACAGCTTTGACAGCGATTTTGACGGCTACACGACGGTGTCTTACTGGCGGACACGCGCTAGTTTAACGAACCGTTTATCGCCGCTCGCATTCAACATTTCTCGCGCCTGTAACCGCCGCGCCGGATCGATGAGTACGTTCTTCGCTGCTGCTTCGTTATCCGCGGCCACTTTTCCCCGGCGAAAATCCCACCGATTCCGAGCAACTGTTTTTATCGCGACCTTTGGCAGATTGATTGTTGAACCGTGCAAAGCAATCGACACTGTGCGTATGTGTGTGTGCGTGTGTGTGGGAAAATTATTGCGATGGTATGAGTATTCGGACACTTGCGATGAGATCGTCGAAAGGTTTCAGGTCAGTCGCAGATGTCTGCGTACGTATTTTACATTGTTAACGTTAAACCTTTTGCACTCGAGAGTTGTCACAGTGGTTCGTTTATTTATTTATCTGTTGGACGGTTAAAAGAAACGGACAAAATTAATACACGCGAACGGTGAAAGTAAAAGGATGAAATTTACGTGAAATTTTTTTACGATAGACGCGTAAATGAAACAGGGAGACGGAGAACAATTTTGGTTACTAAAACAGTATATTCTGAACAACCTTTTTAATTTATCGAACAGGTGACGAATGATTTCATTGATCAGTGTGTTAGGCGAATAAAGTCTCGAAGATTTTAGTTGTTACTGGGATTATCAAGTGCAGGCATAAGTAATGTCGGTCCTTCATTTAATTTCAGATGCAAATTATTAATACGCAGAGGTATTTATAGTTGCTTTTAATCGCCGATTTAATAGACACTGCTCTGTCTTGTTTTAAAAAATGTTGGACACCGCTTGTTCCACCAAATTTAAAAAACGTCGTTACTTATTTATTTATTTATTTTAACATACGTGTAAATATCCAACTAACAAAAGGAACGTGTTAATAATAATAGTAATAATGTCGTCGAATTTGATTAAACCGAATGTGCTAAGATGAAGCTTAGCAGAAAAAGCTGAAGAAACTTATGGAGATGATCTCTATTACAATTTGTGTACTCGTATTATCGATGCCGCAATAATGATCGCGAACGACGCGATGGTAAATAATTCGATCACCTACTGTACTTTAACAGAGGCCGAATGATCGATAGTGTTCTGTTTGACCGAGATTGAACGTGGAATTAATTTGCAAGATAGCAGCGGGGAAAATAATGAAGAAGACGCGAAGTGACATTGAGTTATCAGGAAATGAAGCGGCACCGATATTCGAATGTTACATCAGAGCTCGGTCTTAATTGATAACACGGCCAACCGGGGATAAAGGCTGTCGTTGTTTTAATGCGGCAGGAAAATCGTTTCACAAGCTCCCACAAACGCACGCAGTCGCGTGATAGAAAAGTTCAGCGAATTTTTAATCGCGGATGATAATAAATCGGCTTTCTATATAAAGTCGCGTGGAAAAGCGCGTTCGATGATTTCACGACAAGATTCCGCCCTCTCTATTCTCGAATAAGTTAAATATCTTAGTGAAGGCTTGGGAATTCAAAAGCATAGAAATTCGAAGGCTTGGGAATTCAAAAGGCTTGAAATTCAAAGTCTTGGGAATTCAAAAGCATAGAAACTCAAGGGCTTGGGAATTCAAAAGGCTTGAAATTCAAAGGCTTGGGAATTCAAGAGCATAGAAACTCAAGGGCTTGGGAATTCCAACGACTTGAAATTCGAAAGCTTGGGAATTCAAAAGCATAGAAACTCAAGGGCTTGGGAATTCAAAAGACTTGAAACTTGAGGGCTTGGGAATTCAAAAGGCTTGAAACTCAAGGGTTTGCGAATTCAAAAGGCTTGAAATTCAAAGTCTTGGGAATTCAAGAGCATAGAAACTCGAGGGCTTGGGAATTCCAAGGGCTTGAAATTCGAAAGCTTGGGAATTCAAAAGTATAGAAACTCGGGGGCTTGGGAATACCAAAGACTTGAAATTCAAGACTTGGGAATTCAAAAGTATAGAAACTCAAGGGTTTGGGAATTCCAAAGACTTCAAATTCGAAAGCGTGGGAATTGAAAAGCATAGAAACTGAAGGGTTTGGAAATTTAAAAGACTTGAAATTCGAAAGCTTGGGAATTCTAAACACTTGAAATTCGAAAGCTTGGGAATTCTAAACACTTGAAATTGGAAAGCTTGGGAATTGAAAAGCATAGAAACTCGGGGGCTTGGGAATTCGAAAGCTCGGGAATTGGAAAGCATAGAAAGTCGACGGGCTTGGGAATTCCAAAGACTCGAGACTCGTTTACGTCACCCAGAGATAACGATTGCAAAATTAGTCGAGTCCAATGGCAAAGAAACTATTCCGCTCCCGTGGATTCAATTATAGGAGATCCGTGGCTCGGCGATGCTCCCCTGAACTCTGCCGTGGGTAGCAGCAGCATTTGGCGTCTTTTGTCCCGGAGACACCGATTTGTATCCCGAATTTACGAGCTCCGCCGGCCGAGCCAAGACTCGGACCGTTTTGGTCGTCGTTGGTATAAACTCGAATCAAGAGAAAGACGAGGGAGTACGCTCCAACATCTCGCATTCATCTACGATCTAAATCTAGCCACCGCGCGATCCACGGATCCGCGTGTCTGTTTCTCGTGTGTTTTCCGTTGGCGAATTCGAATTGCCCATCGATCGAGCTTCGGTCGAAATCTCGCCACTCTTCTTGCGGAATTCGAATTAACCCCTTATGGCTAAGTAAACACGTTGGCAAGATTCATACGTTAAAAAGGAATCGAATTCGGGTGCAAAGATTTACGACTCGGGACATGTTGGCAAAAATAAGCGGACGGCGAGGTAAAATACGATCGAAGTGCAAAATTGTTAATAACATCGGTGCAAAGGGATACAGAAAAGGGTTAAGGGATATTAAGAAGAAGATCTTGCCATTCATTTACAATCCAACGCTACTATCAGATGGTTGCAGCTTTCTAAATTATCCGCAAGTCAAATTGCCGATCTATAAAAGCATAGATTCGATAACAACGGATTGCTCGTTTAGATACTTGCGAAAGAAAGTAGAAAATGATTTAACGCTACGTTTACGGGACACTGATGAAACTTACAATCACGGGTGATGAGCGGGACAAAATTACGGCCACGTATCCGTATCGTCGCCTCGATTGAAGCCGATTATTTTCTAAATCGACGAACAAAGGTTTCCGCGACTCGCGCGAAATCGCCGGGTTCCGTGAATCTAGCGCCAAGGGGATGAATCGTCGGATAGGTGGATCGGCGTGGCGGATTGGCTCCGGTCCTCGGGCACGGCAGGCCGCAGAGGGAGTCGGAGTTGGTAGAAGTTTAAATCGGGAATGGCGGGCCAGGAGGCCGTCATGCGGGAGGCGCGATGGTATTTTTATCGGGCTAAATATAGGTAAACCTCCTATACGGAACGCCATAGCAGCGTGGAGGAACCGCAGAGGGTCGGCCCGCCCGTAACTACTCGTTAACCGCGTACCCCGGGGTGTCCCGCGACCGCAAAAGAGCTTCCGCGAAAAAAAGAAAGAAAACGACCCGCCGCCCCCGGGGCTTGATTAATTTTTAATCGAGGGACACGCGCGCGGCGTCGCGAATCTTGCCCCGGTGCTCCCTTTCAACGCCTCTTCCTCCCTTTCAACCCTTTTCCTCGAGACGCTCGCGGTGCGTTCGTCGCGAATCCGCGCCTCGCTTCGTAATTCGTTGGACGCTTCACACCGATCTCATGCTTAACCCTTCCTCGCTGGGACACCAGAGCGATAGAAAAGCGCGGGTAACGTTTATTAATACAGTAGGTATAAATATTTGGATACTCTACGCGGCTACGCTTGCCGACAAGTGTCTCGAGAAAAGTAAAGTAATCATTTACATATGTTTGCGTATTCTTTTTATTTACCGAGGCATTAAAAATAGGGTAAATTGTTGCTCATCGGCGTGTGTAATGTTATTTTTTATTCCAAGCTATTTATCTCGAAAGATGAAGAATAATACAGAAATTTGCAAATGATTACTTTTTGTTTCGTAACTTTTGTCAGTAAGTGTATATAATAATGCTAGAATGTACGGAAATGTACGTATGCTTTTAACAAATGCCAGTTCAACTCTTGAAGACGTGTATATACGTCCATAGTAGAGAAAGGGTTAATCCTTCGAATGCAGAGCACTTCTAATTTGGAAGCAGTATCTTTATATGAACTGCTGTTTATAGTTACTATTACACTTATTTATTTACGCAACGTTGAATGGAACATTTATACTTCTCCCAGTTGTACTATAAATTGTCTGGCTTTTCTAATCGAAGTATATTCAAATCCAATTTTATAGCATTTGACAAAACTTCTGTAACAATGGAAGATCGTGCATTGCGAAGTGAAACTAAATTGAGAGACATTCTACTTCGCCTAAATTTTGCGGTTCAAATCCTCGCGAACTTTTTCCACCGCCTAATAATGAAGAACAGCACGAATATACTTGCGTTTTTAATAGAAATATGCAACTTTAGTGAACGTCTCCAAAGAACCCCTACTTTTCAATGTATTTATAGATGGTGCTCGCAAAAACTTGTAAGGTACCAAAAGGATTGAGTAGCTAACAGCAATTTAACAACGATTTAGAACTCGAAGCACGATACTAAAAACAGTAATTCGCACAGATTCCATCTCTGGTAGGTTTAACCCTTCGAAGACTGAGCGGCAAAAATTCAACGCAATTTTGATAGCATCTATGATTAACAAAATTCTGCTTGCTTAACGATACAAATGACTCCTAGCTGCTCATTTCTAAACCGACAAGTCGGGAAATTAATCAAGCGAGTAGTTCGCGTTATCGCGAGTGTATGGTTGGTTAGCAGGAGGCAAAGGGATAAGCAATCATTCGCCGGACGAATAATAAAAAAAGACACAGTGTCGCGGAGGGTGAACGCTGGTCGTTTGCAGCGCATTATCCGCCCCCCGTTGGCGGTTCTCGTTCTTGTCGTTCGCGCTTCGCTCGGCGGTGGGGATTTTTGGAAACGAGATAGAAACGACCGTAAACGGGCCATGCTGTGTAATCGCACCGCCATAGGGTGGTGTCCCGCGACCGCAGAAGAGCCTCCGCAAAGGGTGAACGGTGTAATTCGAGCGTCGCGTGGCCACGTGACGGCACCGCGCAACCCAATCGAACTGCAATTTTTCTTTCTCCCTTCTCCTTTTGTTTCCCACTGTTTTCTATTTTCTATTTTTTTTTTTGCTTTTTTAACCCCTCCCATCTATATACGCAGCCGTTCCGTTTTTTTATTTGTTTTTTCCTCCGATGCGTTTCATAGACACACACGGACAGATTTTATTTTTCAGTTGGCGGAGATATCGACGCGCGAATGTCCGCGATAAAAATTGATCGACACCGCGCGTCCACTTCTCGCGATGATTGATGGGAACACGCGTTTTCGCGCGTCCTCTGTCTCCTTTTTTAATATTCCCGGTCGCGCGGTCGAATACCGCGGAACGATCAGCTCTCGCTTACGCGCGTACTTCGTTGCGGTGTAATTTGAAAAGAAGATCAAAGTACGGGAAATCGGGGAAGAGGGTTAAAAAGCATTCGCGATTGCGACGAGAACGAAAGCAGAGCGGGCTGGAATATCGTAGGAGAGAGACGACGTAAGACAATAATACGTAGACTGCGAATGTTTATGCGATTATGGCGAATCTGAAGCCGCGAAAGGAAACACGGTAAAATTGCGGCGCAATATTAAAGCTAGGGAACTCTATGAGTTTCGTACCGCGATGAAAGTTGTTACTTAATCCATCTTTCATCGTAGATTCGTCGTTCTTCTTTCACCGTGGATGCAAATAAAATTCGGATTACTGATGGCTGAAGAATCACTGCGACTTGCGCGTCGTTTCCATCTTCCAATTTTTCTTAACTCCACTCCCAAAGTTGAGCCTACCGTTTCGTTTTACCGCGTATTTTTCCTATTATCTTTGTTGGAGAGGACGATGCGATTCAGCAATCGACTAATTGCTACCAGAAGCGCGTTGCGTAGGCGAGTTTATCGTAGAGAACGTGAAGAAAGAATCGCTTTCTCCCGTCGAAGGCTCGGCAAGCCAGGTGTTCCCTAAGAGTTAACGACAACCGCTATCGCGTCTGGTAGAGCCAGGTTAATCGGCTGACAAAAGGTTATGTCACTCCGCGTTGCACGCACGCAGGCACACGCGTGACTTCCTGGTTACGCGGCTCCCTCTGCTCTCATTGTCGATCGATCAACTTTTCGTTCGATTCGCGTTTATTTCGTCGCATTCCTGCAATCGTTGACCAAGTACAGGACAGATTTAGATTTACATTTGCATAGATAGTAGATTTACATTTACATTTACATTTACATTTACAGGAAACGTCGTAAATTTCAAACGCGTTAAGAGAGTAGAAGTTTTTATATTCGTTTACAATTCCTATCGTTTTAAAGACACTGTTGTCTTATTACAGTCTAAATTATTAATGTCGCATAACGTGGCATTAAAATGATCTATCCTATCTAGCCTTCGTTGAGGCTGCAAACTTTCGAACACCAATCGCAGAGTAATATCGTACAATTTTATATCCTATTTTATTGTTCTAGTTCCGATTTCTATTTATAAAATAGGAACGTTCTTCGGTATAACGTTTAACGTATCTCTTTTCCCTTTCTCGTTTCGTTGTAATATCCCTGTGCTAACGTACGAAATGTGCAACATTGCTTTATAATAACGAGTCACATATTATGCTCTAAACACAATAAAACTGCACCGTATTTGCAATAAACGTTAATTTTAACTGCAACAATAACTTTACTTCATAAGGTTAATGATTATCGAGTATAAGTTACGTAAAACAGACAGTTCAGTGCTTTGCATGCAATAGAATGTTATACTACGAAATAGCTGACGCTACAAAGTATGATACTTAAAAAGTTCGTAGGGCAAGGGATTAATAAATAAATAACAGCTTTGCAAACGTTACCACGTGTCCTCCTCCGCCAACTCGATTCGATTTCAATTGAAATTAGTAAAAAAAAAAAAAAGAAAATAGGAATTTTAGGAAATCGGCGAAGGGCTGACTGGATTGGCTGGGAAATTCGAAGCTGGGAAATTGCGATATCGGTGGAAAGTTCACGCGCAGACGACTAGATCCGCAGGCTGGCAAAGACCAGACTCCTTTAGCGGTTTAATCCGCGGACCCGTGCGCAAGTTGCCGCGAAACTACGCGTAACTTTTGTCCAACTTCTCTGTTCCGCAGTCGAAGGCAGCGTCTCGAATTAAGGGCGTAGAACGCAGCGGGGGAAAACTTTCACCCGAACCGAGAGCCACGCGACACCAGGCCGTCGATATATCGCGGAACGCGAGACCCGTGCTCGTTGCCTTTTGCCTTAGAAAAAGTGCAACAGGTCCTAACGCCGCGTCTTAACCCCTTGCTATACGAATTTTTCCGTAGCCGCGTGCGTTAGCGAAAGCTCATATCTGTTTCGATACCGTGTCAAGTATGCGATATTCAAATATTACGCGCTACTTATATTCGTTGTAATAATTGCGAGGATTCTAAAGGGAAATTTAAAGAGCGCAAATTAATCCCTCGCTTTAAAACCACGGATAACACTCGTGATGCGAACTATGGATAGAGCAGAAAAAAATACTTGCAATATTTGTAATCAAATTTAATTTACCCCGTTTAATTTTCTGTAGAATTTTTACGATTACTATAGCAAATACAAATGGTGCGTAATAATTTAATGTTTCGCGCGTCTTACACAAGATTGACGCAGGTTATAAGTTTTGCTAACACTTGTAGCTATCGAAAAATTCATAGGGCAAAGGGTTAACATTATTACAAATATTAGTTTGGCTGATCACTTCTTTTACGTTACGTTCTCCGTACAAATAATTTCAATACTGCAATCTTGACTATTGTAATTTCGAATCTCGAGTTTGGAAAACCGTAGCAGGGTTAAAATAAAGCAAGATGCACGTGAATTTGGATAAAGGGGAAGGGATGAACGTATAGCACGCTGATTCAGTAAAATTTAATGAAAATACGCAATAAAGTATCGGTATTTGGTTCTAGATATCAAAAGGCTATCAATACCTGTTTCTAAGTGTTAAACAGGTATCGATACTTTTCGATTCTTGTGTCTTTGATGCTACTCGATACGAGATCGAAATTTATAAGCAGCTATCGATAGTATTAACCCTTTCCCTATTGTTCGTAACGGTAGAACCTATTAATCTAATATCTTTTGGACTTTGAGAGACCAATTTGAAAAGCGTTCGTACTCAGTTCATTCTTTTTATGAAAATATGCGATTCGCGAAATAAAACGGGTTGAATATCGCTGACTTATGGCAACATCTATGCCGACGGTATCATTAGGAAGACAGTAAACACCTAACGATGTAATTCGAAGAGGAATTCCGGACAAATACAAGATAAAACATATTATCGCCGATCTACGGATCATCGATAAACATCGCTGATCTTCGCCTAATGCGGAATGTGTCTCATATTCAATTATATTCAAGAAGAGACACGCGTGCAGAGATTTCAGTTACCAGCGGAACATATACTTATAAATGTGTATTCGTCTTCAAGTCCGCTTCTCAATAACACAAAGTGTAATAATGTATAATAGGAAACGGGAGTAGAATCGTACAAAAGGCAGCGTCGTTGGAAAAGAGAGGCGCGCGATCGGCTAGCGCTGAAAGTATCTTGACTTTCGATCGGGCGAGGCACTTTCAAAAGTAAAAGTGGCCTGGCTTCTGCTCGAATTTCTACTCTCGATGCTTCCAATTCATTACCGATGGCCTCTCCTCCTCCGTGTGTTAGCTTTTTCCCCATCTTTCCGGGCAAAAGAGAAATCCCCGACTTCGCTAGTTACGGTTATTTCGGCGAAGACTTTTGCAACGCGTTTCTATTCGGTTGTCCGGAAAGTTCCCGCCGAATTTCCATTGAAAATGTACAGTCTAATAAGCATTGTAAGAGTTCCATCGAATGAAACGTTAATAAACAAGTAAAACATTTTCCCGATAAGTTGCAACCCCTTTACCCTATTATTAGAGAAGTCACAGGCGGAAACGTACGTTACAATTCAAGCACCATTTCCTTTCATCTCGCGCGTAAAAATTTGTAAGAAAACTCGGAGATGCTTTATATCCAATCACGTATACGCGTTGAAATTTTCTCCCATTTTTTAACCACGGAATTGACGTTCAAAAAAATTCCAAATGCCACGCGTTCGTGGAAGTTTTCACGCGACTGTGTTTATATTCTCATAGCTAGCTTTATAGTTACAATAGAAGCATTCTGTTACACCAAAAGCATTCCTTAAACTGAACTCGAACGGCTAAATTATGGCACGTTCGAATGTACGCGTTGGATACGTATAAAAAACATTGCGAAGTACGGTATGAACGTAATGCGGTACGAACTTTCCAGCCAAGCTAATAGAAATAGTCCGAAAGTTTTCGGTTGCGTTCGGCGATACTAGCTACTCGAAAATCCGAAGAACCAGCCGCGGGAAAGAAAATTCATACGAGATTAGCCTGCGAGGCGCGTATTCTAAACTGGTCGGTGATGCGAGAGGAATTCGCACGGTTAGCCGCGCGCGCCACTGGCTTAGGATTGAGAACTCAATCCGTTGGCGCTGTCAGGTAAACGTGACCGGTTGTTTTTCGCTGGAAAACGCGCAGAAAACGGTGGCCTGGCCGCGAAGCCAAATACGGAACTGGGTTAGCCGAGTGTCTCGCCATTCTTGGTTCCCTTGGGTCCCACCGGCGGACCTCCGGTCTTTCCAATTACTCCCCGCTTTTAACCGAGCTCCTTCGTACGCGTGCGATACGAATTGCAATCAAATCTGATACGAGGAATATCGCGTGGGCGTTGGTAGCGCCGATTCGCTCCACTTTTCTTCCCGGCCGAGAATCATCGCGGTTGGCCGCGATTCCAGGAGAAATCGTCGCGGAGAACCGATCTAGATTGACGTGCTTCGCCGTTATGGTTGCTCCGATATATGTATATATATATACATATATATATATATACAACCGTGACGTGGAAATATTTATATGTACTTGTACGATGCCTCGTTTCACGGTTCTTCGAGGAAAGAGTTACTGCTATGTCTTCTTGGAGCGGAGTTTAAAGTCTTCTTCGGTTGAGAATTCGTCGTATTTCGATTCTCTTTTCTCTCCAAGTGGAGGTTAGACTCAACGTTGTGGCACTTGGACTCTATTTCATGGTTCCAAATTCGTAGCGTTTGGATTCTCTTTTGGTACCAAATTCATAGGGCTTAGATTCCTTCTTGGTTCCAAATTCATGGCTTTCAAATTCTTCTTTAATTCCAAATTCACAGCGTTTGGATTCTCTATTGGTATCAAATTCATAGTGCTTAGATTCATTCTTGGTTCCAAATTCAATTCGTAGCCTTTGAACTCTGCTTTGCTTCCAAATTCGTGGTCTTTGAACTCTGCTTTGGTTCCAAATTCGTGGTCTTTGAACTCTGCTTTGGTTCCAAATTCGTGGTCTTTGAACTCTGCTTTGGTTCCAAATTCGTGGTCTTCGAACTCTGCTTTGGTTCCAAATTGGTGGTCTTCGAACTCTGCTTTGGTTCCAAATTCGTGCCCTTTGAACTGTGCCTCGGTTCCAAATTCGCAGCCTTGGAATTTTTCTCTGCCCCCAAATCCGTGGCGTACGAACTCATCCGTGGCTTGAAGATCGCAACGTGACTCTGTCTACTCCCGCGGAGAATCCTAGCACGAGCCGAGCGTAGCTTCTGTTTCTCGAAGCGGCGGCGTAAAAACGCGGCCTTGCCCGGCACGCGGTACATGCGAACTCGCCCATCCGAGAGCCGAGCTGATTCATTCCAAGGCATTAGAACAGCAACAGAGAGAGAGGGGAGAGTGAAAAAGAGAGAGAGAGACGACAGAGAGAAGAGGACGCACGAAAACGCGAGCCAGAGTTTCACAAGGTGGAACCAACCAACGCGAACAATCTCCCAACACCGCACACCCGTAGTAGGCAAAAACAAACGCCACGGTATTTCGCAAAAAGCAGCAGATTTCCAAGGGCAAAAGAAGAAAAAAAAAGAAAAACAGGAAGACTGTGAGGAGAAGAAGAAGAAGAAGAAGAAAGTGTACTCGTGTGCGTTTGCGTGTACAGTAAGATGCAAGATGCAAGATGCAAGATGTTGAAGAGCACACGATGTACGGAAGCAAAGAGCAAACGGGAAGCAGAGTAGCAAAGACTGAAGGATCTGTATCGTGGATGTTCGTAGCTCTCCCATGGGTCGAAGCGTTAAGGACTTGTCCCACGTGGCTTTCATGGGGAATGTGTTCAGCCGTACAGGAAGACGCGTTTGCTGCCTCCGTAGTAGCGATTGCTACCGTGCAGCAGGACGACGAACTCGTCCCCGTGCTATGGCAAATGGAAACACAGTGGCGTTGCTACCGCTTCGTCCTTCGTCGACGAGTCGCGACTGCGCCGTTATAACTGCGGCTTGCGGTCGGAAACACGTGGGAACCTGCGGGAGAGGTTCCCTTTCAATGTATCAGCGTGTTCCTCGGCTTCCTAGTGTGAGACCCGTGAACGCAGCTAGCGATAGCTTCTTTCGACGCGGCCTCACTTTCGAACAACTTCCAATACCAAATGTACGCTTCTGAATGTTTGTTTGCATCGTTGAATGCGAGGTAAAATGCGTGGCATCGTTAATGGACGACTTTAGGGCTGCAGCTATTTAGACAGGCGAATTTTTTAGAATAGGCGGCTCCAATTTGGGTGCTTTCGAATCGGCTGCGAGTTCGAAGGAGTAGAATTTTACGCGAAACTCGCGAACGCTGCTAGCGATGGTTTCTTTCATCGCAGTTCACTTTGCAACAACTTTAATATACCAAATACACCTTTGAACATTTGCTGCGTTGCATACGTGCATTATAACACAGCGTTGCCCCCTTACGTGTCGCTACGTGAGAATTTTAGGGCTCCGAATTTCTGAGAATCAGCGACTCCAATTCAAGTGTCTTTGGATCGGTTGCAAGTTGGAAGGAGTAGAATTTTATAGCGATGGCTTCTTTCACCGTAGAGGAATTTTGAACAATTTTAACCATTAATAAACTTCTTTGGATCTCATTACACCTTTAGATATTAGTCCACTTAATATCTATTTAATTTCAAACCCTACCTTCTATTCCTTTCTCTAATTGCACACTAGAGAGGGTTGATATAAACCCGTAACTAAATAAATATCCATGACATGGCGATGAACCAATCATCGACACTTTCCAATGTATCCAATTTATTTACACGCACACGAGACGAAACCCTTTAATATACACAACTCACAAATTAGTCGTAGATGAACAAAAACACTTTCTATGATTTGAATTATTAATAAGTTAAATAATTTATAGCTTATTGATGCTAGACAAGATATAATCCACTGCGTACACGTTTACAAGACAAATTATTGACGGTATTACCTTTAAACTAAAACCCTAATTTGTAATTAAAATCGTAGAAAGTGTCGATGATTGGGTTAACGTCGATTACTGACTACTTAACCCTACTGCAGCTATGCGATAGATTTTGCTGCGAATGAACAGAACAGTGCGTGGAGATACGCAGAAAGTTAATTCTGCACGAAATGTCATAAATGACAGGCTCGAAGCTTGGGGAATATTAGGATACTAAATAGTAGCAGCTGAGCGAGCAAAAATGAGCGCAGCGAAGCGAGTAGCGTTGCAGTATGCGAACTAAGAACCTCTGCATTAATTGCTGATAATCTTGGTTCGAGGTATCAGCGAAATATTAATAGCCGGGCTGCTAATTTTTATGCATTTATGGAAAATATAATTCAATTACGTATAATGGTGGAAAAGTACGCATAGGATTCATAGTAAAACTCGCGCTACGTTATATTTAGAGAGTGGAACAGATTGCCACTAAAGAGCCATCCTTTTAATTATGCTTCTAATAGTAGGAATTTGCAATCTAATTGTCGAATCCGCAGTCCTATCAATTACGCCCACCGTTTGCTAATATAGTGGGTTGTATCACACATTACAACATACGACGTACGCACAATTCTCTAATTGTAATCTCTTCGATCCGTAAGATAATTCTAATCAATTACGTCTCTGCCATTTTGATCTAGTTAAAGAATTCCTCTCACGCATACTTCCTAAAACTTCAAAAACGTTTACGTTACAACCCAACGCCACGTTTCGTATCAGATGCTTTGAACAGATGTAAGACTTTGTAACATACATAGGAAGCTTTGGAAAAGTTAAGCTCGGCGAATTTAAAAGATCACCTGGTTTTTGAACGCATTCCGTGCCGAACCGACGAGAAGACTCTTTGGCTAACCTGACGAGTAGCTTGTGCACGTAGCAATTATATCGTGTACCACGCGGGGAACACGTTGCCTCTTCCCTTTAAGTACCAATATATTTCTCAGTCTTAAACTCATACATATATGCTGCTTCAAACATATTTAAATATACACTTACTTTTATTTCCCTATTCTTGTGTACTCTTTTTATTTTCCGAAGTATATAGATTCGAATTAAAAATATGATAACTTATCATTTATTGGCATATGCAATGTTACCTTTTTATGTTCCTTTTTCATTCTAAGCTATTTATCCCAAAAGATGAAGAATACGCAGAACGTTGCAAATGATTACTTTGTTTCTTAACTTTTGTAGGCAAGTTTATGTACCGTGAACCAAAAGGTGGTACACGTGACTCGCGGAACGTGTTAATGGAACATAATTTGATCGAATAAGAAAACGCGTTAGAGCCATCGCTAGGACAAGCCAGCCGTGAGACGACGTTGTGTGCGCAACGTCCCGTGGGAATCCATACCCGACCACACCAAGTGCGACACAAAGGCGATCCTCCCGCCTGCACAAGCCTGCCCTACGAATCCCTTCCGTGTTTTTCCGCCCCAGACCAGACCACGCTGCTCGCCTCCCGATTCTACGAGCAATCGGAGAAATCCTGCTTCGCTATTCGACATATGGCGTCCACCTAAGTGTTGCTCGATTTAGAAAGCCACTCCATTCTAAACCTTTCCCCCCCTCCTTCGAGTGCCTCGCTCCTTAAACTCAACGCAACCTTCCAAATTTTCATTCCTATTCCTTCCGTTTCGGAGCACCACTTATTAGAAGAGCAAGAAGACTTGCTGAATCGCGCAATGGGAAAGGTTTCCAGTGTTTCCCAATCTTCGTTAAGTCGCGAGCCTCTTTTGGAATTGGTAAAATCATCCGCAACCCCCTTCTTCCTCCAATCACTACTATACAGGCTAAAATATGTTTAATACGGTAACGAAAACGCGTTGAAAATCAGTATTGTTGCAGAATATAATGTTAACTCTTGGATTATCTCTCATAGTTTAAATATATTTAATGCACGTAAATATTTGACGCAGTGCAATGCTTGTACGTACGCGTACTAGTATGATTATACTAGTATTTCCTTGTCTGTGCTAAATCGTAACCCTCTTTTATAATAGTCAAATCATTCGTGATTCCCTTCCCTCAATTTCATCCCCAAATTCTTCGCAATAGAAGGTAAAATAAATTTAATAATGTAAAGAAAACGCGTCTCGTAATATAAAAACTGTAAAATATAGAACTATTCGATTTAATGCAATGGTTATACTTGCACCTGAGAAACCACAGAAACCCCGAAGAAAACATTTCGCGACTCCTTTACTACCATAACACCTGGAATAAGAATCGAAGTCTTTTAGGGCAGCATCTGACATACGAAATCTCCGAATAGTAAAAATGTTTCTTCTTCTATTAGTATTTCCCTATCTTTGCGAAGTCGCAACTATCTTTTCTACCAGTTAAATTATCTGTACCTCTTTCCTCTAAATTCTTCCCTATAATTAAGTTAAGATAAATTTAATATGGCAAGGAAAACGGGTCTACTTAATAAACAAACCATCTCGTCTAATTCAAAACCTGCAATATACGCGTGACTATTTTTATACTTGCGTCTAAGAAACCACGGGAAAGCCAGAAGGAAACGATTTCGCGACTCCTTTTGCAACCAGAGAGCACCTGGAATAGGAGGCGAATTCTTTTCAGAACACGCGTCTGACTTGCGAAATCGCATAGGAGGGAAAAACTTCCTCTTTTTTTCCTTCTTCTTCTCCTATTAGGAAGGTGAATGCGCATCGTTCGCTACGAGGGCCATTATCGCGACACCGAGGAGAAAGATGATCGCGGAATGAAGACGTGTGGGAGTGCCTAAGTTGCTCCATCGTGATCTCGAGCACGTTAGCGGGATTAGTCCTCGGTAGGTGATCACAGCAAGACGCAACGCGATCCAGGCCGCGTGGACCACTCGAAACTGGTTCCTAAAATGGTCCAAAGGTGTTTCACGGCGCGAGACCGTACAGTCCACGGCAAAACGGAAGCCGACTGTTCGAGGATCCCTTTTGGGTAGCCAAGAAGTCGTCACTGGGTCACGATAGAAACGTGGCCCACGTTCGTCGCGATCCTTTCGCGGATAAAAGGGGCCGAATAAATCCGGATTAAGACGTTAGCTGCTTCGCCGTTCGAGCACCACTCGGCACGTGCAATAATATTAATCCTTCGCGCTCCGAGAGGATTTTTCAATGGAATCATCTTTCGACCGAGCTCCAACACTTTCGCGATCGGTTAATCGCTCGATGCTCGAGTTTTATTTGTGCAATTTATCGACCAAAGTGGTTAAATTTTATGGCCAGCGGAACGTTCGCGCATTCGTGGGAAATTGAAATGAGCAAAATAACGTAGAATGCACGCGTGACGTGTGAAAATGTACACGATTTTGAATGTACGATACGTTTTCGAATATTTGCAACGTGAAATTGATTCCTATTTGGATCGCAGTTGTTCGAGTGCAACGTTGCTCCTTAAATCCCATGGCTTTACGATCACGAGCTGTGATTGTGGAATATATTCTGCTCTACACGCGCCAAAAGTGCATCCTTGCGCAATTTTTGAACGTACGATAGGATTTGGGATATTTGCAACGTGAAACTGCATTCGAGTGCAACGGTGTTTCTTAACCCCTTGCATTACAATCACGAATTACATTAGTGGAATATATTCTGCTCTAAACCCGCCAAAAGTGTGTTAGCGTACTTAAACTGATAGTGCACCCTATCAGCGTTAAACTTTAATTAAACTGTATCGCTTTTCATCCAGACCCGATTATTATTTTAATTAATAAACCATTAATTCTTCAAACCACAGCTGTATGGAAAATTGCCTCGCCATTAATTATTCCAACTCGCTTACAAATTTTACAACGAAAGAAAAATCTCTCGCCTCGAATAATCGGACTCTAAAATCGTACACCGCGGAGATCCTTGTATTTGCTATACTTATACGCGTACACATGGATAATCCCGTAAATAAATAAACGATTAATCCGTTTCCGATGCGATCGAATGAAAAAAGCTTTCGCACGCGCCGGAGAGGAAGATAAATAAAATCGCCGAGGCTTTCGGAGGATGGCTTTTCGAAGTTTCCTGCGGCTCGAAGGGCTCATTCGAGAACTGCTTGACGACGAGCCACGCGACGTACCTTTCAAGGTGAGCGGGATTCGTCTTTCGAAAAAAAAAAAAAAAACCACCGGGAATAAAGTGGAGGTGCTCTTTCTCTCCATCTCTCCTTGCCACTCGGCCACTCGCGCATACTGCCGGAGCAGTTGGCGTACGTCGCGCCTTGAAACGCGGGAAAATCTCAACCAAACAACCGCCATCCCCCCCTCTTTCCACTGGCGATCTAATTAACCCTAACCCATCCAGAATCCCGAGAATCTCTCCCATCTCCGATTCACCGAGACTCGGTGCCACGCAACGCGATCGCGCTCTTTGGAATTCGCGCGGAAAAATGCCACGCCAAGTTTGGTCCGCGTTTAACCCTTTGCGGACGAGGAAGGATAACACTTAAGAAACTATTTTGGCCTTCAGTTCCAAACCTTCAAATGCCTAGCTATCGAATTCAAAGCCATCGGATTCCCAAAAAT
Source organism: Eucera pruinosa (assembly GCA_028830335.1). Taxonomy (NCBI): domain Eukaryota; kingdom Metazoa; phylum Arthropoda; class Insecta; order Hymenoptera; family Apidae; genus Eucera; species Eucera pruinosa. The sequence continues at coordinate 1,482,138 of JAMYCR010000014.1, forward strand.
TTGAAGCGTTCATTAACCATATTCATGTGAATATTTCGCTTTAAAGATCGACGTGCGCCCAGAAAACTAAGAAACGATTAGACAGTTATTTGCAGACGCTCGTCCGCAAAGGGTTAACCCTTCTATCGACGTTGCGTGGACCGTAATTTCCTTAATTGCAAGGCACGTGATAATTGGTTAAAATTGAAAAATTATCTGCTCGCGATTACGGCGTGGCGACTTTAATTTTTATGCAAGGAGCTCGGAAGTTAGGAGACAATCGAGTGTTTGGAAATATGGGGTTGCGAAAAGACGAGTTGACTTTTGTTATTATTTAATACGGATGATGTTTATTGGAAAAATCGTGTACTTTTGTAACACGCACGTGAAGCTCGATAGTTGTACGTCTACGCAACGAAAATTGGATTCAATGTGGCTTTTCACCGAAGAATTTTGCGAACAATTCTCTCGTCGATCTAAAGATCATTATGTCCTAACGAAAAGTTAATACAACGGTCAACATTCAATATGATTCAATCGTACAGTCATATGAATAGTCGTATGAATGTTTTAATACTAAGAAGGTATTCACATCGAGTAACTCAGCTTCGATAAAAGACTGACTTAGACTACTGATTAGCTTCCGAGTTGCTTGCACTTTGTAGCAAATTTAAATCACCCATAAATGCATACAAATCATCCGTATAACCATTTCACATTTCAGCTAAACGAAGAACCTGTGGTATGTCACATATCCTCCAATGCCTTATATTTCGAGTTGAATCTTTATCCAAAGTGATCGAAAATCGTCTCACAGACAAAGTAGATTAATCTCGCGCGCACGCTGCGTTATTTCGTGCTACTTATCGTTTCGTATCGCTTCATTTTCAGAACTCCATGTCCTATGCTAGACCCTACGTTGCCCCAATGCACGTGGACCTTTAGAATACCGCAATAATAATACATGATCTACTCATCGCTGGTACAAACAACATAGCTTTGTCTTTATTCGACTAAGAGATCGTACCGTTTCGCGTAACTCTGTACGGAGTAAAGGAAGCGCGATCGCGCCGCGTGATCATTAATTCGACCGCCTAATCCCATCATACGTTCTCCAATCCCCGTAAACGAGTATCCGCGATTTCCCGAAAAACGAAGCGGAAGCCGCGGCGGTACCGCGAAACCATAACCTTCCCCATGGAGAGGCGCGGGAGGGAAGAGATCGCGAGGAAGAAACGCGACGGCGCGGCTAGCAGTCTGAACGCGCGTCGCGAAAAGAAAGAAAAAAGTGCTCCGGCTCGAAGGTTCGCCGAAGGGCTGCCTGGAAACCGGACCTAAGACTAGAAACACGCGTTCCGTCCACGGTCCACCGAAAGTGCACGGGATATTAAACTGGTCGAGCGACATTTCCCGCGTCTCGCAAGGTGCCGCGGTAATTTCACCAGGATTCCGCTGCCGCTTTCCAACTCCTCTCTCTTTCTCTCTCTCTAGATAGCTGCTCGCGAGAGAACTCGCGGCAGAGGTTCGAAAGTTGCACGCGCGCGTACCGTATCGCGCGCTAAGTTCCCTCGCGCGTCCTCGCGAGTCTTCTGGAGGGACGTACAGAGAAAGGGGGGACACGAAGGCGGGGAGGAGGGGGGAGGCGCAGAGAGGAAGGAAGGAGTTAGGTTGAGGTAAGATGCCTCTGGCCGGGGCCCGAGCAGGGACGAGAGGAGAGCGGCAAACAGTTGGAGGCGGTGGGGGAGGAAGAGGAGGGAAGAAGGTTTCGCGGAGGAAGGGAAAAGGAGGGAGGATAAGGAGGGCGAGGGGGAGGGTTCGAGGAGGCGGCCTTGAGAACGCGGAGAGAGCAGAGCGCGCGAGTCTAAGAAGACGAAGAAGAAGAAGAAGAAGAAGAAGACGAAGAAGACGACGACGACGACGACGACGAAGCAGAAGAAGAGAGGAGCGAGACGCGAGAGAAGAAGGCTGAGAGAGGAAGAGAGGAGAGACCAGGCGAGCCAACTCCAACGCCAACGAACTGCTTCACTGGCAAATCACTCGCGGTTCTCATCCCAGCCGTTCGATTCTTCATCCGTGAATTAATGAACGCGCGAGCGAGCGCTGAGGACACGCGTAGAAGCAACGGCGAAGCGGAGTTCGGAGGCGCGGCGTGTCCGAGACCAGGAGCAGCACACCGGCGATGTATGTAGTTGCGGATGATCGAAAAGCAGCGTGCTGTGTTGGACGCGCGGAGAGGATCGATCGTTTGGGACAGGGAACGCGCGACGGAAGGATCGATTAGGAGACGGGCGAAATTCAGAAATCGCTGTGGCCAGAGGCTCTGATTTGCGGATAGCCGGCGATTTGACGCGCGCGTGCTGCGCAGCACGCGCCGCAGATGCGAGACATTATGCAACCACGGTGATGTAAGATTCGCGACGAAGCGAAACTGGCCATCCAGAGGCTTGTCGTTGGTCGATCCTAGAGGATCAATGGATGCTCCGAACGTCGGGAATTCGTCTAACGCGAGGATTATTTAAGAACGCGAGGCAAAATTGGTCATTCGTAGGAGATAGACTTGTTCTTCTTGGATTCTAGAGGATCTATGGATGTTGGGTAGATCGCAGATTCATCTAACGCGGTGATTATTTAAGAATGTGAGGCGAAACTGATCATTCATAGGCGGTAGACTTATTCTTCGTGGATCCTAGAAGATCTACGGATGTTCGGAAGATCGAAGATTCATCTAACGCGAGGATTATTTAACGATACGACGCGAAACTGGTCATTCACAGGCGATAGACTTATTCTTCGTGGATCCTAGAGGATCTATAGACGCTAGGTGGATCGCAGACACAGTAAAGGCGAGGATTATTTAAGAATATGGCGCAAATTGATCATTTATACGCGGTAGATTTGTTCTTCGCGGATTCTAGAAGATCTATAGACGCTAGGTAGAACGCAGATGCGGTAAAGGTGAAGATTATTTAAGAATCGCGACGCAAACCGCTATGCAGAAGCAATAAACTTGATCTTCGATGATAGAGAATCTACAGACGCTAGGTAGATTGCAGATTTAGCAATGGCGATGATTACTTAAAAATTACGACGCAAATCGTTATGCAAAGGATGCAGGCTTGTTCTTCGTATATTCTAAATGATCTACGAAGGCTAGGAGTATAGGAGATTCACCAAACGCGACGATTACTTAAGAATATGACGCGAAACTGGCCAGCCAAATGCAATAGACTTGTCCTCCTATGATCCAAGAGGATCTATGGATGCTAGGTAGATCGGAGATTCGTCAAACGCGACCCAAAACGTTGTGCAGAGAACTTAAGTTTGTCCTGCTCCGATTGTAGAGGATCTATGGACGCTAGGAAGATCAGAAATTCATCTATCGCGACGAAGATCTAAAAATTGACTGCAGAGAATGCAAGTATATTTCTAGTTTGGTCCAAAAGAATTTACGGACAATTGAAAGATCGAAGATTCACCGAATTGAAGAAATGCAATCTAATCAAGGCTTGATTCACTCTCCAAATAAGCTAGTGTACCTTACCTTAATTACCTGACACATCTCACATGTTCTTCAACTTTCCCACAAATGCACAAAGATTCGTAACCCGGATATAAAGATCGCTGCGAAAAAACAACGATTCAAGAAGAAGACACCTGTTCCACCATCGAATTCCACGCGATCCACGAGATCTACGGGAACCGAGAAGGCTTACAAATTCGCCGAAGCTGCGGTAAGTTTCGCGGAAACGAAGTTTCTCTAAACTCGCGAACAGCAAACGTTAAATTGTTGATGCAAATTTTTCGGCGAGTTAACAATAGGAGCGAGGAGAGACTAAATTTAATGCAAAGATTCGCGCGCGGTTTGGTGGAGGCGCGACCTTGTTGCGTTGCGATCGTACTAGAGCGAAACTGTGCGAGAGATTTCCGGAATAACCTGGCAACAATCGGACGCGAATCGCGCGAAGAAACCGATCCAAATTTGGATCCCGGCGAAAGGCGTTGGCGTGATTGGTTACACGGCGAGGACTCCTTTAAAAGATCGCGGGAGGAAATCTCGCGTAGCGTCGCGTCGCCGCGCTTCTAAAGATACTTTTTTTTTTCTCAACGCGACCGATTACATTCGAGAACGGAGCAGCGGAGGAGGAAACGCGTATCGACCTCGCATGACCAGCAAAACACCGTTTTATGTAACGAATAGGAAATATTTTCAAAGAATACGCTCCTTCCGACTGACTCTTAATCACCCGCCATTTACTTTAACGTTAATTCTAATGCAATTCTTCAACGTACAGTAAATGTTTCGCTATAGCATCGTAAAACTAAAAACGGGTTGCTAATGCATAGACTAGGGTAGCTTTTATTGATATGGAAATAGGACGAATCCTTTCGCTACGAAACAGGAATATATGAAAGCTTAAAAAAAATCGTGTATGCGATCGTTCGTTCGAAGCATTTGTTTTGTTTGTATAGTACTCTACGGTATTTTGGCAATTGTAAGTAGTCTTGTATGGAACAGACAAATACTTATATTTATACTGTTTTCATATTAATTAAATGGGCTCTTCTTTATGCTTTCTATTAGCTTAGGTAAAATGACGTTGTGGGGCTGCGAAAAAGTAGCATCGAGGCCATTTCGAAAGATAGAGGAAGGTAAAAGCACAATGATTTCACCCTCTTTAATAAACTGCATGGTGCGTCAAATTTTCTGCACTTCGTGTTTAGTAAGAGAATGAAAAGAACTTTAGATACAACCTAATACTTTATGTACTTAGGGTTATCAACAGAAGTGTGCCTGTATTTTAGTAAATGATTAACCCAATTTACAGTGAGCACCATAAGCTTTCGCACAGATTCTAATTCTGTTTCGATTAAAACGCTACGTATTAATAAAATTCTTTTTACGTGCACGTTAACAATGCGATAGTCTCTAAACAGTGTACTTGTTCAATGGACCTTTGTTATCGGATATTCTACGTCTTGTCAGCATATTAAAGTTACACTTTGGTAAGAAACTTTTGGCATGCTTCTACGCAAATCCGTCACTATTCGCCGCGAATACGATGGAAAACTTCGCGTTACCAGAACGCGGATTCGTATGCGAAATCGAAACTTTGCAAACGCATTCGAAGAAGTGGAACTTCTATATTTCACATATTTTATAAACGCGTATAAAATCCGCAGTCTGATTACTGCGAAATCGATCGAAGTGGAAAAACAGGAGGGTAGAGCAATTCTTTTGCAACTTTTCGAATCACCGTTCACGGAACGCGAAAATTCAGCCCCGTTGTTTAGACGCGAAAGTCGACACGCGAAGTTTTGTCAGGTTGTTTGCAAGCTAGTTCACGGGAAGATTCCTCGGCGGTGGAACAGGTGAGTTTGAGAGCCACTGAATCGTGAACGCGCGCGCGCGCTCGCGGAGAGCGCAGGTAGGTTGAACCCACGGGCTCTCTACGGAATATACAGACACTTGGCGAGATTCGCGAGGTCACGTGCGCTGCATTTGGACAGGCAGCGCTAATTTTATTATTTATAGCCCGAGGAGCTTTCGATTTGCCGATCGGCCATTATTCGGCCGGAGCGAGCATCGGTAGTAGTGAGGGGCCTGTGCAACGCGGCCTAGCGCGCAGCATCTTCTTCGTTTTCCAACCGCTGCTCCTCTCTCGCCTCTAGAACGGATCCGAGAAGCGCATCGGCTGAAATAGACGGCCGCGATAAAAATAAAATGCCCGAATCCACGAGGAAGCAACAGCTCTCGCGTTCGAATAATCGTAAACTTTCGATTTCGTCTTGGGCTGGACTATTCTCGCGGCCCAGCCTAACGCAGCACGAGGATCGCACCGTTTCCCCGGCCTAAGCTTCGCGGCATCCGAGAGAGAAATGATGCAGAAGAAAGCGAGCACGCGCGAATTCGACACGCTTCGGGTGATATTTCATACGAGAATCGACTGAGTTATGGTTGTTTTCAAGAGCAGCAGGTGTTCCGCAGTTAAACGATTCGACGCTAAGTTTTCGCCAGCGTGGTCTTTGCGGGCTAGAAGTTTGCGGAAGGCCGCGATTGTGTCGCGCAACGATCGTACCTATTAAAGTTCGCGATCGATCGTCTAGCATTTGCATCGAACGTTAAGCTGTGCACTTGTATTTTGCGAGATATCGAAAAGCAGAGGCAACGAACTCATCTCGGTTGGCGCTCCATAATAAGAATATCATTTTTAATATAAAAATGTATAGAAGAAGATGCGTTTCGATTAATGCAACGAAAACATTAACGTAAACTTTCATTCGAGAAATTGAGATAATCCTCGCGCGAATTTATCATACGGTTTCTTACGCAACCGAACGTGATGTTCCACTCGATTTGTAAAAGTTTCCACAGTGTCGTATGAAATACAATTACGTTAAGATTGTATCAAAGTAAGGGGCATCGAATGCAATCAAATGCACCAAAAAGAACACCAAAATTTGCATCGTCCTTAAAGGATTAAGGCGACGCACTTTGAGTAGCAACGAAAGGGTTAACAAACGCTTAAAAATTTCAGGAATGCGATAGCTTGGAATTGGACCACCGAAATACCACGCCAAATATTACTATTTCCCGCTACGTATTTCTTGTTCGTTAAAGGGTTAACGGATAGCTGGTAGAAGAAGCGTTGGTAAACTCGGCTTGCCCTTAAAACGGAGGGTTAAGCTATTTAGAGTTGACGATCGATTGTTGGGGATTTCCATTGAATGCCGTGGGAGATATGGAGCAGCAAAGCGAGTGGACTGGTCGTTTATCAGACCGCGAAGATGCTTATCGTCGGAACCAGCTGTTAACACCTCGAACACGCCGCAGTGTCTGCAACTTTTCGAGTGGATACACACAACACAGAGGGAATCCACTTTCAATTAAGAACGACGCTGGCCGATCGGTAATCCGGTAAACGACGCTCGGCACGAAGAGAACGAACGAGAGATGAGAGGGAGGAATCGGGCCAATTATCTTCGAATCTCCGCTAGTTTCGCGTTCGAGCCCCGAGATAACACTGGCCGCGTTTATCGAGCTACGAAATTGTTATCGCTCAGATCCGCGAAAACGATAATCGATTTCGGCCTGTCATCGAGCTGCTTACCTCGATACCTTTCCGATCGCCTTCGACTCTTGTCCGGCAGGCCGACAGTCTTACGTCGCGGTCGAGCTTTTCCATTTCCGAGCGTTTGAGTTTTCAAACTTTTGCATTTGCGAGCCTTCGAATTTCCAAGCGTTTCAATTCCTAAGTCTTCGAATTTCCAAGCGTTTCGATTTCTAATCCTTCGAATTCCCAAACGTTCGGGTTTCCAAGCTTTTGGATTTGCAAGCGTTTCATCAATGCTTAAGTTTTTGAATCCGCAAGCGTTTCAATGCCTAAGCTTTTGGATTTGCAAGCGTTTCAATGCCTAAGCTTTTGAATCCGTAAGCTCTGTACGCGTCTCTTACGCTATTGGGATGCAACATCGAACTTTATAGACAAGCATCGATGGTATCGGTACAGCATCAGCTGTAACTTGTAAAATTAAGGAGAACACGTTGTTCTTTCGTCAACGGTCGTTTTACAGCGACTACACAACAGATCGATCGAAACCTCTACGATGCATCCGCACAGTAGTAGTCAACTAAATAGTTTTCCGATACTTTCCCGGAATGCTTCGGTTTCTGCCCGTTCAATTTGCTTGTCCTCGGCGATACGATAAAATTCTGCGCTCCTCCGGGGAGATATTTGCAGGAACGATAGCTAATTGGTCCGAAGCTAGGCTCCGAACTCGGTGGGTACTAGAAAATCGTGACCGAAGCACGGCTTAACGACGCGGATTGGCATTTGCCAAATTGCACCTGTCCGCTCGAACACCTGTATCGACGTTTCTAGGTATAGCGTGACTCAGGTCGGCCTTTCCCGTGTTCATTGTCACCTCGTCGGAGCTTCTTACATTCCATCGGCCTCTCCTCCTCCGCCGCCGCGAGAGACTGTTATTCTCTTCGCCGTGTTCCGGTTAATCGACGCTTGTGGAAGCTGAAGCGGAGTAGCGCTCGGACACGTATACCTGAACACCGGGATTAGCTTTATCTGCTCGCCGGGCCGGGGCTCTCTCCTTCCAGCTTTGAAAGTAATTGGAAGGGACGGAAGACGCTACCGCGTGAATGATTGAGTGCGGCGGGGTTAATCGAGTGCGTGGAAAAGCTTGATGCATTTGATAGCCGGCCTCCTCCCGACTGCCGTGAGCAGCCAGCGCCCCGAGAATTAGATCGCATCTGAGCCTTCGCGGTCTGATAAACTTTGCTCCTTTTAGGACTCGCCTCATCCGATTTAATCGTTCCACGGGAATTAGGCGAGCGCGTGCTCTCCCATTCTTCCGATCTTCCTAAGCAAACTACTCCGGCCACTACTACTGTGTATTTCTTTTTCTTTTCCTTTTTTTAGGAGAGACTTGGGAGAATCGAGAACTCGGATAGACACGCGTTTCGAGTGAAACACATTTGCTTCCTATAGGAAAGAAAGACGAAAACCGCAAAACGAACTAACAGGTTTGGTTACGAAAAGTACTCGCATGTATCTGAATTCTTAAGTCTGGGGTGTTTGTATTGGATTCTGCGGTTCGATTAGAAATCGACAAACTCGTGCAGTCCATACAATCGAAATTTATACTTAATTAATGAAACCTAGATTGCGAAACCATCGTAAGAATTGCGATCTCAAGTTAGAAAATATAGGATAGTCGTGCAATGGTGACGTTAGCTCTAACCGTGTTCCTTAATTGTTTCGATTATTTTGACTTGCATAAATCACCGAAACTTTGTTCCATTTTTTTCAAAAAATGTGTTTATCGTATTGAACTTCCGATAGCATCTTAAAACACCCGCGTAATTTAATATCCCTCCGTAGATACCTAATTAGCATCCATCACAGCTTCGTTTCCTAACTCTAACATAAATTTCCCTTACTCTAAATTTCTCGAACGTCCACTGAATTATGGCCAGGAATATACTCGTAAATATCGAGTACACCCTCCCGCGTTCGTTCGACGAGAAAAACTCTGTTCGCTATAGCGTTCGTTCGCCGTACGCTTTCCTTCTGTGCCCTAATTGGCCGAAAATTCCTTCGCCGACGACTCGGAAGAAACGGTGGGTCCAGATATCGGCCGTACGGATTTCCAGGAGCGTTTCACGTGCACGCACGTGCATTCCGCTTTTCAGGCTCGCCTTGAACCTGCCCGGTTGCACGAACAGTTTCACGTGAAACTGGAACCGACCGACGATACGGCTTGATACGCTACCTGCACACGGCTTTATGCACTCGGCCCGGTATCTCCTCGCGTGCCTCACCGAGTCAGCTCAAACGAGCCTTTCCTCTTTCCAACCTCTTCCCCTTCGTCATCCACCGATTCCTCCCCATTCCGACCATTCACTTGCAACCGCGAAAACTCTCCACCGTCGATCGTTTAATCCTTTACCGAACGCAACAACTGCGATACTTTCGCTCGAGGTCCTAAAAGTTCCCGATTCGAGGTTCAATCGATACGAGGCTCCTCGTCGGCGAAGTAACAAAAAAAAAATAAGAAAATACATTTTGCTCGCGAGTATTTTTGAAGTAAAAAAAGGCAGGCTGAAAATTGGCGAGCAAGGTGCCGATTCAGCTTGTCGCGAAGCGATCAAGGTTCTTCTTATCCTACAGAGAGGCCGCGATAAGATAAGCCTACCGTCGACGTTCGACTTCCGATCGCGCTCGAAACTCTCCGTTTGCCGTTTTTCCCTCCTATACAGCGAACCATTCCTCGCGCAATTATTTCTCTGCAGCAACGTTGAACTTCTAAATAAAGCAATATTTCTGCAGTGCTCCGTGTTAAAGGATTAATCGCATTACCCGTCGAAGAATATTCGGAGCGCGAAGAGTTTAGTAGTATTCGACGATAAGAATTTTTTCAACGAAGAGAAACGCAGAGTTATCAAATGAAACCCAAGCTATCGAAGAAGATCCAAGCTATCGAAGGAAATCCAAGCATTCGAAGAAAATCCAAGCTGTCGAAGAAAAATCCTAAGCTATCGAAGAAAACCCAATGCTCGTTACAAAAACCCGAAGCTATCGAAGTATACCCATTACTATCGAAGAAAACCCGAAGCTATTAAAGGAAACCTAGTGCTATCATAGGAAAACCCAAGTTATCGAGAGAAACCCAAGCTATCGAAGAAAAACCCAAAGCTATCAAAGAAAACCCAATGCTCTTTACGAAAACTCGACGCTATCGAAGAATACCCATTACTATCGAAGAAAACCCAAAGCTATTAAAGGAAAACCCAAGCCATGGAAACCCAGGCTATCGGATAAAAACCAAGTTATCGAAACGAAATACAAAGTTATCAAAGGAAAAGCCAAAGGTATCGAAGAAAAACCCCTCTGGAACCCCTTAATCTTCGTCTCTCTATCGAATATCAAACGCGATGCGTGCGAAATAAATACAGAAGAATCGAAAATGCAAAGGAAGGATGCAGAGGAATGAAGATGCGAGAGCGCGTACACCAAAATGGTCGCGGTCGGTGAACGAAGTGGCTCGACGATTCGTGCGAATGTAGCAGCGTGGAACGCTTATGTTAATGAGCCCTCGCGATTACCAGACGGGGCCAGCGAACAGGGAGATGATGTCGAGCCGATAGAGACGTCCAGACCGGATACAAGGAAGGTCGAAGGAGAAGAACCGGATAATCGTCACCGTGGCAGAGCTACGCACCGGCTTCTCCGGCGACCGCCGTGTTGCGTTGCGTTGCGTTGCGTTGTGTCGGGGCTTTTGCCGGCCCTCGACTTCTTCTTCGGCCTGGCCGAAGGAGTTTCGTTCTCCAAACGGGGAAGGAAGTCGCGCGCGCGTTTCACCCGTACACCTGCGCAAAAGGGGCGCCTCCCACCTGCGGGCCACCTGAACTTGCGAATAGAGAACCGCGTCCAGGACACTTTCTGCCCACCTGACACTCGCCAACGCCGCGGCGCTCTTGTTTCGCGATAATTGGCCGATGCGCCATCGATCCGGCTGCCCCGCAATTAATCGTCGCCACGATTATTGTCCCGGCGAAAGTTCTGCCCCGCTATTGCCCCCGAATGAGCTCGTGCACGCGCAATTATAATTCGCCGATGCTTCCGAAACTTTCCGGCTAACGTAATAGCCCCTATATCGCTGCTACGTTGCCGCGAAAGTCTGCGTACGCGTTTTAAATCTTCGATTCGGAATGTTTGCGCGTTTCGGAGCACGAAACGTGGAGTGGAAATTTAGGGAGTACAAGATTACACCACGGGAAATACAAGTTATTCCGTTTCGAGGGTGAAACAATTCTCCAATTAGATACCATGTTGCCGATTTTGTTAACAGAAGTATGAATTTGCAGAAAAATCGCGAAGCTTCTTGCGTACAATTTTAACAGCGCCCATGATTTTAAACGTTTCTTTCCGATATTGGAAGTATCTGAAATTCTCATAGACATCGTCCAACCAATGATACTCTTAAGAGATACTTTTATGCGTCATTTTGTAACTCTAAAAACTACAAATTTGACAAACGTGTTAAAGAAATTTCAACGAATATATTCATCCAATCGCACCCCAATTTTACTTTTCCCTTTGTACCAATAAATCTCACCAAATTACGCGAAGTATAATTCGATTAAAAAGCGAACTATTCGCAAGACGATACGCAGTTGCGTTGTAAATTCGCTATGAAATCGTCTCGCGTATCTCTAGTGAACTTCTCCCTAGCGTAAGGGTTAACTCAGGTATTTCGGGGTCCTTCGCGAACGTATTTACTCTTCGGCTACATTTCGAGACACGTTGGAGCGCGCAACGGTGACCAGGAAGATCCTGGTCGAGCTATGATAACGGATTCTCCGAGTATACTGTTACTACGCCCGAGAGAGCGCACCGGCGAGAGACTGCCGAACGATTGGCATGGAACGCCAAGTATCGAGCCGTAAAAGAACTCACCGCTCCAACACCGACACCGCGAATATTTCGTTACAAATGTTTCGTATAAACGGGTACTATCCGCAAGTCAGTGAATGGCAGAATGTCGGAGAAGAAACAGGTGAGACACACGCGGTGGCATTTCGAGCACGGAAATATCCGCGACCATGCGATACGCCATTTTTCAGCGAGCTCGCGTGACCGTTTCTGAAAAGAAAGTACCGATACACCGCGGAAGCCCTTCGAGAGGAATCGGCCGAGCACCGTTTCGCGTGACGAGAAATTATTACCGCCGATGTAACGACAGATTATTTATTTATATCGCGCAACGCCCCGGTCCCCTAATCGTGGCAAGATTGATCCGCTTCCGGTGTGTTCGTCGACGTAGCGAAGCAAGTACAACGGGGCCTTGTCGTGGCCGTGTCCGATTGAAATTCATCATCGGCCTTCGCAAACGAGATGGAAGGGGGGGATTCGAAAAATATTAGCCGCAAGGACGACGCGAAGAGTTACGCCGAGACTTTGCGCGAAATACAAGAATAGGAGGCTGCGCGTATTCAAACGGCGGCGCAACTCTGCGCATTTGCATAAGCAGCCAATCAAAGTTCAAATATGTACGCGCAGAAATAGTAAACCTATTCGATTGTCGCGTAGAACAACGAGACTAGAGATTTGCGCCGGTATTTTTTCGATTGTGCCTTCGTAACCCCTATCTTTCGCGATCTTTTTCGGCGGAGACTTAAAACCGGTACTATCTTCTTATCGTAATTGCGTTGCAAGTGCTCTACATTGGAATAGATTTACACGGTACCGAGATCGGTTTAAAAGTAAGGACAATCACTGGCGAAGTATAGGATAGACCATTCATTCTTACACGAAATCATACCTCTTATCGTTTTAGCGTTACACGTGACATTGCTAGGTACAATAGCACGTCGTCTAAAACAATGCGAATTGTAACTAAATATTGCGACGCAATTGATCTCTAAAATCCAGATCTATACTAACGTGTGTATATATATTCGAGTTGCATCGTTTATCCCTCTGTAACCAAACTTTATTTAACTTTCGACGAAAGAAATTATACTTGTCAAACGTTTCATTTCAATCTAAGAACCAGGATAAGTTTGTACTGTACCGATACAACGATACAACGACAAAAAAGAAATGTAGCAGTAAAATGTTACGCGAATCAGATAAAATTCAGGACATTACAGAGGATTAACTTTATCGCCTGCGATGATCGGATCGAATATTTTAGTAAAATTACCACTTTAAAGAAACCTCTGACTTTTGCACGATCGGTACTTGGCTTCGAAATTGACTATGTTCCCCACAAATGAACGGTCTATCCTGTACTATTCGTCCCCGACAAGAAGGCACGTGAGTATTTACATTCCCGTTCTACGTACAATCTACTAGCCTCCCTACGCGCACGCGACGTGTCCGCTATAAACCAAAGACGTTAAAGCTCGACAGCAGTTTAGTAACGAAGACGGCGTGTGGTGACAGGGAAAATGGTAGACTATAATCCACAGCGAGGATGTAAAGACTCGTCTGCCCTCTTTTCGTGACCGGACAGCACTTGCCCATCGCAAGTAGCATAATTACACCGGTATCGAGTCTCCGACCGAGACTTGCTTAACATCGCGGCGGCAACCCATCACCAGCAAAATGAAATTCCACCAAAAGAACGCAGATAGGAATAATTTACCTGAAGTAGTGCGATCCGAAAGGGGAGCAATAAAAGGGGTCGTTGTGCATGTGGGGCTGTCCGGGTACTCCGGGTGCTTGCGGATGAGCGTGAGGTCCCATCGGACCGGTAGGTCCCGGACCGCACATCCCGGGCGCGGCTTGGGGCTGCATGCCAGCCGGGCCCATCATGCCTGCGGCAGGGCCCATGGGATGCGGTCCAGGATGATGGGGCGAGCCGACCATGTGGGGGCCAGGATGGTGAGGATGAGGCGATGGTCCACCGCCACCCATGTGGGGGTGCGGGGCATGGGGCGATCCGCTCATCATTCCGTGGGGCGGCATAGGGTGCGGGCTCGGGGAAGCTCCGTTCAGATGGGGTCCACCGGTGACACCGGCGTGCGGCGTCGGCGGACCCCCATGAGTCGGCGTGGTAGCCGGCTGGGGTGGCGGTAAACTAGGCGGTCCGGTGGGTCCTGTGGCCGCTAGCGGCGGCAGCGGGCCATTCGCCATGTTGTTGAGCTGCGTGAGCGAGGCCGCCGCCGACGCCATCGCCTGCAAGGGATTCGTGGCGCCGCTCGTCGTGCTTACGACGCCTAGGCCGGTGCTCGCGATGCTTTGACCGGCGTTACTGTTTCCAACTAGGCTGGCAACCGCGTTACCGTTGCTGTTGCCGTTGCTCACGGCACCAGGGGTGTTGTTGGCGTTGCTCACACCGCCGCCGAGGGATTGCAAAGAGGGTGGCAGCGGTGGCGAGCCGGCGGGGGGCGCTGCCGGGCCCCCGAGGCACCGGCCCGACGGACCGGAGGCGGTTACGCTGCTGGGCGCTACCGGCACGCCGGCGTGCAGTGGTATTCCACCTGGGGGGCGCTGTGCCACCCTCACCGGCATCACTCCCCCCTCCACGACGCTCTGCACCCTCTCGTCGAACTCCCGCCGGTCGGATCGCTGGTCGAAGCAGCGCGGGAATATCTTTCTTCGAGATTGTTTACCACGCCGCGCTTCTTTCTTCTCCTTCCACGCGCGTTTCCTCTTGGGCTGCTGCTTCTTCTTCTTCTTCTTCGACTAACTTTCCGGGGCTACGGTTTCGCGATACGAGTCCCGATTTCGATGCGATGCTTCCAGGGAAAGAGGTACGACAAGTGGATCTCGCTCGGAAGCTCGTCGATCGCGCCGAGCAATCGCTGCGTGCGTTCAACGCGGTATTAAGGGTTCACCGGCGTCAACCTCGAGGAACCACGTGCCCTCGGACGGAGCGACGTTACTCCGCGTCGCGTATCAATCGTTTCGAGTATCTCCCGATCGACGTCCACCGGGTGACGACCCGTGGGTTCGCCCCGCAACGTCCCTTTTCGTCGTTCCAACGACCCAAAGCAATTCCCTTTTCGACTCCGATTTTGCCGAATCGGAGGAGGACGAATGTAGAACGCGAGCCACCTGTACGCGTGCCCGTCGCACCACCGAAATATCCAACGACTCCGAGATTTGCCTAACGAGAACACCAGAAGATCCTAAAAAACCTAGGTCACACACTACGGCGCACTCCAATATACTCCGTTTGCGAATCGCGATGGAATCACGCACACTGGTGTAGCAGCCTGTTCGTAGCCCGGCACACGTTGCGAATATACACACTCTCGATCATCGACTATCTATGGACGCGAAGAAGTTTAGTGGCAGCGGCCAGCGAGGGATCCGCGGGGGCACGTGGCCGTCACGTCGTCGGCGTCGCGGTGCGCACCTACGTCGCGGACCAGCACTCCTCGTCTCCCGCCCATCCTGCCCACCCTTCTTCTCCTCCTCGCGCACACACACTCGCCGCCGACTCCCGCGGGAACTTTTAGCATCCCGTATAAACAAACTCAGTCGCCGCTAGGCGACCCAAACACCAGGCCCGCGCGTCCGCCACGCTGTTTTCTTGCAACGGGCTGGCCGCGTTTCGGCATAGTCCGCCACAAACCGCGCGCTCTTCTCCGACCCGGAGTTCTAATCGCGTCGCGTGCACCTCCTCTAGGTTCCTTCCACTAGCCCCTAACCTCGAAAGCTCTCTCTTCTCAAACGTTCCGATCCCACACGATTCTACTACTACTGCTCCTCCTACTCCGATCCGTAGCAGAGAGAGAGAGAGAGAAACGCGGCTCGATCGACCACCGAACTGACGCCGAGACCGATCACTGGTACTACACTCCCGATCCACACCGCGCGAAACAGAGACGTGGCGCGCGGAACAAGATAGGAAAAGAGAGAGGGGAAAGAGGAGAGAAAAAAAAAGAGGAACAGAGAGACACACAGAGAGAGAGAGAAGACGGACGCGGGACAACGCGCGCTGCGTGTCGCGAAGCAACGAGCGGCACTGTCCGCGAACGGGTGTACACTCTAGCAGAGCAATCGCGTTACTGCGGAGCGGCAGGCGTGGTAGCGCTGCTATCGCACTCGAGCATTCGAGGACAGAATGGTGGGATGGTGGGAGCAGCCACGCGAGGACACCAAGAGGGGGTAGCTGAACCGAAGCATAGCGAAAGGAGCGTCGTCGGAAGGGAGCACAGGCTCACGCACACGGATAGTTGGAATAGTGGGGAGCCACGTGAGCGCCCGATGCCCGATTCCCGATGCCCGATGCCCGATGCCCGATGCCCGCTGTCCACGCAACCCGACGTGGGACTTGCACTCGTACCTTTCCCTTCCTTTCCCAGCCCCTAGCATTTCACCTTCTTCCACCCTCTGCCGCCCCTGCGACAAACCCAACCACCCCCAACCCTTTATCCCCTTTCATTTTTTACGTTTTCCGCCATTTATCCAATTTTCGGAACGCGGAGGGATTCGCCGTGGCCGAGCGCGAAAGAAGCTCGGTGCAGAGTTGTAAAAATGTAACGGGGATGTGGGCAAAGTCGCCCCGAAGAATGAGAATGAGGTCGGGAGAACGTATAGAACGATTCTACGTGCGAATTTTTCTTTTACTCTTCGGCTGCGAAGAAAGGAGTAAAGTAATGCGTCTTGAGACGACCGCGCGATCGCGAACTTAAGGTATTTCGTTGAAAGGGAAAATTACGATGATGGATGCTAGAAATTAGGAACACCATGGACGCAACGGATAAACGCATCAGTCGCATGCGCTGTCGGTTACTTTAGTATTTGTAATCTGGAGCACTTTCGAGCCTATTTAACTTATGTCTAAAGTAATTTTAAACCCTTTGCGGACGACAACGGCAAATGGTCGTTCGATCGTTTCTAGTTTTCCGGACACATATCGGTATTCAAATCGGAAAACAGTAATTAGTATCACTGATAGACACTGCTGCTAATAATTAGTTTAATCATGCTACAAGAAAGTTAAGAACTGAGCGAAAAATTGTTCAACGTTATTAAAGTCCGTCCGCAAAAGGTTAATATTGTCAAAAATAAGCGGGATATTTTGGGTGATAAAGTTGGGCAGAACATCCTGTGTATACTTTTAAACGTTAACAAATGCTAGCAAATATCGTAAACGATAGAAAAAGATGTTTACTCTTTTTCCTACGGTGACGAGTCACACTCGTCCTACGAATTATAGCTCACGTTCGATAAAAATGCAGAGTATCGAGGATAAAATTGAACTGGAACTCTAATTTTGGCTTTGCGTTACAAGATAGAAGATAATTACACAATAGTAATTAACTAATGCTATTACACGTAGATAAAGTAATCGTAGCAACCATCTTTTGCCGTGTTCTCGTATCTTATGCAAGAAAGACCGTAACTAGCCACGATTAAGAGTGGCCTGATCGTTTCCCATCCGCTTCCATCGACGCGTTTCATCGAGAAGTTCGAAGGAAATTTTCCGCGGAGATGAGATTCTATTTGGCAAACGATTGGGTGGCGAACCTGGGGAAGCCGTATCTCCGTCAAAGTCCACTGAAAGATAGTTTTCACTTTCAGCGCGATCGAAATCGCCGGTGGTCCCGAGAAAGCGGCGCAGGATTGATTCCGCTAAGATCACAGAAGCCCAGAAATCCGATTTATCGTGTTCGGGGTCAAGTTGAACGCATTTGTACGGTGTGATGAAGAAGAATGGTCTTCCACCTTGACGCGCGGCGCGTGCGAAAACACGACCATCGCTCCTGCACCGTTCCAACGACCCGCGCCTTCTTCCCTCCCATAATTTTTCTATTACAAAATCCCTCTTTGCCCGATGGAATTGTATCCTTATACTCTGTACCGTGATCTCGAAGGGATTGCGCGCACAGGCTTTACAGCGTTTTCTTCGTCTTCTCTTCTTTTTTTTCCTCCCCAAGAGAACACCGTAGTTTCGAAAAAAGCGCGGCAACTTAATAACCGGATTGCGGCGCAAGTAAATTAGGATTAAAAAGTAATCGACCCAGTATCGTAGCCCTGCGGCAAGGAAATATGCCTTCGCGAGTCGCCCTGTAGCCGAAGGTAGATTAACGCGATGAAGAAAAATGGCCACGGGAGAGGAATAGGGGAAGAATTCGACCGGAAGGAAGAATCGATTCGTTTTCAACCCTTTCGCTGCGAGGAGGCCTATGTAAATGCCTATCGATGTCAGAGTTGGGCATATTTCGGTCGAGTAACACCTCGAATAAATTACGAACAAGCGTTACTCGAATAACGCCTAGAATAAATTATAAAGAATAAAGCTTTAATCGATCAATTTATCCGAGTAACGTATGCCCAACTCTGATCGATATCAACGAAAGTAAACAGCAGTAGTAGATCTTGTATACTGGAATCAGCTTCATCTATCCGCAAGTATCTATTTCGCGCAGATAAATTAGGATACATAACTGCTGGTGCCCCTATAATTATTTTATATTACAGCGAAATAATACATACTTAAAGAGTCGCGAATGAAAGATATTCAACGCCAAATTTTGGACTTCTTTTTTACGTAGCAACGCGTAAACGTTGCACGTTTGTTTATACTTGATATTTAAAAACAAATATTAGGTGGCGAATGCGTTATTCGATCGTCAAAAACAAAACTAATGTAACTATTGTAGAAAGTCTGCGAATTATTGTAATGCGTTAATGTACCGTTCATTTTATATCCGTGATACAAACCCGAATTCTCAATATACGTAAGAATCGTTTCTGTCCGAGTAACACATTAGCAAGAATATCGAACTTGGTCGTACACTTTCAATTAACTAGTAGTCAATAAATCGCATGCAACGCGTAGCAAAAATTGTCCCGAACAAACGAAATACTAATCGATACCGTGCTCCAAAACTAAACCGATTTTTGCGTTAAACAGTTTGCAACGATATAATTAACAAGCTTCGCATTTATTCCACGCGTCTACTTATTCTAATCGAGGCGACGTTTCGCCAGCCCCGATCAATGCAAATATCGCCTCGCAGCGAAAGGGTTAAGCATTGAAAAGCGTGTGCGTCCGTCAACATACGAAACGCGTTTGCAAACAGAGACCCGCGAAATCTTTTATTTTCACCTGCGAGAAGACGACGGCGACGACGACGACGATTTTATTCTCCCCTCGAAGCGCATCGAAAATTCTTTTCAAGCTACTCCAGATCGTGAGGAGCGCGTGGAACAGGTTCGAAACGGTACAAAGCTAATAACGAGGCCCTAACCGCGACCTAAGGAGTAGGACAGAGACTCAGGTAACTCGGTACTCGCCACGCAGGTAGAGTTTGAGACAAGAGGTATCATTGTCCGAGTGGCAGGCGGCCGCAAGGCGACCGTTTACAAAGCGCTGGAAATTCCAGGTACCCTCTAACGTTTAACGGAAAATAACCAACTTTTCCTCTGCCCTCTGTTCTTCTCTTCCCTCTCCAGAGTTATCGGCAACCCAAGCAGGACGCTTCGCCCCCGCGAGTAATACACTTTTTCCCCTTGCAAACCGACCGCCCCACTCGTTTCCTTTACTCTTCTTTTTTTCTCGTCCTTTTGCCTTTACTTTCCCCGCCGGCGTCACTCTGCCCGAATTGACCTACATTCTACCGACGAGAAGAAGCTATGCGGCGAATTTTCGTGAAACCCTACCACTCGCTTTTCTTACCCCTTCCATAGAGACGTGGAAACTTTTTGGCGGACGTGGTTATTAATTATGGAGACGCGACGCGATGGAAAGACAATAGAAGCCACGCACGATGGCGATTAACTATTTCATCATTGCAGTTGAATTTTTATTAATGGTAGATCTGATGATAGAGTTTTCTAGATTTCATGGTAGAGTTTTAAAGTCTAGATTTAGGATAAGTATTTGTAATCCTTTATAATTAAACGCATCGAGAAGCTTGAGAAATTCAAAGCATTGCGAATTCGATGCTCTAAGAATTTAAAACGTTGCTGATTCGAAATATGGAGAATTCGAAGCATTAGAAATTCGATGCTTCGACGATTCGAAAGCTCTGCAAATTCTAAGCTCTAATTATTTGAAACACGTAAAATTGGAAGCTTGGAAAATTTAAAGCAATGGGAAATTCGGCGCCTTGACAATCTCAAGCATTAGAGATTCGAAATACCGGCAATTTGTAGCCTTAATAAAAAAAATAGTAGCTACGAGAAATTCGATGCGCTGAATATTTGAAACATTTTGCATTCGAAACCCGGAGAATTTCAACAAAAATGAAAAAAAAACCATATCGTGGGACCGGAGAGTGCAACAGTTTCGAAGCGTGAACGAAGCGTGTAGGCAAAGCAAGCTGGAAACACAAGAGTCACACGGTTGCGGGGCGTTCGGTCATTGGGGCATTCTTCACGGCGACTTCCAATGAAATTTTCTGTACGTGGGTGGTGCGTTTCTGGTCTACGCGTCGCGGCAGAACCTTCTGGCATCGGGTAGAAGCAACGCGGAGGGGCAGAGAGGAGTCCGGTCCTCGGATAGACTACCAAGAATTCCCCAGGACCATTAATCTGCTCTCTGCGACACCAAGGGGCCCCGTGTTTCCCTCCCCCCTTTTCCGTCGAGCCCTGCTTTGGCCCAGGTAAGCGTGGCCGAGGGCCCAACCGATCCGAGCCATTGTCCGAGACGTTGGTGAAACGAGCCCAGGTTGTTGCACCGATCAGAAACCACTATCGCGACCGGAAGCGGCCGCGATCTTCGAGCGAGGGGGGCTAATTGCCTCGGGGGATGCACTGATTGTCGCGAACCGCGCTGGATACGGGTTGCTTCGCTCGCTCCCAATGCGGATCCCTCGGTTTCGCAGGTAAACGCCGAGCGTTTCAAAAAATTAACGAAACCTTTCTTTCTTTTCCGCGCCACGGACCCTTGAACGGTTTCGGGATTATCAATTTTATTGCCGGCACTTAGGAGAAAGTTTTGGACATCTGGCGACCTTTGCGAGCAATTAGAAATTGCACGCGTTCGGTTAGACCATGTGGAAGAATGCAGATATTCTCGCGAGGCGCAGTCGAATCTTCGAGGATTGGGTAATTGGAAATACGAGATGGACTAATACCGATACTATTCGGGATATTCGAACGGTGTAATACTAAAATAGCGAAGGGAAAGTATTGCAAGGTATCGATAGTTTAGGTATTTGGTATCACGATTTTATACTGATGATTCTTAGTCAATACCGATACTTAATCGATGCTACACTCAATCATTCCTGTTTAATGCTTCACCATAGTATCGATACCTGTTCGATACTTAACACGCTAGTTAAGTTACTAGTTAATATCGTACACTAATAATATATGTTTATTATTATACTAGCTAATAATACTAATTTGATGATTTAGCAATAGATCGGTAGCTGTCGAATGTTGTTTCAAAAGTATCGATATATGGGTTCCACGAATAATACGAGCTTTCACAATGATTACGTTAAAGTAATGGAAATCTTTGAGAATTGTGAAACTGTGCAAGGGATTCGCGAGAATTAGGCAACGCGTCTAGGTAAACTCTTAATGATCGTTGCTCGTTTACCAACGCAACGCATGAACATCATCATTCGCAATTTTATGCATATCTTAATGGACGTACTTCCATGTAACGACAGAAGCCCAACGCTAACATTCTTCCCCTTATGTTTCGCTAATTAAACGGCGATCACGTGCTGTTTATACGATTAGATCATACGTTAGAAGCTATTATTTTACAATCGAATTCAAGCTCAATGATCCACTGTTTCGGGTAAACGACGATTTGGTGTAAAAGCGTCGACGTCGGTCAGATGTCGTGTTTACGTTTCGCTGATAAGTGAGCGACGACCTTTCATTGAAGCAACGCTAAGCGAGCTGAAGTGCGTCACACGATGCCCAGTGTCGAATGTTTTGGTTCGAATACCGCCGTCGAAAGACGCCGCACTTTGTAAACAAGGCAAATTTATGGCACTTCTCTTGCAGCATTTAAATTAGTCGGAGTTCTAAAGACGTGACTCCATTAAGGCAACGGTAAGCAACTCGTACTAGGCTGTATACCCTGCAGCGTTTTTTGCTTTGAACCAAATCTTGTCGAAAGCCATTGAAAATAATCCTCGTAGACAAATGAAATTAACGTATGGCATGATACATTGTTTCATGCTAGGTGTCGTTTCGCTTGAGAAACTCTTATCTCGTGCATCGTTGGTGTATGCTACTCGTTGTCTTAATCGAATTGTGCGTTAAACTATGCTCCGTGGTTACTTTACGTCGCCTAATTTCAAAGACTCCGTAAAGGAGTCGCCTAAGTAGAATTGTACCTTTGAAAATCTGCGCCGGCCTAAAAATTCTCGCGAGCCGAACTAAAATCTTTGAGAATTGGGAACATAGAAGGGATTCGACCCAATAAATTAGCAGACGCACCTGTGTGAACTCTTAGGAATCGAGGATTCCTCTAGAAGTGTATTACAGCGCAGCCACAGTTGCTAATGCAGCTCGAATCATTAAGAATTGAGAAACTAAAAAGGATTCTCCCCGGAAAATTAGACGACCCACCTACGCGACCTCTTACAAAATCCACGACTCCTCTAGAAATCTATCGAAACGCGGAGATTCTCGCGTGTGGAACTCCGATCCTGAATCGGATCGGGAGAGCGCGAAAAGGGTTTCGCGGACGCGGTCACCGGACAGGCCGGTAAAAATTCCTCATTCACGTGAAGCGCGCGGGCAGTTGGAGGTAGGCGAGTTTCCATGCGGCAGGTATCCGTGCGCCGGTGCGCGGGGCGATCCTCAGGTGACTGGTGGAAAGTTCGTCGGCGAGGGCCCCGGAGGGTCGAAGAGGCAACGAAGGCAGGCAAGCAGGCAAGCACAAGGCACAGGCACAGGCACAGGCAGGCAAGCAGACCGACGGGCGTCGCGCAAGAAGGAACAATTAGAGGCCAAATAAAGACGAAGAAGCGAGTCACAGTCGAGCGGGTTCGCAACGAGCGTGTGTGTGATTTCGGTCACGCCGCGCGCCTGTACGTTGACCCCCGGAGAAAGAGAGGAGAGGAGAGAACGGAAAAAACGAAGAAACACGGGGGCAGGCAGCTGAAAAAGGGAGGGAAAAAGACCGACCGAACACGGGGGAGGGGTAGAGAGCGAGGGGAGGCGAACGAGGGGGGCAAAGGGAGCGGGAGAGAGCGAACGAGGAGAGCACATTTGCTCACCGTTCGTTCGTTCTCTCTTCCTTCCTTCCTCGGCTCGGAAAAGGGTTCCTCGTCGACTCGCCTCTCCGTTCGAACTCGTTGCCACCACACTTATACACGCAAACACACGCGCGGAGAGAATGAGAGAGAAAGAGAGAGAGAGGCGAACACACAGCCAAGGGGGACGGGATCCTCGTGCAAGCAACAGAGACGTCGACCGCGAAGAAGCGCGGTAGGAAGAGAGAGGCAACCGGAGAAACGTTCAGGAGGCTGAGAACTCACTCCGGAGAGACCGAGCAACCGACGTACACACAGGTTCACCGTCAGTTAATCGTGCCCACCGTTCGATGATGCCCACCGGAGACCACTAAAAACTGCCCCCTGCCTGTTCCCCGGCACCTAGCTGGCTAAATTTTAGACGCTTCCAGTCGCGGAGAACGCGGCGAGAGGGTGCGCGTGATTTCAGCAGCGTTAACCCTTTCCTGGGTATCGAGTTGCTTTCGCGTTTCGTTCCAGCCGATCTACGTGCAATCGTTTAGCTGCTATTCGATTGTCGCACGGTTTATCTTTACTTCGATGCTTCGGCGTGCTACTATGTACGTTTGGCTTATCGCTCCATCCGTTCAGTTGTTCTAGTTTTTGGATACAGCATACTATTCCTTATATTAGACATCGCTTCTCGCCTGGTTCAAGTAGGTCGTTCGCTTATACTTGCTAAGGTATCGCTATTGTTGCGGATACTATTCTTAATTTTGCATTGCAGTCAGTTGAATTATAATGCTGCGTACATGATTACCATGGTTCCTAATTTTGGCAAGGGTCGCTTTCAATGTGAACTACCATCTATTACTTTAGGCTCTGCGTCTTAATTAGTGTCGTACGGCGACGAAATCGTCTTTCCATCTCGCAAACAAGTGCCACGTCATTGTATAGAATGCGTTGCCGATCTCGGCACTATCTTTGTTCCTTTTTTATCGTAACTGCCTCAAGAACCGAACCCGATGCTCCAGCCGCTTTCAACCCTTAATCGAAGGCGTCGAAGTTGCAAAATTTGGCAAAAACAGGTGCGCGGATTCGAGGTCCATAAATAGGAGTCGCTTTCTCTTCGGAGAACGAAAGTCCAAAGCAAAGGTTCGGAAGAAGGCGGGCAAAGAAGAAGAAGAAGAAGAAGCTTCCGTCAGGAGGAACGATAATCGTGGACGCGAAGCTGTTGAAGGTATCGAAAGCGGTGTACGGAGGACAGGGAGGAGGCAAGAGTGGCTTCTTTAAAGTAGAGTATCCTGTCGCAGCCGATAAGTAATCTTGTACCGGAACACTGGAGGCGTGGATACGAGCCCTTTAAGAGCGGTTCATGTGTATTCGACATGCGTATTACGCGTGCTCCCCGGGATTTGTCACGCGTCGGCTAAAGCCGCTTTCACAATACGGCGATTCCAGTTCACGAAAACCTGTCTCTCCGCGCGCGCTCCTTCTGCCTAAATGCCGCACGCGGCTTTAGCCCGATGACAACTCCTCGCTAAATGGATCGTCGCGTCGCGGCGAGGAGCGGCGCATCCTTCTTACAAAATCCCCCGACGACGCTTTTCAATGAGATCCCAATCGACGTTCGTCTCTCTCGCTCCCTATTTTCGTCCGACAAATTTGTCTTTCGGGTTGGAAGCTCGGAAGAAGGCGGAAAGGGCTCCAAAAAGCCAATTAATCCGGCGAGGAGCGAGGTAACAACGGGGTCGGGTAACGAAGCCAGTCACCTGTAGATCCGTAAACGCCTCGGTAGCCCAGCGTCATTCAGCAAACAAGCATCGCACCCTTGTACGAAGGTCTCCTGAAGTACTCTAAGCTCGATATACTTAGCGGTTACCCAATCAGCCTCAATCTAACCCGCAGCTATCTGCTAACTCCTTGGTGACATCGGTACACAGGCTACCGGAACTCGTCGTCGTCGTCGCCGTTGAATTCCCAACCCAACTTTGGATCCTCCGATACGGGATTTGTATCCCGTTGCACATTCCAAATTGCTTCTTTTGCACGCGCTACGACGATCCACGGCGAGGTTCGATCGCGATGGAACGGTGTGCTGAAACGCGGGATGCTTAGAGAAGCAGAGCAGATTTCGATTGCTCAGGCTATCGAGATTTCTGGCTTCGTTGGACTGGGATCTTTATGCAAATTTATATTTTTATAGGGGATGTAATTGACCCATTGACTAGAAAAGTCTCGTAGATTTTGTATAATACGATTCAAACGCAATATAGATCAATTTCTTAGCTTACTATTACGCGACACTTTTTGCAGATTCATTTAACAGCTATCTAATATTTTATTATTTTAAACGTCGCATCGATTCATTCACCGGACGATATACAAATCGCGTGCCTTTAGTTTGGAGATATTTCTGATGCACGATCGATAGGAAATATTCGTAAATATTCGATTGATTACAAAATCCTACATTTTATATCTACTTCTTTCTATGAAGTACCATTTAGAGCGATTCAATATTCAATCGTGTCGGTGTTTTTATTGGACTTAATAAAGAATCGCGTGCCTCTATTTATATGCTCGCCATCGTGCATCGATTATCTATCGCGCCAAGTATAAAAGAGCTTGCAGTAACATGTACAATAGTGTCCAACGAAATTGCCCAGCTCCCTAAAACGCGCCTATCGTTCGTAAATTTAATAAACGCATATTTGTTTCCAAATATTTGTCCATTCATTCCAACGAACTATATACTTTGTTTAACGAAATCGGAACCCTTCAATGAGTCACGCGAAAATGAAACTAAGAACACAGATACTTCCAAAGTGGTGAAATTTCAATGGCCACTGCTACAGTAAGGCCATAATTTTGGATATCGATATTTTCGTCTTGCAGTCGACGAAACGTTAGAACGTAAAAAGCGGCCGAATATTCAAGAAGATTGTTCACGGATAGAGAGGAGTGAGAAATATCGAGGGGGAAAATGGCTGGTCGCGGAGAATTAAGGGGCAATCTTTAGGGGTCATCTAATTATGCGGTAAAACAGCGTTAATTCGCGGTTAATTTCTTAACGAGATAACTCGCTGGCAAGGCAAAGGGTGGCGCGGTCGCGTTAGAGCCTCTAATGGCTTCGCGTGGCTACGTCCGGCTAAATAAAAAACGACCAAAGCTAGGGAGAGGGAAAAAAGGGGAGAGAGAGAGAGAGAGAGAAAGGGCAGAAGCGCGCGCTTGCGAGAGTGCGGGGGTGGATGGAAAAAGAAACGGCGAGAGGAGAGGAGAGCGCCGGTGTGTTAATTAATTGGCGCGTAATTAAAAGCCGCAGAGCGATACACCGTAGTAGTTGGGTTCTCTGTCCCTCCCCGGAGTCGATACACTTCAAAGAATCCGCGTGACGCTGAAAGATATCGGTTTAACCAGGCGCTACCCCGGCGACAAGTAGACCTTTTCCCTCGCGGCACGGAACCGCGAAACCGAGCGCGTGAAAAATCAGAGTAATTGACGGAAGAGAGGCCGAACCACCACGAGTACGGGGACGCGATTCAGTGGACGGATCAAAGGGTACGCGAGCGGATCATCGAAAGATTCGGCACTCGTCGCAGACACTCCACACTTTTCGTCGAGTGCTCCTCTTTCGCGGACAGCCTCCTTTACGCGATGCTTCGCTTCGATCGGTAAAGGATATTGGTGACACGCATTTTTAACCCTGCTGCGGGGTTTTTTTACCTATTTAACCTTTGCATGACCGATCGAGATATTTGTACTTGCGTTGTAACGTTAGAACTACCAACGTTTCTAAAGGGTTTCTTAGAAAAATTGTATCAATAGCGGGGAATGTTTGGACATTGCAAGTGACTTTATGGTAAGTGGTATAAACGATGATTTGATTTTCGTGTATTTGTATTTTTGCGAACATACATCATTTGGATTTTCCTGGAACAAATAGGTACACGTTAATTAAGTAGCTCTAGTGTTAAGCTTCAACAGAGCCTATTCATATAATCCGGTTTGAAGATGAATATTTCGATTGCTGTTCGAAAGAAAATCAGCTCTTACAGCACAAGTTTTTCACTTTAAAAATGTAAATTGTCGGTGAGATGTACGAACGAGAAGAATCTAGGACGATATGGACATTTTGTCCAGAATGCGAAGAATTGTTAAAGAAAACTATGAAAATATGTTCCTAGCTTCGCTGACAAAAGTCAAGCCTCCAAGAAACAAACTCACTATCTACCAATTTTTATACACTCTTTATCTTCCGAGCTGTCTGAATTATAATTAAAAGTATAAAGATAGCTCACTATTCGACTGTGGATTTTCATGCACCTATAGTAAGTCTGAGCGTGCAAAAGAATACAGAATACACGAGACATCAAAAGTACCATTGTATGTTAGAATTTCTTAAGGGATGCAAACGATCTCTATGAAGTTTTTCAGGTTCATTTGATCGTAATCGACAAGTTTCAGTTTGTTCAATGAATTAGAAAAGAAGAACAGTAGCGTGTATCTCGCAAGATAAAGAACAGGCAACACGGAAAGTTCTGTAAACGATTCCTTTGTTTCCCGAGCTTTCGTTGGCAAGTGTACTACTACCTATTTGACATTTCGTAATCGGAAGTGCAATTGAAAATTCGACAAGCCAAATTAATTAAAATTCACGTGCACTCGACACCGCGACACGTTCGTTTCGCGTACGTTAGCAGCGGCAATTTAATCTTACAAAAATCGATGAAATCGCACGCGCACGGAACGTTTCCAAAGTTTAAAAGTCCCCTTTCTTTTTTTCCCTCCCCCTTTATTCTGGGCTCCTCAGCGCGCGATGATTCTTTCCTTTAACCCGTTGATTTCAACCATCGACAGGTGTACACGCGCGTACAGGTACGCGGAAAGACAAATAAGGGTGGCGACTTTTTCCCATCGAACGCATCGCGGATCCCGGGGCCAACGTTTTGTTCCTTCCGCTTCGACGCCCGTGAAAATAATAATCGATGGTAAAGCCACCGCCACCGCCGCGCGTGTAGACGGGAAAGCGTGCGACACAAAGCGGGGAAACCGCGTCGTCGAACGTGAAAATCCAAATAATTAAATGTCGCGATGACGTTGGGAGCCGCGGTTCCGCGGCCGGTCCTCGAGACGATACTCCGAAGCGCCTCTCTCTCTCTCTCTCACTATTCCCGGAGATCATTAAAAGGACGGGGGCTTCGCGAAC
The DNA here is from genome assembly GCA_028830335.1 of Eucera pruinosa. Classification (NCBI taxonomy): domain Eukaryota; kingdom Metazoa; phylum Arthropoda; class Insecta; order Hymenoptera; family Apidae; genus Eucera; species Eucera pruinosa. Next base: position 1,510,457 of record JAMYCR010000014.1, read on the forward strand.
ACCACTCAACCTCGCGCAGGTGAGGAATTTTTTTTTTATCATAAATAAAGCGGAAATCCCTCCTGGCAAACCTTCGAGGTCGCGGAATTGATACACCGACAAACGCGATGGGGGGAGAAGATGAATTCTTCGAGGACACGGAAATTACCGCGAGAAACGGCCGAGAATTCTCTCTCTAAAATATTTTTTATCGCGCTGGATAAATTGGAAGACGCACCGGGTTATTATTTCGAAACGGGTAATTCCGATCCGATGAATGGAAACTATTTTAATTAGCATTACTTTAGATTTCTTTCGCGCAACTTCAAGCGTCACGTGATGAATTATTTTGAACGATACATTTATCTGCCTAGCAAGCGACATTTTTCGTAGTCCAATGTACTCGTTGATTGCGCGTTAACGGTTATTACGCGTAGATGAATAGACGAATAAAATCGAGTGGAGCATGGGTTCTTGAAACCTATTTGATTGCAATGATCATCGACTCTTTGACTGCGAAATTTTGAATTAGTTTCCTAATTCACCGTTGCGTAACAATATTTAAAGGTTTATTTTAATAGCACCGTTACGTTTCAGTATTTTACACTTCACCTTAACTATTTTCTGGACGCAACCTATGCGCGCATTTCTAATTATAAGGATTGCTATTCTTGAGATTTACCGTCCACTGAAAAATCAACGCTCTTGAAGCTTATAAATATACATTCGCCTATTCTAATATTACTATAAGCTTCGCTAATTTATATCGTCGGTAGTTCTCGCGTCGTTTACGAGTTTACACTTCTACACGGAATCACGCCGATATTTCGATTATTAACGATCCCACAGCTTCGCTCTAATTACTCTCAATACTCTACGAATTATTCCACGTATACAGAGACCGTCTTCTTTCCTGGTTTAATTTATCGCGATCAACGCGCGCGTACAATTGAACGAATAGAATTCGCCGACTAACTTCAAACGCAGCGCAGAAACGATATTTCATACGAATCAACTCAACGAATCGTCTCGAACTTCGTGTTACACCTGTATTAAAAAGGAAAAGGCTTCAGAGCTGGCGAATTTAAACGATAATAACGATGGTAAAACGAAAAGCTGGCATTGCGAATACAACGACGATTACAAGCAAGAAAACGCGGGAAATATCCCAAGAAAACTGTTTATAGTCGAGGCGCACGTAAGTTACGATGGCTAACATTCGGAGTTTGCCTTTCGCGATTCGCTTATCGCGAGCGGAGCGCGTGTATTAAAAGGTAGCCGGGGCAAAACGCGAGATTCAAAATTGATCGCGGTTTCACCTTTATCGTAACACCGTTTATTTTTTTCCCCCCATCCCCCACCCCGAAAGCTTTTTGCTTTCCCTTTTCTTGCCTCCGACTGTGCGCGAGTTCTCCAGCTCCCTTTGCGGGCGCAGAAAATGAAAATAAATTTCGTAGATGTTATCTTGAATTATTCCGCGGCACGAGAGAGACCGGCGCGTTTACATTGTTGCTGAACCTCCGTTGCATAAATCTTCCCGATATTATTAAAACGCGACGTTGCTCTCCCTGTTACGTGGAATCGCGGAGTCCGAGGCGCGTTTTCGGTTTCGGGGGGAGGCCAAAAATCAGCCATGCTCGAGGCGTTCTTTTACGCGCGGCCCGAAAACATTTCGCGTACAATTATCTGGTAGAAATTCGTTTAACTTTAAGAGCAAACTTAACGCGAATTAACCCGAACCTAACCGAAACCTAACCGCCCTGCCTTGTAACCACGAATCACACTTGTGGCCTCCTGAACTATGACTCGAGTAAAATAAGTACACGGCGATATTTGTAACGCAATTTGATTCAACTCGTTTAAGTGTTTATAATTACTTTATAATTGTATTGGTCACGTTTCAATGTTCAACGGCACATTTGCCTCCTAATACTTACTTATAAATATTGATTGCAAATGAATATGCAACGTCTATGCGTTGTTACGTAAAACGAAGTCCAAATTTGGTATTGAACAATTTCTTTACTCACGATTCGTCGTACGTTGCTTTGCTATTAAATAAACGAATTCAAAGTAATAGTTATGGGAACAGTGACAGTGCGTGGGTGATTTATCCTACGCTGCAGCCGATCAAATCGGGTTATTAGCAGCCGGCTAGCAACATTTGAAACTATTATATATAAATGTAAATTATTTTTCTTCCCTTTCTTGCCGAATCCCGCCGGCTGCGTTTCAACATTTCTATGGGATCCGCCGCTCGATACGCGCAAAACCGTTTAATCATAAAGTGTACGCGCGTACGCTGCATTATATAACATACCACGCGTAAGTATTTGGATACGCGAATTATTAAATAATTTTAGCCGTTTGTCGGCGAGTCTTTTCATCGAGGTTCACTGCATCGATGTTTCCCCTAATTGTAAACGAATATGGTATTTCATTTAGCATTTAGCGCGCGTAATCCTTGGCTTTCGGCTTAGGATGACTTTTAGCTTTTACTACCTAATCTATCTATATACTATACATTATCGAACTTTAGCTTAAACTGTCCAGATCAAATCTATTTACACCTGTATTAACTTATGCTTACTGCATCTCGTGAAGGGTTTTGACAGAATATGTATACGTGTATATGTATATAACTAATGTGAACTAATCTAAACGTTTAAACCTATGTCAACCTTGCAAACGAGTATACAGCGATATAACAAAGTTGCAAGACTTCTAATCGTGTCGCGTCTAAAGTCCAAATACTTACGACGATACCGAGATACCCTCGTTTGACGACTTATGACGTAGACTCAATAATAGGAAAACTTAATTCGTACATTAAGCTTAGCTTTGTCGTACAATATTGGGGATTGTTAACCCCTTCGCTGCGGTACCTTAAAATTTAAACACGCGTTTGAGTACACAAATTAGAATAGTTTTCACGCATTTTGCAATAGCATAATAATAGCAATTCTACTGTGATTGAAAAGGAATCTTAAAAAATGATTATCCATCATTTCTAGACGTATATAGACGTCTTCCGTAGCGAAAGGGTTAAATTCGATATCTTATTTTATTGTTCTAGTTCCGATGTCCCGAAATAAAACGTTTAATGTAAATTTTTCCTTTTTGGTTGTTTTCTTTCAACATCACCGTACCACTACTGTCAACGTGCATAAATGGGACGCGTTAATAAATAAATAATAATAATAATGACAAAAATCGTCTACGATATTCATACGACGCGTACTCAACGTGATCAACAAATGCTAGCACGACTCAACTAATAAAACGATCGTTTAACAAGCTAACGCATCGAGTGCGTCAATACCAGACTCCAAACAAACTCCCGCATAATTTTCCCCAAAAGCAGCGGGCCGAAAAAAAAAAGAGTCGCGACCACAATCTTGCGCCGCATACTTCGGCGCTCGACAAAACGATCCCTCAACGATTCCCTGCCAGCGAAAGGGAGAACCTCTCTTGCGATTCGCAGCGAATTCGCTGAGAACCACTGGCTACGCTCGGTCGAGTCTAGAACGTGGGGGTGAGGAAGGAAGGAAGGTGCGGGTAGGGGTTGGTTCGAGAGGGATAGAAAGAGAAAACGGGGGTGAAGAGGAAGAGAGACGGGAGAGAAGCAGAGAGAAGGGTGCCGTGGGGGGTTGGACGGAGGCAGAGGGGGGCAGAGGTTGGTGCCAGGGTAGGTTTTGATCAATATCTCGCCCCCACCCCATACCACCACCCTTCGTGACGGTACACCATGCCCCCACCAGAACCCCATCGCCCGACCACCATGAATAACCAAGACCATATAGCGGCCTGCAGATTAAATACATCGTGGTACCATACGATCAAACCACCCTCAACCAAACCCACCCCCACGTGCCCACCGCCTTCACCGCGCCGCTACGACGACCGCCGCCACCCTCTTCGCCCTTTCCACAACCTACTACTCTTCCCCCTCTGCCCCCACACCCCTTTTCCTCCGCCCGACCACCCACAAAACCTCCCCCTCTCCGCGTCCCGGCCCTGCGACCCTCCTCTTTAACAGCTACCACCGCTTTCAACGTCGTCGACCATCGTGTTCCCGTAAGAACGACTGATTTGCCGCACCACCGAGCCCAAAGGGGTGGCCGTGGAGCGACGCCAGGGTGTGGTGGGTGTACGTACGTACGTACGTACGTGTGCAACGCTACGGAAACCCCTTTTCCTCTGCATTCCGATCTCTCGCGTTTTCCCACGGGACTTTGCCCCCCCCACCCACCCTCCCCCTTTGCCGTGCGAAGCGTAAGCGCAAGGACAACGTCCCCCCGGGGACCGTTTTGCGACACCACGCAGCACAACACACCACCGATCGGCTACGTTCCCAAAATCGACGACCTCCTACCTATTCTTCTTCTTCTTCTTCCGTTTGTTGGTCGGGAGAAAGGTTACGGCGTACGATAGGAACGCGCGAGGTGTTCTCGACTCGGGGTTGCGATTTGGGAAGAGAGGGTTTTTGGCGGAGGGTAGGCGCTAACGTGCAGTTGTATCGATAGTGATTCCGGGGTGTCGTTCGGAAATCCGTGTTGCTCCGCAGGATTTGCCGAGATTCGGAGTAACAGGGCAAGTTGAACAGGGTGAAATATCAGAGATAGTTCGGGGCGAAGCGGCGTTCGATCGAAAGGGTTGGGAGGAAGACTGCGGATCCTTATGCGGATGCATATTTTTGCTCGATTCAATTGATTAAGCTTCACACTTCTGCGTTCTCGTTAACCCGTTCTCTTATTCATCTTGCGATCGCTGAAAGCTGCGAGTCGGCTACTTAGCGCTTCCACGCAAATATTGTAGGTAATTTTTGTACTCGATAGTCCTTAAACTTGTAGCTCTATAATGCGGTGGAAGAATTGTAGCTCATCACGAATGCAGCGTGTAGATCGTTGTATTTAACCATAATCTTTGCCACGAGTCACACTCGTAATTATAGGACAAGGGATTAAAGACAAGTCTCAAGTTTTCCCCTTGATCCACACCGCACCTTATAAGCTCCACTTAATTGCATCAATCGTATTCCTATCAACGCGAACTGCTACTACGAATCTGTCGATTTCTCTACGTTCTTCGAATATTTTTAACCCTTTCTACTAGATTTTGTTTAACCCCCTATGCTACGATTATTTTATTACTTACAGCGTTACTGCTTATCGTTAGTATTCTACTACTTATAGCGCTAGCTATTATATTTTTAATAAATATATTTAATATATTTTATTCGCCAACTCTCGATATTAATAAATACACAGTTAAAATTACTGTACGAATTAAATTTCGCCGCCGATCTTTATCTAGTCTACGCCATAATTATATTTAGAACCGAGTTGCGTCTCGCTATTGCAATACAATGGGTTAATTTCCTAACTCACAACTGCGTATTAATACGTGCAGTTCCATTATTTTACGCTTCGAATTAATCTACTCGCAAGTGACCATTTCGCACGCGAACAGTTTGCTCGCATCTCCGATTACAACAAATAGCTCCGCAGCAACGATTAGGCTAATATCGTCCACTTGTTGGCAACGTTCTTTTCCCTCGTCCCAGCTATTTAATCGGAACTACCGGCTCGCGTAAAAATTTGGCAAAGCCGGTAGGCGAGATTGATTAAAAATAATTGTCCGTATTCGAGAATAATGAACGCGCGCGGAAGGAACACGCGATGGGGCCAGGCTCGGTGGTTTGCTATTAGGCGCTAATTTAGTTGTAAGCTGTAGGGTTGTCAGGAATGAAAGGGATCCTCGGGGACGATGTTCATCCTGATGGAGCAGCAGCGCCGCTCCTCCAGTTTCTTTAAGGAACGTATTAAAAGGGGATGAAACGGACCAGGACACCGTCGAGAATTTCTTGAAATTTGATCTCCGACGTCTCCATTCATGCTAACCCTTCCCTTAGCGACTTGCCACCCCTAACTTTGCCTCTTACCCTATTCGCGTATCCATCGCCTTTTCCGCGCGGTTCGAAGATGTTACTACCTTCCCGCTTTTAATCGAATACCATGGAGAAACATCGAGGCAGCGAAACAAGTTTCGGGGGCTGTTTTATTTACGCCATATCATTGGACCGTAAATCTTTACACGTTTACGGGAAAGTTGAATACGCGAAGAAATACGTGGCGCGTATGACGAACAAACAGATGCAAAATATTTTAAAATATACGTTACGAGTTATACTTTGTAAAATATATGTTACAAGTTATAGGTTGTAAAATATATGTTACAAGTTACACGCGATAAAGTATATCTTACAAGATATAAATTAGAAAATGTATCCTGCGATATTTAAGAGCTGAAATCGGTCTGTATTTAAACTCCGTCTCTTTATTTTTTACCGTTGCAAAAGGCTGAATTTCCATAAACATTCGCAGTTTTCTTATTTATTACGTATTAAGTAACTCGAAAAATAGTAGCTACCGTCGAGTTTAAACCCACGCGTAGCTTGCCTCTTTCTGTGTCTGTCCTCAAAGGGTTAATACTACTTAACCACTTCACCGTGAGCTGAAACGACGCTCCGCTGCGTATCGCGGACGCTTCTAAGTAGCACGAAACTTAGAAAACGAAGTTTATAGATTCCCCGCGTCTCCGATACAAGTGACGCAAATATAAATGCAACACTTACAATTTAAAATTAAAAGCTTTAAACGCTTACTACCAAAAGGGATAACTTAAAATACTTTGCGATTCATTTGGAATACTAACAAACAAGTGGATCTCTGATTACACAACACGATTGTAACAAAGGAACAAAGAGAAAAGGCTGTGCGTGACAAAATTTCCTACCACCAAAACGGTTAACTTAAAATACTTCGCGATGCATTCGGAATACTAGCAAACCTGTCGACCTCTAATGATATAATAGCGATACAGGGAAAGAGGAGGCTACGCGTGTGGCAAAATTTCTCGTCACCGAAAGGGATAACTTAAAATACTTCGCGATGCATTCGGAATACTAGCAAACCTGTGGATCCCTAACGACATAACAGCGATACAGAGAGAGGATGCTGTGCGTGGCAAGCGCGCATCAATGAGCGCGTATAAATCAAGTATAAACAATGCTCGGCAAGTATTAGCATTTGAATGAGCAGCAGTAACATTAATTACCGAACGACGATATGCTTTTTACTACAACGCGGGGGTTAGCGATATCGAGTGACGCGGTTGTTTGGCGGTGGTTACGCGATGCGTCGGTGGTGTTGTCGCCACTTGTGATACCGCGGCCTTCGTTATCCGCGCACCGCCGGTGCGTTAAGTGATAACGCCGTTTATTATCATCTTCGTAACTAATGCTCTGCAGTTAGCCGTCTAATCTGCGAGCGGAGTATCGCGCCATTAGAGGACGTCCTCCCTCAACCCCGTTGCCATCTGTCACGCGTGCCTTTTCCCAGCTACACATTCTTATCAACCATCGTGCGGCACAGGTAAACAAGCATGCGCGCAAATTGTGCATCGGCGAACTATGCGTGTGTAATTGAGTGCGTTGATCGTAATAAAGACGCGAAAACACCTCGACCCTTTTTTTTTTAACATCGATTCGATGCATTCTATTGGGTCGTCGCATACGAAACGATCGATTTTACGTATCCCTAAATGCTCTACTACACACACGTTATGCAATTAAAAGGTGCGTTTCTGATTTCTCTACAGCGGTTCCAAAACATTGACGAGTCGTCAGATTTAAGGGAAATGTTCAGCGTATCGTTGTCGATGTTTCTTTTAAGCGACTATAAGATATACTTCCAAGGTTTGCAGTTAAAGTATAGAATCTGTGAAACTAACTTTGAGTCGTTTATTCGCGAATTATATCTGTCCACGCGTGAATGATATTAATAAATCGCTCTTTTGTAATACCCTTCCTACTATACCGAGAATGTTGTAGTCTTCTAATATTAGAAGAGAACAAATCGAACCAAATCTATAGAATGAAAATGACTGCTAGTATAATAAATAACCCAAAACGCAGTTTGAATTCTAATTGACATTTCGGTGTCACAGTGCTGTTGCATCTATTTCGTGATTTACGCTAGAAATTAGCATAAGTATCCTCGTACATTAGCAGCTACAATCGAACCGTTTAAGCGTTCCTGCTTTTAATTGCTTCGAAGTCGTTTCCTCGATGTCGCGCCACAGTTTGACCGTGAATACTGGGCCGTTCGCGTTTAGGCGAGTTTTATTTCTGGATGGGAGAGATCCTGATTCGAACGTATGGCAAGCGACGCGTCGCTTTACACACGCAGAATTCTGATGGGACCCCGAAGTTGCCACTAATTTCTGATGGAAACTCACGGTGTCGAAACTTAACCAATTACGTGTTAATCGGATCAGCGGACTTTATCGCGCGTAAAACTTTTCCTTCCCCAATTGATGGTGGGGGGGTAATCAACAGTTTCGTCGAGTGGGACGATCAAGCCTGGATAGTTCCAGCTTTCCCTCGTATCGTAAGGCATTGCGTGCACAAACAGTTCCACTTTTACCCTGACTCCGACAGATAACAGCATTCGGTCAATACAAAGTTCGCGACGAATTTTATATCGAAAAGCTACAATCGAATAAGCGTAGCGTGTATCGTTGAGTGAAATTCAATTTGTAACATGTCGATACATAGTAAGTAAATAATAAGTAAATCTTCAACGATGTAGTGCAAAAGTATATGCAAAATTGTAAGATGATAGAATGCAAGAGTTCGAATAAAACTTTCTCGGGTAATTTTCAACCCCCTATTATTATTACGCTAGTTACTATCGATCTATCGCGTAAAAAGTTGCAAGAAAAATTGGAGATGCATTACCCAGTCACGTATACATCCTGGAATTTTTGCAGATTTTTCAATCGCAGAATTGAATTTTAAAAAATGTTCAAAGACCAATTTCTTCGCCAAGTTTTCACGTGACTGTGTTTACATCTTTATAGTTGGTTTTATAGTTACAGTAGAAGCATTTCCGCTACCCCAAAGACGTTTTTTAAACTGATCTCGAACAAATAAATTAAGGTTCACTCAGATCTAATCGTTGCATATCGAAAAAGGATTGCGAAGTACAATATAAATATAACGCGGCACGAACATTCCATTTAACTTAATTAAGTCCTAATATAATGTCCATTTATTGGCGCGTTTTGCATTTACTTTCTTAAATCTACTTTATTAAGTAACTGCTTCTTACTTTTGTTCCACGCTTCATCCGTTACCATTTTACAGTTCCCAAAAGTGCGAAAAATCTTAGCAATTCCAAGTTTCTCGCGAATCCAGATACGAAATACAATAGAAATATAACGCGACACGAACTTTCCCTTCAACCTAATCTCCATTTAATGCCTATTCATTAACCCGTTCATTTCCCGCTGCATTTATTCTATTACACATAACTGCTTCTTATTTTCGTTCCACGCTTCATCCGTTATCATTTTACAGTTCCCAAACTGTGTCAAAAATCTTCGGAATCTCAAATTTCTCGCGAATCTGATCTCTCTAGAAGTCGAACGCTTTCCAGTCTCGATTTCTTCGTAACTTTTTCGGGTTTCTCGCGCAGGTCTAGCGACAACCAGTTCTCGGGCGAGTGCGCGCGTATCCTGCGGACTTCTCTAAGCGTCCAAGAGAGCCCCGCGCGGTCCGTGTACGCGCCCCGTTATTGAAATACTTGCTACTTACTCCGTTGCAAGTATCCCGCGATCCAATGGGGGATCCGAGTAGCAGTTAGTTCGCCCGGAGATAAATCCGCGGCCTATCGAAAAATCGATCGAAGCTAGTCGATTGCGGAACTCAAGAACCCGTGAAACTTCAAAAGCGCCCGTTTGTTGTTAGTTGCAGATTAGCAAACAGGTTTCTCCCTGACCATCCTCTCTGCTGGCCGCATCGCTCCCTCTTTCTCCGTTCATCGAGGCACCCGGCTCCGCAAGAAAGGAATTACCGGATTCAATCGAACTCGCTACGTTTTGATCGATCGCTTCGAACGACGCGACCCTGTCCTTCCACCTTTCTCTCGCTCGTCGCGATCGCGATCGTAAAGTTTTCGCGGCTTCGACGAGCATCCAGGAAGCGGTCGTTCGTATAAACGGCTACGTCATCGAATGCCGTCTAGGAAAGGCTGGGAAAGTATCGCAGAGCGCGCGATGAGAACTTCGTTTGCGTCCTAGCGTTGCTTTCACGCGGTCTTGCGTTTTCTACTCGAAATAGCGGATCTTTTAACCCTTTCGGGACCACGATATTCTTCGACGCATCCGATACAAAGACAAGGCGTTCGTCTGCATCGATTAACTTCGTAACATAACGCCTTTTAAGGTTAATAAACCTTCGAGTGCTATGGCGAAGCAATTTCTACTTTAGCTTGTATTCCCGACAAAAGTGAAGATTAACGTGGTTCCAGATGGACATGTATACTTAATAAGGTACATAAGTATATACTTGACGATAAACAAGATTTTAGTTACTCGTTGTAGCGAACCGCGAATCGTCGATTTAATTTGATAGAGAATCTTTGGATCCGAAGAGGTTCACACTAAAAGGGTTAAAAGTGTGTCAAACTAAAATCTGACACGAGACTTGGGTGCATAAGAATCTATAGAATGAATCCCTGCGATAAGTTTGAACACTTGGAACCGAATCGAGGTGTTCATCGCGCACAGACACCAACCCTAAAGGATTGAGACGCGTTTGTTTGTATCTACCGACGAAATCACCGCGAAAGATACTCGTTACACCGATGTTAAGGGGTTAAATAAAGCGTAGCCGAATCGCGCGCAGCTCGAAGCCCACGATTCCCTAGCGAGCAGCGATCCTACGCCAATTGCGTGCGTTTCATCGCTTCCAAAAATCCCCAAACGCATCAACCCCCGTAATAGCCATCCCCAAAATATCCCCAAACCCGTTCCCACCCCAAACTAAAGGACCCCATCCAAGATACCTGAATTTACATCGCCCGAAACGGAACCGAATCGCGTTTAATCGACGCCTCGCTCGATCCCTGTGACTCCGGCTCGAAAAAGAGCTCGATATCGAGGCCCGAGAAACCGGAAGGCCCGGTTGCTTTGTCCTCCGTTCCGAAAATAGTCTCGGAAAGTGTTCTCCAGGTAGCATTTGGTAGCGAATAGCGAGGTGGCGGAGAGACAGAGAGAGAGCTAGCACACGGGCGAGTCAGGAGAGTACCAGCAGAGCAGAGTGATCCATCGCTTTAAGGTTGAGCCCAGGTTCGTTGGTTCGCGGCTACGCCGTTGCTACTCAGGATTCCAGTTCTCCCCCTGCCTCCCCCCAACCCTGGTTCGTTCCAGCTCGAATCCCCGCACCCTCCGGCAACCCAACCCAACGCGCCAGGAACCTGTTCCGCCCTTCCTCTCTCTTGTCGCGTTGTCTTGCTCCGTCCTCCTCTCTCCCGCTCTCTCCTTCGCTCTCCCTCTCCCACTTGCCCATCCTCCTCCTCCTCCACCTCCGCCTCTCTCGCCCTTGTTCGCTGTCTCCGTTGCTCGCGCAAGCTCTAGCGTCGGGCTGCTGCGCGGCGTCTCTCTACAACCGTAGATATTACTGTTGCGTGCGCGACGAAGAGGCACGGAGTTACGTGTAGCACCACTCTCCGGGGCGAGTGCGCGAGAGACAAAGAGTAACGCCGCGGATCGAAGAAGAGGAACGAAGAGGGTTGGCCGTCGGTGGACGGGAAACCGGAGAGCGCGGAGGAGAAAGAAGCTCTCGGTGCTCTCTGCACGCGCTGCCATTGTTTGCAGCGTGTGTCTCTCCTAGCATTTTCGCTCTCTCTCTCCTCTCTCTCTCTACCCGAGCTTCGCTCTTTCTGCTTTTTCTCTCCGCGTGTGTTCCTCCCCTCCCCCTGCGCAGCCTTTTTTTCCATCGGTTTCTCTCGTTGCTCTCGCGTTCTCTCTCGCCGCCTGCCGCTGCGGCGGTTCCTTTTTTCCGCTACAATTTTTGCCTATCGCGGACCGCGATGCGAGAGAGCGGTAAAAGGAGGGGAAAAAAGAGAGGAGAAAAATAAAGGAACGGAGAGAGGAGAAGGTGGAAGGACGCGGAGCCGGTGGAAAAGTCGAAGGATGCAAGGTTACTCTCGAAGAAGGACGTAACTGGGCCGATGATCCTGCCCCGCGAAAGAAGAGGGGTACGGGGGAGAAGAGATACTCTCCTCGACCTTTCTTTTCAGACGCTGCGCGCTTTTTGTCCCGAACACGCAAACGTGTCTCCTCTTGCCGTCGCTTCTCTCTCTTTCTCTTTCTTTCGCGCGCGTCGCCTCTAAACGCGCCACGGGAGACCCGAAGACGTTACCAGGACGATGATCTCCGCGAGAATGTTCCCGCGCCCGCGGAACACCGTTCGGCGCGCGGGAAACTCAAAACGCGCGAACGCGCGCGCCGTATTCCTCCGTTTCTTTTCGCCTACACTAAGAGACAGAGAAAAACCTGCCTCTCCTCTCTACCCTGCTTTTCTTTTCGCTTCTCCGCGCAAAGTTCCGTCTTCGTTGTGTTCCGCCGCGTGTCGATACACACAACGACGCGACCACGAAGAAGAAGAAGAAGAAGAGGAATCTACCAACACGCAACTCCCGCTTCCTTGTTCGAGAGAGTGTGTCTCTCTCTCTCTCTCTCTCTCTCTCTCTCTCTCTCTCTCTCTCTCTCTCTCTCTCCGTCTCGGAGCAGAAGGAGGAGGAGGTGGAGGAATCTTTCGAGCGTACGACTTCTAAACCAGTTTCCACGGCGCGTTCCGCTCCCCGCGCACACGACGCGGTAGAAACGCTTCTTCTTTTCTAAGACAAGACCTTTTTGCGCGTCCAACGAGACGAAAAAGACGCGCGCTCGCTCGCTCGCTTGCTAGCGGAGAGGCAAGAAGAAGAAGAGGAGGAGGAGGAGGAGGAGGAGAAGAAGCGTAGACGATCCCGGAGACACTCGGACACTCGTTTTTTATGTCGCCTTTCAAACAGGTTTTACATTCGGCCAATATTGTCGTAGTAAAGTGTTCTTGTTTACCGTGTCGATAAGCTTGTCGCGTATCTTTTAAGCGGGTGCGCTTGTTGGGCGCCAATGGGTGCGGAGAAACGCGGAGAGCCACCAAGGGGAGGAGGGGGTTGAATTCTCTCTCTCTTTCTCTCTCTCTCTCTGTTCGTTGCTCTCTTTGTTTGAAGGGAGGTGAGCGGGGTGAGCGCGCGCGCTACAGAGCCGCAGGGTGAGTTCTTGGCTCCAGACGAGAAACCGAGAGAAGCGAATAAAGAAGCGGAGGAAAAACAAAGACCAGGAGGAACTCGAAGCGGGGCAGAAAGGAGGAAACACAACGACAACGACAACGACAACGACGACGACGACGACGACGACGACGAAGACGACGAAGACGACGAGTGCGCGCAGGAAGAAGCGAAGAAGAAAAGTGGCAGGCCTACATTTCAGATACTACGCGCAGCTCTCCTTATTTTTTTCTCCCTCCGTCCCACCACCTCCTCCTTTTGTACGTACGTACTTGCGTCTATTTTTTTAAGGGTTCTCGTTGGCGCTTTTTGGTTCATTGCTACTGTCCGACGCTTTTCTTTGCCTTCCTTGGTGTCTTGGTTTAGTTCCCGTTAGTTCCCTTATTCCAGAATCTTGCGTTACTCGTTAATAGCAGGAGGAAAGATTGGAATTGGTGCAAGCGTTTTATGCCGAATACGACCGATTGTACGCAACGACGAGTTTTAGCAACTTAGGCTACGTAGGAGATACGGACGCGTTGGCGAGGAAAAGAACTCTCGATTTCGCAATATTCGGAAGCATTTTGTATACTCGGTATTTTTGATGGGGTTAAGATGACCATTAACCCTTAGCGACTAACGGTATAATTGTCTCCGAACTTTGTGCATAAAGGAAAGTAGAAATGAGTAATTTGTTTCGTGGACGCTGGCTGAGTTTATCAAAAAGATTCTTCTATTATCTCAGGATAAGTAAAAGTTGATTATCCAACGTAAGGATTAACCCTTTCACTGTGCGATAAAGTGACGAAGAATGGAGAAAAAGCAATGTCTACAATACTAAGAGCAGCAGGAAGTAATCCGATATTTGTTTAACAAATGTAGCTTAAATTTAACACTAGATTTACGGAGCCCGTCACGTTGACGAATTTCAGATGTCATACATAAAGTTGCAGAGATCATAAATATTATTTTGCAGTGGTTTACGTGGATTAACGCAATGATAGGGATATGTGTTCTAATTGACTCCCTCCCTTTTCAAGCTTCCAATTTCGAATATTTATATATTATACGTAACTACTTTTATACTATATTTTTGTACATTTGTTATATACTATATACCGTACGTAATTATACAAATCAATGTTCGTAAGCCTAGTGTTAAAACATACTACCCATACATAAAAACAGGTTAACGAATTTATTTTGCCGAACAATCGAGCTTTACTATGAATCTCTGAGCCAGCTGTTTTATCGCGTTACAAAGTTAAACGCGGGATTTGACAAAAAACCAAGTGGTACATTCCTTCAATACACCTAACACTTAACGACGCATAAATACGGTTATCACTTAAACGAATGGCGAGTCCAAGAATCGCGCAGAAATGTCTTGCTCGTCTAATAACAACGATAATAGGTGTAGTAAACTTCTCTACGAATTTGCCTACCGAATCCCGATCAATTGAAGTCGCGAATGCGTTCCAATGGGATGGAGGAGAATGGCTCGAATTTTTCCGTCGAAATTAGGGGTCCCAGATCCCATTTGGATGCCATTAATTTCCGCATTGGAAACTGCGCCGCTGTTGCTACCGCAAGAGAGACAGAGAGATAGAGGAGTGTCTTGCGAACGCAAATAGATCGATAGATCGATGTAACGCGTGCGTAAACATGTGCAGGGGGCATAAGTTTAGCCGTAGAGCCGGAGAGGAGAGGAGAGGAGAGGAGAGAGTCGGAGCAGCGTCGACGCGAACAGAGATCGCTTTCTGCGCCCCGAATTCCCCGTAAAGCTCGACCGCAGATATCGGAGGAATTGGAAACTCGTCAATGGCGTTCCAGTCGGGAATGCTACTTTCGTCAAAAGTGGAAGAATACAAGCTGCGTGGGGGAGCATTCTGAACGCCTACCGGACCACGGGGATCAATTGAAACCCGCCATTATGTGAAACTAATAACCGGCCGGAGGTATTTTTGGACCTAATCGAGACGCGCGTATCGATGATAGAGAATTTCTCTTTCACTTTTTGCGCGTTACCACTATATTTACTAGCTTCTGTGTTTCGTTCCCACCGGCCTCTACTATTTCTTACCATTCGACAGCGACAAACTCGTCGCGTTAAACTTTCTCGAAGACGCGTGGTATACTTAATATGTAGGAGGATTATTTAAGCATTTCGCAAGCAATGAGATTCTAAGCGTCGGTGTTGCAAGATTTCATAAAGGTGTAGATAACGATGGCAGGCAAATTTGCAGAGAGTTACTCTGCAGTGCGCAATGATACGAATGTTCATACCGCAACGCGACAATTGTTAGCGCAGGGACTAATTACAAATACATATGAAATTTTCAAAGTGTCCGCAAAGCTTGAAATTGAAGAAGCGTGGAAATCCATCGTCTTTGGAGTTTAAATACTTAGGGATCCAAAAGCTTGGGAATCCAAAAGCTTAGAATATCAAAAGCTCAGGAATATAAAAGCTTGGCAATTCGAAAGCTTAGAAATATAAACGACGCTTGACAATTGAAAAGCTTCGAAATCCAAACGCTTGTAAATTCTGACGCGTAGAAACACAAAAGCTTGCAAACTCGAGCACTTGGCAATTCAAAACAACTGGGAATCCAAACGCTTCGAAATTCGGACGCTTAGAAATACCAAAAGCTTAGCTTTGAAATGTGCAAAAACGCTTGGAAATCCAAAAGCTTGGAAATTCTTACGTATATCGATCGCTTCGTGAAAGCACGAAGTTGTGAGCGTCCAAGTTTTACTCCGAACCACTGCGACCGACTACGGTCTCCAATAGCAAGGAAAGGGTTAAACATGTGGAGCAATATTGCAGCGAACGGAGAGCTCGCCTCATCGAACCGAAGGTGTTATCAAAGTAACCTTGGCGAGGGGGCAAAGAGAGAAAAAAAAAAAGATACTCGCGTAGGCGGAGGCGAGGGGCACTCGTGAATGTACACTTATTTATCGGCGATAAGATAGCCTCGGTCTGTCGAATGCACACGCGGTCATTCTCACCGACGACGACGCGTCGAAAAGACTTCGCACGGCCTGCCTAATATCATCGTTCGAACCTGCAGCACCGCGAAAAAAAACTGCAACTCTCGTCGATCGATGCGCGCGCGGCGTTCAATTCTAAACTTGCCGCGCGAGTGGGAAAAATAAAAGAATGCGAATGTTAAGAAAGTTACAAGAGAAGGCAGTCGGTAGTAGCGTAACGGGTAAACTTTGCTCGAACTTGCGGTCATAAAAAGCGGAGGATAAGTTATGCGAGGAGAAGAAGGGGAAAAAAAGGAAGGAATTAAAGCAGCGTGGCAGAGCTCCGCTCAAAATTGGGATCTAAAAGTTTATTATACGCCGTGGCGTGTCGCCTTCGTGGAAGACAGCTTGCATAACGTCTCCGCTCATTTTTGTCCACGACAAAACATTGCGTCGCTACGGAAATTCGTAGCGATATTCGAGAGACCCTTAAAGGCCAACGTTGGATGATTCTGTATGCAACATTTGTTCCTTTAACACTATTTTTACCGGGAGGATCGAATCGTCCCCTTTAAAAGATAAATCTTCGTTACCTTCTTTGCAACGGTTAAATTAAGGAAACATTACGTATGATTCTTTATTATTTCGTATACTTGTTTTCACAATTATTTGCATCCAAATTTAAAGGGGTCCTTCGAACCCTTCTGATAAAAATAGGTGTTTACAAAAGGGCGGTGAAAATAGCGTTAATAATTCTCTGACTATTAGAAAGCGTTGTAAGTAGATTAGGGATGTTTAAGCAAATTCATACTTTCTTAAACGAAATTAAAAACGCCTGAATAAAGGCGTAAATAGGGGATTTCTTCACCCTATGAATAGTACATATACTGTGCGTTTAAATACCAGTTGTATTCTACACATTTTTCTATAGGTATTTAACCCTTTCGCAGCTTAATAAGAGACTCGAATACAGCGCTGTGAATTTCACATCTTAACACGCGTTACACGTATCACGATTATTAAGATGTATTACGTATGAGTAGGTGAAATTAGGAATCTTTGTGTCTGGTAATCGAGGCACGAAAGGAGCAAACTCAAGTCGTTTAGAACGCTGAATAAGCCGTGCAAGATGCTCACGAATTATCTGATTTCAGAAACGCTGTAATAACTATTAAGACGACAGGGACATTAAAGATCATGCGTATACGCATAAATCGTGAAATTAAATCCAGAAACGCGCTGCTCTCTCTCGACATTCAAAATCACTCATCCCTCGAAGGGTTGATAAGAATCCTTTAACACTAGAACTACGAAACCAGTCAAAATAACTGGGTGCAAAATTCTATAAACTTGCAACGGTGCAGTTTCTAAAATATTCCGTAATTTTCTATGCAAAATATCAATGGAGATTTATCGTACTTCAATCGCACGCGCTTTGCAAATATCTCAAGTGTCTATTTCTTCGCCACAAATAAGTATACTCTAATCATCGGTAATACTCTAATCATCGCCAATTATTTACGAGAAGCAAATATCAAAAACGCTACGAACATTCCGAGCAAACGCAATCGTAAGGCAGTGGAAAGATTCAACGGAAAAAGAGGAGGCGCGTTTTCGTTGAAATAAAAGAAAAGAAGAAGAAGAAGAAGACGTATAGAAGATGGCCGAAACAAGGGCGGAACGATGTCAGCGGGGCAAGCACGTGTATTAAGCGACGTTGGAAATTAACCCCCTTAAACCACCCTCTAGATTTACCCCAGGTGCTCGTCAGTGTCCGACCCTGAAACCGGGTAGCGTCGTAAACTCGCTCGCTCGTTCGTTTTACTGTCGCAAGAGGAGACTGGCCCCTGGAATCCCGCGCGGCATTCGAACAGCAAGAATCGTGATTAAACATTAACAGGCACTGCCTTCTTAGGATTCTTCGCTGCGGACAGCCTCTCCTTTTGCCTCTTTCCCTCTCCGTGTCCGCGTGTCTCTTTGATTCCTCTCGTTCTGGGAGCATCGTTAGAACAGGAGCTCTGTGTCCACGGGAAAAACCTTTTTTCTTTCTCCCCCCCTTCGGCCTTTTTAAGCCGCCTTTCATTCTCTCCTCACCTTCGGGCTTATCAATTAAACATGCACCGAGGTTGAACCTGTGGCCCAGTTTACATAGCATCTACCTCGGTAGAACGCGAACGGGTCGGATCTATACACGCGTACGGGGTAAGAGAAAAATTCGCGCGAAAGATGGGAGATCGGCAAAGGGAGAGGAAAATCCGTGTGTCTAAAGTAGCCGAAAAACAGTGACTCCGCAGATCCGCGTGCAAACAACCGGTGTTACCAGCTCTTGCACGGCCCTCCTCTCTCTGCCGTGGCATAAAATTAGCCGGGACTTTTGCAAACATCGCTTGCGAAGAGGGGAAGAACGAGAAGTTCGCTACTCTTCGCAGGAAAATCGCGCTGCTGCCGCAGCTATCGCGGCTACGTGTGTTACCTGTTGCCAGAAAGAGTTCGTCGTTGCGAAACTGTTCCCACTTCCCACGGAAACTCGCCTAACTGGCGACTAGGGCCTTTTTCGACCCGTATCTTACCACATTGCAACGCGTATTCGGTTCGCGCATACGATAAAATGTTCTTCAAAGCGACAACGTTAAGCGTAGGTACGTAGATCCTTCGAAGTATCACGCACGTATAATTGTTACGCAATTTTATACGCCTCTTTTCAAATAGGTAATTAGTCTCATTATTATATAATCATAGAAATCGCTACGTTTAGAATTATATAATCTTTCTGGCAATTTATCGTCTTAAATGTTGCACGATTAACGTTGACAATTACATTGGTAACGCTACTATTTATATAATCTTCGTCGAATCCCAATTTCAATAGCTTCGCGATATATTTGCCAAGTTAATAATTCGATAAAGAATTGCGGACATCTTTTGATTATTCGTAACGCGAAACATTGAAGTTCTCATAATTGTAATGCAACACGCCCAAGCAGATTTCTTCTTCAATTCATTTTACCAAATTAACCCGTTGCCCTACAATTATTTTATTACCCACGTATGCTTGCTTTACTTGATCACTGCTTTCGTATCACATCAGCTACGAATCATACGAATATTGCAGGCACGTTTTATTTTACTACTCCGAATCTTGCAAGACAAAGCTAGGCTGAAAGTGCAAATTGAATTGTACCCGCGATGCTATTCGTTTTTATTCGATCTGCGCTATAAATCATCGAACGAGTGCGACTCGTTATTGTACGCCAAATGGTTAATCAGAGGTGTCTTCACCCCCTAATCTTAAGCTTCGGATAAACGAGACGTTCCGTCGACGCGCCAACCTAACAACGAATCGTAGCTAACGCGTAACAATAATCGAATGCTTATTACGAGGCGCGAAAAACGCTGTCGCGACGCGTGTAACACCTCAAACGTGAACCCCTTCGAGAACAGGGTTAAAACAAGTGTAACTCGGGTCCAAAGAAAAGACCCACCAGCAGCGACCGCGTTGCGAGCGTGTTAAGCATCGCGAGGCCCTTCGAAACCGTTTCGAGGGGGTTTTTGGTGGACGGTGTCAGGAGGCACGTGCAGAAGCATGGCCGAGGACAGGACGAGGGAGAGAAGCAGTGGTAGACAGAACAGAACAAGGAGGGGGAGAGGGGGTGAGCGAAAAAGAAGACGCGAGAGGAGGAGAAGGGAAAGCGGCTCTCGTGAAAATTACCGGGCCGACGACTATACGGCCCTGAAGAGCGCGTCATCCCCTTTAACCGGGGGATTGAATTTTTCCCCGACGTGGAGCTCCTGGCACAGGGTGCGCACGACTCCGCCGGCCTGAACCCACCCCAACTCGCCCACTCATCCCCCTGGTCCCTGACAGAGAAAGAGAAAAAGGGGGATGGCGGAGGGAGAAAGAGAGGGAGGCCCATCCCCTTTTCACGGACAATAATTCTGCAGTGGTCGCGGAGGGTTGCCCGTGGCAACTCTTCAGCGCGCCGGAGACGAGCTGACGAGACGAGCGCGATGAAATTGTCTCCTGCTCTCGCCCCAAACCCCCGCAATTCTCTCTCTCTCATTCCCTCTCTGCCTGCGCTCTGCTGCTGCTGCTGCTGCTGCTTGTACGCGTGGTTGTAGGAGGCAAAAAATGCAAGAGCAAGGAGGGCGGCGCGGGGAGAGGCGGGTGAAAAAAATAGAGAGACGGTGAAGGAGGAGGAGGAGGGGGAGAAGGGAGGGCAAGCGGGGGCGCAAAGTAACGGCGAGTGGGGTGGGTTTCGTTGGGAATTTCGCGTATCTTCGACGCCGGGGGTGGCCGCGTTTAATCCTCCGGGCTGTATGCGAGAAGAAAGAGTCCTGCGGGGGTTGCGATTAAGAATCGGCCCTACTTTGGCCAATGTTTTTCTTTTTTTCTTTTTTTTTTAGTGCCGTCTTCAAAGCCGGGGGATATATATCGGGGGATACGCTGATGCGAGATGACGGACTGCTTCGGCTAACCAGGGGAAAAGGGGTAGTTTCACGGGCAACGCTCGCTTTTCCCTACCCCGATGCAAGAGCTATACTCGAAGCTTGAATAGACTATAGAGGATTTCGGGGAAATTTAGATGCGCGAAAAGCAGAAGACGCGTAACGCGAATAAATAACTAAACTGGGAACGTTGGTGATTATAAACGATGGGAAGAATAGGAGCTCGCGCAGACTATGCTGCATTTGGGGGAAATTTGGATGAACAGAAGTAGAAGACGCCTAACGTACGAGAGTAACTATATTGAGAACGTTGGGCTTAGCTGTAGATGTGCTCTATATCAAAAATCTAAAAGAGTAGGAGCTTGCACAGACTGTGCTGCATTTGTGGGAAATTTAGATGCACGAAAAGGAGCAAAAGTCGCGTAGCGCGTAAAATTAACTATACTAAGAACGTTGTTGTAAACGATTCAGCTATAATTGTGCTAGTGATTATAAAAGTGCTCTAAATAGACAATGTAAAAGAATGGAAGGGTGGCGATTACTTTGCGTCGCACTGATTTCTATCGCGAACATGCAAAAGCTTCTTCTCTATTTTTTTCAATTGGACTTAGCATACTTTCGTAACAAGAGATACAAGTAACTGCCGCCATGTGCAGAGGTGTAACTTATCTAATTCGTAAAAGCTTGTAGAGCTCGTTACTTTTGTTATAAGTTACGATAACACAATACTTATATATATCACGATACTTTTTGTAGTTCCGTTGAACAGAGCCTGATGCAAACGAATAGAATTCAATGCTTTCAATCGAAAACAACAAAGACGGACGTACGATCGTGCATCGAGACCGAATACACTATTATCCCCTGATCAACGATTGCAAGTTAATTGTCGCGTTGAAAAGGTAACTTTAATTTATCCACGCGGAACATAACACGGCCGCTTATCCCCCGATTAAGTAGCGCAACCGGAAATATCTCAGACGCCACCGAAATTTCTTTCAATCCGTGGCAAACACGCGCGCGCCACCGCGGAGTGTTAAATCCAGCGAAGGAAATCTCCGGGCCTGAATCAACAGACTTGGAAAACGAGCGGGGTTAACAAGAAGGCAGGTCGAAAAGTGAAGTACAAACTGCGAAGAGGAGGAAGAAGAGAGGGAAAAAAAGAAGAAGAAGCGAATGGAGGGCTTTGGGAGGCGGATTTCGAAAAAAACCGAACGAGGGCGCGGAAAAGGGAGCGAGACGCCGACGACGACGACGACGACGACGACGAAGAGAGAAGAGGAGAAAGGAGAAACAAAAACGTAGAAAGGGGAGAGGAAAGGGGCAGAGATAAAAGGGAGGATCTTGAAAAGGTAGCCGACGTGTTCGCTTTGACGGATCCCCGTGTCGCCTCAACGACCAAGCGGATTAGCGGCGGATCGTGTGCGTCCGGCCGTAACGAAGCGCTTCGCGAAAGCGCCACGGTAGCCAGAAAGAAGCTGCTGCTGCTGCTGCTGCTGCTGCTGCCGCCGCTGCTGCTGGCCAAGAGAAAACGGCAGCCGAGAAAGACGAGGCGGTTCGCCCTGTATCCGGCGTGTATAATTCGATCGACGCCCGCCTAATCCAATGGAATATTTTGACACTGCGGCTCGTGGCTGAGCACGCGAGAAGACAGATGAAAGGGAGCCACAACGCTGCGGTGATGCACCATCGACGCCTGCGATTTTCCCTTCGAGCCTCTCCGCTCGATCGCGTCGCCCAGACCCCGATGATTACATTTCGCCGATTAATTAGTGACGCCAGAATCGAATTAATTCCGCTGGCGAAATTCTACGCGGATTCCTAATACCCCTTTCTTTCCTGTTTCGAACCGCGAGAAGAAGGATGAGACTGTTGCAGAGGAACGCGAAACGATTGCGATGGCGACGAATCGGGGGAAAACGAAAGTATGAAAATTCGTATTGGAGAACGAGAGGACCTTAACCATTTCGTTACGAAGGATATATTCGTATGTCTACAGAGATCGGACAGTTGTATTTGTTTCACTTTAGCGTTGCATTGCGACTCTATTCAGTCGTAGAATAATGTTAAGCTATACCTGATGATTAGACTGTGGATCTATATGCAAATTCAGGTGTTTACAAATGAAATTAAAGAAACGTGATCTAAATATAGAGTTGTCCTTCTTTATATACTTAAATTCCCTATAAGTGCACGAAGATCTGTAGTCTACTACGGATATAAAGCATCTGAATATTGGGTTGTAACATAAATCCACCTCGTTGTTTCCGGAGATTCTTTAACTTGCAGAAATTCTACAAGAAAGAAAACCTTCACCAATTAAAGAAATAGAAGAAGTTTTCAGTGATCCAAGTGACGCGTACACGATTGATTAGAGTTACTTCCGAATTGGCGAATAGATAAAAACGGCAACCTAATATGTATATTTAATCGATTTCCATATCAATAAAAATTGTTCCCCATACATGGTTTCAGTTTACGCTTCTACGAAGCCATAGCGAAAGGGTTAATAAGGGAGAAGAGCATTACAAAAGCTCAGCATCTTCTACTGGGCGCAGAAATTTCAGCATATTAATATTAACCGTCTATCCGATGATTAATTCCACGATTCATTAATCCAAGTATCGAAGAATTATCGAAGAAGCGCCTTTCTATTTCTACAAGATATCGTAGAGTAGACGCTATCGAATTGAATTCGACAGCGCAAAAGTGTTACGGTTTGCGGCGGCGGATGTGCCTAAATTTCCCCGCAAATGATTACACGGAAACGAGTCGACCGTTGCGGGTTTTCTTCCATATCCATTTCATGTAAAGAGCTTAACGAGCGGATTACAAGAGTACTATCGGATCGCGACAAAAGGGAGACGCGTCGTCGATTTGATACGGAACGCCCAGAGGAGCACCCTGTGCACGAGCTGCCTGGAACACGTGTGCGTATCACTCGCTTACACGCCGCGTGCGCGCGTTCGTCATCCTTCACGCTGCACAGAGCTATCTTCATGCGCGTACCGAGGCAAATTTCTATCGGCATCGGACTCGGGTTACCCTACCGATATCTATCGAAACAAGTATCTATCAACGAACCACTTGCTACCCTTTAATATCTATCGAAACGAGTTCCTGTCGGTAAAGGACTCGCATTACCTCATTCTCTATCCATTAAAATACGTCCCTATTAATACAGGATCCATTGTGTTGAATATTTATTTGCTAAATAAATACAACAGAGTTTTAACCTAAGTATGTATTTAATTAATGTAGTTGTACAAAACGAAAATGCTGTTCTTAGTTTGACGGTTTTCTGCTAACTGTCTAAGACTCGGAAAAAAGCCGAGACGCTCAGGGGGTGCAATAAAAGAGTGTCCTCCTCAGGTAGTACTGACCTTTGCAAGGGAGGGGACAGCATCAATGGATACAAATTTTCATTAAAAATACATGCATGCAATGCTTATTCTCAACACATTGATTATTCATTCGAAACGAGTCTCTATTAACGAAGAATTTTTTCAACGCTATTGACAATCTAGCGAAACAGGTTTATATAATTGAAGAAGCTTCGCTACCCCTTTGTCTGTCTATCGAAACGTGTTCCCATTGATACAGGACTCACTGATTGCTCGTCAAAACAAGTCTCTATCAGTAAAGAATTTTTGATACCCCATTGTCAATTTATTAAAATAGGTCTCTATCGGTGAAGAATTTTTGATACCCCATTGTCAATTTATCAAAACAGGTCTCTATCGGTGAAGAATTTTTGATACCCCATTGCCAATCTATCGAAACAAGTTTCCATCGGTGAGGAATTTTGACTAGCCCATTGCCGATCTATCGAAACAAGCTTCTACCAATACTGAACTTGCTTTACCCAATTGAATATCTATCGAAACAAGTTTCTATCAATACTGAACTTGCTTTACCCCGTTGAATATCTATGGAAATAAGTCTCCATCAATAAAAGAACTTGCACTAGCCCATTATCTATCTATAGAAACAAGTTTCCATCAATGTAAGACCAATTGATTATTTCTTGAAACGAGTCTCTATCAATAAAGAATTTTCGCCATCCCACTGCGAATCTGTCGAAACAACTTTCTATCACTAAAGAAGCTTCACTACCCCATTGACAATCTATCGAAACAAGTTTCCATCAATAAAGGGCATGCTTTACCCCATTGAGTATCTATTAAACAAAGTATCCACCAAGGACTTGAGTTACCTCATTGATTATCTACTGAAACAAGTTCCTATCAATAATGGACTCGCTTTACTCCACTGAGTATTTATTGAAACAAGTATCCATCAACGATTTGCGTTATCCCATTGAATATCTATCGAAACAAGTATCCATCAATGATACTCTCCCATTAACTATCTATTAATACAAGTTTCCGTCAACGAACTACTTCCATTAACCCGTTAACTATCTATTAAAACAAGTTTCTATCAACAGAGAGCTTACGCTAACCCTTCGTTATTTACTGCAACAAGTTTCCATCGATAAAACACTCGCGTTCACCCGTTCGCAATCCACCTAAACAAGTTTCCATTAATAAAAGATTCGCATCGCCCCGTTGCCTATCCACCGAACCACCGTTCCGCCGATAAACGTCTCTAGAAATTAGCCACCCCTGCGAGTAACCTTCTTAACGCTTGAACCGCATTGCAACTAGCCGTAATTAAAGTACAGAGAACGGACGAGGAACACTAGTCCAGCTCCCTTTCGAACCGCCTCACCCTGTAGACGGATCTTACATGCGCGTTATGTGCGCAAGGGGTGTCTACATATTTCTGCACACACGCCAACCCGATCTACACGCACGTACGTTCGTGGAACAGTGTGCGCCAGCTTATGTATCGCACGTATGTACATATGTACATATCTCTATGTAGAGAAAGACAGAGAGAGAGAGAGAGAAGCGTAGGGGACGAAAAGACACGAGAGAATGGAGAGAGACGGAAAAGCATGGGGTAGAATAGAGAGAAAAGGAGACAGAGGGACACGGAAACACTTGGACAAAACGAGAGAGAGCCAGGGTCGAATGATCAGCCATAAACTGAGTCAGCGGGGATAGTATTGTCCTCTGCCGCCCCTCGACTTCCACCCTCTCACTCTCTCTCTCTCTTTGCACGAGGTCTGAACCACCCCATGATTCCACCTCGTCGGCAGACGCGACTCGGGGCGCAGAAGGAAAGGGGGATGAAGCGAAAAGGAAGAGATGACGCCGTCAAACTATCGCGCTCAATCGTTAACAAAACTGGAACATTTCGAAGCGAGTATCGGCGGCTGGAATTCGTGCAACCCCGAGATTTTACCCGTGCCACGGACCCACCATAGTTTCCTGCCAGCGCAGCGATTGGAAATTTGTTATTACGGCTTTTCTTTTAGTCGTCGATCGTTGATTTTTTAAGGCGACGCGATGTTTCGCGTCGAGAAACGAACGATCTTCCTTGTGTTTCTCGTTGAAACGTCAAACTTTGCTGGTACCGGATGAACGGTGAACGAGAGTCACTAGAGTTTTCATCCGTATCACTATGGAATCGTTTAATTGCGAGCATTGTACGCTGTACGCTAAATCTGTCCACTATTTCGTTCCCCTATTATTTGATGATTACCTTGCAACTGCAACTTTTGTACTTATCAGGGGAAACTATTATTACATTGAATTTGTTTAATTACCGTTGAAAACAGAGACGAATTACCGGTAAAACTTTCGTGATACGTTTTGTAGTTTTACCAGTTTTTGTTACGATTGCTAGTTTCTATGATTGGAAAAACGGAACAGGGAAAGAAAAAAGCGCGGGCTAGGATCGATATTGCAAGGAAAATATACAACGCATGCACTATATACGCACTCCACTATTATATTTAATTGCCGGTAAAACATTCACGCTATTTTTCGAGATTCACCGGTACCTATTATAAGTAGATACTAATTTCCGTGACTGAAAAAAAGGAACTAGGATCGATAATGCGAGGAAAATATGAAACGCATGTAACAATCGTGTCCAAGACTCACTACGCGTTGCGAAACCCTTCTTCGAGGTATATAAATCACTTCTTGCAAGTGACTAACCCTACTCGTTATGCTTTTAAGCAACGTAAAACACGTGTACCGTATGCGCACTCCGTTATCATATTAAATTACTTAATTACCGATAAAACTTTGAAGCTATTTTCTCGAATTTACCGCTACTATAATCGCCACTTTCCACGATTGGAAAATAAGGAACAGGGGAATAAAGTAGCGCGAGCCAGGAGCAACATTAATTCGCGTTGAAGTCAAATATTTTCTTGTACCGCGTGGAAAGCTCCACATCCTAATCGACTGGAAGAAGCGAGTTCTTTTGCACAGCTCGTTTACGACACGTCGGCTAATTAGGGTTCGGGGATGCCTGCGAATACCCCAGGTATGAATGTCGCCACGTTTCGTAGCCAATACTAATCGTGCGTCCGTCTTGCGGACACCACCGAGATTTCTCCTTCTTCCACCGTCTTAAATATAATTATCCACTTACTTTAATCCGCGCGAATCATTTATCTAATGTAACCCGTCAACGATTTGTTGAATTTGACCGGCGTGGACGACAGGTGTCCATCGCGCGGCTTCCCTCTGCCCTACGACGTTGAAACGCGATATTAAACTTTCGTATTTAAACCGCGCGTGCATAATTCATGGATCGCGGGCGCAAATATCGCTCAGCAGCCTTTAAGGTCGACCGAACGAACCGTGGACATAGAAAACCGTGTGACACGGGCAGACAGACGCTCATGAATTATGGCCCGTGGCTCCGTGCACACCGTCCTATCTAAATTTAACGATAATAAGGCGGACCCGCCTTAGTCCACGTGCATCATCGCAACCATCGTTGAAGGTTCATCAATGAGAAAACATTCCGCGCTGCTATCCTTCTCCTTCGATTCTCCTAATTTGCTAAATTCGTTCGACTTCGCAACCCGGAAACGTTTGTCGAAGCATCTTAAACAGATTTTGCCGTGGCAGATTTCAACCACTCGCCTAATTACTGTTAATTGCATATCATTGCATTACCGCATCTTTCCCTTTATCGCTCGTGAAACAAATTTACACGCGTCGAAAACGATTAATCATCGTAGCGTTTAGTTACAATCGCTGGCACTTTAAACGCGCCCATTGTCTTGTTCCAGTCGAACTTATTAATGCCGCACGGTGTCGCATTAACCCATTGCAGGCGGTGTTTGGAAATAGTCGCCGGATCGTGTCTAGTCTTCCGGACACGTGTTCGTATTTCAACCCAAAAATTACAATCAACATCATTAGCAGACACTGTTGCCAATAAATAGACGAGCAGTCATTTCGTCCCGCTCGCAAAGAGTTAGTAATTGCGCAAAAATTTGTTCAACATTACTTTGTGTTCCGTTCGCAAATGGTTAAAATGGTAAAGGAGCCAAGTAGCCCCCGGATGATTCCAATAAGAATAGAGTAGTCCATTCTACGTTTCGTCGATGATAATTACGAAGCCCCGGTTGCGAGCGGCGAGAGAAAACGCTGACGCCGCGTTTACGAAGTTCGGAGCGGACGTTTTGAAGGTGTGGACGCGGCTTAAATCGATCAGAGCGTGAGTCAGGAGCGGCCTAAGAAACACGCCTGGTGCATAGCCCGAGGGACGGTGCAGCGGTGGCATGCAACAGGCCACTAGCTTCGTAGAAAGAGAAGCCCCGTGTAGAAAGACTGTCCGGATCAAAGCACTTACGACGGTATTTATGCTCGCTCCTTAAACAGTCCTTTCGTCCAGGATAAAAACGCGCCATTCAATGGGCTAGTATCGCGGAAGCCAATTATCGTGCCTCGTTTCTTAATTAAAACTGGTCTTGCCCTGCTACGAAGTGTAACGATAAGCGAGAAACTTTTCAGCTTCGTCCACCTTCCGCGCGGCGACCTTTTTTTCCCCATTTCCCTCGACGCGTTCTCGCGCACGCTTCTTCCCATCGTCTATCCGTCGTTTTGCGTTACGAAGCACGATGTGAATCGCTGCAAAGGATGTGGCGATTTTGTCCGCGGGTAACGCGTTCGATGGTTACCGGTTAACTTGGCCAATAGAATGTTCGGCGAATCGAATTCGCTCGGCAAGAACGCGCGCACAACGGGGAAGCGAAAGAGCCCGGGGTGGCGCAAGTTTATTATAATTGGCGGGCATAATTTTACTCGGTACTTCGCAAAGACGGACTTAACCCAATAACGTCGGATACATTCTCCGCAGGGGGAAAGAGCAGAAGCGTAGCCGTCGCGGAGCGTCCTTTTCACCCGCGTTACACCTAATTGCCGCGACTAACCAAGTTAGCGGTCCGCGGTTACCATTATGCGAACGTCACAACCCCCAATAAAGGACCGATCGCTGCTATCTCTCACGCATGTCGACGTTTTTGGCAATCCCTTCCTAGCAACGATCTACGTACGTTCGGTTGCCCTTTAGGAGACCAATTAAACCACAGAGCTTCTCAAAATTCTTCGTTTGCAACCCTCTCTTCACGAAGAAAACTAGTTTGCGACTCCTATTTGTCGAAGAGAATTTTTCGCGACCCCCTTTTGTCAAAGAAGATTGTTTTGCGATCCCTTTTGCCAAAGAAACAATATTTTGCAACCCTCTTTTGACTCGGGAGATTATTTGAAACTTTCTTTTGATGAAAAAGGTTTTTTGCTACCCCTATTTGTCGAAGAGAATTTTCCTTGTCCCCTTTTACGAAAGAAAATTATTTTGCGACCTTCTTTTATTTTTTCGCCACACCCTTTTGCCAAAGAAAATTATTTTGCAGCCCCCTTTTACTTTTCCTAGGCCCCATTGGTCGAAGACAATTTTTCGTGATCCCCTATTGCCTTAGAAAATTATTTTACCACCACCTTTTAATATTCCTTGCCCGCTTTAGTCGAAGAAATTTTTCGCGACCTCCTTTCGACATGGAAAATTATGTTGTCACTTCCTTCTAATTTTTCGCCACCCCCTTTTATTAAAGGAAATTGTTTTGCGACCCCCTATCGTCGAAGTATATTTTTCGTGGTCCCCCTTTCAAATTTCCTTGCCTCCTTTCGCCAAAGGAAGTTTGTAGCCATCCCCTTTTGCGAAAGAAAATTTGCAGCAACCCCCGTTTTGCCAAAGAAAATTGTTTCGCGACTCCTTTCGCCGAAGAGAATCGTTTTACGCCCCGTTTTCGACGAAGACTATTCTTCGCGACCCCCTAAATCTGTTACAGTTTACAAAAAAAGCCGCGGATTAAACGATTAATTGGAAATTCTAGAGGAGCTCCGGTTGGCAACTTCGTTCCCCTCGACCACAACTTTTTCCCCGTTACGCCAACGACAAGTTCGAGCAGCAAAAGTTCCCCGAAACTATTCACCCATCCGAGTTGTATCGCTTTTAGACTCTCCACTATACGCGACTACGCGAATCTATTTTTAACAAAGAAGAACACGCGCTCAAGTTCTCGAACCGCGAATAGAAGAAAAGAAAAAGAAAAAAAAAAAAGAATGAAGAATCGAGCAACAAAGGCTCGATGTATCCTTAGGAAGAAGAAAGGTTCGAAAGACGATTCCCGAAGGTCCCCGAAGGTCCCCGAAGGTCTCCCGAAGGACCAAGGATCGCGGCGATACGTCATCGAATCCGTCATAAACATGCGATAATTTACAGCGAAATTATGCAAACCGCGTGGGCGTGGCGTTCGATCGAAGCCAGTGGGAAAAAGAAAGAGGGACGACGAACGAGTAGGAGACCGTGTACGATCGTCGACGTGTCCTGGCCAAGCTGCAACACAACCGGCTTCGCGAACCAGCTGTACTTATGCGCACTTTTATAACTTTGCTCGGCTACACCCACTTTCGAGGTCGACAGATTTTCCCGCCAAACGCATCCCTGCCCATTTTTATACTTGTTCGACGAGTGTTCCCAGGGAAACGCGACGAAAGTCGAAAGAGGTCCTCTGGTTAATCATTCGGGGACGATGCAACGTTTCCTGTTTCTTTTGCTGCATTCGATGCACCACTTTACTATAAATAACTTTACTATAAACGTACTTTACTATAAATCTTAACGCCAGAACTACCGACGATTAAGGTCTACTTATTTGTATCGACGAAATTGAAGCACGAGATTTTTTAAGAAGCGTACAACGCAGTAGAAATAAATCATTATTCGTCGTCCTTATATAAAATATCACGGTCAATTTGTAAAGATGCATCGCTGTAAATTAACGAGTCATTTCGAGCCGATTTTGGTAGTTCTAGCGTAATACAATTCGATTTCATACGATAGTCTCGAGACCCTAACAAAAGAAATCGAATAGAAAATTTCGTTGCACAGGGAATGTATAGACAATGAACTTTTGCAATAATTTCGGACAATTTATGATGCGTACCATGCACAGGTATCGTCTTTGAAGGGTTGCACTTCCGTTGCTACCACGTCTTTGAATCGGCGTGAATCCTTGACTATTTCTTTAATAAAATATTTGAACCATTTCCATATCGTTGACGCCCATTTCTCATTAATTCCAAAGCCACGCGAGTTGTCTCAATGTTTACAATTACCAAATCTCGAGGCAAAGAAGAAGATTAACCCTTTACCTTACAACGAGTGATGCCAGTTCTACAGATTATGGCGCGGGATCAACAAAAATGGATCCCATCGAAGGTAAAATTCAACATCGAACCCTTGATCTTAACTTTGTCTTGGAAGATCAGGAGAAATTTCTTTCAATAGTCAAATCTGCAACGGTGGATTCCAACAACGGCGAAGCACGCGTTTGGATAATGATAATTTTTGGCCGACTGCTCAACGTTATCATCCGGTTATTCTTATTTCCCGTCGATGGCTCGTCATCGACGAAAATTTCCAGCTCTCCTTCGCCGCGGTGCAACGTAGCCCCGCTGACGTGCAACTGCTGACACAGTGGACGGTCACGTCAGCAATTGGCAGCGAGCCCGAAAAAATATTTCGCCCCCTCGGATCTCCGTGCTTTGACAGCGCTGGAGAATTCGCCCGGGTCAATATCACCGCATAAAATATCTGGGTGACTTGGTTTTATCATCCATCTCGACGAGTCGTTCTCCATCGGTTCGACCGCGCAACCTCACCCTTGAAACAGGGTTGAACAGGCGCGACAGCTTCGCTGATCCAAGCGAGGACGGACCAAGGAGGAAAATACAGGGAAAAGCAGGAATAATGGAGTGAACCGAAGAATGCGTGGAACGAGAGAGAAAGAGAAAGAGAGAGAGAAAAGCGAAGAACGAAGAAGAGAAACGGGTGAGGGTGAAAAGGAGAGTGACAGGCAGACAGGGAGGGGAATAAATGGTATTTATGTTCTCCGAAAATATTCTCTGTCTCAACGACGGCAACACAGCCACGAAGAATGGCGTTCGGAGACGGGAGAATTATCTTAAGCTCGTTGTCGAACGATCTTCACGACTTTATATACATTTCAGAAGTTTATCGAGTTGCTTCGATTTTATATTCAACTGGCTTGAAATCGCCCGTCAGCAAATCGTTAATATCATTCAATTTCGCACGATGGTCTTGAAACTCTGACAAGTTTAATCGAATACAAAACTTATTATTACATATTATTTGGTAATTTCCACAATTAATTAATATATACATATATTAGACTAATAATCTCTACTAATGGTTACACTTTCTTCTTACCGTTCTACTGTTTACTTTCAGAGTTTAGGTAATTTACCACAGACTCCAGTTACGTAACGAAGTTGTGTAAACCGGAAGCCATCGAAAGCCGTAAAGGCAAAGATTAAGCGAATAAAAAAAAAAGAAGAAAATAAAGAAATATTAGTCTAATAATAATACTACTTGCTAGCCTTTAATCCGCCAAACCGGAGCGTACCGTTCTATAAATGATGTTCTGCAACCGAGTAACCGAGTGTCGGGCACGGCGTATTTGAGAATTTGCATGACGGAGGGAAGATTTCCGGCAAAAGGGGGGAGAAATTCGGGAGGAACGGCGCGGTTCACTGAGGAATCATCGATAATCTAACGGTGGCGCTTAGCTGGAAACGCCTAACGAGGGAGCCCGGTGTGGCACAGGGCGCTAATGATATTAGCAAAACTGTCAGCGGCGAGATAGAGGCTGGTAACGTCCCCTCCCCTCTCCCCGCGCTCATTGCCGGTGTAAATATTTATTCACGTTGGTGCCGCGTAAAATTGAAAATCTTCATAATGCGGGGCCACCGCGGCGCATACTAAGTCCTCGTATTAGCATACATCGCTTAAATCTTGATTCGTGTTTACGGCGGCCTCGCGCAACCAAAGGACCGCCTTTGAGCTACTATTAGCATGAGAAATGGAGAAATAACCTAAGGGATTTTGCGTAATGAAACTTCCACGCTTTTACATACATTGTTTCCTCTAACCTAATCGCAAGGTTAATTCCCTTTGAAAGAAACCTGACAATAAGTTCAAGTTTACTTTAATGTGCAATTAATCCTTTGTCCTATAATTATATTATAATTACTTTAACGTATGCTAGGATTAATCCATTGCTTTCGTAGCACGCCACGCGCGATTCGTTTGAATATCGTAGGCAGTATTCGTTCAACGATCCCCAATCTTATAGCCTAACCACCGAAATTAAGGTTCGAGTTAAATTTTATCATGAATCGTAGGTACGTATGGGGTTTCGTTGATTATGTGAACCACAATTCGTAGCACATAGCAGAGCAAAGGATTAACCCTTTCGAAACTGACGAGACGATCTCTTACGATGTGGCGTTTGAAATCTGGTGCATCTCGGGTGACAAACTTGACCCTGTTCTTTTATAATAGTACGTTAGAATACGTGTTACGAGAAAGAATCAAATCGTCATTACACAGTGGCTCGCGAAATCGACGCGTGTTACAAGATTGCAACGCTGCAATTGTAACACGCATGGTAACATTGTTGTAAGATTATTTTGCGCGTAGTCCGTTTAGTGTGATTATATCTCGAACAAACTTATCGTTAACGAAGGAACACGAATTGCGTATCAAGTACGTATACAAAATTTTACGGACAGAGATTCAATTTTGGTGAAATAGCGAATGCAATAAATGTAATGGAATATTTGATCAATTTCGTGAGCCACTGTACGATGCATCATCTATACTGTATACTATTAATTATGGTGTAATATTGTCGCACGAATTGAAACAAAGAAATAGTGCTGTATTACGAAGAAATACGCGTATGCTTTTAATAGATGATCGGTCCAATTTTTTAACGCGAATATATAAATCGTTAACAATGAAAGGGTTAGAGGAGCGTTTATCCGCCGAGAATTAATCAAACCCACTTCTAGCAGCTAATAAACAAGCAGCGAAGCAAAATAATCATCGCGTGCTTTATTAACCCTGCTTCGAATTTCCCATGCTACCACTAAGCTTTAAGTTTGTTTCTTAATTACACCGCCATGCTAATAATCGCAAAGTGCAAAATAATTACCTACCGACAACCCGCGACGAGGCAACACAGTTTCGACTGAATATTCGAATAATCGTAATCCACGTCCATTAAACCACGCCAAGTTCAAATTTACGCGCCTCGCGATTCCCGTGATTCGAAAAAAGGGGGTTGAAAACGTGTTCTTGAAAGGATTACAAAACAAAAGGCTTGCGCGATTTTATCGCGTGGCGAACATTTCCCCGTAAATTGTTGCAAAAGTTCGCGTGCTCCGATCGATCGCATCGCGTTAATTGCTCTCGTCAATGATCGCGATTAATCGGTAAAATTGCAGCCGCCGGTGACTCGAAAGACGCGCCTAGGGTTTCCTTGAAAATCGATACAAATTTCCAGACTTCTCGGGGGAAGGAATAAATGGGAAGATCGGCGGTGAGAACCACTGGCGGTCGCGCTGCACACGACAAGTGCATCGACGCGAGTGTATGGGTGGCACGTTTACACGCGCACAGGCAGACGCGTATCGCCGACAAATGTGTGCCGTGTAGGTGCAGGAAACGTCTGGGTGCGCGTAAACGTGCACCGTGTCAATGTGAACGTGAAGTCACCGACACTCCTGCTGCTCGTCCTTCCATCCTCTACAGGCTGTTTCAAAATCGAGCGAAGCCATCTACCTATCTACGAAAAGTAGATAAAATCGCAAACCTGCGAAGCTGCAAAAGTCGCTTCGAAAGCGTGTCGAGCTAGCGTTTAGCTGGAGACAAGCGCGGCAACGAGCGTGTATACTCGATCCCACCGATGAGATAATTGGCTAAGCAGATCAAGCAACATCCGGAAGATTGAGATTCTACCGTAGATGGGTCAGACATTTAATTTCTGCAGCATGGAAATTGGAATAGGACGACTCGCGCGATTCCGAAAACCTCGCCACTCTTAAAACTACAACGGTTTTGGAAAACTTGGAAGTAGTGCGTTCGTTTTTCCTTTCCGCTTGCGAAGAGCATCCATTTCGTCGGAAATTAAAATCCTGTTCAATCTACCGATTCGGAGAATCGTTTCAAATCGCCAAGTCGTAGAATAGGATTAACCCTTTGCCCGCAAGCTACTTTCTTTTTACTAACTCTGTCTATCATAAGTCTGCAACTAATGCTAATTCCTACCGTATGCAACCTGTACCCTTTTGCATATTTACGCGATAATTCCCACGCGTTTATAATTCCCAAGCAACCGAAAATTCCTACGGAATAGAAAGTAAACGGGGAAAGTATCGCACAAGCTCTCGCGAAACGGTTTGACAAAAGAACGCGAAGCCTCCGCGTGACACGAATTTCGCCGGAGAAATAAGGCAGGTCCTCCACTTTGGGAGCAACCTGCACAGCTAGATGGCCGCGTATAAAAGTATCCTACAGACGGCATATAAACATATTACATGGAAAGTTGCAAGGGAGGGGCAAGTACAAACGGGGTGCCCTAAAAAGAAAAGAAGCACGAAAGAGGCGAAGAGAGCGGGAAAGGTAAGATTCTCTCTCTGCTCTCTTGACGTCGACGAACGCCTACGCGGCGGCGAAAGAGTTGCCTTCGGAACACACACACACACACACACACGTACACACGTACAAAGAGAGAGAAAGAGAGAGAATATAATTGCGCGCGATCGATAAATTCTCCGAACGTGCATCAACAACTCCATTTTGCACAAATAACGTATATTTCCGCTAATGAAGTGCCTTCGCCGGCCAGCCATCCCTTGTTCCCCTGTAAAACATTAATGTATGCCGCCGTAAAACGCTCCCCCATCGGTGCAGGAGGCGAAAGGTGGAGCAAAACGGGGTGCTGTTCTCGCCAAGGATCAAATAAAAAAAGGAAAAAAAAAGAAGAAGGATGCGCACACCACGCGCGTGTACGCTGTACACGAGCGACGCTGGTAAATACACGTTTTTCGAAACGCAAATTGCGCGCGTCGTCCGGCTCTCAGGGCGTGCAATTAAATTTCATCAGAAACGGAAGACTCCCGGTGACACCCTGCGCAGAGGGTTGCTGTGCGTTACAGGCTCGTGTGTCTCTGCCTTCTCAGCCAACGTACAGCGACTGGAATAAAGTGTCCGTACACCGTGAGTAGTTCTTCGCTTTTATTGGAAATAAGGTTAATGACCATACCTGTCATTGTTCCTATAACTGCTACTTGAATTCCGTTTATTTAATAGCAAAGTAACGTTCAAAGAATTTTCATACTAAATTTGGACGAGGGTTTACGCAACAACGCTCAGATAATATTTGTAAATAAATATTGGGAGGCAAATGTGCCCTGTTGAACATTGAAACGTGACCAATGTAATTGTAAAGTATGGAACGTGCGATAATTCATTAAAGCAAGATGTTTACCATCTGTTACGCAAACCGACGTGTTAATACGTGTAAAACGTGTTTATATTTAAATGAGAAGTTTTCAAGTGACAGTACGAATGACATCGGACTTTGTTGAAGGGTTAGTAACTCAGAGAAGGGTTAGATACGATATAAGGATCGTAGTTTCTCTTTGCGATTAGTATCAAACGATTAATAATTATGTACGACAGGCAGAACTATGTATTAGCAATTGCAGAATGCATAAGTAGTCTCCTACGATGAAACTAACTCCTAATAGTGGACTAAATTTGTTAAAATACAAAAACCTCTTCTATTTATGTAGACGGAGTAGAAAAACCAAGTGCAGTCAAATATTCAGTAGTAAAATAATCTCACCCCTTCTGCGATCGTTAAATAATCGTTGATGCTCAACTTTATCTAACTTCGCCTAGCTTGCGTAACTTACATTTTATAATTATACCACGGAAAGCTACAATTTCATCTATGGGTATCCAAACACAGCCTCTACCAAGTGCAGCCAAACATTCGGCGGCAAAATAATCTCACCCCTTTTGCGATCTTCAAATAATCGTTCCCGTCCAATTTTGCCTAACCTTGTGCATCTTTGCCTGGCTTCTACGACTTACCGACTCACCGTGTATGAAGAAAACCGCGGAGCAACTCGATGATCCTTTGCAACGAACAACCCTTTGCAAGTCGAAAAGCTACGAGAGAGCACGATAAAAAATTATCATCCCTAACAATTCTTGCCGCGCGAATTCGAGTGAACTAGCAGCGCGAGAGCACGCGTACCGAAAGATTGATAGTTTTATAAAATATTTCAGGTTCTGTTAGGTGACTCACCCTGTACATCTAGCAGGAATAACGCATGTATACATAGGCCATAGATACGTGGACCAACACGCGGCCGTACATAATGTGATATAACACACACGCGTACATGGCGCACACGTACGAGCAAGTGTACGCGCGCGTGTAGGTGAGGCGAGAGAAAGGGCAGAGGGATGGGAAGAGGTGGGAAACGAAGAAGGTGGAGGCCGACGAAGGGGGGGATACGGAGAGAAGGGTGAGACGAGAGAGGTGCACAGCGAAAAGCCACCGAGAAACTATTGTCCGACCATGTATTAACGAGCAGCGATGCTATTGACAGAATCGGAGCGACGACGGCGAAAAATGGAACAAAAAACGGAGCGCGATGCGAGAGAAAAATGCGGCGATCGGTGTGCGCGCACACGCTTCCGTCGCCTAACTCTTCGAATCGGTGTTAAGGAACGTTAGGAAACGTTCTTGCGTCGAGAATGGGGATGAGTCAGGTTTTAACCCTCTTCGATGGGGGCAATTTCTAACCCTTTGATCGCTGTGAACGCGGCGAGCATTTTTCTCGTAATTTGGGCACTGGACGATTAGATGGTCAACTGAGATTTGGGTGCTAATTACGTTTATATATTGGCGCATTTTAGGGGCGCATTGTTAAGAGATAATTCATGGCTCACTAGTACTGATCCTTTAAATAGGATCTGCTGTACAACGAATGCCTACGCAAGAAATCTTGATTTCTTTGCACGGAACGTCGATTCATTCAAAGCTTAACTTCTACCGAGTTTCATCTTAGCACCTTCGGTTTAATCTCGTTCGATAACATTGCTATTATTATTAACCCTTTCGCTGCTATATATATACGGCTTCGAAGAATTGTACAATCGTGCATTCTGTTGAATAGTTACAGAGTTTGCTTCTAAAAACGAATATCTATTAAAGTAATACGAAATAGAAGAAAAGACAATGTATAAATGTTCAGTTGTGGGCGACGCTGTCAACTCAGCAACTGTTCTTTCTTAGTGCTCGTACAGAACTGGTAACAGAGCGTGGTTCGGTATATTCTGTGCTAAGGAAAATTTTACCTACGTACCCTTCTGTGGGGGAAAACCAGCAATTACACAGGTAAACGACGGCAGTGGCACGAAATGAGGACTGACCATTTTTTTCTTGACACTATCCCTCGATAATGCCAGAGCGTCATCGAATACGCGCGTTTGTAACTTTGTGTGCCATTTCCCCAGATTTACAAAAGAAAAACATACAAAAGGAAGCATTTAACATTGTTTCAAAATACTAACTAGGGATTTATGCAAAGATCCAACGCATTCAAAGCACGCGTATACTTTTCCCATGGTACGCCACGGTATTTTGTCCAACTGTAATTAATAAGATGGAACATCCAAATACTTACATTTATACCGTTCTCGTATTAATTAAAAGGCCCCTTTTTTACGCTTCGAGTTCTCAATTTTAAGCTACGGTGGCGAAAGGGTTAATACCTTCCTTTTGCGCGTCGAAATAAATAAATAAATAGATAAATAAACGAAGGGACGATTAGTTTTCGCATCTCTGGAATATCTCGTAAGACTGTCCGTGATTTCGAGTTAATAAAAGTGCTTAGATATTTGGACGGTTGGACGGTAGAGTCGGTGCAGAGACGGGAGCGAAATCCGGCATCGAGCTAGCTACCCTTGGAGAGGGTAAAATATTGCGACGAGGCAGCGACAGAAAAACGCCAAGGGTGGACAATTATTGTCCCGAGAGGAGGGAGTAAAGTCCCGTATGAAAGCGGACAAATTCATCGCTGCTTCGCTGGGAACTTCAAGCGTTCCGTGTGTTTCTTCTAACGATTTTCCATATTTTCCACGGCGACACCGGCTAGAACCGTCTCGAATTCGGTATTGCAGCTCTTCTACCAGCGCTGCAAAATTTTTCTCCCCGTCTCCGAACGTGTTTCATTCGAACCTCTCTTCGCCACCAGCGTTTACAGCCGGGCTTTGCTCGCGAGACAAATTTTAATATCCTTCGTTCGTTCGGTGGAATTGTCAGCGCCCGGATCGGTTACGATCTCGTCTCGAGTTTGTTCCACGAAATTGTTTATGAAATGGTAGCTGCAACGTGGAATCGGTGTCTCCGCCGTGTGTTTGGCGACGTTAAGAGAGAGGCGGAATCGAAACGTTGGCGAGGATACTTGGACACGGAGCACCACAGTCCGGCGAGATCGATTCTCCACGATACGGAGCGTCGAAAGTCGCCTAAAAATACAGCGAATTCGGGCAACGCGTGTCCGCCGTCCATTGTACGGAGTCACGTTCGAGAAATTCGCCGGTTTCGTAACGCCATTGAATATTCTCGCCTGCATTAGAATGACAAAATAGTCGAAAAATCGTGGATTCGACTTTTCTCCGCGCGACATATCGCACGTCCTGCGCCTATCGAACTTGCGAAATCTCAACATGTCAAGGACTACGCGGCGGAACTGGAATCGTTTGGAACATCTTTGCAAACGAGGGGGCAGACGTGTCCGGCTCGTCGGAACAGCAAAACCGTTGAAGATCGAGAAATTCTCTGCTAGATTATAGAAGATCCCCGCGGTATCAAACTTGCAAAATCTCATGGGTCAAGGACTCTCGAAGCTCTTGAAAATTTCACGAGTCAAGACAGAGACGTATGGGAGTTGTCTAAGATGTTGAAAATCGACGAATTCTTCGCTGGATTGCTAAAGATTACAGTGTGAAACTCGCGGAATTCCAACGATCGACGATTTCAGAACGCAGCTTATTTAGAAGTCTCACAAATGAAGGGGCGAATCTATGAGATATGTCAGAGAGAGACAAGAATGGCAAGATTATTGAAGATGGAAGAATTCTACGCTGGATTATCAAAGATCGTGCTATCAAAATCGTAGAATTTCCGCGCTTCACGACTTCGGAACCTATATTACTTGAAGATCTCGCAAATGAAGAAGAAGACATGCCTATTAGACTTGTCTAAGAGACCAAAATAGGTAAGTTATTGGAGATCTAGGAATTCTCCACTGGATTACCAAAGGTCCTGCTGTCGAAATCGCAGAATTTCAACGATCAACTACTTCGGAACGTAGACTGCTTAAAAACCTCAGAAATAAAAAAGAAGATACACCACGCTTGACCGACAGATACAAGTACCAAAGTAACTGAAAATCAAGGAATTCTCCGCTAGATAATCCAAGATCTTGCTATCAAATTCGCAGAATTTCAACGATCGACTATTTCAGAACTTCGATTACTAAAAAATCTCAGAAATAAAGAGGAAGATACACCAGAGGGATTAGTCCAATATTCGGGATTAACAAACTTACACAAGAATCGAGAAATTCTTTACTGTATTATCAAACGTCCCGCCGTCAAACGCGCAGAGTTCTAACCATCGAACAGCCTCGGAGCTCGGAATATTCGCCGATCTCCGCATCGTAGGACACGCTCGCGAGGGACGCCGCTGAAAGACCGTGATATCCACGAAGCATTCGCGTGGATCGATCGAAAAATCGTGCGGAGCGTGCGACGTAACGGCGTTACGTCTCTCCGGCGAAGGTCGGAATTCGTTAAAGCGCGTGGAAACAAACAAGCGCGCGAGTAGACGCCGCAGAAGGATGCCAGCAGCGAGCAACAGAAGAAGAGGAACACGGAGAAAGAGGGGCAAAGATGAAGGGAGGAGGAACCGGGAGCTGAACAGAGAGAGAGAGAGAGAGAGAGAGAGAGAAAAAGAGCAGCAAGAGCGAACGGAGCAACAACAGACAATAGTTGTCCCGGCGGGAGCGACGTGAACTTTTGCGCCACGGGACAATGCTATTGCCGCCAGCCACGGACTAAAGTTTGCCCGGTTTTACATCAGGATCTCTTCGTCCTCCGCGCTGCTGCCTCCTCTGCTCCTCTCGATCCCCTTGCTGTCCGTGCTCGTTCACCTGGCAGGCACGGGCAAGGCCCAACCCGCTTCCGAGAACGCATCTACATCTCGAGAAACCGGCCGAATTTTTATACTTCTAGACGGCACGGGCCCGAAAACAAAAAGACGCCTTTTCTGCCAATTACGGGGAGCAGAGGGAACGGTTAGAAGGATCGGGCCGCGTTAACTGGACGACGGAGAGCTGAAAAGGAGTATAAATAAATTGTTTCGCGTAACGCTGTGGCCTAATTGAAATAACGTTTCAGTAGAATGGAACAGAGAGTTTTTGCGGCGATGGCACTACGTAGGGTACTGCTAACGATTGCTTTGAACGACTTCGAAGATCGACAGGCATTTCTACTAATTCAGTGGCATGGAATTTTTGAATGTTTGATAATTGGGACGCTTGAAAATCCGAAGGTCTGGGAATTGAAACGCTTGGAAATCCATAAGCTTCGAAAATGAAACGATTGCAAATTGAAGCACGCTTGAAAATTGCAACGCGTAGAAACACCGAAGCTTAGAGACGTCAAAGCTTGGAAACACCAAAGCTTAGAGACGCCAAAGCTTAGAAACGCCAAAGCTTAGAGACGCCAAAGCTTAGAGACGCCAAAGCTTAGAGACGCCAAAGCTTAGAAACGCCAAAGCTTAGAAACGCCAAAGCTTAGAAACGCCAAAGCTTAGAGACACCAAAGCTTAGAGACACCAAAGCTTAGAGACGCCAAAGCTTAGAAATCCCAAAGTTTAGAAACACTAGAGCTTAGAAATCCCAAAGCTTAGAAACACCAAAGCTCAGAGACGCCGAAGCATGGAAACACCAAAGCTTAGAGACGCCAAAGCTTAGAAATCCCAAGGTTTAGAAACACTAGAACTTAGAAATCCCAAAGCTTAGAAACACCAAAGCTTAGAGACGCCGAAGTATGGAAACACCAAAGCTTAGAAACGCCAAAGCTTAGAGACACCAAAGCTGAGCGACACCAAAGCTTAGAAATCCCAAAGTTTAGAAACACTAGAGCTTAGAAATCCCAAAGCTTAGAAACGCCAAAGCTTAGAAACGCCAAAGCTTAGAACTGCAAAAGCTTGAAAATTCGAAGGGTTGGAAATCGCCACCAATTTAAACTTAAGATACGCAAAACTCTGAACGATGCAACGTCAACTACATCCACTGCGCAACAACAATGGATGCAAGGAAAATGGTTGCAAGTAGAAGACGATACGGTAGCGAGCAAGCCATGATCTTGTGGATTTGCGTGGCTCCGGTGGATCACAGTTTCCCTGTGGGAAACTGGTGATTACTGATTACGCTTTTCAAGGGAAACTCGCCGTATCCGCATGTCGTATTTGCCGGTACCGATTGAAATCATACTCCCTGGGAAATTCAAGCTGCTTTCATCCGCGAGACTCGGATCGAAGTCTCCTCCCTCCCGTACACCGGCAGGAGAATTTAAT
Source organism: Eucera pruinosa (assembly GCA_028830335.1). Lineage (NCBI taxonomy): Eukaryota > Metazoa > Arthropoda > Insecta > Hymenoptera > Apidae > Eucera > Eucera pruinosa. The sequence goes on from JAMYCR010000014.1 coordinate 1,552,985, forward strand.
CAGCATATCTCTGGGCTGTCTATTCACGTGCAGGCTTCTTATTCGGTCTCTTCTTAGATCCTCGACAAGCAGCAACCTCCTGGCAACACGCGCAACCTGACAATGCCCCGGGTATCTTGCCCAGAATTCCGGATTCCTCGTCATTAGCTCGCGATCTCGGAATCCGCCATCTGTAACGCTATTATGCGCTCGCGGTTGTCGTAGAATAAGAGGATCCACCGAGCATCGCAGGCACGCCTTTCCAACCGTTCGCTCGCTCGATCCCCACAGCCGCCGTTAAAAATCCGCAACTTTTTCCCTCCCGTCTTTTTTATTTTTTATACTTTCCATCGGACGCTCCTCTTGCGGTACGGTTTTGTTATAATTTTTTTAATGAATGGCTCGGACTTAGCGAGGACACATCGGGAGAGTAATTAACCCTTTGCACTCGAGAGGCGACCCTTGAGTCACCGAGACGAATTAACTTTGAAATCTCTCGAGCGATATTGAACATCCCAGTGATGCTCTTATTTTTGCTACAGGTCGGAGACCAATTATATCGCTAACAAAGTACGAACTAATTGCACACGATAGGCGACTATAAATCGCCAAAATGAAGTAGCTTTGAAAGCTCTTCGCAGCAAACGGTTAAGACGCGTGTCTTCGCGTTAGCGATCGCTTGCAAATCAACTGAATACAGTGACAAGCCTACGTAATTCGGAAACGCTCTTAAATCCGACCAATCGTACAATCATACATCCTGTTTGCTTCTGCGATACGCCATTTCCCAGATCGAAAATCTACAGACGCTACTTCGCTCCTCGATACGCGAACACAGCATCGTTTGCAACTTCTATTATCCACGGTACACGCAATACAACATTTCGACAAGTACTGCAACCACTTTTAGCTTAGAATAAGCGTTCAGAGCTTCCTTAACCCTTTCGCTGCAATGTAATTTAATCGAAGACCGCTTGTCGAAGTATCCGAAACATTGAACAGCCTAACGTTAAATTCGTCCTCTCCCGTCTACTACACTGTAAAGAATTTCAGGTGCCTCAAACCGATAGCCGCGATTAATCGGACAAAGGGAACGTTAACGATACCCCGATGCTCGAATTTCGTAAACGGTTGACACGGGCGCCGATAGCAGCGAAAGGGGTTAAAGGAGACAAGAGGTGACCCGAAAAGATTGGAAACATCTCCGCGGCGGAGTGGATCTAAAAACGGAGTCCAGCACGCGCAAGGACAAGGGATTATTCCGTGGCGCTATGTGCCGTGAGAGAGCCGGCGGGCTTCCAAGGACGTCGAACATCTCGTCTTTTGTCGAACGGGCGAAAGAAGAGAGAGAGAAAGAGAGAGAAAGAGGCGGCCAGAGGAGCGGGAACGGTGTACAGGAGGTGGGGAAAAAGAGAGAAATATATATTGGAAGGAAACGAGATGCAAATGTATTCGCTTGACGGTGAAGCAGCGGTTGGGCGAAAGTGTGCAGAAGGTCAGTCTCCATCAGCGACAGGTGATTACATATACGCACGAGACGCCGGAATTCAAGGTGGAGGTGAATTACCTGGCTAGGGATTTCAGGTTAGGTCGCCACCTTCTCGGCTTGACCCTGACTCGAGGTCCTCTCGCGTATCCTTCTTCGTGTTCGCTATCCTTGATCGATGGATGCTTCAACGGAGAACGCGTGCGCCTATATCCTGCGCGAATTTCACGGTTACCGCTTGTGCTACGTTCTCGTACGTTCACCGCAACAGAGTCTCTCTCTCTCTCTCTCTCTCTCTTTGTCTCCGAAAGAAAGACCAAAAGAATAGGAACTGCAACAATGTTTGGTGGAATGTCGATGGAGTCCTTGCGTGGAATACAAAAAAAGGACACGCAGAGTCTATTGTGCGGTTGGGTTGAACCTTTGCATTCCAATCAGCCGAGTTGCCACCGGGCAAATAAGCAGAAGTCGCGCTGGAAAATCTTTTGCCTCTTCTTCTTTCTGCTATCCTCGTTAATAAAAACTGCCGATTTGCGAACTACGAATTCAACCGACGAATCGTTTGCCTGGCTTCTTTAATTAATTGCGGTGCGGTGCTTTTTAGGCGAGATTATCTTTCGACGACTCGAAAGAACATTTTCGGATGATTCGAGTGACTTGGTGTTACTTCGAGAAGGAGGAAATTTGTCTTTAACCCTTTCAGAAGGAAAAGCTTAACGCTTACGATGGCATATTCGGTTGACGATGATTGTTCGCGCGTTAACTTCAATTATTTAATCTTGGTTGACGCTTTTGCGCTCTGTATTTCGAATTTACTCGTTTATTTGCTACAAACGAATCGTGGGCTTGTTCAGTGCAGAGCAATTAAATTTGAGCGTATCGGGTAACGATGATTGCGATGACTATTGTACGTCGAACCTACATACCATCATCTTAATACATTTACTTCTTTAAATACAATTCTAATTCTAATCCACTTGAGGAATTAATTCGTGTCGCTTTAATCGAAATGAGAATTGAATCGATGCAAATGATGCGAAGACTTGAGCATGAAATTTTGAGGAAAATCCCATTAATTTATCCCTTCATCGATGCATGGATTTTGGCAAATATTCATGAGAACGATTAACACAAACACCTGCTTATGCAAGTAAATATTCGAGTAAGTATTTAGTATTTAAGGCAAGGAAGTAAATTCTTCGAGTCTCTTAATTTTTACGACTTCCTAGAAGTGATCTATATTCGCACCGACGCGTTTCTAACCCGCTAATAAATAATAACGATAACGTGGCGTGGAAAAAATAGACTCGTACCGTTGTAGAATTTGGAGCATCGATCGTTGACGCGTAAAATGGTGTCCGACGCGACACAGTGGTTAAGTTAAAAAGAAAAAAAAATGATGCAGCATCGATAATTGAGAAGAGCGCGTTGGTTCTGCGAAGGATCGCTTAAACCGCGTTGTTTGCGCGTGGCCGATCTCCGTGAAGCGGAGGAGCCACGTGCTCGCGAAGTTAACTTAATTACGGCCAATTAAGCGTCAATTAACCGAGTAGCACACGGCCGGCTCGTCTGACTAGAACGGTGGACATCTACTGCGCGCGGAGCCGCGTGGCCGTCTGTCAAATTAATGACGGAGAGCGGAGCCAAACCCTATCTCTCTGATTCCGGCCAGAGAATCACGGCCCCTTTCTCTTCTCTCTGCCAACGAAAATTAATTAACAAATATTGCCGGCCGTCCCTCGTGTCGCATCTAATTTTAATAAAATCTCGCGACCGCCTCGCCGCGTGCAGCACTTTCCAAAAGGCAAATTAAACGCGCTTCAAACACCGAAGCGAAGGCGCACATATTCGTATTATTTTTCGCCTGACCAGAGAGAGAGAGAAAGAGAGAGGGGCTACGCGAAATTAATCGCTATTCAGAAGGCGCAAAGATGAATTTTTATCGCGGACACGCGACACGGAATATCAATGCCCGGGATCTTTATGCAGATTCGTGCTATTATTAACGAAATTAAAGGAACGGAATCCAGATGGCTTGCAGCGATCCCTTTAAATATAGTAATTACTACGCCACGTTGAATGCTTTATGTCATTTCGCGGGAACGCATAAAAATACGCTGTCTATCGATGATTGATTAATGTTAGTTGCAATTTAACCCTTTAAGGATTAATAGATATCGAGTAACCCAATAGTTTATCGCCAATTTTCCAGTCAACTTGCACGATTGAATTCCAAGTTCCTACGTTGCATTTATCGAAGAGCAATGCAGGGATTTGCGTTGCAATCTCTTCTTTCAATTACATTCTTGAATTTTAGGAAATCTAAATAGTCGTGGATGAATTGTTGCACTAATGCAACGTTGATTCTTAAACGGTTAAAGGCTTTCATCGAGAAACAGAAGCATTAACACTTTGCTAGATTTACCTTTTTCTTTGCGCCCTGTTTAGTTAGCACTGACTATATTAAGCTACCATTTAGTAGCTATCTAATGCGACTATAATCGTGCTACGGTAGTGAAAGGGTTAACAGATGCAAATTAAAGGGAAACGCGAGAACCACTAGAGAAGAATTGCTGCTTATAACGAAGGATTTTGGATCACACGAATTTCTTCTGCTTCTTTGCAATACTATTAACTTTCATCCAAATTGATGATCCTGTTCTATTTTGCTCTCACCATCCTCCATTTCGGCGAACGTACTGCGTTACATCGTTGAAAACGTAGACGTAAAACAGTATTCCCAAATGATAAATTGGCGCAATGAAGCGTGACCATATTTAACCAACAAAAACCGCACTTGTCGTGTTTGTAACTCGTGCGATTAAAACTTCTGCGTATTAAACTTCCTTGGTATTCGAAAATTTCAATAAATCGAAGCTTTTCAACTATTCCTTTAAGATCCGAGTTGCCTAGATTTTTAACTGTGCACACAGATTCTACCTTCCGCGTTTCAATCTACGCGTAAACTTGAACCACTTAAACGCGCGACGCGTCCGTTTTTCTTTGCGAAACGCGGACGCAACGATGTTGCGAAGAGAGCAGGGTACGGTTAAAAATTAGCGGGCAAGTTCTGTTGTAAGTCGATAGCAGGAAATGAAGTCGTCGACGCCAGGGGAACGCGCGTTCTCGGGCACACGCTTCCTTTTTGCATCGGGAGAGCCCGGCGAGATCACTGACACTCGCTGGATGAGAGGTCGGGTCCGCGCAATAATTAATCATTCGTCTCCGAAGCAGCGGCAAAAAACGGACAGCCGTGACGCGGACGGGCTACGAATACCAACAACACGTCGTGAACGAAAACACTGACAAATACAACAACAACAACAACGCCGCGCCGGTAAGAAACCATTCCTAAGAATAGTCGCTCGTATTCCAGATACGCAGAGCGAGTGTGTCGCGCGAAACCAAACGAAAGGAAAGGAAAGGAAAGAGAGAGAGAAAAGGGAAAAGAGTAGCGTGTGCACGTGTAAGGAAAAAAGAGGAGACACGGCCGAGGCTCGGGCCACGGTTACCAGTTTTTTTTTGCCCCTGCTCGATGGATCGAGAGCAAAAAGAAGAGGAAAAAGTCGAGAACAACTACTTTTTTCCGAGCTACACGTTTTTTTCTTCGCCGCGAGCTAGCTCGGAGGAAGATAGCGGCATGCGGCGAGCATCAGAGCGTCTCCCTCTGGTCGTAACTTTTTTTTTTTTTCTTCGCCTTGTCTCGTTGACTGGCGTGGACAAAAAACGCGGCATGTCCTTCTAAGAGGAAATTCTATACCGTGTATGAGGAGGGTCGTAATAGTTCGTGGAACTCCGAGCGCGAAAGAATGGCCTGCGGAATCGTCAATGGGGAAATCCGAGACTTTAAGAGATAAATACATACGTACATGTATTCGTATCGAAAGTTTTACTACGAGCTACGCGCCGCGACAAATGTTTCGAGATATTTATGGGCAATTTAAATGGGCGAAAGAAACATGGAACACGCGTCACGCGTAAAAGTATACATATGTGCTCGAGTTGTCGATGAATTGTCGGGGACTTTTAAAACAACACGGTGAAACTTTACGCTTACTACTTTACGCTGATGTAGCATTTATGCCGCGAATGTTTACATACTTCGGGTTAATATGTTTACGCGTTTACGTATTTAAATGCGCGAAGAAGTACGGAACACGTGTGCTACGGTAAAAATATATCCGCTCCAATTGTCAATGGAAGATTGAGACTTGCTAAACAACTTATCGAAACTTTACGCTGCCTGCTCTACTCTACGCTACTACGAATTCTAGGAGTAAAATAAATACGTCAAGCGACTCGCGAAATTAATCGCACGATAAATAGACTGAGAGGATTTTTATGCAGACTCGTGTCTGAAAGAAGTTGTAACTAAAACTTAGCACGAATATGTTGTAAGGCTTCGGAGTAAAGGGTAAAAAAAAAGAAAAAAGAGAGAAGAGTCAGAGGTTGCTGGTCTGAAAGGCAGCAAAGAGAGTTGGAAGCGGGAGCAGCGGTGGTTGATCGAGTGCCTCTTTATCCAAACAAAACAGCTTGGGACAAAGATTCCCACGGAAATCAATTAACCGTAGCCACGATACGAGTCCTGCCACTCTCTATCGACGATCTCTCTTTTTAGTCGGCGAGGCAGCAGCTTCCCGATTCCATTTCCACCACGTGCTGGTTAATGAAGCGGCACCGAAAGGAACCGGAAAGAATTCAGGTGGAGAGAGGCTCGAGGCGAAGAAGAGGAGAGCAAAGCAAAGGCACGGCAAAGGAACGCGTGGTGCCGCGGTGAGAGACAGAGAGAAACGGGGCTGGGAGAAGAGCTTAAAGCCAATGGGGCGACAAAAGTCAGCGCCGCTAAAAGCGCCACGGACTGCCGGTAGGCGCATGAATAATAATCTGTGATTAATAGAGCGCTAAGCTGCCGGTGACTCGCGGCATGAATGGCCGTAGTACTATTAAGCGGCCTCTATATCATACCTATGGCGATACACTGTAGTTTCGTGTTATTACATCACCAGGACCGACTTCGCCCATCCTATCGTACCATACACACATACGCACACCCTAAAAGCTATTTACTCTCCCCGTCTTTTACGAATCTTTAACTAAACTTTAGCGTTCCCGTTAATCGTAGTCGTCGGGGGAGGTTCGAACTTTTTCATTTGAGAATCTCTCGATTTTTGGCGCTGAATCCGGGCTTTTAGAATTGAAATAGTCGAATTACAGGTTTCAGCGAATTTCTAAACATTCGAATATCAAAGCGTAAGGGATTCCAAGTGATTAGGTTGTTAAACTTGGGGATGGATTTTCATATCTTTTGGTTTGGTACTAGTAGCATTTGAAGTTCTAAGTCTTTGAATTTCCAAGCAGGCGAATTCGAAGCTGTCACATTTCTAAGCATTCGAATTCTAAGCTATTAGATTTCTACTCTATTATATTTCTAAGCATTAGAATTCTAAGCTACTACATTTCTAAGCATTCGAATTCTAAGCTATTACACTTCGAAGCATTAGAATTTGCAAGCATTCGAATTCTAAGCCTTTGGATTTGCTTCCCTTTCGACTTGAATTTAAAGCCACCAAATTCGAAAGTATTCGAATTCTAAGTCATCGAATTCCCAATCATTCGTATTCCCATCCACCAAGTTTTCAATCATTAGAATTCCAATGTATAAAGTTTACCAAGCCTTCGAATTTTCAAGCAGTCAACTTCTAAAAGCTATCCAAATTTCATACGCTTGAATTTAACGCTACAAAATATGGAAGCTAATGAAGATCTAAGCGTTTCAATTTTATAATCTTCACCTTTCTAAATATTCCAATGCCAAGCCTACATTATTTTTTAAGTATTCCAGTTGCAAGCTACTAAAATCCAAGCCGTCAAATTTCCACCCCTTTGAAAGTCGAAGCTTCTAAATTTCGAAATCTACCACCTTGTAAACAATCGAAGTCTTGAAATTTGCAAGCATTCGAGAACTGTTAAACGTTCGAATTTCCAGTCCTTTAAATATCGAAACACACGGGATTTCCAAGCCTACGCGTTTGATTTCCGTGCTATTTCGGTAGGGGAACTGAAGTTGCAACAGCGATCGCGTTTAACAAGCGTTCGATGTAGGCTAAAAATTAGCGAATGATCGGGAATGCAAATGCTGTGAAATCGAGGGCACGCGAAATCCGGTAATAAATTGTTTTTGCCGATTAATTTTGGGGAACAAGAGAGGGCTCGATCGATGGGAATCATTTACGTTGTAAAACACGACGCGCGTCGAACAATTCACTGCAACTGTGAATGAACCTAAATGTTGTTACCACTGCAATTACAATCGCAAACAGACGGAGTGCGCATTAAGTTATAATTATGTCTAAATGCCGCGGTAAATTGCTCCGTTTTATTGGACGATTTGCCACACGCGACAAATGTTTGTCAAAATAATGCACGATAACGTAATTTGCGGCTCCCGATGCCAACATGCACGCAGCCAACTTTCCAACCATCCGAAAGAAAATTAAACCCCATCTTTTCACCGCTCACATTTTTTCCCGCTTTCGTGTGATTCGGTAAAGTCAATGCAACAAATAATTAATCTAGTCATGAAAACTTGACCAATCATTCGTTAAAATTCTTCTACGCTCTTTTCTTTTAAGTCACAATAATACGTCTATTATTTTTAGTCTATATTGCACCTTAATCGATGGTAGAAAATATCTAAATATTTCCATGCGCACCACTTGATAAAGTAATACAAATTATCCTCGTCTATGCATCAAATACGCATTTCAATTTAGTAGTCTACTAATTAAGTAGTTGGATAATGAAACTCGGAGCAACAAAAATTACGATCTACACAGCGATGAAAGAATTGACTGCGATCATTTTTCCATCGATTTTAGTCAGAAAATTATTGGCACCGTTCGCATCACTTTAACAAATCTGACATAATGCAATATTTGATATTTAAAATAATGAATTCAAATCTTGTTGGCATCCATTCTATTATTTTAAATATTCAACTATCATTAATATCCTATTACTTTAAATACGCTGCAATATTTGGATACTTTTCCATCAAATTTATTTCGCAGCTCGACTTTATCAGTGCTTAACGAAAGATTCGACTATACCTACAAGAATCGTGTATTTAACCATTTGCGGACGACGAATAATGAAACTTAAAAAGAGTATTTTGACTTCGAATTCCAAATCGTTACATTTCTAAGCTTGCGAATTCCAGGTGAAACAAATTCCCAAAATTTCGGAGCGTTCGTCAACGATATCGATTGAAATTTTCTGCTTTAACAGTGAAAGGTGCGTCGACAAAACCAGAGAAATGGCGATTATTTGCAGGATACTCGTCCGCAAAGGGTTAACGTACAAATTCATCGCTTTTTTCAACAACAACAAAAAACCTACGCACAAAAACATGCTTTGCTATCCTTTCATTTTTTTTTGTTTTGTTCGCATCTCCGATAGTTTCCCGCGTGCGCCAATAATTTCGTGCCTCTCTCTGTACATGTTTTCGCGATCCGGCGGATTTTTATCGCATTCCAGCGTTTCTCCATCAAGGATATACGTTTTTCCGCGAAGAACAATTCAACTTTTTCCGGTGGCATTATCCGCGTACACGTATGTAACATATGAAAAGCCGTGCTTTTATTACCCCTCTCCCCTGCCTCCCTCCTATCCCGCCTTTTCCCCCATTGATCACATTCCGCAAAAACCTTTTCAATCTCGAAGCGCGCGAGTCGGCGCGAAATCACCTTACATTACCGCAATCATCATCAAGAATAGAGGGAACGGGCGTAGGGACTAACAGTTCCTAGCAAACTACCTAAGCCTGGCGGAATATAAAAAAAAAAAGAAAAAGTGCATTCAATCGCGATGTTATTCAGCAAGAAAAACATCGGGAACATTAACCCCGGCCGGTTAATCGCGTCATCAGTCATTCCACGTCATCGTTTAGGCGCCACCTAATTGGCACTCCGGGCTTTCCCTCGCAGCGATTTGCCGTATTTCACTTTCTTGCCCCGCAAATTGTTTGTTCTTATCGGTGACAAGCAGATTTCGCGTCGATACAGTTCGCGTGAAACTTTCTTGCCTAAGCGAAAACTCCCTCTCGTTAATCTCAATTCCTTAATTGACCGCGCGGTGTCCCATTAGTTAACCAACGGAGCACGCTATCGGGCAATTAGACATTCGTGAAAAATCACTGGAGCCAGCGCTGCGGGTGATCCGCTTGATAAATCACGATAACGCGATACCAACCCGGCCAACCTGCGCTCAGCAATGCTGCAGCTCTAACGCTACTTAGACGCTGCAACGTCCACTCTTAACCCTTTCCTGGACCACGGGTCAATTTTGCAAGATGCACACTTGCAATCGAAGAGTTTTCCAGAGTTTCTCGGGACTTCAGTTACCGTACAACGATTGATATTTACATATTTAAAACAGAGAACTATTGGCGATATACGTGGGACACGCGTGGCCAGCCTTCGTATTTTATAAAAAGCGAACTAAAGTAGTGAAGCATAATCCGTTGAAATTCCAAAGTCTTTTTTGCTTGCGTAAGAAGAGTTAACGAAATCCTTCTTTGGTAAATCGCGTTCGATTAATCGTTTCGGGGCTGAATTGAACGACGATGCGAACGATACTACTTGCAAACGGTTCCAAGTGGTATGAGAATTCGGGGAAAGGGTTGCAAAAGTTCTAGGCTCATTCGTTATGAATTGAGAAAGTTGGTGAATACTTTGAAAGCCAAGGAGATTAACACTAGCTTTATGGACATCGATTGTACAATTAAATAGGTTTCTGGGAAAACAAAGTATACCGTATATAAGTATTCGAAGTATTTGGAAGATCGAAGGGTAAAAATCATCGTATCGATGAACCCCTTGCCGTACAAAATTTCTCAAAGACTATTCATTGGGACACTTGTTGTTTTCTATTTTAACGATGCGTCGAGTGCTAGTCCACTAAAATATTGTACCTATTTTCTTCTTCAATAGTCTTCGTTCTTACAAATCGAAGTTGTTATTGGAATTAAAGTTAAAGTGTATTAAAAAAAATACAGTATACTGTTACTTTAGTTAGATCATATTTTGCATCGCGAGTGCGACTCATTATTACACGGCAAGTGGTTAAAGCAAACGTAAAAGCAGTGATCAACTTATGCTAGCATACGTGCCGATAATTATGAAAAGTGGTCTAATCGGTATACATATTTCTTGTTTCGATATACAGACCATTTTCATAATTAACGCTAAACGAATTCCATGTAACGTTGAAAGAACAAGCACTATCCAACGGTTCATTTTTCACGATATCGTAAGACGTGCATTGAATTAATTTAGTTGAACACAATGCAATATATAGTAACTGAAAAGCTCATTTTTTTCCTTAAATTTTGACTTAGACCACTTTCATAATCACGATCGCATGCGTAGATAATAAAATGATCGTAAGGCAAGGGTTTAACCCTTTGCGGACGAGTGTCGGCAAATAGCCGCCCAAACATTTTCGATTTCCTGGATAAGCGTCGATTTTCGGAGGAAGAAATCTGGATTAGTGACGCTACTAGACACATTTAATAATAATTGGGCGAATATTCGTAATTCTGTCCGTAACGAACTCGTAACCGAGTACAAATTTATTAAGCATCACTTTTCCTCGTCTGCAAAGGGTTAACTCCTATCCTAAACTGTAAACTAATGAAACGCGCAGATGTCTCGATTCATCAAGAATTCCCCAAATATCCCGCAGCGTTTCAACCCGCAAGCAATTCTCTCACTTTTCACCGCCGCTATTTTTCCCAAATCCAAGCCATCCTCTACGTCCCGTCTTCGCCTGGTCTCGAACCATTAACAATAGTCGTCGCGTCGCACGCAGAAGGGTTAACTTTCCCCGCCGCAAACTCGAGTACGAGGGGGAAGCGGAGAAAAGGAGCGCGTAGAAGAGCCGGAGGAACGTAATTTCGGTTCCAACCGTGACCACGGTCATCGGCTGGCGGTTCGCCTACGTAATACGTAGTAGTACGTATAAGTGGTAGGTAGGTATGCGCAAACAGCAAACAAGAAGTAGCTACCGGCTGCCTTCCACAGGTGGTCGGGTCACGAACTGACCCCACTCCAACATCCCTCTTCACTCTCTCGCTCTTGCAGTGTGTTTCCCTCTCTTGCTTCAACGTTCACTTCCTTTTCTCTCTCTCTCTCCCTCTGTTGCCCGCGACTCTCTCGAGTCCTGCTTGACCCGTGGCACGTCAGGTTAGCTGTGTAGGTCGCCAGTAGGTCGACCGAGAGAGGTGGAAGGAAGGAGAGAAGGTGAACTCGCGAGTGGCCACGTCGATTCGTAACGCAGACACGCCGTAAAGCCCGACGTTTTAGCCACTTCCTGGCGCCGCCGGGGTAGTTCCCTTCTCCTCGCGCCTGTCCATCTTCTTCCTTTCCTTCGAGTCTGCATGCCACGCGGGAAAAGCTTCTTCTCCTTTTTCTTTTCTTCACCTCCTCGTTGCTTTACTTTCGAGAGCGCGATGCAAGAACGAAGTGTTTGGGGTTTCGTTTCGTCGTCGGTTTAACCCTTTGGTTAAAAGGGACAGATGCGCGTGGACTGTCGTAAATTAGGCCATTGGTTGCTAACGTTCTTAGCAATGCTTGCACGCGATTGCAACGGCGAAGCGTTTGGGGAAATGTGTGTGTATAATTATGCTTAATTATGCTTGCAGAAATGCGAATTTACGTAGAAATCCGTTCAGAGGTTGCGAAGCAAGTGACGACGAAATTAGCTAGCATACGTAGGTGTATAATAATCGTAGGACAAGGGGTTAATCGTGTTCAATCCGCCGAAAATATCCAAAACGGAAACTCTTCTGTTACGGCACGGATTCAACGAAAACGCGCCCCAGTAAGGGTGGAATTTAACTTGAACTCGGATCTTTACTTCGTACTACAAGATCAGAGATTATTAAATAAAAATTGCCTGCAATATTCGAACGATTTGTTCGATATCGCGACGCGATATAGAAATAGCGATCGACTGATGCTAGCCTAAGTGGGTAAATAATCGCAGGAGAAGGGGTTAATTTGCGAGGCGATCGAAAAGGAAGGGTTAGACGGCGATTGAGTCGTTGGAGCGGGAATCTCGAGCAAGGGGGGATATTTTGATTCTTGGCATTAAAGATCCGCGCTGGCAATTTGGTCACCCGCCAGAGGAATTTTACCACGGCTAGCGTAGTATCGCGCAATGTCACTCGTAACATTTGCACGCCTCGTCTAGGCAGAATTTACGATCACACCGTAAGACTCCCCCGAGTGGCTTGGCTTGCGTAACAGCCGAGGTCTAGTAAACTTTAACAGGAAGTCAAGGTCGTAGTAGGTTGGAAGTTTACGAGCTGCAACTTCCAGCCCCTAATCTTTCCGTGGAAAAAAATAAATCGATCCCCGCTTCGGGCGAAACCGAGACGCTCTCGAAGCTGATCGCCAACGCGGTCCATTCCTTTTAACCCTTTCACCACTACACCTACGTATACGTAGCCGTTTTTTTTTAATAGAGTTTACAAATTCGGGTCACTTGGAACGATGCAAACGTATACAATAATAGTGTTACGGTAAAAAGAATGGGAATGATAACGAGGAACGTTCACCAAATGTGAATTTAGTTAGAATTGTAATGATCAATAGATATAACGATACTGGAATTGAAAACCATATATACGAGATACTTGTAAAGTAGATTCAGACTTCCTAAGATTACTTAGCACTCAAAGGGTTAAACAGAGACTTGATATCGACGTAATTTCGATGCAGGCAATATTCTGGTATTTGAAAATCATGCTACAGATTTTAAAAGAATCTTGAAAACATTGTACCGAAATAGAAGAATCGAAAGAAATGCAGGTAAATATTCCAGGTATTTCCGTGTATTTTGGTTTCTATAGAGATTCCGAAAGATACGACCGAAAAACGCCGTTAAGTCCGGTTTTAAAAGCTGATCTAATATCCTCATTGGGTGGGATTATCCTAATCAGCTGAAATTAGAGTGACGCAATTTGAATGGACGCTAACAAGTCTAATTGTAGACTTCACGGTATGCGAGAGGGTATTCAGATGAAAATACGTCCTACATTGTAGCAAGTGGGTTCATCGCATTGAAAAGCTCGTAATTAGGTAACCGAAGTAACGAGAGCCCATAGCGGAAGAGAGCTCGAGCGAATGCAATTGCGGCCCTGTGTGTATTTACCCACCGGCAAATGGTACAAATATTAACATCGAAAATGGAGGAGCAGGACGAAGAGGAGGAGGAGGAGGAGGAGAAGAAGAAGAAGAAGAAGAAGAAGAAGAAGAAGAGAATCTGTAAAAGCTGTTAGCGACTTTTCCTAATGCCTGTGCGCGCAACTAAATAAAGATTATATCTTGTCGGGCGCGCCTTTATTACCCGCGATGTTACACTAATTCCAAACGTGTTCCCTCGGACGAGGATTTAAATTCTCATCATAGTGCCTACGCGAGCAACTAAATAAAGATTACACCTTTTTCTTCTACCCCGCAACCTTTATCGCGCCACGTTACGCTAATTCCGAATGCGTTTGCCCGGCGAATTTAAACTCCCGTCGTATTTCTGTGGCTGCGGGGCAAAGCGAGCCGCGTGTCGCGAAAAATAGACGTTCATACGCTAATCGAGCACCGGAGCATAGGAAAAAAGGAAGTGGAATTATTATTCGTATGCTGAGAAGATGAATTCGATCCGATCGAAGTGTAATATTTAGCACGCGTCTTCGAAACAGGACTCGATAAGTATTATCCCTTTGCACTCTGTTGGCGCTTCTACGGCGACATACATCAATTTTCTCGTAATTCAAGATTTAAGATTTCTATTCATTTCTACTAACTCGATTTCTATTTCTTTCAAAACAAAGCAAATTAAAGACTACTCTTCCTATTTCCGAAGTACAGAATAACACTAAATTCTCATAAGATCCAGAAAAGAGTAGTCAAGTTACCGGTAGATTATATTATTAAAATAGTTTTCGAGTGCAAAGGGTTATAATATATCGATTACAATTCTTAAAACAAGTATTAAGAAACTTTGCTTTCGAATAATCGTTACGAAGAACCGAAACTTCTTGGTACGATTTCAGCTGCTCTTTAACATTTCGAATACTTAAAAGAAGACATCACGAGGGTAGGAGTTTAATTTTTGTACATTTTCTTCTAAACAAATGGAAGAAGATTCGAGCCGTGCCCAATTTCAACTTCGAACTAAATCGGTGTCCACGAAATGATCGTAACACGTCTTTTGTGTCTTTTAAACATTTAAAGTCGGATGTGTACGAAGACTTCCTGTTGCCTTGCAAACCAAACAGATTTATCCAATGAACCTTTCTTGCATCTCTTTGCCGCGCTACGTGTTCAACCCTTTCGCTAAGACGAAGTTTCCGATCGACGTGTTAATGTTGCACAGGACAATCGAGTCGCTAGTTTATAGCGTAACATCTACTAGCAAATTGTTACATCTTTATCCAACTAACATTTAACGTAGAAACGTCGAACCGTGCTACTAGATTAGGATAAAGTTCCAACGAGTACAGGTCTCCGACTAAGCTGAAATTTGGGAGGAAAATTTAAGTAAATTCTTCGATAGTTTCCAAGATATCAATTAGAATGGCACGTTGAATTTCGCCTACGCGGCCAAGGTTTCTTAATCAGCGCAAAATTTCCGCGAACAAGACTTCGATATCGAAAGGATTACCACCCAATGGCCAAATTTTTCCGTTACCCAAGAGGAAGCTCGCGAGGAAACGGAGCAGCGGTGAAACACGTAGAGGATAGTTATTATTGCATTCACGGATTACTAATCCACGGTTGGGGTCCGAGACGCGGCATTGAACGCGTTCCGTTGGAGCACAAATGGTCCAGGGGAAACGTTTCGAAGCACTGCCAGGAGAGAAGTCTGAACGCGCGGAAAGGCAAGGCGAGGGAAGAGAACCCGGGTTGCATCGCACGGTTGCCCGGTTGCTTTCAGTCGTAGGATGCTGAAGGCACTGCGGTTGCCATGGCAACCCACCACCGCCGCAGCCCGATGTAATTATTTGAAAAACGCCCGCCGCAGCCCCATCCTCCGCCTACCACCCCCCGGGGGGGTTGCTGGTGGTACAGGGCGGTGCAAAAGTAGCCGACAGTCTTTTGCATCCCCCGGCCAATCGAACGCGTATCGTCGTTACAGAGTTTGTTGGAGAGTTCTAATCTCCCGCTCTATGGCGACTAATAGTGTTGGGATGGCGGAGGAAAGCTTTCCGGTTGCTTTCTTCTTCCGACTGTGTGGTCTACGGCGATCCTGAATGCGTCGAGTGTCACCCAGAGTATCCGAATAATCGTGTGAACCGATCCATTAAATAAACAACAGAGTTAACCCTTTGCGGTGCGGCATATAAGAAACTTAAACCTTAAAAGGCTGCAGAGCCAACGCATCGAGAGGGTTGGTCTGCGAAGTAGTTTGGAACGGTACGAAATACGTCGTACGTGTATCTTGATCTCTAGATCAGAAATCCGACTGATTATTGTTGTTGTTGTTGTTGGGAAATTCTAATCTCCCGCTTTGCGTTCGATGATCATAGAAAGTAACATTTGGATTGTTAATTGAGAAATGGTCTGAATTATTTGTGCCAATAAGCGACTGCTAAATCTGAGCTATCCGTTACAAATGATAACAATTATATTTCGTAATTCGCTAGCATTCTAGGTGTTGATGTATCTTCAGTTACGATAAACGCTTAGCAATTTTCCTACAAGATGCAACAGTAACACGTTTCCCACGTGCTTTTCCTTTCTAATAGAAACGTCTTACTATTCTCCGTTGTTCCGGATAAGCTTGCGTTGCGTATCGAAGAAATTTCTATCGCTGTCAACGAAATAATTGCGCGTACAAAGGCTATAGAATTGAATAACTAACTACCCCGCTTTATTTAACTTTCCCCTGCTACAAATTCGTATCCAATTAAATGTACTAAACACGACTATAGTACGATACGGTAGAATAATTTTCCGTTTCTTTCATTCTAGCATTCCAATTGCCTTCGAAATTTGACTAACTTCCGATGGAATAATATAAAATCTAACCCGAATATTCGCGGATAGCGGAACGATTGCAAAGCAAGGGGTTAAAACCATGACCCGTCGCGCGTCGCCGCGTTTGGATACTTGACGACTCAGCGAAAGATACTCCCGAATGCCGAGAGGCTCGGGAAAAGAAGCAAGAATGCCGAAATCCCTTGAATTTTTGCGCGGATCGTTGGAATTGTACCAAAGTGAAAATAACGAGACGTCTTCGACGGTTAAAAGAATTACAACGGGACCGCTGTGAGCGTTGCAATTCTAAAGACAATTCTTAGAGCCTAGGGCGGTATTCAAATTTAGAGGCAGAGAAAACGCGCGCGAGAGACGGGGCTGAACTTGACGTATTAATATTCATGCGTCTTGAAAGGAAGAGGCCGGGGTTTTTTTTTTTTTCCAAGTCGGTAAGTATTCGGGTCGGATATTTCTCGGGGGAAAATTCGCGGGCCGAAGCAAAGAGTCCTCGGGAACAGGCGGCACGCGAGGGACGATCACGTCGACTGGTAAATGCCAGTTGCGAACAACAACCCCGCGCGCAATGTTTCCCCTTTCAACAAATCATCGAGACGAATCGTCGGACCTCACGAACGAACCCCATAATCGTTTGTACGCCTCTACGGGGCTCAGATTAAATCCGAATCTCCGCGTGGAACATCTCTATCGGCTCCATTTCCACCGTTGCCCATTCTTTCGAGCTCCGATATTAGCTCCGTGGCTTCTTCGTAAGCGTAAACTAACTTGGTAGGTGGAAATTTATTGCTTCGCATTTGGGAAACAAGTGTTAGGCGCAACAGGAGATAATTGATTATTTTTAAATGGATCGATGAATTTGGTTCATCGAGGGACGATGTTTTAGGTTGCAAAGTCGGTGCAAAATAAGTGCAATGGATTGCAGAAGAACAACAATTATACTTCAGATAGGAACGATGTAAAGTAGTCCACTATTTTTAAATGGATCAATGAATTTGGTTCATCGAGAGACGAAGTTTTATACTGCACAGTCGGTGCAAAATAAGTGCAATGGATTGCAGAAGAACAACAATTATACTTCAGATAGGAACGATGTAAAGTAGTCCACTATTTTGAAATGGATCAATAAATTTGGTTCATCGAGAGACGAAGTTTTATACTGCAAAGTCGGTGCAAAATAAGTGCAATGGATTGCAGAAGAACAACAGTTGCAATGGAGATAGAAACCACGTAAAGTAGTCCACTATTATTAAATGGATCAATGAATTTGTTTCATCGAGAGACGAAGTTTTATACTGCAAAGTCGGTGCAAAATAAGTGCAATGGATTGCAGAAGAACAACAATTATACTTCAGATAGGAACGATGTAAAGTAGTCCACTATTTTTAAATGGATCAATGAATTTGGTTCATCGAGAGACGATGTTTTACGTTGCAAAGTCGGTGCAAAATAAGTGCAATGGATTGCAGAAGAACAACAATTAGACTTCAGATAGGAACGATGTAAAGTAGTCCACTATTTTTAAATGGATCGATGAATTTGATTCATCGAAAGATGAAGGTTTAGATGACAAAGTCAGTGCAGAATAAGTGCAATGGGTTGCAGAAGAACAACAGTTGCACTGGAGATAGAAACCACGTAAAGTAGTCCACTATTATTAAATGGATCAATGAATTTGTTTCATCGAGAGACGAAGTTTCACACTGCAAAGTCGGTGTAAAATAAGCGCGATTAAAAAGCAAACGGTTCAAATGTTGCCGTGTAAATAACAGAATGTAAAACAACGTTTCTTAACTCCAATTTCCTTTTCGCGAATTCGACTTCCACTTACCAAGTTGCTTCGAACGCACCTTTCTCGAAAAAAAATCTACCGAATGCAGAGGTTTACAATACGGAGGGAACATTAGCAAAAAAGTATCGCAGGGCAATGAAGATTGCTCGAAGAAGCTGGCTAAAGAGAAACCGATGAACACAGATGAGTCAATTTGGATTTCGATGCAACTTCTCCTGAAAGTTTTGGCAAGAATTCAACGCAGCGGGAGCCGAAAAATGATACAAGCTTTTAGTTGTTCGAAAGGTTTATCAGGTATCGGGGCAGAGATACCCCTTTATTCTTGCTGCGAAATCGCGAAAGTTTTACGCGTTGCTGGCCCCGGATCCCCCGGCCAGCTTTTAGGAATGTAAAGTGCTGGTATTTTTCGAGATATTCGCCGCGGAGTTCCCGGAATATTCAACGTTAGATTTCTGCCGGCAGAAAGAGAAGGGGGCCAGGGGGGAGGGGAATGGCAGCCAATCGTGCAGCAATTTGCTCCGCAATAACGGAATGACGTACAGCGATTAAAATGCCGGCAATTAAAGAACGGCCGAGAGAAATGGGCGCCGCGCGGAGAACAAGATTTTAAGTGGCTGTCGCGGTTCGTAGACGTCGTAGGTATCGTTGTCCGATAAAACTGGTAGCTTGCCGAGATAATAATATACACACCGGGCAAACGGCAACACGATGGAATATATATATATATATATGTTGTATATGTTGCGGCCGGTTAATGAATTCGTAACGCGTGCCCCCCGTGATTGCCACGCACCAATAACGCATAAAACGTCTTCCGGAAACGGTTATCGATATGAATCAATTAAACTGCGCGAGACTTCCACGTACCTGCTATCTCCGCGGCAAGAATCTGTCCGAGCTCTTGCGAGGAACGTTAAACAATACACCTTCAATTGGTCAAATTAAACGTGTATACGTTTGCGCCGCGATATTTATCGACGCGGAAGAATCTCGGTTAAAATTGCGGATAACTTTGGGAAGACGAAATCTGGAGCTCAAAGCTGGACTGACTTAACTTTAATATTATTGTAGTTCGATTAACCATTTCAGCCATAAGCAGCACTTTTATTCGTGCTCGTTGCATTTCCAATTAGAACTATACGTGAATTAGTGCAAGAATTATTATTGTCCGTTAATGTAGTCCTATTAACTGTTTCAGCAATAAGCAACACGTTCGTTTGAACTCGTTGCATTTCCAATTAGAGCTACATGTGAATTAGTCCAAGAATTATTGTCCACTAATGTAGTCCTATTAGCAATTTCAACAATAAGCAGCACGTTCATTTGAACTCGTTGCATTTCCAACTAGAGCTACACGTGAATTAGTCCAAGAATTATTGTCCACTAATATAGTCCTATCAGCTATTTTAGAAATAAGCAGCGATTACTGCTTACTTTACTTAGCTCTTAACTACTATTGTTCGTCTGCGAGACTGCCAATAAATTATCGGTTTAACTCGGATGATTTACGAGTTTCTTAGTCTCGATACAACGTACGAATTCCTCCGCGTAATTCCCCAAAAAATCAACCATTCCCATTTGCACGCTACGAAACACGATTGCCTTTCATTCGTGCTACAATTTATTTCTCATTTTCCGTTTTCACTTTTAATCCGGTAGCGGCCGATAACTGATAAACTGCAGCGCATAGTTCCTCTTTCTGTGCAGAACGATTAACCTAACTCGAAGCTACGATTCGAGGACGTTCGCATGGGGTACGACGCGACGGTAAGAAGTTGCTAAAAGCACGGGAAGAAACTACGGTCGCGCGAATCAGTCGGCGAAATGCGTGGCATGAAAAGTGCGAAACACAGCTCTTGATTGAGAGTGTACGCGCGTTGCACCCCTTTGCCTACCCTTCATGTCTACCTGAATACTCAAGGGTGTACATAATGCGACTGTCGGGAGTCAAAAAATCGTGAACAGGCGCAAATACGCGGAGAATTTATCCACGGGAAGAAGGGAGAATTAAAAAGGGTCATAATTAGAGTCGCGAGATTTTTCTTTTTTTAAGACAATCCGTGAAAATCGAGGGGATTTGATGAACCGAGGGCCAACGATTCTAATTAAAATTCTAAGTTCTCGCTCGCGACGCGGTTGGGAAAAAGCGACGAAGAGGAGGGGGGTGGAAGAGGAAGAAATGGTGCGTGCAAACGCGCAACGCTTGTAACTCCACGCGCATCGTAATTTTACACAGTTTTGATTGCCGCGACAAAAGAATGGAAATATAACGAGGCAAACTTATCAATTTAATTGCTTCATTGATTCCGGCGCCGGCGACTGTGCGGCGCAACATCATTATTTTTAATGCACCCGTCTAGTGGTCATAAATAATGAGGGGAGCTGTTTTGTTTAAAATTACATTCGGTCGGGATTATTCGGTCGTTCTGGAATACCATGCCGCGTAAAAATGGATGCCGCCTGTGTGACGCAACCGGCGGTAAATCGAGCCACCGAGGATTTATCTGACTTCGGAGAAATCCGCGTTAATAAGCGGTCTATTAATAATAGATGCACGCGAAATACGTAAGAAACGTAGCTAGGCGCCCCGTCCGTGTTCGCGAAATACCTACGCAGGCGTGCATGAAACGTATGCAGATACGCTGCAAGAAATATGTAGCATGCATTTTTTATACACAGGTATACTGTATTTTAATCCACGGTAATTGATTACGATTTGCATTAGAATAAACGGCAAGCTATTATTCTATGCTCGCTTTTTTATCTTTACGAGTTGTCTAGCATTGATTTATACGCTTAGAATCGTAACTGTGCAAAGGAAAACTGTTCCCAACCCTTTAACGATCTTTGGATCATTTTCAATCCAAACGTACTTCTATTCTTGCAAAGAATTTCCTAGCTTCGAGAGAAACGTAGAAGAACTGTAATTAATATGTACAATATATTATTTTCTTGCGCCGTAAGTTTTATATTTAACCTTATATTTAACTCTGTTGCTTGTCCTTTCGCCATTAACTAACGTGCAATTTTCGTTCAATAAAAGCACGGCTACGTTCTTGCTCCGATTAGAAGCTAAATTAATCAACGGAGAAGCGTTGTTCGAAAACTATTCCGATCGCAAACAGTCGATATCTTAATGATACGCGGAACGAAGTCGCATCTGCGTGCAACTCGATATCGGTTAGATGTAAGCGCGCTCACTCCGTTAATCAAAAGGGGAAAAAAAAGAAGATCGGCGAGGCCGAGGCGGAGAAGGCATTCGAATACTTTTAAGACGAATCCACAATACTCGATCGGCACGGATCGCGAGGTGCGGTTGCAGAATAAAAAAAAAACCCCCAAAAAAAACGAAAAGGTTGAAATTCTAGTTATAACGGGTCAGAGAATATTTTTAAAAGTCTGGCAGAAGACCGGGCTCCAGGTTGCGTTCACGTGATTCGCAATTACAACGGTACATCCAATTACGGACGTGTTAATGAGTGCCGAGTGAAATCCGCAACGGTAGAACGGGCAGAATCGCCTCCCTCCGATTGACAATCCAAGGAGGATCTCTTTTTAGAAGACGCCACCACCGCGCCGTCGAAAATTAAATCCCAAGTATGGAGAAGGTACCAACAATCGAACCAAGTGTGCACGAGCCGAGTTTCGAGAACTCGAAGCTTCGCGCTACATTCGTGTGACTCGAAACTCTCGAGAACTCGGCGAATAATAATTGGAATGCGAATTCTTATGCGTTCACTCGCTCTGGTAATTCAATCGCTGCTCGATCGAACGGAATCTTCGCGATTGTTTCAAGCCTCGATACCGAACATTTTTAACATAGATCTCGCTACTATTGAAACAATACATTGTGGAAGAAATGTCCAACAATGAGAATCTAATACGATATCGACGTATCTTTGGAAGAACGCAAAGAATCGTTAAAGGAAACCATGAAAATAAGTTTCGTTTAATTATTAGGTGTATCGATAAGTGACCTACTATTTTTAAATAGGTTTAATGTGAATCTATTTGATCGAAAGAATAAGCTTCCTATTAAATAGGAATTTATAGATTGCTCCCAAAAAGAATACAGGAAATAAAATCAATTGTATTCAAGATCAAGGTAAGTATCTAACTTTGACAAAAATAAACATCTGCTAAATAAAACGAAGATTATTCATTGATACGCCTAAGTAGATTCGCCAAACGATTCAATTCTCCCCAAGAAATTTAACCGAACTTTAATTCCCAACAAACTTCATTCTCCTCGCAAACGAAATCAAAAAAACAGAGCTACGGAATCTAAACAATTTCGAGTCTCGAGATTTACCAATTCTTCGAAGCCTTGCAAAGTTTCGAACACGAGTTTCCCTCTATCTTAAAAATCAGGCTTCGAACCACCTGCATTAACCCCTTGGCCTAGAGTAACGAGTCACACTCGTTCCATAATTTATATCGCAGATTCGACAGAAACAAATATTACCGAGGGTAACGTTTAATTTGAATTATAATATTGGCTTCGGTTTACAAGCTTGCAGGCGGTAAAATAAAAATTGCCTTAAATATATCTACGATTTCTACTTCACGCGGTCGTGACAAGCAGTAGTCAACTCGAGCTATGCACGGGTAATAAAAAAGTAATTGTAGGGCAAGAGGTTAATTAAATAAATTCGTACGCAACGATGCCGCGGATGTTTTGCGCGTACAAATCCATCCTGGACGGGTTAATTCGACAGAGAGCTGCGAATGTTCGCGGACGTTTCAATCGAGGGGCGATGGAAAGGTGGGATCCGGGGCTGTGTACGATTAAATTGGTAGAAAAGTCGCAGGACAGAGGAGATCGAATGGCCATTGGTAAAGCGTGTCCGGGGCAACGTGACGAAGGTCTACGACGACGAAGGAAACCGGGAAGGTGGTCCAAAGAGAAGACGAAGGAAGGTAGAGAATTAGAGAGAGGGAGAGAGTGAGAAGAGGAAGGAGAGGTCCGTGGCGATGCTCACTTGTTGCTCGCTCGACTAATTGCCAAGTAATTGGCCCCGTACCCCCGCTCGTATAAAGTTTGCTTCATTGTCTTTAATAACGCCGTGACCTGCGCTAATGGCTCACGTCGCATTCGTTGGTCGAGAAAGGGGAGCTGCTTTCGATGAGAAGGATCGAGTAGCTCGCGGCGCGGAGAAAGAGCCGGAAATTGCCGAAGAAATGGAAAACGCCGGGAAACGCGCAAAGCCGGACGAAATAATGATTTCCCGAGGAATTCGATCCCCTCGCTTCCCGGAACCACCTTTTCTTTCCTCCTGGCTGCTATTAATTGTTTCGCCAACCAACCAACCCCAACCGGTCCGATTCGTTCTCCAAATTTACCTCCGTTAAAATCTCGAAGAGGACTAACCACGATTCCTCTTTAACGTGCAGAGAGGAACGCGTGACAGCGACGCAGAAACGATAGAAATCGTCGACTTGATTATCGGACTTTAATCGTGAGATTTCGATATTAGATATACATAAGATTTCCCCTAATTAAGCTTAAAAAAGTTGCCTTGTGACAACGAGTTACACCCGTGCTATTACCTATAGACTAATTAAGACTAAATAAGACTAATAAAGAAAACACGCTGTATTCTTTGATACACTTTAATCGCGTCCATTCTAATTTGTAAAGTGGTAAAGATTGAGGACTACCAAGTATATATTAAGTATAATATTTTAGCGTTTTGCATTTCTCTTGCTGTTACGATAACAAATGTACAACGTTCTGGTAAATAATCTTCGAAAAATCCGTAAGCCAAGGAGTTAAGGTTGATTTATATTATCCGTTCAGTATCGCGTTTCGTATCCAACGAATGCGGTTGATGAAAAGAAGAACGGTATACGATGCATGTACCATATATCTTTCTTCTTTTCGTCAACTGCATTCGTCGGAAACTGTAACGCGTCCGAATCGATAATATAAACCGACTTTTGGTGGTAGAATTGAGCGCAGGTCGATTCTACTCGAATGAAAAGTGCGATAACTCGGAAACGAAAAATCGTACGGCGACTTTTAGGGGCTTGTTACAAAGGGAAAACTTGCCTCTACAAACTAATGGTAAAAAGAATCGCAGAAAAAAATTATTAAGATCCGTGGAGTCGTTCGAATTTATCATATTCTTAAAACAAAAAAAAGACTACTATAGTCAATTTTTCACCCTATCCTTTGATGTAAGAAAATTTCTGCGAAACGTCCGTTAACGTAAGAGAAAGTAGAAGCTTTAAGCTTTAAATCGAGCCCAAGTTGATCGTCGCAAGATGCTTCTTCGCGAAATTGCAGCAGTTCAAATATTGATAATTCGTCGATCCCTTAATTTAGGCTCGCGAGTGTTATATTCGAATCAATATTTCCGAAGTATTATTAATTTGGCGATCGAAAACTGCGAAGAATAAGCACCGCAATCAATCGTTACCCCGTTCGCGTTTTCCATAACTTCGCCAGACGATGCGATTTGCGGTTGCACAAAAATTCCTCCATTTCAACCGTCCGAATTGGGAGAGGGACATTATCATAATTTTTAACGCGTTTCCACGCAGACTTTCGCCGGGCTACTCGTTACGAAGTTGACGCGTTTCCCGGTGGCCATTCGCCCCACCTGTGCCAGTTTCCCCGTGGGTCAGCCTTCCCGTGCAATTAGCACAAATGCGACCGCGCCGAGGTATTCCAACGCGTCCCTGGAATTTCCCTGACCGCGAGTAAAGACCGAGATACCCAAGTTCGATGTCTTCCCCGAGCAACTCGCGTTTATCTCTTCAACCGTTTCTCTTGTACGAGTTAGAACAAGCGACGTCGCAACGCCGCGAACGTAAAAATCCATCGAAACCGGATTAAAATACGATTAACAGAAATGAACGCGACGTGGTAGCCGAATGTTGCCAAATTTTTCTGTGCTCCGTTCTTCAACGTTTCTCAATTCGAGGTTAGATAAACCATCCTGTGTACGTTTGCAATTTACGGTACGACGAACGAACATGTGAAATAAAATAAAGATGAATAAAGGTACGTTAAAACCGAAGACGAACGCGAACGTGCGCTAACAAACAACGAGGACGAACGCGTGCTAGTTAATTAATCGAACTAATTAACCCTTCGCGTATGGAAGCCTTAACGTTAACAATATTTCTATCTATGCAGTCGCAGCTAATTTTGCTAAAGTCTTCAGCAAGTTTTTTAAGCTCCGCGATATTTTAGATCTTCCCTCGAAGCTATACTCTCTGCTCACGCACAAAAAATATGTACGAAGTGCGTCACTTACTCGGTATGGATCTGCGCGCGTGCATAGCGAGAAGTCAGATAAGAGGTATCTGCCACGTATAGATCTCGGCCGTTGAAGGCAAAGCTATGATCCATGCGACGTGCGGAGAGAGAATACGGTTCCACGGCGTTTCACAGTCACTTAACAACACCATGCTCGCTCGTTGGAACGCTATTTCGTTGTACTAAACTCCGTCCGCACAGAAGCGAGCAGAATTTGACCGATCGCAGAATCTTTTTCGATTGACCGAGGAGCAACTGAACGGGCTCGAGCACGAACGCGGATACACGCGTTCGCCTCTGTTAATGTTTACGACGCCGCGTCCCCGGCAAATGATAAGCGTTCGTTCGCATAATTCGTTTACGCTGCTCGCCCTAACCCCTCGTGGCTTACAATGACGAGTGCGACGACTCGTGCCACGAAATATAAATAAGTTTATTAAACGTAAATTCTATTGGTATAGAATTGGTGTCATTTTTATTCCGGCTTTTAGTTTCGCTTCGGAAGGAAGATTAACGATCGGTTAAATACGAATCGTGCGGTATATTTTGATAGTTTTGACAAATG
Organism: Eucera pruinosa; assembly: GCA_028830335.1. Lineage (NCBI taxonomy): Eukaryota > Metazoa > Arthropoda > Insecta > Hymenoptera > Apidae > Eucera > Eucera pruinosa. Next base: position 1,579,130 of record JAMYCR010000014.1, read on the forward strand.
AGAGAACTATTATTTGTTCATGGTAGCTTATATAAGTAGCTTATATAATTATATAAGTAGCTTATATAATTACTGTCAGCGTCTATATTATTGTCACACGTTAATTCATTTATTTCATAACGAACGAATGTACGAAGAATCGAAGCTAAAACTATTTCAATACTAAATTTGCACTTCATGTTTATCGTAACATCACGTGGACGTTGTATATACGTTTATATTTAATATTTAAGACGAAATATTAGGAGGTGAATAAGTAGCCTAAAAAATGTAAAGCAAATGAAGTAAGGTAATAGAAAGCGTGCATCGCTCGCGAGAAATTTCCCAGTCCATCGTTTCCTCGCATCGCCCCGTATCAACCAATAACGCGAACGATCCACTTCTATAACCGTGCGTTCGGAGAAGGTGCATTTTGTAATCGATCAGATTTGCATTACTTCCGAGAAGACTTGTTTCCAGCGACGCGCGGTACGGTCGCACGGCGCAGCAGCGCGTTCACCGATCGAATTAGCCGTCTACCAAACATCGTTTCTCAAATATTATGCTATTGAACGAAAACAATATTTAACATTTGCCCGTAGCAAATAGCCGCGGATCATTTTGGCCCCGGCGACTAAAAACACGCGCGTCTCGTTAGCATTCTCTCGCGCGCGTTCCGCGTAGCTCTTCCTTCCCCTTTTTTTTGTTGTTGTTGTCGTTGTATTTCCGACGGGACGCGTTTATTCCAGTGGGAAGCGAGACGCTGGCCGCAGCAACAGCAGCAGCAGCATCCGCGCGAGCCCCAGGAACGAGGACACAATCCGTCTATGACCAGATGTGCGATTGTGCCAAGAATCGAGAGTGACTCATTCCCCGTGGCAGCGTAACGCGAGTAAGGGGCACGAAACACGTTCCGAGGGCCAATGCAGATGCACCGTTTCGAACGTGCCGCATTATTTCAGCTATGGTATACGTACCACGTACTGCCACTTTAACGTTCGCGCTTCGAGTAATTTTCTTTAACTAATTTAGATATCGTTCCTGTTTGGAGCATACGATTCTTCAACCGCTCCTTTATTTATGAATATTTCTTTTTATGTGTTCAATATAGTAAATTCATTGCTACGCAATTGAAAACGTACGAAAAAGTTCAATGTCCTTCGTACCGTCACTTGAAAGCTTTTCATTTAAATAGAAACATGTTTTTAGGTGTATTAACACGTCGGTTTGCGTAACAGATACAAGATGTATAGTAAACGTCGCGCCTTACTGAATTATCACACGTTTCGTACTTTATAATTGCATTGGTCGCGTTTCAATGTTCAACAGCACGTTTACCCCTCAATATTTATTTATAAATATTAAGTGTACAGGAATATACAACGTGTATGTGTTGTTGCGTAAACCAAAGTCCAAATTTAGCATGAAAATTCGTTTACTTACGATTCTTTGTACGTTACTTTCCTATTAACCCTTTGCCCTACAATTTTTTAGCTACCGAACTCGTGTAAGCTATTATTACCAGATGAGAGTTCTGACGTTTCTTCAAAATATTAAAATGTTCTGCACAATTTGTATTTAGCGATCGATAATCTTCTGAATTGAAACTAAAGTTGACAGAAAAGTAACACCGTATTGCAAATAGAATTTATCTCTAATGCAACTAAACTATCTATAACTTATGCCACGAGTGTGACTCGTCGTTGTAAGTGAAGGGGTTAAATAAAACGAATTCGAGTGACGGTTACAGGAACAACGACGGTACGTGGGTCATTCACCCTAATCGTTTCCGCGTCGCGATTCCCAACGTTTCAATTCCACCGCCGATGCACGCGTTGAACGCAATTCTACCCCCGAAATTTCTTCGTTCGGGACAGCAGCGACGCGCGAGCCTATTTGTTGAGCGCGACTTTATCGAATTCCTTGCTAAGGTAACGAGCGGATCGCGAGGCAGAGTAGAAAACGACGCCGATAAATTTAATCGACGAACGCAGCACGGAAAAAGCGTCGTTTTAGGATCGTCGTGGGCGTCCCGGGCAAATAAATGTCCACGGTAAATAATCATACAGCAACGCTGCTTTAGAATTACAGCTTAATACAACGAGACGGGAATCTCAATATATTATTCACGCATGGCTGGCCAGGTCGATTTCCATCGGGCCCTTCTCCGTACAGAAGGGCTACTCTACTTGCTGACTACCCTGAATCCAACCCGGAACTGATAATCGCGTTCACAGCTTCGTTCGTGTAAATCGTAAACAGCGTAATAAACGCGTTCGATGCTGGCGTGGATAAAAATCGCCCGAGCTTTTTAACCCCTTCGCTACGAGGTTCTCGAGAATTGAATCGCTTTATCGTGTTACTTCTATTACGATTGATACGTATTTTATTGTAATGGGTTTAAAATCTTTTCCACTTTTATTTAAATCGCCTCTCCTATCATCCAACCTTAACCATCTTCGCCCTTTCGTTAGAATATGCTAAACTGCTAATAAACATTGTCAACGCATTGACTTTTTCACCAACGATATCAATAGCTTTAAATCTCTGCTTTATCCGCATCTTCCTTATTAACTTTTTATCAAATATTTTATCATAACCTTTTATTAACCCTCTGGAGATACTTGAAAAATATTCTTACAAATACATCTCGTATCATTGAACAGACGTATCGTTGAAATCGCTGACAAAGAATTGCTACTGTACGATGCATTAAGATCTCGTTCAATAATAATACGATATAATCGGTATAAACACTACTATATTGTAAAACAAAATTCCGTACTCGTCAAAGGGTTGAAATGCAGCAGCGAAAGGGTTAATCGAGTCCTCTGATCGCGATTCAAAGAAGAAGAAAAAACGCCTAACCAAAAGTCTAGCTAGAATTTCCAGCGACGTCTGTTTGAAAGCCCCTGGTGGAAAGAGACGTTGTTGCAGACCGTCGTCGTCGAGCTACACGGTCGATGAATAAAGAATCGCGGGCCGAACGAACGAACGAACGCATTCTAATGTAACGAGCGGCAAGAGCGGGTAGATAGCTCGGTGGGTCGCTGACCATAGGCAACGTTTAACGCCGGTGTACCGTTACACGCGGTCTGCGGGGTGCCAATCGTTTCTTATCCGGATTAAAACTCGTTAAGGCACCCTGCACACCCTCGGGGATAAAGCAGTTTACGACGCTCAATGAATTCTGGGCCGCGTCCCAGGTAGCCGGCCTTCCTCGCCGCCGAAAGCAAGCAAACGCGAATACTTCGGGCCACGCGGCTCCCGCTATTATGGAAAACAATTATCCAACAATATCGTACGGCCTCTATTGTGACTATCCGCTAGTTAGCAGGCGAAATATGCCATCTGGCAAAGAAGAAACCTGCTCTAAACAGACACGGCCAGGGACGATTGCGAGAGGCTCCAACTTGGGACGTCGGCCGAGCGATGCGTCATCGGTTTTTGCGTTTAGATGGTTGGATAGGGGAAAATGGAGTACAGAAAAACTATAAATACAGCGTATACGTGAGTTTCTACCAGCTAAAGATATTGCGACACGAGTTCTTTTATGTAACCCGAGTCTCGTGCACCGCGCTGTGTAATGAAATACGTAGGGTAAATGTACCACGTATTGCCACTTTAAGGTTCGCCCGCTTTAAGCACCCTTTCGTTAACTATTTCAGAACATCGTCAATGTAAAGATCGTTCCAGTTTGGAACGTACGATTGTTCAACCGCTCCTTTATTTATGAACATTTTTTTTTATACGTTCAATATAATAAATTCATCGCTACGTGATTGAACAGGTACAACGAAGTCCACGGTCCTTCGTACCGTCACTTGAGAATTTCTCATTTAACCAGAGACACGTTTTTACATATATTATTTTTTTTCATTAGATAAACATCGATAAATTTAGACACGCCGCATAAACACACGCTGCAAGCGAACTATTCGACCAATTTTAACTAGCAAACGCACAAATATCTACGTTAGATGTACGAATTTAACACCGCGAAGAAAATTCATGCACCGTTTTACACATTTTCGCGGACCAATTTGTCCTGGAATTTTTTTTAACAAAGTAAGTACCGTACATCGTCCGATTTCTTACGATAAATTGCAAAAAAAATGATCAGACGTGTCTTAGCTATACGAAAGAAGGTCTCGGATCATACACGTCTGTCTTCGTTGTTTTCACCAGCAAAAATGACGAAAGAAATAATCATACGATAAAAAGCTACTCATCTGCATCGAGACTTAAAACCTCTACAGATGCAAGAATCGATGCAAACGATGGGTTCGATTCAATGGGTTCGCGAAATGCTTCGAGCGTATAGTAACTTTCAACTTGCTAGAAGCAACTTTAGCGTATTTTCCATTGACGCGAGGGCAAATGACTCGAACCCATCGATAGATGCATCAACGTTCGTAAGCCGCTTTAAGCGTTCGTCGAGCAACGATTGCAGTTAAACGCGAAAGCGATGCCTGGTCTGAAAATAGGGATTCGCGAGCGTACGCGAGAACGTCGGAAGACGCGTCTCTAGGATACGATGCAGAGGCGCACAGAGAAATGGGAAGAGGATAGTCACGAGACAGAGCAGGAGGAGACAGAGGGAATCTCAGCGACGCGCCGGCTAGACGGCATCGTAAACTTCGTCGAGGAACTTTTGAATTTTAGTAAGAGCCCCCGCTCTTCTCTATCTCCTTTACGCCCTCCCTGGACTCGTGTCCTGGCTTTATAAATTAGAGGTTCCCATTCCCGGGCGATTGTTTGCCCCTTTGTGAAACGGCGCGGCGTCGATTAGAAAGGATCCTGGTGCAATCGCTACCCTTACCAGAGGATCCAAATATACGCCAGCTGCACCGGTGAAACGGACAGAGGTCGCCAGGAGTATCGAAAAAAGGACGAGGTTTGCTTCCTGACTAGCCACGCGATACCAAAGAACACCGCGTAGGCTCTAGTCGATAATACGCCCTCGCGAGTCGAGGAAACTTGGCCAACTTGTCGTTGACCAGGTAAGAGAAGCCACTTGGCTTCGATAGCATGCGCTTTCGCTGCGAAGTCGATGCTCGTTTTGCAAAGCTTCCAAATTTTATGTGGACCTTTTATTCCGCGTCGAGCAATCGCCAGCCACGAAGCGGCCAATGATCGATCGTGTGATCAATGGATCCGCGGACTTTCAACGCGATCGTGGGAAATTTGGATCGAAAAGGGGAAAGATGCAGAGTGTGCGAAATTACCTATACAAAGTAGGCATCGGAAGTGAGAAAGGAATTCTTTTGTTTCAAGGGTGAAGCAACCGACCAACCCTTCGCTCAGGTTTCATTTGCTTAGTTTTCAAAGAGTCGATGTTGAGATCTTATTCCTTTATTTCTCTCGACAAGATTCGTTGCTATGAAAGTGAATTTTTGCTGACCCTCTTTAAGAAACCTCAGCATTTTATCTCGTTTATTTACGCGGCTGAGTGCAAGAATTCATTACAAGTACGTTATATACTTTTGCTATTGACTCGTACTTTCATCTTGCAGATTGTAGAAGAACGATTATGCGCGTATAATTTGACAATAATAGGTTACGAAACGAATTAAACGCTACATGAACAAACTATAATCGATATTATACAGTGGTAGCTAGAAAAAGTATTCTCGCATACCTCAACTCTAATAAATCTTCTTTATTTCACTTCCATAATAGCAAACCTTTTATCGCTGCTTAATATGCGCATTAAATAGAGAGAAAGTTAATACATAGGTTTAATTTGAATACCAAGATAAACACAGTGACGCGCGAATACTTTTTCTAGCCACTGTACTACAATAAACGAATGCGTCTGTTTTTCACCGAGCCCCTAAATTATGCCTCCGCTAAACGTACGAATCAGCGCAAAACTATGCAACCCAGTGATTCAATGCGGAGTCGATGAACCGCGTTATAAACTTTCGACGAAACGCGGCCGCCTTCTCGGACGTGAGGCGTTAAACATAAACGATACACGAGAGGGAAGCTAACGACAACAACCTCGTCATCCGAACCCGTCCATCATCGGCCAATTATGAGAAACATACCGATACGTAATCAGGGCGCACCCTCGACATCTATTCTAATTAGGAGGCAGCCAGCCAGCCAACGCTGTTCCTTCTTGCACCCTTCTACGCCATATTCCACGCCGCCGCCGCCGCGACACACGCCGTACAACTATTTAAACGAAGGGGGCGGTTGATTGCGGCGGAGGACCGTTTTTTCATCGTTACTCAACGCGGTGTTTAGCATAGAAACGTCCTTCCGGGTCATAGGTATTCAGATTTTCTCCTGTTCCCGGCACCTAGTTTCCTCGAGGATTCGCGAAGGGTGCCGCAGAGCCTGCGGAGGGTGGCCCTGAAGGGGGGGGGACACAAGGGTGAAGCAGCTAGATGAAAGAAGGGGTAGTCGGAAAGGGGACGAGGGGGAGGGGGTGGGTTGAGACGAAAAGGGGAGGATCGAGGCAGCAAAAGGAAGCAGACGGCTGTAAGGAGAGAAAGAGCTGGCGAAAGAGAGAAAGAAAAAGAGGAGCGCGAAGAGAGAGAGAGAAAGAGAGAGAGGGGATAATTCCACGGCTAAATATCGGTAAAAATCAATACTATCTCTTTCCTCGGTGCACCGCCATCGCAGCTAATAATGCACGACAAGAATATGGACCTTTGCCGAACGGGACACGCGTCGTTTCCTACTTCTAAACAATTTTTATCAATCCTCCCGCCGTACATTTATCGGAGATCGAATTTCTAACGAGGCGAAAAAATCCCACGGTGACTTAAACTTCGATTTTGAACCGAAAGGAAGGCTAATGTAAATGTTAGGGTGTTTGTAAAAGTTTGTGGCATTGTTGGAGGAATACTTAGAAGCAACGCAAAATAACGAACGATGCTGTGGTCAGTCGCAAATGTCTACGTATATATTTTACATTTTTTAACATCGATATGTTTGGGGACATATTTTCGAGTAAACAAAGTAGGGTGAAAATTCATAACGTATAAAATTACGTACGTGTAGAATTACGAGTAAGGTTCCCAAGGGGAACATCGTTGTACGAATAAAATTGCTCTTAAAAGCATACAAGCGTCAAGCAAGATGTATTACTTAGTACTGTTCATTTCGATACGTTTATTACCAACATCTTTCAAATCGACTAGGATTAAAATTCCCGAAATAAATTGTTTTTAATCAGACCTAGAATCAGCGCCCTTTTTGATTGCGCAACGTAGAAGTACGAACTTCTGTTAAACATTATTTTAGGATCAATCCCAATACCGTGGCGAACGCTACAAAACTTTCCGAACAATCCAATACTTCTCCATTTTAATTTCCGAATCTATAGAATCGTCGATAGATGTTTTCGTAACGAGTGGCGAACGTTACATCGCCGCGTCGCTTCGCAATTGTTCTTCGATGTTAATTATACTTTTGCAATCCCCCCCTTTTTTCAGCCCGGAGAACAATGCGAAATGCCGCGCGCAACAGTCTACGTAACAATTAATTAATTAACAGTTAATTAGTAATAATATATTCGTGGGCGCCGGGCCGGGCAGCAAGTTCGATGCGCGCCACGCACAAAACTAGTTATAAATATAAGGCAACTTCTGTTCAAGTTACGGTCCGCGCGTTCCACAACGCTAATTGCATCGTTCTTTATTCATTCGCGCGCCTTACCAGCCATAATTCTTCCCTCATTACAATTACAAACGCCTCCTTAGCCGGCGGAGTTTTCGAAATTTTATCAGTAAACGGTACACATAAATTCTAATCATCCCGATTGCGTTCACCCCGACGGGCATCCTTCTTCCTTGCTACCGTGTAACGCGATATTTAATTAACGCCTGCGTTCGCCGTTGCACGCACGCAAAACAACATAGTTGAACCGACGCGACGCCGCGTAACAAGTGTAACCGAAGACTGCAACTTTATTTTTTTCCAACAGAATGCTTCGCGAAGATCCAAAGACGATAAATGCAACAACATTCGCACAATGAAGGATGTGTACAGGTGTTCCTCGAAAATCCGCGTGAAATTATTCACCCCCAAATCTACAATGAATCTACAACGTGTAATTTACTCGGGAGTTTCATTTTGCAACGCATTCATAATTTATACGCGTTAATATGTATTTTTACAATAAGATAGGTTTACGAAATTAATTAGAAAGTCAGATTGATTTAAGATAAAGATACGGAAGAGGAACAAATATGTATCTGTATCTTTACGTACTGATTTTGCTACGTATGTAACATGCTATGGACCAAGGAATTAAGGTAAAGTAGTCAATACGCGACGTTTTTTATGATACTAGTTATCAACCCTTTCGCTACGGCTCTCTAAAGTTAAAAAGGTTCTCAGTGCACACATGGAGATCCTATTACGAAAGCAATACAAGTATAAATATTTGTACGTTTCGCACAATTATGGTGGATCAAGTATAAATTATAATAGAATTAATATTGCGCTGCAGAAAACGAGTGCATATATTTCTAGCAAACGATTGCCCAATTTTTTAGGCTGTCTTTATACATCCTTAGTAGCGAAAGGGTTAATCGTAAGATAGCTGCCGTCGAATTTAATTCAAGGCGAAGCTTTCCTCTTTTTATGTCCGTCCTCAAAGGATTAACCCTGTTAGAGCTTAATTATTCCAAGATCGTCGTGTTACAATACAGATTCCCACAACTCTTTAACCCCTTGCTGTACACATTTTCCAGTGCCTATATCTTGCAACGTTAGCTAATTGTTACCGTAATCCTGCGTCAAATATAGGACAAATTGGTCTTGATAATCCTTTACCAAATCTATCTCTACCTAATCTTTATCACAGATACAGCGTGGCTTCGTTCTACTTAAATTACAATGTTCGTTCCTAGCGTACCTCGGTTTATTATACGGCAAGGGGTTGCGTTACAGAGGTACCGTGTTGTACGAGGCTCCACCGTAAGGAAAAATCAAATACACGGCAAAGGGATCGAAAACGCAAAGATTCCTGCGGGGGGATGGCGGTACCGATCAATTAACATTGCCCCGTGGCAAAACGGTGGTTTTAAACAAACCCCGGAGTTGCGGCGGGGCGACCGCTATAAAGCGATACGAATTTCCGCTGCTCGTTTTCTCAAACGTTGCAAGGAGTAACAGCGTGGAACCACGGGCCCGACCGCGACCTGAGACAAACGGTAACGAAACGCACCGCGGCGCCAGAGATCCCGGACGTTCCCCAAGATCCCTTTTGCACAGCACGCGAAAGTGTAAACGGCGGCGGCGGCGACGGCGGCGGCGGCGGCGGCGGCGGCGGCGGCGGCGGACGCACCAGCGAAGCTGCTGGGCCCAGACCGACGGATCGCCACCCCATCCTCGCTTTTCTACCTACACCTATAACCCCCCCAACCTCAATCCCCCCCAACCCCTATTCCCCCCTTTTCCAGTCCCCTTGCCTCTACCCTGCTACCCCTCGAGCCCCATCCCTCTTCCTCAGCCAACCCAAACCCCGAGGAAGAGCAGGAGGGGCGCAGGGTGCTCGAGTGGTTCTCAACGAACTTTTTCGACGGAGCCAGGAATAAAGACTAACGCAACCCCGTGGATTTTGTTCATTGTTCCGGGTTGGAACATTTTGCGAATGATCGATGGAACGTTCGGCTATCAGCGGACTGGCTAGGTTTATTTGTTTATTTTAATATCCAATTTTGCGAGAAGAACGCGTTTTAACCATTTCGCTACGGCTGCTTAACATTGAGAACTCAATGCACGAAGAAAGCTTTAATTAATATGAAAATAGTACGGATGGAAGTATTTGTATGTTTCGTGTGATTAATTTGCTGTATTGGTGCATGAATCGACACCATATGGATAGACTATGTATTATAGAAAGTACAAGAAATACAAGTATCATGAATACCATAGAAAGTAGTGTTATACTAGAGAAAAAATATACGTATTCTTTGAATAAAAGGTTGTACAATTTTCTGAAGTCGTGTATATACGTCTTTCGTAGCGAAAGGGTTAATAATAATAATAGTAATGTGATCGAATTGGATTGAACCGAAAATGATAAGATGAAGCTTGGTAGAAAAACCTGCGAAGTTCGTGCAAATTGGGGCATGTTTAAGTTCACCCTTTCACGGTGTAATAAAATAACGAATAACCGTGAAAGATGGGATGAAAGATATTTCTTTCATATTTTAATTGATCGCAACTAGTTATATGTAACGTTGCGTATAGTGGAGTTTAAGATATTAAATTTTACATCGACATGTGGAATAATTTACCTGAGTTTTTTCCCATATCAGGCTGAGAAAGGGTTAAACGCTACCTATGAGCTCAAGTACGTGGAAGTTAATTAATCAAATCGGTTTTTCGACAACTAGGATCTGAATGGGTTTACACCATTAAGAAAATGTATGGCAAAGGGTTAAGTAAAACTAGAAGGGTGGAGTTTAAATAAAGATCCATTTGATTCTCTAAATGTTGCAATTTGTGCCACACTTTACTTTAAATATTTTGTATATTTTTATACCTATATCATATGAAATCTATTTTCTCTCCGCCCTAAACGCATAATTACCCGCATTCTAGCAATTAAAAATTGAATACGCGAGCGATTGAATAACGAAGAAATTTTTGTGAAATTAAACGATACGAAGGAAAGATTCTTCGCGTTCAGAAACGCGTTCTTGACACGTTCTATTGATCCAACGGCAAGGTTGAATCGATCCTGTCTTTAGCGTTTTGTGCGCAATTGAAGCGTTCGTAACGAAAATAACAACCCCTATTAATTTTTGTCATTTTCCTTCGCTAAATCAAAAGAACACTCCGAGAGATTTTTCTTTGGAAAAGATTCACAACTTTGGGAAGACGAACCTTCGACATACGATATTAATAGCAATCCTTTTATTTTGCCACAAGACTAGGAAATGTTTTAACAAAATTGGATGGAAAATGACCCGAAAACCTGTGGATTTTTACGCATTTATATAGGAAGATTAAGTAAGTATAAAAGTACAGAATATACACAGAGTATAAGAATGTATGAAACAATACAATTAGAGAAGGCATTAACACTTAGCCTGTTAACTGGGGATGACGAGTTAACTCGTCTTGTTGGTCACCAACGTTTAGAACGCAATACTTTACTTTCTAAAGCATCTTTATATCCAACTAACACTAATTCCGCATTATTAATCTTCACTTCTGCGTATGAAAAAGACTCCGACTGAAACATTACCCAGTTAACAGGTCAGAGTATCAAACTACCCCCTGTTTAGCCTCTGCATCTCCGTCTCTCTATTCCAAAGAAATGAATCAGCATAAAATCATAATCTAACGATTACATTGCGCACATTATCACCGAAACATCCCCAATTTGAACGAGGTTTATTTTCAAGGGGTTGCAAAAAGAAAAAGAAGTGGGTGAACAACGGAAGGGATGAGGAACGATTGGCGAAGAAGAGAAGAGAGGAGGCTCGCATCGATTAGATATTGTGAGGAATTAAAATACAGGAAATATGAGAACCTTCGTGCCACCCCAGTGGCCCCCCACACTCCCTCCACTCGTTGGTTCACCCGCCCTCCGTAACACGGGGTGGCTAGGAGGGTTTAGGGAGAAAAGGGGAGGTGGGTCGCGTACTACCACCTACAAAAGTATGGCGTCACCCTCCCGCGGTACAATCCCTGCCAAGAATTGTAACACCGTTATTTTATTCCGCCAGCTCGTTCCCCCGGAACACAATACAACACGCCTTGTCTAGTGTTACAACGCGATAGAAATAGAAAAGAACCGGGAAGGGCGAGGTGAAAGGGTTGAAGCGAACGAAGAAAGTACAGACTGCACAAGTCCGCTTCATTCTCGCTAATTTATCTTACTGCAATTTCTTCCGAGTAGGTTCCCGCGGGAACGGGGTGCAGCAGGTAAGGAAGGAAGGAAAAGGGAAGAAGCGCGAACTAAAGTTGCGACAGGTAGACAATTATTCAACGTCGAGAAAATTATAGGGCTAGCGGGGGTTAATTAAAGCTTGACAGAAATTAAAATTCATATTAGAGGAGACCCGCGCGAGTTTCGCCGCGATCTTATCATTGCCAACCGTTTTATAAATCCTCGTTAAACGAGCTGCGAAGCAGTTGTTTATGCGGTTCACGCGTGTTCCCGAATGAAAGGCGAACCTAACGTGTTCGCGTTGATTTTGATTGCGCGCGCTACCGGTTATCAATCGTTCGGCAATCAATTAACCTAGCTTCGCGACTTTGTAACTACTCGTGATTTCAGTGTCCGTTATGCTTGTAAGGAATTAAGTAAAACCGCACGGATGCAGCGACCAACGATTTGAGAAACATCATCTTTTCTTAATACTAGAATTGAAGGCAATTAAAGTATATTTGCACCGAAGGAATTGAACGAATACACCCATCGATAAAAATAGATGCTTGTTCGTCCTTTTAATAAGAAATCATGGGAAACTTGCGCGATTGAATCTCAGGAGAAACTACAAATTTGGTCGTTTCGACCACTAATCCTCGGTCTATTCTTTCATACCCATATCATCTGAGTTTGTATTTGCTCTACATTATTTTACCAATTATTTGCTGCTCTAAAAGACTGGAATTTGCAAACCTTCTACGTTACATTCAACATTGATCGCACGTTTGCAGGCTTTAAAAGACTCGAATTTGCAAACCTTCTAGGTTACATTCATCATTGACCGCATATTTGCGACCAGAGCACCGAAAGGGTTAAATGCTACCGATGCAGTGACACGCGAAATTGATCGAACACTTCTATTCGCTATATTTCTTATTCGACGAGAACCGAATAGCTAACCGTAAAACTTAACGTACAATTTGAGTTTGTTCGAGACTCGATTATCCTAACGAAACAAGACGCAAAATGACGATACAACAACAGCGGCATCATTGGATCTATTTCGTGAATCCACTGTAGATCCGAGGGAACGGGGAACGATGGTTTCCATAAATCACGCAACGCGCAAAAGTGGACGTACAAACAACAACAACAACAGTCGCGCTCCCGTTTTGCGATCCGTGGAAACTTTCGAACTATCACGCGCAAGCAGACTAATCCCGCGAATATTCTAAAAGCTGCAACTTGTTCGAAATTTGCAATAAACAACGCCTGGCAAATCCGCCATTAGGAGTACAGCAGCTTTCTCTTGCGTTTGCACGATCGGTTCAACGGTTTACAGAGATTTAAGGTACTTGTAAACTCGAACGCGGGTAAACACACGCGTGAGGAATTCATGCGTGCCCACGCACGCAGCTTTTGCACCAGCGCCAGACGAAACATACACACAGAACGCGGCTAGCGTGTGTTAAAACGTCGCTACGCGCGCGTAAAAATGTTCTCCGCCGATTTCTCCCTATCTCTATCGGGACGGCGACTTCTTTTCCTCCGCGGATTCGAGAACTCCGGGTCTCGTGTAAGTTATCGATGACGGGAACGGGGAAATTCGAATAATGCGTGGCAGGCGCCTTCAGAGATGTCTGTTAGAAAACTATGTATTCGAAAAACTGGTTTACGCGAGTGCACACGCGCGGTCCAGTCACCCCTGTATAAATTATGCCACGCATTTACCACCACTGCTCCCAACCGTGGCTACAGTAATGCTCGCTTAACCTTCCGTCAACCGTACGAGGCTAAATTAACCCCGACGATTTCAAAGCTGCTGCGATATCTTCGAAATATACCAAACTACGCGCTGACTAGGACTAGAACGACATTTTACGCATCCTACGGGATAGAAGAGTCATTTCATATTTCAGTTTCTTACGTAGGATCGTCGACAGTGAAATCAACCGTCCAAAGCTCTTAGCTTCGATTAATTTGAATACCACTGAAAGATATTATAGAAACCTAAACCTAACCCAAACTCAATCCTTTTTAGGAGCCCTTATAATCATACACAGACTGCGCCCTAATCTTGACTTTTTTTGGTATTCCGCTAACCGTCTTTAAGAATGAAGCTTCTCGATCAGTTTAATCAAATCCGTATTACTTTTGTATTGTCACGTGTTAAATAATCTCCTCCCTATCCTCTTATCTCAAGCGAAGCGAATGTGTTCTAATGGGTGTTCGAATAAAATAAACTAAACTAAACTACTGAACACCATAACCAGAGTTTGCAATCTGGCCAATAGCTACTTCGCCAAGGATGACTTTTTCTCTAACAAGCCAAGTTGTTCAAACTATTAAAGGCTATCTAATGTAATGCACCTTTTTATACGATATTTCTTTGTTTATTTTGTACAATGCTATGTATCACTTTTGTATATCCTGTATCATGTTTCGTAGTTTCGAATACATAAAATGAAATAAAGAAAAATACACGTTTCCGCTTCGCATCGAACGATCTGCTTGCAAATGGACAAAACTTTGGGGTAGAATTAATCCTACGCGATTCACAGCGCAACCTTTATCAACGTGATTCGCGAAGGGGTTGAATTTAAACAGAGTTGCACGCCTTTCGCTGTTTCTAGACGAAATGTTTCTATTCCCTATATAATTGCTGCCACTTGAAAACGTTTCGGAGCAAAAGTTCCTCGCTGTTGCTTCGGTAAGGACGCAAGAGCATGATACTTGCGATTCAAACTGGCACTACTGTACCAGGCTCGAAACGAGCGGCCGTTTCGAGAGCATCGATAACGCGCTATTTCTTTTTTTCAACGTATCGATAATCTAGATCGCGGATAGTGAATCACTGGACACGGCTGCCAAGTTTAGCACCGATAGACTCGCTTGCTGGCGCCGTTCATTACGGGTTTCGTCTGCGCGGGCAATCTTGCCCTCGGTGTGTTTGCAAAAAAAAGGCTACTTAACAACAATATGTTTTCGCAGCGGTTGGCACCGATCGGGAAAAAGTTTGCCAACCATCTATCCCGCGGCAAAAACTTATCTCTACTCCGCCATTCGATGGAATCGAGTTTTGAGGACTCGCCGGTGTGCTTCCCGTTTCGAGAGCCTCTCGTCTCTCCTCGATAAGGGAGGAAAGATGAATGGAAGACCTACGTTAAACTACACGCATACGCGGAGAAACTAGCGGACTAAAATAGTTGACGCTTTTGTCCCTATTTATAACTTTGCCGCTGATAGCCGACATCGACAACGTATGCGTGTACCAGCAACATTTCTACCAGGAACACGTTCGATTCCGAATCGATTCTACGAAGAATCGACCTTTTCGAAGCGACTTTTGATCCTACTAAATAGATTCTGGCCCATTCTTTTTTTTTTTTGTTGATTTTGTTAGTCACGAATAGATCTTCGAATTCGCGAGAGTCTCGACTTTATTCTGTGATTAATTACAGTTTGTCTAACAAGATAGTGACCAAGATATTATCGTAAGAATTAATCCATCGCGTAAAAATCGGTATACGTTTCGGAAGTATATGAAAGAAGCTATAACGCGCTAAATTATAGTGCAACATTGTTGAGTACCAACAACTTAATATAATGTACAATTCCTAATCTCAATCGAAACGAATCGATATCTTTTAACGTTAACAATACCCCTTGAACTAAATATATTTCAAAAGCTAACGAAACAATTATCCCTAAATGTATGCGTGTTTCCGAGTAAAATGTAGAAACAATAGAAACGGCATTAAGAATTCCGAAGTAAAAGCTAAGGGAGACCTATCCCGCGTTTCTTTCATTCGAACTCGATTCTTTCGCAAGAATCGAGCAACCCCAATCTGCATCCTTTATCGAAGCGCATTCGGTAAACCGTGTAACCGATTCGGAGAACGAGTTGCGCGGTTGAAACTAAAACGGAGCGAGAAAGAAGCATCGATGCGAACGATCGAGGCTTCGAAAGGGCAAGTAGCCCTGTTGAAAGCGGGATTATCGGCAAGAATGCGGACTAACCGGGAGACGAGTGATAAATAACAGCGTGGCTGCTACCTGTGGACCACGTTATCTAGGAATGTTAGCAACCCGACACAACGTCCAACACATTACGCTCTTATGTTTTACACGCTAATGGTGACGACTTTTCAAGTCCGCGGGACTAAGCGACGAAAGCCCAACGATGCTATCTCTCCCATAGGTACCGGGGATATGAATTAATCCGGTCGCATTTCAACTTCTTAATAGAGGTACGCAATGTATCGTTGCCCGCCGCGTGCAACGTTTTACTTCTCGCAAGGAGCAACCAGCTCCACATGCGAGATTTACCCGATAAACGATCGATTGCATGCATTATTAACCCTGCTTCGGATTGTCAAACACCACTCCGCGAAACTTTAAATCAACCGTACTTTGTTGCGCGCGTTCACTTAGTTGCTTGGAAATTTATGTGTTTCTGTGCTACGGTAATATCTATGTACTCTGTATTTTATACCGTAATATAAATAATCGTAATCAGACGTACTTTGCTGTCTGTTAGGCTTACGTTGCTTGGAAATTTATGTAACTCTCTGTTACAATATTCTGTATTATATTACAAATCGTAATAGAAATCTTGTTAAGCTTTTAAAGAAGCAACTTTGCGAATTGTAAGGTAAAGAAGTTAGAAATCCGAAGAAGGGTTAATTTATATGAACTCCTCGATGCGGAGTGCAACGCGTTACTTTTCAAATTTGGGTACTTTCAAGTCCCCTCTAATTAGATATCGCTTACAGTGACTCGCGAAACTGTTCAATTACTTCTGCTTGCTATCGTGAAATCGCAGATCTTTATCCATTTATAGAAGATTCGCGTATTATAGATAAAAGAATTCATATTCCGTGTATAAAAGAAAATGCAAAGTGTACGAAAAATTGATCAAAAATCAAACTGATGCGAAGCACCGAAATGAAAGCACACTTTGTAATATTTGTAATCTATTCATTGCACGTTTCTTGTTTAATCAGAATAAAAGCGGTAACTAAAAAAAAACGCTGCAAACGTATTCAATGAACTATTATGCAATTTGAGCTACTGTATCAATCTTACTCAAGATTTCTTTCAGATTCAATTACCGTAAAACGAAAACTGCGTACTAAATAATCCCCGAACAAAATTTCCCGAGTCACTGTAACTTCAATTAACCCTTTCGCTACGTAATACGCAAAAAATTAGCCGACCATTTGCCCGAATCGTACCGGTTTTCCGTATATCTCTATTAAATTTCAGTTACTATTCACACATATATTAAACTGTACTTGTAATAAAAAAGGAAACCAATAAAGTATTAAACATATATTAAATTGTAATAGCACGTGTATCCCGACCAATTTTTAATGCCAAAAAATGCCCACAACAAAAGGGTTGCTAACCCTGTGGTTACCATAGCTAATTATATTCCCCCGACGAAATTTTACGTTCGTCGAGAAACCTAGCTAAGCATAATACTAAAGTTTGATATTCCAATGGTACCTTTTAACCGCTTCCTATTTATTTAACATCCGTAATGAATGAATCGCCAAAGAAAACAATACGCAACTTGCAAACCATCAAAAGTTGCATTACTCGCAAGCCAAACACCTCTGCCATCCTATCCGCGTACCGAAAGGGTTAAACAAGCAACGCGTTGCCAATAAAAAGAAAATCTTATAGAAGACTCACCCCTGGTCTATCCTGTCGACGGGTCCCCCAGGTCCCAACATCGCCGGATGTCCCGGTCCGATGGGTCCTGTCATCGGATGTCCAGGTCCGAACGGGCTTCCCGGTGGCATTCCATACTGAGGTCCACCGAACGGTTGCCCGTGCGAGGGAAAATGAGGATTGCCCGCACCCGGGGGGACAAAAGGTGGTCCCGATGATCCCGGTCTACCGACGAACTGCGGAGGCCCGCCCGACGGCGAGCCGAACGGACTCGGCCCGGGCCCGTTGTACGGGGGACCGGAATTATTCGGCGGCGGAGGGAAACCGGACGAATTCGGCGGTGGTCCAGGACCGGGTGTCGAGGAACCACTCGGCGCCGGTGACGCGGTGTATTGCGGCGTCGCGGAACCAGGAGGTGGTCCTTGATACGGTGGCGCGCCCGCTGGACTTCCGGCGCCACCGGGGAACGGACTTGGGCCCTGGAAGGCCGCATTACTCGGTGGACCACCTGTACTGTTGTAGGGACCAGAGCCAGGGCCACCACCCTGGCCGACGGAGTTTGGTGTAAAGGGCGATGCCTCCGAGCCGGGCGGCGGGCCCTTCCAAGAGGCTGGGGTTCCTGGATCCTCCAGTGTGGTGGTGGCTGCCAATGGCGTGTTCAGGCGGCTACAGCCTGCAAATTTAACGTTTCCTCCCTTTTGTTTTCGTTCCTTGCACTTTTCGATGTAGGAAAGACGACGGTGGGGCGAGCGTGCGCTGTTTTATGAATTGATGCAGATTTTGTACGACCGTCGTCTCGCGAAGTACGCGTAATTGAAAAATCCAGTAATTTTGAACCCCCTCTTTTCAATTTGCATTGCAACAAATAAATATCAGGTTGTGAATCTTTATTCGACATTCGTGTCTTTATTAACGAGGTTAAAGAAATACAAGGTTGCTTCGTCATTTAAATATTCTAATTTTTATCGTACATTATTACATATTCCGCGTATTGTGCGCATTTTTGAACACTTTGAGTTTCCCATGAATGCATCAAAATCTGCAGTCTAATAGTTACATAATAACTATAGTCTACGTAATATTAACTGTACATTGTGCATGTACTAAAGTATAATACAAATATATGTTATATTTGTAACAAAATATGTACGATAAGAGAATGCCATTGTAATGCTGGTAGTTAGTATTGCAAAAAAACAATGATGTAATATATTCCAGTACAATTTGTAAGGTGTTGGAGTATTCATATTCATACTAGAGTGCATAGTAATTGCAAAAGATAGCAGCCATACTACTATAACCACTTTTAAGGAAACTGTTCAAATCAATGCATTGCCTGCGTGTATTTAACATCAAATTTATTGCTGCAACGATTGTACATTTTAATATTAATAGAATCTTTACTTGTAACACGTTGCGTAAGGATTCTAATGATTCTTTTGTGTCAGGTACTAGTTGAAATGCAAGATGAACATTTGACCTTGATATTCCATACTCATTCTATCAACATTCAATGCAAAGACCCTTAGAGTCTCATTTTCAAAGCCACGCTCATAAAAATCAATGCAAAACGTATGCCATATAATGCAATACAGACACAACCAATATAACTATGCACGCGCAAAGAATATCTTACGC
Organism: Eucera pruinosa; assembly: GCA_028830335.1. NCBI lineage: Eukaryota > Metazoa > Arthropoda > Insecta > Hymenoptera > Apidae > Eucera > Eucera pruinosa. Next base: position 1,598,277 of record JAMYCR010000014.1, read on the forward strand.
AAAAGAATGTGTATAAAAAGAGGAGGTTTACGCGAAGTACGAGGCAAAGGAAAATTACCATTGTTTGTCCCATTGGCCTTCATTGTCCTATGGTCACCCAGCTCATTCCATTGCACCGATCACCCACTATGTAGTAGTAATCAGCACTTGTCGAAAAACGTCAATCTCGGTCGATGCACTTGTACAATTCACAATGGAAAGGGGAAGGGGGTGATCACAAAATCGTCACGTTTCAATTCCTCCGTGTGCAGGGTAAACGCGGAAAGGATTCCTTCACAGTCACTAACGAAAGGTTATGTGCCGGTAACCTAACCTACAGCGTGGTCGAAGCGCGTTTCGCGAGGCCGAGCGCGACGACGGGCTGCTTGAATCGTACGAAACACGACTCGCGATACTTTTCAAGAGTCCGGATTCGCAGTCCGTGGACACCGGGTCTCATGGGAAACCGTGAAAGCTAGCGATAACAATGAGCACCTGTACGGTCGCGTTGCCGGCATTTTCACGCTGATTTTTGACCTGTTTCACGACGTTCCGCTAGCTTTCCAGTCGCGATCCAGGCGCGCACCCGCTGTTAGGCGCGTGCACAGGTCCGACATCACGCTAATCCTCATTCATTTTGCCGTCACATTGCAAAAAAATCCACGATTCTACAAACACACAACCGTCCCGGTGTACGCGAGAGAGAGAGAACAGGCAAGCGCGAATAAACACCACCAGAGTCAACAGACGACTCTCGGCCAGGGACGTAGTGCGCAGGTGGCGCCACAGCCACGGCACTCGCCTCCTTTCCTTATTTACCCAGCTCTCCAACGAGCACGCGTTTAATTCCGTGGCCGGATCGGGTTATAATAATTCCACGAATGCCAACCAGTATCGATTATTCTCCGTCACGGAGTTTCACCGCATCCGTTTGATCGGCCGATACGCGGCGGCGAAGACGCGTCCAAGTAAACACGCTCGACGCCGCTCGTGCTGTCCACGGCGGACCATTCGAAACGTCAAGTTTCAGCTGTCAAGAGAGCAGCTTTCGCGGACGCGAGAACACGGGAAGCCTGCGGAGGAACGCGCAACGACGGTACCGGTGGAAAAAAAGTCACTAGTCTGCGGCACTTTCACTCGCGATTTGTCACTCACACGTGCACCGTTCGCGACGACTCGCGGAAATACACGTACGCACGTGCGCCAGGGGTGTAGCTAGTCTGCACACGCACCTAGTAGCAAACCGAAGGACTAGCTGCTCCCTCACGGACCACGTGGTGCTCGCTGCTCGCTCTCTCTCTCTTTCTCTTTCCGTGTTTGCTGCGTGCGTTTGTGTGTGTCAACTGGATTTCTTCTTCGGCCGTAGCCAGTAATTGTTATTCCATAGGACGCGAGAGCCGAACGACGTTGCCATTTTTACGAAACTGCCTGCATGAGCCGACGCGGTGTGACACCCCGCCCAAACACACCGAAAGCGCACCCCATCAAGGCACGCTTCGTACCTTTTCCTCGTAACTTTGCCGCACGCCGCGCCGCCGCCTGCCGTTGGAAAAATTCCTCCTCCGCTCGACGCACGCTCCTCGTTCCGCTCGTTCTAGCTTTCTCTCGATCCTCGCACGGTTAAACCCGTGGCCCGAGTACAGTAATCCGTTCGTATTGATTGTAAGCCGCGCGCTAGCTTCGCGTACGTAATTACGCGGCTGATATTCCTTGCGCGTGCACCCGAAACTTTTCACCGATTTTTCCCTAGACTCCGAGGAGAAGCATCGAACGCGTAAAGCTGCAAGCGTACACGGTTTCTTCCTGGGGGTCGTGTTTCTTCGGTTCTCTCTCGACGAGATCCGGTGTCGTCGCTTCGTCTAGTCGGCGCACCGCGCGATTAATTTGAATCTCCTCGAGAGGGAGAGAGAGAGTTATCGCTCGGACCGGCTGTAGTAATTTCCGATCGATTAATCAAGAGGAAACTTTGGCAACGCGGTGTCGCCTGTTGCATGCGAGCAACGCTTCGTGTACGCGACGTGCAGCAACGTAATAGCGTTGATTTGTAAACAACGCGAGACGAAACCGGCTTCTCGAGGTTCGCAAAGAGGCAGAACACAGAGGCGAGAAAACAATCGTGTCGCATGCAGCAGCAGCAGCAACAGCAGCAGCAGCGATGAAACGAACGCACGCCGTCAGTTATTCCTCACGCTTCCTCCCTTCGTTCGATTCTCAATCGAACTCGCTCTCCCCCTGCGGCCGACTAGAAACTCGGCACGATGCGTTTAATCCTCCCTCGTCTCCTCTTATTAACTCACCGTTTCGCGAACACTCGAAAGTTATACTCCTTTCCGCGGTGTGGTGCGGCACAAGGCAGAAAGCGTGGCGCACAAAGAAACACACGTCACCAAGCGGAGAAGCAGAAGGAAGGCAATCGTAGAAAACACACGCGTCACTTACTCGTTGTGCCCATTCATGGACGACGCACACCGACGCGGTGCCGTGGCTCGCGTCGCACGAAGAGGGAAAAAAAAATAGGCTACGCACGGAGAAAACGGTGCGCCGGCGACTATTCGTCGACCGTCGCGACGAGAACTAAGCTACGGTAGTCCGGAGTGGCCGAGACGTTGCGTGAAACATGCAAGACGGACGGCTAGCAGGCAGCTGTTCCACGTGGAACGTTGTCCACGGATGCGTACGGCCCTGCGCCGAGAGCCGAGAACCGAGAACCGAGAACCGAGAGCCGAGAGCCGAACCCCCAACCGCAACGGGACTGCGCCTCGCCACAGTTACTCTTTTCTGTCACCGCCGCCGACGCCGCACTCGCCACTTTTACACGACGAAAAAATGTCCCGTGGTTGAAACGATCGCTGGACGATCCCGATCGCGTTGCACGACAACGTTAGGGGATGATCGCGCGCGATCATCGGCCAAGAGAAAGAAGAACGAACGAGGGCGAGGGATGGTTTTCGCGCGTGCAATGGCGCAGCGGCCGCCACATTTTTTCTCGCTCCTCGTCGCGTCGTTTCAAAGTCCCTCCCGTCGCGGGGGACTCAACACTCGCCGGTTGACAGTGTCACCCTAAAAATCAATAAGGGGTTCACCCTCGACCCTGCCCACCCTCTTCCTCCTCCTGCACCTTTCTCCACCTCCGCCTCCTCTTCCTCCTCCTCCTCTTACGCCACCTCCGCCTTTTACTCTGTACGTTTATCCCAGGAACGTATAGCGGGGGTCGATGAGGGTCGCCGAGGTTATGGTGGTCAGACGACCAGTCATTCTATTAGGCGGCGATGCGACGCCAGGAGGACTGCTAACCTTCAAACGCCACGCTCCAACGCTCAACTTCTAAGACACCTTGGCTTCTCTTTGTCGATTTTATCCATTTCGTGCTTCTACTTTGGTTAAAACTCGGCACAGGCATCGTTCCGTTTCGTAGTTTCGCAATTTCTCGGGATTCACCCTTTGAGGATGGATTTTGGAAAGTACCTGTTCCATTTGCGCTACTTTTAACCCTTAAGTATACTGTTTTTGGGTTGAGAGCCTGCTAATTATTTACTAGACTCCGAATCTTCATGCATTTGTAAGCAATTTAACTATGTAAAAAGGTACAGAAAATATTGAGAGTATAGTAAAATACAAGTTACAGTATGTAGAGGGTGAAGCAACCCCATATTTAGATCTCGTTCCTTTACTTTTATAATTACTCTCTATTAATCGATCTATCTTAGTAGATCTCTCTTAAGAATTTTGTAAGTCTGCACAAGTCCAGTAACCTTTGCAAGCCACTGAATTTTCCCGTATACGAATAAAATAAAATGAAAACTGACGCGTTAAACGTTTTCAATCGTGGAGGGTCCATTTCCCATTGCGAGAATCATTCCGCTTTAAAAGGAGAGTTTCAGCTCGGGCGTTTCGCGTGGAGAGTATTGAGAACTGCTGGGTGCATCCAGGCAGAACTTAACTGCATTTACGTCTCTAAGCAACGCGCGTTCATTTTTCCATCCTTTTCGTGAACGCAGCCGGCGTCTGGCGTGGCGGTAACCAACGCGTTATGCTTCCTTGTTCCCCGGCGAGTCGTTCGAATAGAAAGGCGGCATCAACGGGAAACTATGCCGACCTACCTCACCGCGCCACGGCGAACCACCAGAAAACTGGAGAAGATTAGTTCACGGGGCCGGAAGTTACGCGGACCGGAGCACTTTCTAAAATTTTACGAGGATAAATCGCTCCTTCGGCTATTTATTACTATTATCAACGACTGACACGAATTCATTCTAAACGCTGCATCGCCGTTCTAAACGCAATACCATCATCACCCACGTGAAACGCATAAGTCATAACTCATAAGTAGACTGCGAATTTTGATCCATTTCTGGGAAATTTGAACAAGTAAAAAGGTACCGAATGCAAGCGATATTTAAAAGTACAGAAAATATCGAAGATAATGGTATTTGAAGTACGTAGGAATTTCTTATCTAGATCTGGATCCTTTAATTTTATTTATAGTAATTCGAATTTGCATAAACGTTCACAATCTAATTATGTTGGGTTGACCAAAAAGTCGTTTCGTATTTAGGAGACAGATAGAAACAATGTATTATCAACTGGCATTCGACAATTTTTTGCCACATTACGCAACTTCTTCATTCCTTCTTTAAAGAGTTTCTCATTCTCTTCAGCGAAGATTGCGCTTGCGTGACTATTTCATGCTTCGGATTTGTGTGAATTTTCCTCCATTACAATATGCTACAATATTCAATTATTCACCGTATTGTTTTGTGGCTTATACTGCATTCTTATTTTTGCAATAGTATGTAATGCAATGCGTTTAAAACGTATCTCATTTTTTTCCACTTCAAAGCAACGTTAATCGGAATAAATCCAACCAATCTTTACCACTTTTTCTTCCCAGAAAGTAGAGTGAAATATATGTTTTCAGATCTTCTTTGCCGTTTGCAAAGAAAACACAAAGTATAAACTTTTATAACTCCGTATAAAAGAAGGATAGGACTTTTTAACCAACCTAATAGTTCTGCTCACAAACGCGCACAGTTTTTGGACAAAGCAAAAACACGCGATGATGGTTCGAAAAAAGATCCAAAGATCGCCCGAAGGTTACCAGTTAGCGGATCCTGCGATGTTCGCCAACTTACGCTACCTTTCCCATCCGCCGTTCACTGTAATAAAATCATCAAGCGAAGCGAAACGGCGATTTAAAAGTTGCAACCGCTAACCGGAACATTTCGTGGGGTACGCAGCTTCTTAAAACTTAAAACACAGCCGCGGCAAAATTTCCGTTTCTTATATTAAGAAAAGAAAGGAGAAAAAAAGAGCTGAAGATTCGCGACCGTACCTGAGAGAAGTACGCTGCAGTTCTGTTCCATCTTCTTGCATCGATGCCACTTGTCCTCCGCCACGATCCATCGAGTCTGACGGGGAAAAAAAAATAAACGATCACCGGTAGCAGAGTACAAACGCGAAACAGAAACGGTAGCATAGAACAGGAAAGGAAATGTTTTATCTGCCAGGCGGTGGCGAAATCGCGAAGGTTTCGGTCGATAAACGTTCGAAGGTCGACGCTGTCAGGCGAGAAAACCGCGGGCATAAGAGAGCAGCACGTTTCGCTGGGCTGTCACGCGAACGACGCTGGCACACTGTGTGTCAGTACGCACGGCATCTCGATGCCTATCTGTCGGTGAAGGCACGATTCGATAACCCGGCGATTCGGGGTCAGCATGGCCGCCTTTTCTATACATGTATATATCCCGGAGACGGTGAAAAGTCGCCTTCAGTGACAGCTGATGCGTCGCGTCGGCCGAATCGACACGCGACTCTCTCGCGGAGCGGAGGAAACGCGTTTCGCCGGCGTGCGCCCGCGGATTCGTTAACGAGGGCACCTTTTCACACCGAAAAGCTCGATGAGCGATACACGCTTGTAATTAGAAGCTTGAATGGCCGCGAATAGAGGCAGATATATCGGCAGAAGTGAGCTTTTTCTCTATTTGTCTCTCTGCGTCAAATGCAACGCGCCTTTGAAAGTAAATGCAGGCTGCTGCTGCTGCTGCTACTGCTACTGCTGCTGCGTCGTTATGCGACGAAATAGCGTAAAAGCGGCGGTCTGAAGTTTCTAGCTTCGTTACTGTGTGCGTGTGTATACGTCGACAGCCGACAGCCAGTGTACAACACAGAATGCTTGAAAGTTTTCAATGCAAATTACGAATGACACACCGGCGAACTTCGTGAGCGCGCGTAGGATAAGCCTCTTTTATCCTTCGCGCGGATTTTCCACGACCATTTTTATTACAGCGAATAAGTTTTCGAATAAATCCTCTGCGCGGCAAATTTTCAATAAGAACGGAACTTTTAGCTCTGTGTAAACGTTTACGGGGCATCCTCTAAATTACAATCGACACTCGAGGTCGGATCAAGTTTAACGCGTACGTAATTTCAATACCCACGTTCCGTTGCACGAGTTTCGAGTACTATTTTGTCAGGAGATTCAATAATATATTTAGAATTTTATATTCAAATTGGAGGTCTGAAAGAATCCCTGCGACTCCTAAAAGGACACCATGTTCGAATAGCATCGAATAGAAGTATAGTAATCATAAAATGCCATTGAATATCATGTGAACTTTCTTTATGTACAGCTACGTAATATAGAAGATAATTAGGCGATCTATTTTAACGCTTTATCTATCGTATGCCTATTAATTAGCTTTTTACGAAGCATACGAATTAACTCTGCTTTATTTCTTACATCTGCTTCGCTTCCAAAGAATCTTACATCGTTACTATCCGAAATAAGCGCAGATAACGTAAACGAATAATGTTGCTTAGATTATGTTTCAAGTGGTACTAATTTTCCACAGTCGAACAGATCCTTTCATGCGTTTCATTCGTGAGTAGTAAATAAAGTGTTAAGTGAAACACTCTTACCATCCGAAACGAATGCACAGAATGTAACTGAATAATGTTTAAGCGGTACTAATTCTTTATGTTCGAACCAAGCTACAAGAGTTAGATATAGCGTTAAGTAAGGCGCCCTGTATTCGCAACACGCTTAATCCCAACTCTAATCAACAGCTAAGCGACACCTAATCGCAGTCCAAAAGTTTCACCCCAGGTTGCGCATTTTCTCGTCCCACCTTTGATCGCCGGACGAGAACTCTCATCGGCCGCGGGCGGCTTCGATTTTTCCCGTCGAGCGATAACTTTTTCCCCCCCCCGGCAAAACCATACGGAAATATCTGCCGCGAACGCGTGGCAAGCCGCGAGGTGAATGACAGTTGCGGACAGTTCGTACACAAGCACGTTCCAGTGACCCTGGTCGTCGAAGCGATCCGAAACGAGCTGAAACACACCAACCGACCCTTGCTTTTCCCTCCGCGTATCCACCCCCGTTGGACTTTCTGCACTTTTGGCCCACGCCATTCCCAACCGGAACTGCCCGAAGAAAGCCGCACGCCGACGTTCGCGCAGATATTAGGATAAGTTTCATTCATACAAACTTTCGAACAAATCTCGACCTTCGGGAACCGCGGCGAGGCGAAGTGTTCGAGTCGCGCTCGCGTTCGAGCAAACTACACCCTCGTTCATAATTCATTGCACGTACGAGTTTAACGTAAGGAGTATTATACAGTTTCTTACAAGGGGATATACTAAATTGACGTTTGAATGCGAGGTTGTTAGAGAATGAAGCTACTGTTTGCTGATTAATTAGTGGACCGGGGATTTATGTTGCAAATATGTTTTGAAAATTAGGGAAAATGAATTCAGTTTGTCGTTAGATAGATGTTACTTTCATCTACTAAATATAATGCCTGTAATGCATAAAGATCTGCAGTCTATTAATCAATTGCTTCAGGAAGAACGTTAAACGATAGGATATTTTTGAGATGCTACTGGAAGTCCAATTCGCCAAACATTATTTCAATAATAACGACTTAATTGCGGCCCTTAGGCTTCTAAAACCATAGGTATATCCTAATAAAATATATATAATTGCATATAAAAAGTATATGTAATATATACCATTACATATATGTAATATATGGATATAAGTAACGTATCATATGTGTTTTTACATATGACCCTTACTCCTCGAATAACCTTCCAAAAATCTACGAATAGAATCATCGTATTCCTTAAATAGAAATTATTTAGCGGCTACTTTTCTCGCTTAAATAAGTTGCACGTCCAATGAATAATTAAATACCAACAACACTTATAAATGATACTTAAACGAATTATTAATTCCACCTACGTAGGCTACTTTATTCTTATAAAAGGCAATGTTAACCCCGACCTACGCGAATAATCGTAACAGTCTCGTACTTCGCCCGCAAAGAATAAAACATTGCGTCCAATGCTTCATTAATATCTCCGTTTCATTCTTCCTCGACGTCGACGTCTAAACCCTATCTCCAGAATCGAAGGGAAGAGCAAGGTGTCGACTAGGGTAGCATAAGTATCTCGCACGGTAGTACGTGAACGGGACAACACCGTAGGAAAGCAACCCCTGAACATAGCCGTGGAAAAGTTCCGGGCCGAAGTATGGCAACTGTTCGAGGATTGTTCGCAGCTGTTCCTAAGTGGACTCGGAAGCTTCGCAGAGTTCACGGCACACAGAAACAAGTTGGATCTGCGGAAAGGCACGAAGGGAAGGCCAGAAGAGCAAGTTCGTGGTTGGCTGGAGCGGGGTGGCACGAGGAGGTAGATGGGAACGGGAACGGGAACGAGGAACACGGAGGGAGAAGCCGCGCACCGACGAACACAGGGAGGGAGAATAGGTCGATACGGTAAACTATTGTCTGGTGGGTGAAGTGTTCACGAGAACTGGGCGGAAGACAGCTTCAGCATCGGCGTCGGTTACCGTGTGCATTCTCTTCGGGTTCGCACGAAACGCCGAGATATGACATGCTCGTCGCCGCCCGCAACCGCGTTCAAACCGCGTCCAAGAATCCCCGCGCCTCCATCTACGCCCGCGTAACCCTTTCCGTAGCACGTTTCCTCGATCGATACCCGGCCCGTTTCTCTGCTCTTTGCGTTATTTACCGACCGAGAATTCCGTCCAATAAACGGGACAAAAATTGTGGAACAATCGTAAACCGGAATATAATCATGAAATAGACTCGTAGTTCGATGCATCTTTCTGTTGGACGATTTTTTTTGGGTCTAGAGACACTTACACGTTTCCATTTTTGCCGCTTCGATCAATAAGAAGCTTTAGTTTAAGCTTACGTTTACATTTTGCGTATTAAAGCACTGTGGAAACGATTTTGGGGTACGGAGACTCTATTACCATTATTATTTTTACCTCTTCGATCGTTTAAGGTGTATAGCTTCTGTGTTTGCCTCTACATTTTCCGTATTAATGCATTGTACAAGTGTTTAGATTTCCTTTATGGTGATAGAACGTAAGATATTCTTCGGAAAATCTAATTGTTAGTGAGACTAACGATTAATCTGTTAATCGGGCAATTCCTCTGTTAGAATCTTCTTTCCTCGCAGAATTTAAAATTACCTAATAAAAAAGGAACTGACATTGGTTAGGGGAATTTTAATCGTCAGAAACGCAAGTATAAAACAGCGGATTGTTTATGCAAATATAATGATGCTCAGGAAAGTTAGGAATTTCTGAGACATTAAAGTATTACTTCCAAAGCTCCACTTAAAGGGTTAAGAAGTATTCCACTGTTAATCACAGTTTACGACTAAAACAAGGAATTTAATCGCTAGCTGCATTTAACTTAAAGTAGACTTTAACCGCGTTAAAGTAGAAAATTAATCGTTAATTACGATCGCTTAGTGAAATAAAAGTCTAATACGTAGATTCAATCTTTCCTCAACCCTGTTATTTATTCCATAACGAATGCGTTCGGAATAAAAACTAAAACGCGCGCAGCCTCCATTTTGAAATCTTCCACCCTGTAATAGCCTTCCTATTTATCCTTCCTATCCGAGTCGTCAAATCGATCCTTTATCCGTCTACAATTTCCAACTATGCAATGCCGCATCGAATGGAACCGAAAAGGACCGTAAGTTGTTCAACCAACGAATGATTCAAGCTCGCCAAGTTACCTTCGTTTCGGCGTACGCCATTAGTTCGGCTGCCGAATTTATGGCGGCTGGAGATCGCAGCGACGCCCTCTGCGATACCAATCGCACGACGGGAGTATCGCGAACGAAATTGCGTTAGTCGCAGCGCGAAATTGGCGGCGGGTTCAACGGCGCGGCGTAGCGAACAAGTTGTCGCGTCGAGGTCACGAATTTTCGGGGACGGTTGAATTTCTCTCGTCGCCGAATGCGGATTCGCGGTGCGCAAGGGTGTAGTACACACAAAGGCGGTTTGGCATGCGGCGGTGCGCGACAATCCTACATCGAAGTGTGTTTGCCGATTGTGATCGGGGGGGATGCAGAGGTAAACACACAATTCCACCCACCGCCTTGCTCTCCATTCGCTACGTGCACGATCCGAGAGCGTAAATGTGCTTCGTCGCGTCTAGCTGCATTCCGCGACAATGCAGCCGGCAATTACTCGCCGCCGCCAGCTCCGTTTCGATCGGACTAACCTTTATGCCGACAACCGATAATTAAAATTCAAATTGAACCCCATCCCGGAAACCTGCCGGGGGAAATTCGGCGGCGAAATGGCAAAGCTTCGTAGGGTTGATTTTTAGGGTAACGTAAACGTAATGTACACGGAATAGCAGTAAATAAAATCTTGATAATTAAACAACCTTGCCGTACTACGAAGTTTTCAAAGACTATTCTGATTAGGACGCGTTTGCTATCTTCTACTTTAACGCCGCGTCGAATGTAAAACGTTGAAATATATTACAGAATTTTTGTTTCACGGCCCTTTAAGCTTACGAATCGATGTCGTAATTGGAACCGAAATTGAAGCTTATTACAAAGTACACAGTGCGCGTTCTTATTGTAATTGGAGCATAGTTTGTTCCACGAGTTGAACTCGTTATTATACGCCAAAAAGTTAAATAGCGAATTTTAGCGACAACTTTGTATCTTAGTTCCTTGTAAGTAATAACAGATCATAGTGATAATTATTCACCTATTAATTTGGTACCTTTTCACAAAGTTCAAATCGAATACACGTTTGATGCTCGAAATAAAAGATCCTGTGGAATTTTAAACCACATAAAATTGGCCACCTATTATCCCTTCTTTTAATTCTCGATTAATTTTTCTATTTCACGTGAGAAGGAATTCTAAGGAGATTGAAACTCCTATTATTTGAATCCCATCCCTTATAGATTTTTCACTAGCTGCAAGTGTTAATAAAAGCCATAATCTACTTCAGTACTATACCAGATACCGAATATTATACAATATTTGTATTTGCTATTAAGGAGGCTAAATTAAATATTATTACAAATATCGCGAGTATCTTTTCTGTTCTGCCTATAATCTATGTCACCAGTGTAACTTACTATATCAAACCAAAGGGTTCGTTGTCTTTTGAATTGGTCTGAACGAGTTATAAATAATTATATCTGCATCTAATATAATGTTGAAAAGTTGTCTCGCACTGTTTTGCAATTCGTGGCTTGAATTTCAATCTCAATCTTAGTTTTTGGCTAGCGAAGCCTAAAAATATAGATTATTAGGTGTACAAATTAATTCAGTGCCTTTTCAAAATATTCAACGCATATTTATGGCGAATCAAACACAATTTTGCAGCTCCAAATAATCTCCATTATTCATCTATTAATTTCACTTCAGCTAACTACTAATTGCTCAATAAATTTGTTTCTAACAAGACAGCCGACAAACCGATACAAATTTGAATCGCAAGCGGTAGCAAATTAATTTCTACGCCTAGTATAACAGAAGTTCGCCAACATCTGCGTCAAGTATAAATAGTAAATGGTTAATTTTGTTTTTCTTTCTTCGAACAAATATTCCAAGGCACGCGTAACTGGAAGATAGAGGCGAAATTTCCATAAAATTTATATCGCGCAACACGATTGAGATAGGAAAGTAAAACGCGGGGGTAAAAATGTGATCAGTAGGAAAAACAGAGTGGAAATGATTTTGCCAGGCAAAACGTTGCGCGTCTGCCATTACCGAACTGGTTAAACAGGTTATCAGTTTATAGCCACCGTAAAGAGATTTTAAATTTCGCGGCACATGCTCGTGCATTCCGTGGCATCCTCTTTTTTCTCGCGTTTCAGTCGTTTCGCCGAGTGCCGAGTTCATAGCACCGTGCTGCTGCTGCTGCTGCACAGGATGCGCGCTCCAGCTACATAAACCTAAGGTATTCTCTCTCTCTTGTTGCTTTCGTTTCTAAATACTTATTTTTTTTCCAACGATACTTGCACGCGTACCTCGTGTAACGCGTAATATCTTCCACGATACTTACCTCCGCATTGCCACCCGTTTCCTTTTATAAACCCCAGTGTGTCGTTAACGAAACGCGCGGAACAACAACGCGCTTCGATATCTATCGTATAAAGTAAAAGCTAGTTCCAAATTTTCGACTCGATTCAATTTTTACACCGCGCCGACGTTCCGAAGCGAGTAATTAAATAAGATCGTTTCAAGCGGAAATTTTCATTCATAAACTCGCGTTAGTCGTTAAAGGTAACGCGGGCAACGCGTTTCAGATTAAAAGTGGAAGAGTTTCGACTTACGACGAGACTCGCTCGAATTTTGTAAAAGGGAACTATACTCGGTATATCTTTTCGCACGCCTCGAGGCCTCTCATCATCTGAACACAGTACGAAACACGGATTCGTAGTAGATATTTTATTTCCAATTTAGGAACTGAAATGCCCATATAATAAAAAATATTTCGTATCGTAATAATAATAATTATTATTAAAGTTGGGAAACGAGGGTTACGCTAAAAAATGTCACTGCTAAGTATACAAAATGAAGAAGAAGAAGAAGAAGAAGAAGAAGAAGAAAAGAAAAACGAAAAAGAAAAAAAAAACTCGCAAAAAAAAAAGAAAAAAAACGAACATAGACTTTCTGTGTTTTCTTTTTCTTTGTGAATATGTTGTTGTAATCGGTCTCTAAATTTTCTCTCTTGTAATATTTCTCTCATTCATACATTCGGTGTGTGATCTCTAATCGCGCAACTTTGATATCTTCTTTTTTTTTTTATTTCTCTCCATCTCTCTCTCTCTCTCTTCATCTCACTCATACTTCTTTTCTCTCTCTCTCTCTCTCATGCTTTCACACGCGCAATATTTATTCGAGATTAAAAACAACCACGGTAACAAAACAAAAAGAGAAAAAATATAACATAAAATCTTCCGTTATGGAATTTTGCACTTCCTTCTTCTCTGTGTGTGTTTCTTTTTTTTTTGTTTTCTTATATCTTCGATTAAACTTTCTTCTCTCTCTCTCTCTCTCTCTTTCTCTCTCTCTCTACCTTCTTTTTTTCATTTAATAGTCTTTCTAATTAATAAAGGGCTCGTTAAAAGCACATACAAACGACCGCCGTTTATCGTTCGATTTTCAAAGTCACTATCTAAGCAGTTTTATGGCACGTATTCTCGTACAAGCCCTTCGTTCTTCCGTTTCCTTTATTCTTTATTAGTTTTTCTCCCCTCTCTCTCTCTCTCTCGTGGGAGAGAAAAAGGAAAATCTCTCTCTCTCTCTCCTTTTTTTTTTGCGCAGCATTTTTCATTTCTCTCCAACTCTCTTTGCAACAGTCATTGTCAAACGAACCCCAATCGGAATTATTACACCGAAACGCAACAGTTTAAACGGGACCCCAACGTCTTCGGATTATTAACACTCACACGTTGAAATCAGAAGTCTTTCTCCTTTTAACACCGAACACACGGTTCTCTATCAGACTTGGACGCGGCACATCCGGCTTAGGATCGTGGTTTCTTTCGCATTTAGTCGCATACTCGCAAACAACGCAAGATCTCTGCTGATCCCCGACGCGACAAAAACTAAAATCGAGCTGAACATGCAAATAATAAAATCGACATTAATAACTTTCCTTTCGATGATATCGAATCGAAGATAGACGCGTCGCGATTGAAACGCAGCAGCAAAAGAAAGAAAAAAAAAACAAAGAAACGAGAAGCGATGATCTCGAGAAGCAAAATAAAAGAAAATGCATAAAGCGAACACAAATAGAGGAAATATGATTTATTAGACTGCGGATTTTAACCCCTTTTGCGAACCGGACCAAATAATACTTAACCCTTCGAGGCGCGAGACTTTTTGTTTTGTAATTTTAAAAGTTGTAAATGGCTTTACAAAGATTCCATCGTGCTAGTTGGGTGTAAAAAGAAGATGGGATATTTTCCGTACAATCGTGCTTCAAAGGATTGACACGTTGACTGCCGTGGGCGATGCTGCGATTAACCGAAGCATTCAAAGAAAATAAACAATCGTATCCGTAGAAATTTCACTGCGTTTCATGTTACAGCACCGATATATATCATCGGAAGTATCGTGGAAAAGTTAAATAACCACATTTCTTCCATACAATAAACGTAATTATAATGTATCCTTTAATACAATGAACGTAATTATAATGTGTCATTTAATACAATAAATGTGATTATAACGTATCCCGTTGAAGCAAGTAAAATCACCGTGGCAGTCAACGCGTTAAAGAATTTTCGCCCAATTACGCAACGCTCAATGAATTTTCATCCAATAATTATTAACACACTGCGTGCGAATCTCTTTTTAATACTTTACCGAAAAAATGCCGAAAGAGTGGACAAAAATAGTGTTACATTGAGAAGAATGTAATCCAATTGTGCATCCTACTGTCTAAAGTGTTTTGCTCGTTTTATCGTTTGGAAGCCAGCGTTCTAATTGACTCGTACAACTCGTATCGAGTTTTTAATACTGAGCGCCGCACGCAATGTGTTAACAAGAGCGTCTACCAGTGATACTAATCCAAATTTCGTGCCGCAAAAATCGGCGCGCGCCCAGAGAATCGAAAATACTTGGGCGGCTATTCGTCGACGCTCGTCCAAAAAGAATTAATGAGAATTTTAATCGAGTATCGTGAAAAGTTAAGGATAGTAATGGCGAATTTAATAAACGAATGATTTGAGAGAAATATTTTTTAGCAGCATTGTAAACGACGTAATATAATTCGTTTTCTATACAAGCTTAACCCTTTGCGGTGGGAAATATTTAAAGTATTAGTTTGAGGGTTTAATATTCATGATTATGTTACAAAACCGAGAAGAAACTTTCTCCGAATTATTAACCTTATCGCGTATTAATGTGATTAATTGAAGTTTTCGGTTCAAATATTGATACGCGTTAAAGATACCAGAAATTGGGTGATTATTTGTCGACATTCGTTCGCAAAGGGTTAATATTTATACAGAAAAGAAGGAAATTTATAAAATAGGCTAACGGAAATGCGCGTCAAGTGCCATAAATCAATTTAATAAGGTAAAAATAATGGTTGAATTCACCGTAAAATATATATTAAATTCACCATGATTTAAAGTTACAGCACCGCTAACAAAATGCAAAGGGGTTAAATTTCGATTAGTTTCGAGGTTTCGAAGTTTCCGATAATATCCCATCCGTAATTTTACCATCATTATTACTATTATTATTATTTAACGTTCACAGGGTAAAACTACCCTCGATTTCTTTATTTTTCCCCTTGCAAAGAAAATCGTTCGATTCGCGTACAAATCCGCAGTCTAAGCATTGCGGCTTACTTTTTTAAGCTACGCTGATTGAAAGCAAAAAAAAACGAAACACAAAAGATACATCTTTATCTGTTTTATAAAACGCGTTGGGTATGGCTGGAAGACCTTTAAAGATAAAAAAAAAAAAAAAGAAAGAAAAAAAAAACCGCGACCATAAGCTGCAACGCAACGCTCTCGGATTCACTTTTTCTCTCAACACCCCTGTGTGCTGTTGTTTCGTAAAAAAAAAGAACTTCCAAACATGAACAACTTATCGTTGAAAGACATCGATATAGAAATCTGTGATTTTTCAATTTTTTTTTTTTTGCTAGAATCGGTCCATGCGAAGACCGTTATTTTTTTTTTTTGCTTTTTTTTACACTTCTCGTACACGTCTTAGGGTTACGAATGCTTTAAACGTTATTCTGATATTTATTTTTCGCTTTTTTTTTGTCCTTTATCAGAGTATCCTAAAACGAACAAATTCTATTCAATATACCTACGTTTAAACATGGATGTATCTTTACCATCGGTACCTTTTTTTATCGTTTTCATTTTTTTGTTTGCTTTGTTTTGCTTCTTCGTTTCACTCCGAGAATCGGGGTTTGTTTTTTTTTCTTTTTTTTTTCTTTTTTTTGGTGGCCCGCGATGTTCGATCGCTTCTTTCGGCAGCGATCGCGGCGTTTATAGTATCTTTATTATTTATGAAATCAGTCAATTATGCGATGGTGCTCTCAATTAATTATCGATTAATCAATTAATAATAATAATAATAATAATAATGATAATAATAATAATAATAATCGTTTAACAAAAGAAAAAATAAATCGCATGCTCTCTCTATCTCTCTCTCTCTCTCTCTTTCTCTCTCTGTTAATTATTTTTGCGAGCATTTGTCGATTGAAAACTGAAGAAAAAAAAAAGAAAAGAAAGAAAGAAAAAATAATAATAATAATAACATCTTTCATCGTCAGCGCATCTTTTTTTTCTCTCTGCGTATATGTCTCTCTCTTTGTCTGCTGTCTGTGTGTTTTCGTGTCCACTGTGTCTCTCTCTCTCTCTCTCTCTCTCTCTCTCTCTCTGTGTATGTGTTTTTTTCTTTTCTTTCTCTGTTTATATAGTTTCAATGTACAAGAGACTTTTTTTTTCCCCTATAGAAGTATTCTGCAAAATATTGCGTTGCACCCTAATAAGAATATATATATATATATATAATATATTATATATATATATTATATATAATATGTAATATATATATATATTATATATGTAGCGATACGACTATCGTTGGCCACACAAATAAGACAGCCTGTACATTCACTAAATCTTAAACGCTTCTCTTACGTAATGTTGAAAGATATAATGCAGGGAATTTATCTAGCTTAACGAATACGTGATTATATACATTATGTACATATCTCGTTGCTATAACATCGCTTGCGTGCACTTATTTCTTAGAGCTGACTACAGATCAGTGTTTCGCGTGTCTTCTGTGTGTGTGTGTGTGTTCACGTGGTGATTCTTTGCGTATGCGTGTTATATGTGTGTGTGTTAGTGTAAGTGTGTTGGGTACGTGTCAATACAATGAAAATTGTCTAAACTTACTTACACAGTAGAATAGGGTTCTCGCGATCGTTACTACGTAAAGATTTTTATCGTTACACAATAAACAAGTATTACGTGTTTTTTTCTTTTTTTTTGACGATCCGTCGGTTAAAGATCTCGCATTATACACATATACATATACAGATATATATATATATATATATATTTCTTTGTTTATATATATATATATTTATTTAATTATCACATCGCACGTTCGAAATGAAGGAATTCCTATTTAGATGATGGACGATCGAAACTAATCTCCCAGATGAATATCTGCCTGCCTTCTTTATCTTTTTTTTTTTCGTTTAGCGGAAACGAAACCATTGCGAAGTAAAACAAGAAAAGGGAAAAGAAATTGCTGAACTTCTCTCTTTCGTGGATTGACGCTAGATTCGTGGAACTTTATGCTTAAAGTTGTATTAAATAATTGAGTTTCTCGGAAAGTTCGTGGCGATGTTTAAGCAACATTCAAAAGCAGTGCAAAGTAACGAATATGTTTTATATTATTATATGTATAATTATTTATACAACGTTGAATAGTTTTGTAATATTTCTATAAATTAAGTATCGTAAACAAATTTCCATCTTTCTTGGAAATGAATTCCGCTTTAAAATTCTATATCGAAGCTTCTCTTTCTCAGAACTATAGAACTTTCCTAATGAAAAAATCATCCGATCAAATTGAAGAGAATTTTGAGGTACAACAGGATTAACAAAAATTTATAAATAATAATCCTCCAATAATTCGCAAAATAATTTAATACCAATATAATTGCAAACGCAACGAACTTTCCAAACAACCTAACAGAATTTTATTATTTCAAGAATTGTAGTATTGCAACAGATTTAAACCGAATCCGTAACTTTGCGTTCTTCGTTTTTTCGTCTTTCTTATTATTACCCAAAGTATTCGAATTGTCTGGATATTTTAGGTATCCAAATTATTCTACTACCATTTCGAATATTCGAATATATTGTATATAATAATAAAAAAAAATTTGCATCATATTTAATTTGTATACATAATTTTTCGTTTAGTTATCCAGGAAATGATATGCACTATAAATGTCCGTAAATCTAACGTCAATTATTCCTTACGATTCGACATTGCGGCTGTACACACGTGTAAAGATTAGCGAACAATGAACGTAGAAAAAGGTCGTGTTTTTATATCGTCGTATGAAAAACGTCAACTCTGCATTCACACTCTCGTCTCTTTCTAATAATATAATGAGTACAGCATTTTTTTCTTTTTACTCGTTTTTTTTTGTTTGCTTTGCTTTGCTTTGTTTTGTTTTGTTTTGATCGTTATCACAGTGCTTTAGTACGCTCATTTTTTATTTCTCCCCCTTAATATCGAATATTCTCTCGAATATATATAAAAATTAAAATAAGACCGAAACACATCGTTTCATCGTCGCGTATCTTCCATTTTACAACGAAGCTATCTCGTGTTATTTATTGTTACATATAAAAAATTATTACCTAATTTATTGCATGATATATGCACGTACATACCTATTTTCACTGTATCCATCTTCGTATTCGCTTTCGAAACATCCAAACGCAGTCTCTTTCTTTCTAATTAGCTTTTCTCCTTCCACTTCGACTTCTTCTCTCTCGATTTCCAATCAACTCACTCTCTTTCTCTCTCTCTCTCTCTCTTTCTGTACTCTTCTCTATAATTGTATCTTCCTATTGCGATCTGAGAATATTTAGAAGAAGTGTATTCAAAAGACAGCGTATTCAAACGATGATGGAAAAACTTTTTTAAAAACGATAACGTAAATATCGCGACTCTGGCTTTCCCTTGCTCTTTCAATTCGTCTCTAATTTATCGATACGCACGAGGAACTCCTCTCTTTTCTTCACTCCTCGTGTTTGCAATGAAAATAGAATCACAGTCGAGATCCCCTTGTAACCGCGGCGCTTCGGAAACGCGATGCGAAATTTAACGCGACGCTTTCGACTTTAAACTTCGGCAACCGTAAACGTAACGCGAATGTTTCGAGCTTCAAATATATGCATTCGCGAGATGTTAAATTTCAAAACTACACACGACACAGTTGCCGTAATTATTGTTGCTCGTTCCAAAAACACTCGAACGCGTTATTCTTCGTGGTTTTCATTCGATCTTAGTTTCATTCAAAGGCTGGTTTATTTATGCTTTTCGTTCAGACGCGAAACATTTACAGCACTATTATTATGAAATAAAACATACGAATATTTGTATACGAATATAGGTCAAAAGTTTGAGACCGCAACGCGTTTGAAGAGAAGATAGAATTTGGAAATATGCTAGCCTAGAAAACTCTCCGGGTAAACACAGTTACGAGAAATTTCGTTCTTGACGTTTCCAAATCGATCGATAGATTAATAATTGATAATATAAGTATTGCATACCTTTGTGCGAAGCGAATCCTGCCATAAACGTTTCACGTGTGAACGAGTAATACTATAAATCGACTTTAAAGCTACGTATCCTAATTGAATATCCTATGGGCGACAAAATAATTATCATCCAACTCACCTACGTCGATTACGTTAATTGCACTCGTTGCCAAAATTTCGAAGCGACCATAAACTTTCCTTTGTTCATAATCCGTCGCTTTGATCCCCGAAATCGTTGAAACTTGTCAAAATTCCACTTCGGTTTAACTTCAAAACCAAAACCTTGCACGCGAAAAGGTCCAAACGCGTTCCACTAAGTTGCTCGTAACCTCGAGATCTCCGTTAAACTCGATCTCCACGCGACGCGTCGCGAATTAACCGGCGTTACAAGGGGAACCGCTGCGTTATCGTTATTATTATTATTCGAAGCGAGGAAATCCGACGGATCTTTGTCTTTAGAAATTGAAACCGACGTTCGCCTACACATCGGAAACCCTACACACATGAGATCCCATTTGTCTACTTAGACGTTGGGGCAGCCGGCTGGTGCTGCCCCGCCATCCCCAGTCTTGGTTGCGAGGAAGCAAGTAATTCTTTGTAATACGCGCTGAATTCCGGCGATAAAAACGATGAGGGGGCCGTGGGCGGAATCGGCGGCGGGAATAAACCGTTGTAGAACGCGGAATAGTACATCGGGTCCAAAATTGGTAGGAACTTGCCGGGCGTGTTTGGCAGTTGCGGAAGGAAGGCTGGATTGCTTTGCGGCACCGTAGGTACAAAACCCGAGGGTATACTTGGAACACTGTGTCGTCTTCCAGCCTCGGTTTGCCTCGGTTCCTGTTGCTGTTGTTGCTGCTGAGCGATCAATGATTTATCACCCTCGCTGATTCGACGCTGCTGCTGCTGTTGCTGCTGCTGTTGATGATGATGATGATGCAAGTGTTGATGGTGCTGCTGGTGGTGTTGCTCTTTACCGCTGGCGTCTACGTTTTTTCTCCTGTCGATCGTGTTAGGATGCTGCATCGTCGCCATTCGCGGATAATTTCCGCTGTTCGCGTGATTCAGGTTAGGTACGTTCGGTATGATCGGGTGACTCGGTTTCCTAGGTGTGTACGGTGAAACCGGCTCGCACCTCGTCGTATACTTGCCGTTCAATTGCGGTCTCCTTTGACCCGGTATCGCGTTGCTGTTCCTAGGCGGACTCGGAGCTCCGACGTGCATCGGCGCACCGGCCACGTGGTTGTTCTTCTGTTTCGGGTTCACTATGGTGATCTCCAAGTTGTTCGAAGCCATTGTTCGACTGTCGAGCACGTTCTGGTAGCCGGGATAGTTGCCGCCTCGTTTCGAGCAATCGGTCGCCTTCTCTTTCATCGCTGGCGAGTTCCTCATCTCCAAGGTCAACGGGTTAGGCCTCGGCACTACAGGTACTTTCACTATTTCTAGGCTCGGCCTCGGGAACACCGGCTTGTCGCTCGACTTCTGCGTCAGGTCGAGCACCCCGTTCATCGGAACGGGCTCGTTATTGTTCGCGTGCTGCATCGGTTGCGGCTGCAAACGGTGCAACATCGGGCGATACTTTGGAGGGATAGCGATCTCTTTCGGATCTCCGTATACCGTTTTTTCGTTGTGTGCGAATATCGACCTCGACTGCGTCACCTTCGGCGGGAATATCCTACCGTTTGGGACAGTCGGAGGTACGAAACGATGATTTGCCTGGTGCATCCCCGAAGAAGCCGGCGGCGGGACGTTCGCGTTCGCGTACAACTGAAGCAACGCGCTGTTGTTCGAAGTACCGAGGTTTATCACGCGACTGTTCACCATGTTGTTATTGTTCACGGTGATACTGTTGTTGTTGTTGTTGTGATGGGCGACGGATTGCTTCGGATTCGGCGTCTGCAACCGCGCCGGATGATGGGGATGCTGATGCTCCTGGGGAGAGGACAGCATGTGACCGATGTCGGGCGTCACGGTGACGGAGATCAATTTCGGAATGGAGTTAGGTGTGACTGGAAGAGGATAGGATATGGGGGAGGACTTCTCCTCGGATTTCATGGTGGCTGGCGCAGGTGGATTGCTCTGAATCACGCTCGGCCGCGTGTCTAAGTCGACAGCGGTCACTTCGAGGCCGCCTTCGCGGAGGATCTCCAGTTTGCGCTTCTTGAAGCTGGGAATGATTATCTTATCCCTACTCGTGTCGCTTTCGGTCTCTAGATCGATCACTTCCGGCGACCTTGGAGGCACTATCGTCTTCTCCGCGAATATGGACTTCTCGCCGAACAGAGGTATGTTCTCTTTACCCTGTGCCAGCAGGGTGGTTTGCTTCGGGTCCAGTTTGATCTCTTTCATGTCCTTCTCCGGCGGAGGCGTCAACGTGACCACTGTCGAGGCGTTCGTTGCAACTGTGGTGACCGGCAGACCCGGTGGCGAACACGACGGTGGTACTTGCTGCGATATCAGAGGACTGTTTAGCTGCCTCTCCAACACGCTCTGATTCCCGGCGCCGTTCGTGGGCGTGGTAGAGGGTGTACTACTTGGCGTTGAAATTGACGTATTAGAAGAAGGTGGCGAACTTGGCAGTTGGCTGGCTTGCTGGCTGGGAGATGCCGTGCTATTGGCGATCATGGTGTTTAACGACTTCAACCGCTCCGGCTTTACTCGCACGCTACGCAACGACGACGTCTTGCCCGTCTCCGTTTTCGGCTTCTCGCTCGAGAGGAAAGGCTGCGAAACAGAATCGCGCGTGAGCAGATCTCATTCATAGATCGGATCTTAATTACGACCATTAGAGGCTGCAGATTTTTAGGCATTTGCGAGGGTTCGAATGGACAAAGAAACGCGGAACGCGTGGAGCATAGATCGGTAATCTTTTCGCTAACAAGGACACATCGAATGACTAGCGTATGCAATTTAGTTTCACTTTGCGAGAGGGGAAGTTTCATGCTTAAATTAAATTCGATACGCTACAAGTTATTGCACGGATTGATTATAATTTTGACGAAGGCGCTTAAAAAAAATCTTTCGCGAGCATTTGCAAAGTTGTACTAGATACCTAAAGTAAGGGAGCGTATTATACAAGATTCGTTATGCAAGATGTCTCCATTAGGTTTCTACCCCGTTTCTTTAATCGCGCCCCCAAAACTATAAATCCGTAGCCCAATGATGATACTTACAGCTACGGATACGATTGATTGAAGGGGTGGAGTTGTGGCGGTAAGATTCGCTTCCACAGGCGGAGGTGTTTCCGATGTATACGGATCGTTCGGTTCTTGCTTAACGTCAGGCTCCTCGGACACGCTGCTACTTTTGGTTCGCCTTCCGTGGGTCAGTCTAACTTTTTCCTCTTCGCCTCTTTGATACCTCTCGTAGGGCAACAGCAGCCTATTCTCGGAACAATCGTAATTATATTCGTTGCACGTCGCTACGAATTTTACGATAGATCGCTTTAGTTATCGGGACAATGAGAAGAAGGAAGAGGTTTGTCTTAATTCTTCGGAAACAACGATGTTTTACGGATACAAATATTTATATTAGGTGAAATTCGCGGTAAATCTCTTATTGTTCCTTTACATGCCTAAAATCTATCCGCATTCGAAGATCTCTTAATTTATTCGTTCATTTAGTAGGACACGGAACGAAATTAACTCTTGTAACGTAATCAAAGATTTGGTTCAACCAAAAGAAAAACCGATTATCGAAGCAAGTAATTCGGATAATCAACGTTCCACCGTATGCAATAGCTTTCGATCTGCATTTCTCGTTGCTGCAATAACTATAGCTGTATTTAAGTAAACGTTTGTCGTACTCTACCTTTCGTAATGTCGACGTGTTATGGTTGCAGCGCTGGTGGATCCGGTGTTTCCACCGATATCGTCGTAGATGTTCTTCCAAAGTCGACCAGAGCTCACCGAATCGTAGCCCCCGAGCATTTGCACTTTCGTATAAAACAGGAAGAGATCGACTGCAAAGCAGAACAGTCTCGTTAATTCCCGTATGCTCGCGCTGCTATCAAATATAATATTTACACGACGATAATATATGTATATATATATATGTATGTATATATATATATATATACATATGATTGTGATTTGTCAAAAGGAAACACTGCTGTAGATCAGCTTCGAACAGTACCAATCACGGTCTCAATTTAATTAACCAATATAGGTGTTTCTAAATTGGAAGTGGAGATATGTATATATATTATAAGAATGTGAAAACTGCAAGGGTGTACTAGAATTTGCCGCCAATTGTTAAAAAAAAAAATGTCACACAGATACTGACTCTGCCTGTAGCCCAGCAGTGGCATCTTTCCGACAGGCGTACCCCGCGAGTTCATGAAATTCTGCACATCCGTGAGGAACTTCTTTTCCTCCGCGCTGGTCTTCCGCTCGCTTCGCCGAACCGCCGACGAAGGAGGCCGCCCGACGCTCGCCACCACCACGTTCGAACATGCTGGTGCACATTTCGACGTGGAGGCGACCGAGGCTTCGCTTTCGTTGCTAGATTCGCCGGGTGACGCGCTGCGCTTTTTACGTTTCCTCCTCGGCCTTCCTTTCAACTTCGGCGCTAGAAACAAATTTACAAAACGCAAACGTTTCAATCTTTCGGTTACAAAATAACACGGCAAAGTGAATATCAACCCTTTTGCCAACGCAAAGAGTTGGGAAAAATTAGGCAACAGCTTATTTAAGTATATTATTACTCGAATGACAACGAAGCGTTATGGTTTTGGATTGAAAACGCTGTTGTCAATTCGACTATGGTTTACAGTTTAAGGGTTAATTCGAATTGACATTTGTTTGAACGATAAATAACTTAGGCGAGTACTCATGACAATCGTCTGCAAAGGGTTAATTCTTTAACCGAGAGAAGCGGATAAATTCGCTACGTATGATGACTAAATTTGCGCATCAACTTGAACAACGATTTCATTATTTCACTTGAGAGTTTCTCGACATATGTCGAATTATTGTACATATAAGAAAGTACCATACCAGCATCTTACTACAGCTACTTGTTTATCATTTCGTTTACCAATCTAATCGTTATTAACAATCTAGAAAATAAAAGGCATCCTTTCCATATGAAAATTAAGTAATTCATACTTGGATACGATTATTATTAATTACATTATTGCGCTGTAAATAGGTTTTAACTAAACGTTGCTGGGAAAAATATGTATTTCCAATAAAAGAAAAAGTATTCATAGCGTACGAATACTTTTTTTTAGTCACTGTATATAAAAGAAACGTAACATTAAAAACATTACGAACGTGTAATGTAATATACCAAGAGTCGCATAATTGTAATATATATATATAGAATAATACAAATGTATAAAGTTTCACAGGATTGACGGGGTTGGAAAGATTTGCGGGCAACGTAAGGGTTTCGGCGTTTGTTTTGACGGCGGTACTACAAAGAGGCTCGCCGGTCGGACAGCATTCGGATTAAATAACAAAATACCTAAATTGATGTGCCGCACGATTTTCGGTTTCGATTTCAACGACGGTTGGATCGCGTGACGTTTCTTAATTTTCCGTAACGAATAGAAATTATCCATGAAACTCCCGTAATAAAATACTTCGCTCGATCTCGTTACGCGTTATCGATTATATTCGCCTTCTATTAAAAATCCAAAAGTTAACGCGACGACGTCGAAGGACTATTTTTTTAATATCGCATATTTTCCCTGGCGCGTTTCGTAATACGCGAAATTGGTAACAAAGCGACGACGAAGAAACAGGATACAATGTTGCATTGTACGCGATACGGCCGCCTGTTATTCGAATAATAACGCACGTAACATTTTCGTAATTACAAAGTAACGATTAATTTCGAAACGTAATGTCAGCTCCGCGAATCGCGTAATTTATATTCATGACCGTTTTACATTGTAAAGTTGCAAATGAAACGCTGTCGATCCCACGTGGTTTTCAACGAAACGCCGGCAAAGAACACAAAGAGCTTTTCGCGCGAATCGTTGCCGCTGAAACGTATTATAAAAGTTGCTCCTCGCTAATTGGATAGCATTTTAAATGAAATATTTACACGTTGGAATAGAATTGCACAATAATATGCGACGGTGTCCTCTGCGTTTCCACTCGGCTCTTCTTATCTTTATGTGTGCGGTTTCAGTTTTCGATAAGTATGTATGTACGTACGAAGATAGAAGTTCCGAATCCAAATCCGCGATCGAACAGTTTTACGACGTTCAATTATGCTTGCACATTAACAATTATCCATTGTGTAATCGAATAGCTACAGCAATCCCATTAGTACGTCAGTAATTCGTAGCAAATTATAATAAGCAATCTGTTATCTTCAAGCGAGTTGATAAATTTGTTTTTATATTATTTAGCTTGAGCTTGAAATTATAAAGCATACGATCAAATGTATAATATAAAAGCTCGTTGAACTTTAATATATGCAATGTAAAAGCTTACTGAGCTTTAAATTATGCAATATAAAAGCTTACTGATCTTTAAATTATACAATATAAAAGCTTACTGAGGTTTAAATTATACAAAAATAAAAGTTTACCGAGCTTTAACTAATAAAGCAAACGTAAAGCAAGTATGCATATAAAGTCTTGTGCAATAATTATTAGTGGACCGTGGATCTGTATGCATTTTATAGAGAATTTAAATATGCAAAGAAACACAGGAAGCGACTGGTACGCAAAAATATACAAAATATTTAACGTCGTTAATTATTTCTTTATTAACACCGTGTTAAACAATTTGGTTCATCTACGGGTTCCTTCTGTTTATAGAAACAGAAGGCAAATGCTATTAATTATTATACAACTGTTTGTAATTAAGTACAAATACTAAATAAGGAATCTATAAAAAGAAAAGAAAACGATCTACGTTCCCCAAAGATTTTCCTAATATTCTGAGCACTGAAAAAATCTACTTCTCGAAGCTTTCGGTCCTCAAAGGCTAACAAGTTTCATTCATAAATATTAGCACTGTTACCATGTATTTATGTTATTTGTTTAAAATAAAGTAGAGTTTATACTAAAGGATATGCGTATTTCATAAGCATTTTACATTATGTAGGGTATTTATATGCGTATTTTTTAATATTCTAAGCGCTTAAAAGATTTACAAAAAATTCCGTTTCACCTCTCGAAGCTTTCGAAATATCGTCTACTAATTTTCATTCTTAAACGTTGCACCATTTGTTTAAAATAAAGTAGAATTGAAGCTAAGGGAAGTGCGTAATTTCGTAAGCCACGTGGTGCTTAGCAAGTTTCGAATTGCAGGACGAAGAATTAAAGTAACACGAAAATTGTATTCAATATTCGAAGGAAGAATTCTAATTCCATTTCTTTATTCGTGCTTATAAGGATACGAATTTCCATACACATCCGCGGATTACAAAAGATCATAGGACATTCGCAAGATAGTAAAATAATCTTGGAAGCCGCTTCTCAAGATTCTACCAGCTTTTCTCGCTTGCATCTCGTTACTATCTTAACGATGTTTAATTTCCGATACAGGAATGTAACAATGAACGGGTTAACGAAACTCACCGACTATTTTAAGATAGATGATCCGGTTCCCTCTGATTTTCA
Organism: Eucera pruinosa; assembly: GCA_028830335.1. Taxonomy (NCBI): domain Eukaryota; kingdom Metazoa; phylum Arthropoda; class Insecta; order Hymenoptera; family Apidae; genus Eucera; species Eucera pruinosa. Next base: position 1,625,475 of record JAMYCR010000014.1, read on the forward strand.
TCACGATGCCCATTAATCGCAACTAGAATCACACGGCGTCGAATCGCGCACGCGATTTTCAGCGGAAAAATGACCGATAAATTACCAATACCACGCTACTCTAAACGACGAATTCAGAGATTAACGGACGCGTTGTTGATCCGTATTACGATTGTCTCGGTTACGAAGTATCGCGGCGATATATAACGCCAACGTTCGGAAAGGTTGATACGCCGGAACCTTACGACGATCCTTCCTCTGGCCCTACTCGAGACGTTCTGTTATTTTTTTAAATGCCTCGCCGCTATTCTAATGCCCGGCGCGACCACGTGGAAATCTCTGTCGGTAAATGGTACCCCAAAGTGCCGAAAACTTCCACGTGAAACGCTATCGCAAAATTCCCCGCATTCGAACGCGAAAACCATTGACTAAGAGAACGAGATAGATCCACTCGTTCGATGATTGTCCTCGTCACTCGGATTCGAGGCTTGTGAGTCACCTTGTCATTAAAGTGTCACGTCTAATGTCACCGATTTAACCCCATGCGCTACGATTATTTTATTACTTACGTGTGCTAGTGTTAGCCACGTACTGCTTTCTTATTACGTTACGTACAAGTTATTCGAACATTATGGGCACGTTTCATTTAGGAACCCCCAATATTATAACACGAAGCTGAAGTTATCGTTCAAATTAAATTTTCTCGTCAGCGGTGTCCATTTTTGCTGAATCTACGCCACAATTCATAGAACGAGTGTGACTCGTTATTGTAGTGCAAGGGGTTAAACATCGGACAGAGACGAGTTACAGGATTCAACAATCACCTATTATTTTTTTACTGCATATTTTTGTCTTGGGATTCGAGGGCCCGCGTGATGAATTGTTACCATTTCCTCGGGGTTACCGATTTAACACGGACGACGATTTTAACGGATTGGTAGCGGGTAGAATTGAAAGTAAATTTAGCCGTGAAATAGCGAGAGAAATATAGGATAGGTTATTATAAACAAATTATAGGATTATTGGGATATTCGTGTTGCACTCGTTGAGGGTAAGTTGATCCTGTACCTCGTCTGTGTTGGAACATCCCTTATAAGTGAATTTCTCGGCTTTTAGTGGGCCGATTTCAATGTTCCTTGGCTTAAATTAAAGGGGACAGTCCTGAGAATATTATACTACAGTCTTTTGCAACTAGCCCTCGTAGTTCATTTGTTATAAACAAATATATCGCGTCATGGTAGATTATTCAGTACCTGAAGAGAAATATTCATTTCTTAGCTACTAGACGACTGATTTCAATGTACCTTGGTACAAATTAAAATGGGAAGTCCCAAGAACATTATCCTACAGCCTTTTGCAACTAACCTTTTCGGTTCATTTGTTATCAACAAATAGATCGTACCATAGTAGATTGCACAGAAAGTATCTAAAGGATAATATTAATTTCTCGACTCCTAGACGTTTGATTTCAATGCCCCTTGGCTTAAATTATAGAGAAAGGTCCCAAGAGTAATATCTTATAGCCGTTTGCAACAAGCCCTTGCAGTCCATTTGTTATAAACAAATATATCGCGCCATGGTAAATTATTCAGTCAGTATCCGAAGAAAAATATTAATTTCTCAGCTTCTAGACGTCCGATTTTAATGCGCCTTGGCTTAAATTAAGGGGGAAGGTCCCAAGATTATTACCATAGAGCATTTTGCAACTAGCCCTTGCAGTTCCTATGTTATAAACAAATATATAGCGTCATAGTAGATTATTCAGAAAGTATCTGAAGAAAAATATTAATTTCTCAGTTTCTAGACGTCCGATTTCAATGCCCCTTGGCTTAAATTAAAGGGAAAGGTCCCATGATTATTACAGTATAGCCTTTTGCACCTAGCCCCTGCAGTTTATTTGTTATAAACAAATATATATCGCGTCACCGTAGATTACTCAAAAAGGTACCTGCGGAAAAATATTTATTTCTCGGCTCCTAGTAGTCCGATTTGAATGCCCCTTGACTTAAATTAAAGGGGAAGGATACAGGAATGTTATCCCCTTAGCAATTTGCCGATAAACATTGTAGTTAATTTGTTATAAACAAATATTTCCTATTTTTTGCTGCCACACAAAAACTATACTTGGGAATGCTTTAAAAGTATATGGAGAGTATTCCTTGGACTTTTCCCTTTAATTTGAGTCGCGGATGATCCAAATCGGACGTCTGGAAGCAGAGTAATTAGCATTTTAAACAAATTACAAAAGGTTTGTCCGACAATTACTTTACCCAATAATGAGTAATTCTTGTTAAGGAAAAAAATTAATTTCTCCGCTTCTAGGCATCCGATCTGAACAAACGATGACTCAAATTAAAGGGGAGACTTCCGGTTACAAGATAGAATAAGTCCCATCCCGGTAACACTTCCGGTTTAGAAATTATAAGCATTTATTCCCGAAAATTTAGTATAACTTGCAAACTATAAACGGAATCGCTTTTAAACCCACTAAAGCTCATTTCTGATCTTCTAAACCTTAATTTGCGTCAAGGTTGATTAGTATAGCACGCCTAGAAGCAAAGATATACGCGTTTAAAAATGGTATTATATTTATGCTTATATCTCGGCTTCTAGACGTGCTATACTAACCAACCTAGGCTTAAATTACAGCTTAGAAGATCAGAAATGAGTTTTAGTAGGTTTAAAAGCGATTCCATTTATAGTTTGCAAGTTATACTAAATTGTAGGAAATAAACGCTTATAATTTCTGAACCGGAAGGGCTACTGCGATGAAATTTACTCTATCATGTAGCCGGAAGTCTCCCCTTTAATTTGAGTAGTCGTTTGCCCTGATCCGATGACCAGAAGCGGAGATATTAATTTTTTAAGCAAACTGGGAAAGTTTGGACCGATTACGTGTATCCGAAAAAATTCCAATTCTGAAACAGCTAAGGAATTGACCAAATCGGTGAAAATTTTCGACGCGCCATCTAGCGGTAGAAAGGTGGAACTAAAACTGAAATTAAATGAATAAATCTTTAATAATTAAAAAATTAATATCTCCGCTTCTAGGCATCGGATCTGGACAAACGACTACTCAAATTAAAGGGGAGACTTCCGGCTACAAGATAGGGTAAGTCGCATCCCAGTAGCACTTCTCGTTCAGAAGTTAAAAGCGTTTATTTCCTACAATTTAGTATAACTTGCAAACTATGAACGGAATCGCTTTTAAACCTATTGCAGCTTATTTCCGAGCTTCTAAGCTTTAATTTAAGCCACGGATGGTTAGTATAGCAAGCCTAGAAGTCGAGATATAAGCATAAATATAATACAATTTTAAACGCATATATCTTTGCTTCTAGGCGTGCTATACGAATCAACCTGGGCTTGAATTAAAGCTTAGAAGCTGGGAAATAAGCTGTAGTAGGTTTAAAAGCGATTGCATTTACAGTTTGCAAGTTATACTAAATTGTAGGAAATAAACGCTTATAACGTCTGAACGAGAAGTGCTACCGGGATGAGACCTATCCTAGCTTATAGCGGCAAGCCTCCCCTTTAATTTGAGTAGTCGTTTGTCCCGATCCGATGCCTAGAAGCGGAGATATTAATTTTTTAATTTAACAAGAATTATTCATAAAAATTGCAGGTTTAGTTCCACCTTTCTACCGCTAGATGGCGCGTCGAAAATTTTCACCGATTTGGTCAATACCTTTGCCGCTTCAGAATTGGAAATTTCTCAATTTATACTGAATTGGACATATCTTTTCCAGTTTTCTTAAAATGCTAATTGCTCGGCATCTAGACGTCCGATTTCGATCATCCGCGACTCAAATTAAAGGGGAGACTTGCGGCTACAATATCCAATAGGTTTTATGCCGCTAAACAATGCGGTTTTTTTGTTATAAACAAATGTTTCCTTTTTTTATTAATAACTTAAAAACTGAGCATGGAATTGATTTGAAAGTATATCAAGCATATTCTTTGAGCCTTTCCCTTTAATTGGAGCCGTGGATGATCCAAATCGGTCGTCTAGAAGCAGAGAAATTAATTTTTTTCTTTAACAAGAATTACTCATTATTCGGTAAAGTAATTGTCGGACAAACCTTTTGTAATTTGTTTAAAATGTTAATTGCTCGGCTTCCAGACGTCCGATTTGGATCATGCGCGACTCAAATTAAAGGGAAAAGTCCAAGAAATACGCTCCATATACTTTTAAAGCCTTCCCAAGTATAGTTTTTGTGTGGCAGCAAAAAATAAGAAATATTTGTTTATAACAAATTAACCACAATGTTTATCGACAAATAGCTACGGGGTTAACATTCCTGGAACATTCCCCTTTAATTTAAGCCAAGGGGCATTCAAATCGGACTACTAGGAGCCGAGAAATAAATATTTTTCCTCAGGTACCTTTTAGAGTAATCTACGGTGACGCGATATATATTTGTTTATAACAAATAAACTGCAGAGGCTAGGTGCAAAAGGCTATAGGGTGATAATATTTGGACCTTTTCCTTTAATTTAAGCCAAGGGACATTGAAATCAGACGTGTAGAAGTCGAGAAATTAATATTTTTCTTCAGATACTTTCTGAATAATCTACCATGGCGCGATATATTTGTTTATAACATAGGAACTGCAAGGGCTAGTTGGAAAATGCTCTAGCGTAATAATCTTGGGACCTTCCCCTTTAATTTAAGCCAAGGCGCATTAAAATCGGACGTCTAGAAGCTGAGAAATTAATATTTTTCTACGGAAACTGACTGAGTAATTTACCATGGCGCGATATATTTGTTTATAACAAATGGACTGCAAGGACTTGTTGCAAAAGGCTATAAGATGTTATTCTTGGGACCTTTCGCTATAATTTAAGCCAAGGGGCATTAAAATGAAACGTCTAGTAGTCGAGAAATTAATATTTTTCCCAAGGTACTTTCTCTGAGTAATCTACCATGACGTGATATATTTGTTTATAACAAATGAACTGCAAGGGCTAGGTGCAAAAGGCTATACTGTAATAATCTTGGGACCTTTCCCTTGAATTTAAGCCAAGGGGCATTAGAATCGGACATCTAGGGGCCGAGAAATTAATATTTTTCCCAAGGTACTTTCTCTGAGTAATCTACTATGACGCGATATATTTGTTTATAACAAATGAACACAAGTGTTAGTTGCAAAAGGCTATAGGATATTATTCTTAGGACCATTCGCTATAATTTAAGCCAACGGGCATTGAAATGAAACGTCTAGTAGTCGAGATATTAATATTTTTCATCGGGTTCTTTCTAAGTAATCTACCATGACGCGATATATTTGTTTATAACAAATGAACACAAGGGGTAGTTGCAAAAGGCTATAGGATATTATTCTTGGGACCCTTCACTATAATTTAAGCCAAGGGGCATTGAAATGAAACGTCTAGGAGTCGAGATATTAATATTCTTCATCGGGTTCTTTCTAAGTAATCTACCATGACGCGATATATTTGTTTATAAGAAATGAACACAAGAGGTAGTTGCAAAAGGCTATAGGATATTATTCTTAGGACCTTTCGCTATAATTTAAGCCAAGGAGCATTAAAATGAAACGTCTAGTAGTCGAGAAATTAATATTTTTCCCAAGGTACTTTCTCTGAGTAATCTACCATGACGCGATATATTTGTTTATAACAAATGAACACAAGTGTTAGTTGCAAAAGGCTATAGGATATTATTCTTGGGACCCTTCACTATAATTTAAGCCAAGGGGCATTGAAATGAAACGTCTAGTAGTCGAGATATTAATATTCTTCATCGGGTTCTTTCTAAGTAATCTACCATGACGCGATATATTTGTTTATAACAAATGAACGCAAGGTTTAGTTGCAAAACTCTGTAGGATATTATTCTTAGGACCTTTCGCTATAATTTAAGCCAAGGAACATTGAAATGAAACGTTTAGTAGTCGAGAAATTAATATTTCTCATCGGGATCCTTCTACGTAATCTGCCATGACGCGATATATTTGTTTATAACAAATGAACGGAAGGGTTAGTTGCAAAACGCTGTAGGATATTATTCTTAGGACCTTTCGCTATAATTTAAGCCAAGGAGCATTGAAATGAAACGTCTAGTAGTCGAGACAATAATATTTCTTATCAGGTTCTTTCTGAGTAATCTACCATGACGCGATGTATTTGTTTATAACAAATTAACTGCAATGGCCAGTGGCAGATGGCTATAGAATAATATATTTGACTCTTTTCCGTTTAATTTGAGCCGCGGTTGATCAAATTCAGATGTCTAGAAGCCGAGATGGAAACATTTTCATACGCGGATACGCGGACATGCGACGACACAGGGTCTCTCGTAATGGTCCGTCACTTTTCTAATACTATAAAGAATGGTGCTTTGGCGCGTCTCACGAATTTCTTTATATTTTACGAACCGCTGCACGCGTCCAATCGTATCCCACACGTTGTACCGTTCTACTTTTTCTAATACTTATTCTTCATAGTTTAACTTTGTATTTCCACCGAGCAGAAGCTACTTATTTCACCGATAGAATCGCGATTTCTATCATCATCGAGCAAGTCAATGAAACGAAACCATTGACTAAGAACAGGATAGACTACTTATCAAATGCCTTTGCTTGTCACCCGGATTTGGGGCTCACGAGTCCCAAATCCGTTTTCATTTTTACCTTTTCGATTGTCTAAAATGTACAACTTTTGCGTTTGCTCTTACCGTTTGTATATTAAAATACTTTAGAAGTGTTTACATTCTTTGTCGCGCAATAAAACGAAAGATATTCTACCGAAAAGTCTGAATTCTTAGGTTATCGTTATTTCAGAGCACGTGACACGAAGTGCCATAAGACGATCGGTCTATCCTGTACCTTCGTCTGTGATGAAACTTCTACTCGAACTTGCGAACGTTTCTTACTCGACTTAAAACCACCAGCCTCTTATTACAGCGAAGCGGAACAAAAGCTTACAATATTCGCCCCAAAAATTCACTCCACCCCCTTTCCAATGTTCCCCGGAAATTTGTCTAACCACCGCAGCGAATAAACATGTTAACCAACGACTCGCAGCTATGGAAAACTCCTCAAAGCGAAGGTGTGAAGAAAGTGCGAGAACATCGACGCTGTCGAACGAGAAAAGAAAGCGAGCTTACCTAGATGATTGCAGAGGAGCTCGTGAGTTTCAAGGTCCGGGTAGTCGAACGTGTCCCTGCAGAAGAGTACCCTGGTGCCCGGCGTTGCGGTGAATCCCCCAAGTGCGGCTGCTATGGACGAGCAAAGCCAGGACGGTTCGGCGCCCTCCAGCCTGCGCAGCATTGCTCGGTAGCGGCAATACCTCGGGTACGAGAGCACCACCACCTTCGTCTGGGCGGCGCATTCCGTTTTCCTCGCGTTGTGATTGCTTTCGTACTCCTTTTGCTGTTTCTCCACGTCGGAGAAATCGATGCCCGGGTCGGTGAGCACTTGGGGCAGAGGTATCTCGTACCTCAACGGACTGCTCTCCGGGGAGGACGTGGGAGTCGGCGGATAAGACACTTCCCGGCCCCATGACCATTCCAACGACGGTGATAACCACGTGACGAGATCGTGCACTCGCACCACCACCTTTTCCGATATCGTCAGCACCTCGTCCTGCAATCACAACGATTGTTTTGCCTTTTTAGACGGACAGCATTTGCAGGTTTTGCAGGGAGATACATATTTGCCAAGGGGTAAATTATAGTTTATTACGTTAGGGGAAAGTTACGGAGAAGAGGGATGATTTATGTTGTAGCTGTTGCTTTTGTAAAAGTACAGATTTTGGGGGATACTTGTTTAGAAAAGGATAAGTTATACTTTCGTGCAGAATTAGGAAAAAGCTAGATAGGGCATATTACAATCTATTGTAGAATTAGAGGGAAATTAAACTAAAGGAGTAATTTGATAAAATGTGGCACTCAATTCTATAATTATTAGTTCTTATACGAATACAATTTCGGTGGTACACCTTTGCGAAGGGGTAAATTATAGTTTATTACGTTAGGGGAAAGTTAGAGAGAAGAGGGATGCTTTATCTAGTAGCTGTTGCTTTTGTAGAAATACGGACTTTGGGGATACTTGTTTAGAAAAGGATAAGTTATACTTTCGTGCAGAATTAGGAAAAAGGTAAACAGGGCATATTATAATCTATTAGAGAATTAGAGGGAAATTAAACTAAAGGAGTAATTTGATAAAATGTGGCACTCAATTCTATAATTATTAGTTCTTATACGAATACAATTTCGGTAGTACATCTTTGCGAAGGGGTAAATTGTAGTTTATTACATTAGGGGAAAGTTACGGAGAAGAGGGATGCTTTATGTTGTGGCTGTTGCTTTTGTAGAAATACAGGTTTTGGGGGATACTTGTTTAGAAAAGTATAAGTTATACTTTCGTGCAGAATTAGGAAAAAGGTAGATAGGGCATATTATAATCTATTGTAAAATCGAGGGGAAATTAAACAAAAGGAGTAATTTCATCAAATGGGATACTCAATTCTATAATTGTTTGTTCTTATACGAATACAGTTTCGGTGGTGCATCTTTGCGAAGGGATAAATTATAGTTTATTACGTTAAGGGAAAGTTAGACAAAAGAGGATAGTAGCTTGACGAGATGGATGCTTTTTCTTGTAGCTGTTGCTTTTATAAAAATACAAGTTTTAGGGGATACACCCATTAACGCTATTAATCCTTGAAATTCGACGCGAATAGAGAACGATTCCCTTAAGTGCGTCTACCCGGGAATAATTTATCAGAGAGCTTTCATTGAATGTCAAATATTAAATTCCCTACTAAATCTTCCTCTCGAAAACTCGCTTTTATGGACTCCATAAATATGTATTTCTTGGCAACTTCTCCCTTTCTCTCTCTCTCTCTCTCTCTCTCTCTCTCTCAATCTCTCTCTAGTATATTACTATATCTTTGAAACTGGGACAAAAACTTCTCTCTCTCTCTCTTTCTCTGTACTCTGTACTCTGTACTACTACGTGTTCCATCTCGAGTAACTTTACTATGCGCGTAGCTTTCTTTACGAGAGGAAACTTTCCGCCACGTTAAAACCTTATTCCTCTGTATTAAATGAAATTGTTCCCTCTCTTGAATCAGAGTAGATTCTGGTTCAGGCTGGTATTACACGATGTGGACGATAATTAAGTTTAGCAATTTCGATCGATGAACAGCATCGATTCGAGAGAATGAGAAGGGACCTTCTTTGCCAGCTTTCAGCGTTATTTCAGCAACGTTTCATCGACAGATGGAGGCACGGTGAACCCTGCGAGCCATTTCAACTCCGGCTGGTAATCTGACCCATCTTCTACATAGTAGTAGTAGATATACTTGTCGCTGGGTGCAGCTAAAACACCTATGTGCTCGTTATGTATACACATAATCCAGAGCCAACGTAACTCGTGGTTTATGTTGTACCTCGAGTGCATCGTTATCTACTCTGCTTCGACGATAATTTAATTGTCCGCTGATGCCGCCGGCGACATCATTTTCACAAACTTTGACCTACCTCCTCTCTTGGACCCGCTGATTTCTCCCATTTAATTCAGCTCTCTATCTCTCCCTCTCCTTCTCTCTTTCTATTCACTTCCTTTGCGTATTATCATTTAAACTGCACTTTTCTCTGATGCGATAATAAAATTATTAACTCATTCTCGAGCTGCGAAAAGATTTCGGCGCGCGCACTCGGGCAACTTTTGTTGGGATTAATATTTAGGTGGTTTAGAAGTAATTTAGGATGATAATAAAAATAGTTTCGTGTTACAGAAACAGTCTAGATATTTTTTAGGCACAATTTTTGGGTTTGCAAATATTTAGAAAGACAATAAAAATAATACTACCCTCGTAGGGGTAGCTTTTTTGGGATTAATATTTAGGTAGTTTAGAAGTAATTTAGGATGACAAAGAAAATAGTTCTGTGTTATAGAAACAGTCTAAGTAGTTTTCTAGGCACAATATTTGAGTTTGGAAATATTTAGAAAGACAATAAAAATAGTACTATCCTCGTAGGGGTAGCTTTTGTTGTGATTAATATTTAGGTGGTTTAGAAGTAATTTAGGATGACAAAGAAAATAGTTCCCTGTTATAGAAACAGTCTAGGTATTTTTCTAGACACAATTTTTGATCTTGCAAATATTTAGAAAGACAATAAAAATAATATTATCCTCATAGGTGTAGTTTTTCTTGGGATTAATATTTAGGTGGTTTAGAAGTAATTTAGGATGATAATAAAAATAGTTCCGTGTTATAGAAACAGTCTAGGTATTTTCTATGCACAATATTTGAGTTTGGAAATATTTAGAAAGACAATAAAAATAATATTATCCTCGTAGGGGTAGTTTTGATTAGTATTCACGTTTAGATAGTTTAGAAATACTTCGGAATGAAAATAAGAATAGTACTGGGCTATAAAAAGGTATAGGTATTATTCTAGGCACTATTTTTGTGTTTGGAAGTATTTAGAAACATAATAAAAATAATACTATCCTCATAGGGCTACTTTTTGATGAGATTAATATATAGATACTTTAGAACTATTTTAGGGAGCGAATGAAAATAGTACTGCGCGATAAAAGGAGTCTGCGTATACTTTTAGCAAACTGCGACCCAATTTTTGATCTTGGAAACATCTTAGAAAGATATAATACTAATAGTAGCCTACTATAAAAGTAGCCTGTGTAAACTTGTAGCAAACAGTGGCCCAGTTCTTCAGCTTAGAAACGTTTTAAAAAGACAATAAAAATAGTACCACGCTACTAAATCAATCTACGTACGATTTTAGTAAACTATGATGAAATTTTCGACCTTAGAAACATTTTAGAAATGCCATACTAATAATATCGTCCTATAAAAAAAAGTCTACGTACTCTCTTAATAAACCATGGCCAAATCTTTGAGATAGGAAATATTTTTAAACGATGACATAAATAGTGTTGTGCTGTAAAAAATGTCTACGTATACTTCCAGCAAATATTGGCTCAATCTTTTAGCTTAGAAACATTTCACAAGCGTAATACAAATACCACCGTTCCTCTGTTCGTTTTTGCTTGAAAATCTAACACCCAATACTAGTTAGCATATACAGCTGACAAATGAACGTTTCAAATTGTGTTTCGCGAATAGAAAAAAAAAAAATGACCGATAAGTGTGTGGCGTATGAGTACGCTGACGATGGTCAGTTAATAGCATCGAAACAATCGCAACAATGCAAGAGAGCCGACCACGAAACGGAGAGCCGTATTTATTCGTGCAACGCGAGAAGTTCGTTGTTATATTTAATTAACATCGTCTGCCCCGGCTTGCGCGATGTTCTTCGCCGCAATTAGCTTGTATAACTGCAAGATTCGTTAGCGGGCAAATCGAATCGGCCGGAAAGAATTGAGATTCAACGAGGAGCAATTGTGAGATGCACTTGAACCGGTGGCACCGGCCGAGTAAATCCGTTTACCCGCGGCGAAAAGAGCCTTGAGCCAAGTAAAATGGCCGGGTTTTAACCCCTTGCACCCTCAACCTGCCAGCCAACTTCCCTCTAAGAACTTCCACGACCGATGGAATCTCCTCTGAATTTCCTCCAACTGCCTACTTCGCAAAACCAAACCAACGTACACACTACAATTCGTGTGTATTTGCACATTTCTATATTATTAACGATACACAAAATATACGAAAGTATTCGAATATTTACGATAATCAGAGCGTTGGGTGCAAGAACAACTTAATTAGGTTTAAGTTTGGATTTTATGTTATATAGGGTTATCCAAAATATACTATAGGAACACCTGCATTCACTTTTTTTTCTTTCCCTCTCTGCTTTACCATTTTTTAATCTGTTTTTTTATTTCTATTATCTTCGTTCGTTCTCGTTTCAATTTTTATTTTTCTTCACCTCTATTTTAGTAATAAACATGGCGTTTGACAGATATTCTCATTCGACATCTTAAAGGTACTTTTGGATAACCCTTTATATACAAATGAAACGAAGTTTTGTAATTTAAGTAAGCTTCCAAGTGTACGTTTATCACTTTTCACAATAAAATGCAGTTACTTGAAACAGTAACAAGTGGAATTTTTATCCTAGCACGGTACTATTCGCGTTACGTTCCTAGAATGCTTTCTAACATTGTAAGCTAAAAGATTAAGCTACAATTTGCTAAAAAGAAAAGATACGTAGATTTTTATATAGCTTCGTACTAATTCTATTATGTTTTAAGTCCATCAATTGGACCACGATTTGCTAAAAGCATACAAATATTCGTGTAATCATTTACAATATTATGTATCCAAATATTTTATGCGCACAAAATACGTAGCTACTCGTGAACGAATTAACTTGAAGTATAAATTAATAAAACTCGCTATTAAATATAAAATAGAAATGGTATCAAAATGAACCTTCGAACATTATTTAACAATATTAAGATAGGAAATGAACGTATGTGTTACGTTACACAAAATCTACCAGGCATATATGTATATATATACGTTTTTCGTGGTCAAAGGGTTAATGTTAATTTTATTTGCAGATGTTCAACGCTGCATCGGAAAAACGTGCATAAATCTTTCCACAGAATTGGCGTGAAGCGTCCGAAACTCATAAACGCTATCGTATCATTTTCCCCCTTCGCCCACGTATTTGTCAGCGACAAATAATCCTTTTATTTGAATAACAAGTGTTTCAGCGTAATTGAAAGCAGAAGCGCTGCGTTTCTGTTTATCCTACGATGCCACGACGACGACGACGACGACGTTAACATTCTATTTAGTTTGGTAGTCACTGTAGTAGCCCGGCTTATACTTTCATCTTTTAGCTTCGTGCTCATCCGTGCCCTCTTTCAACCCCGCCACTTCACTTCCTCCTTTCCTCTTCTATCTTCTTCTTCTTCTTTTTTTCTCTCCCTCTCTCTCTCTCTCTCCCTCCGCCATCCCTTTTTCTCTTCGCCTCTTATTCACGCAACCCCCGGTCACTTATTTGCCCTCCTGTTTTGCTCGCTCTTTCCTTTCTCCTACCCTCTCGTCTTCTATCCCTCGTTTCGCGTAGCGACCTGGCTAATTCGATCATCGAAACATTTCCACCCAAATATGGATACTTTACGAGGCGACATAGAAATAGCCGTGAAAATACTTTAGGCTCTACTTCTTTTTTTTTTACGGCAAATATGTATTTAATACTGGGTTTACGGAACTCGTCGCGTTGACGCCATAGATAGAGACCACAAATATTATTTTTCAGTACTCTATGTTAACTTTACGTAATACAGTGGTACGATTATATATCCTACGTGATTCTCTTCATCCCTACGCTTCTACGTTCGAATATTTATATGCAGTGTACGTATTTTTCCGGAAGCCTGTCGAATTATGCACGTAACGTCCGTAAACCTAGTGTTAATTACACGTCGTAGCCCCAAAGTTCAGATCGTAGTTAATATAATAGCTTTATGAAAATTTCGCGCATAACATTGTGGAAATGACGAATATTGTTTTGAATCGTTTTACGTTTGCTTCGATTGGTGCAATGACGCGAATAGTTTTAGTAATTTAACATCTACTCGCCCATTGACTGTGTAATATCTGTTTAATTAACTTTGTTGTTTCTTTTCGTGATCGGTGTAAAGCAATTAATAGTCGCACCAATATAAAATATATACAGAGTAATGAATTCTTTTATATAACGTTATATATATAAAATAAATTGTTGTATTTTTTGAAAACAAATTCTATTAAACAGTTCTTCTGTTTCTCTGTTATATTAAACTTCTGATCACTAACAAAATTGTCATTGCTGGTGACTAAAACGAATGATAGTATTGTACAATATTGCTACGTTTAGAATTCAAAGCTACGAGTTATCCTAGCTATGATTCAATCATTTTCACCGTCGTTTCATCCATTCTTTTGATAACTCCGAATATTCCCCTTTACTGTTCTCTTCTTAACTCTTCAACGTACAAGATTTTCTTTCGCAATTCTAAAATTCGTAAATGAGTTTAAAAAAATCCCACCGTGCAAGTTGACGATAAAAAAAATGGTAGGACATTTTCCCATAGCGCAGCGTTTCAAAGAGTTAAGGTGTCCAATTAGATATCGCTTGATTTGTCCGAATTAATAATTCCACTGTTTAACAAAACCTCGTAAGAAAAACAATAATCCTACTAACAATTTAACGTCAACTCTGTCGCGAAAGCTACGAACTTTCCAATCAACCCAATCCGTATTATCAACCATGGAACGCCGGGACACGGTATTCGACGAACGCGAAACTAAATTAGTAACGCGACGAAGTAAATTCGTTGAAATTGCACGAGTGGCCGGCGAGGAGTTAAAGAGACACGAAGTTTACTCCACGAAACAATAGGAGTTGCGAGAGTGTATCGTTGCCATCGCTAGACGATGCACTTGGCCACGGATTTCTCTGCCTCTCTCGGTCACGTATATTGTTGCTCGTTTCCTCTCATTGTCAGTGTCGCAAACGAGAGAGAAAAAGAGAGAGAGAGAGAGAGAAAGAAAAAGAGAAGATGTTGCACCTTTCTCTTTGCTACAGCCCCTGGCCCCATTTTCCTTCTTCCCCGCTCTTTCTCGATTCTATTGCCGGCGCTCCTCCCTTTTATCCCGTCTTCTCCACCCCCGAATCACGACTCTGAAAAGCAAACCTTCCGTCTTAATCGCGAGGACACGCGAAAAACGATGGCAACGTAACCGAGAGAGCTATCGTCGTCGTCGTCCATGTCGACGCGTGCGCGTGTGTGTTTTTGTGTTTGTGTGTGTGTGTTACAAAAGAAGAATCCTCCCAACACGTTTTCCCCCCTTTTCTCCCTTCGTGTTTTCCGCTCGCCACTCCATGTATTTATTGTCGTGATTTCCTAAGAGGGTTGGCTTCGGCCTTTCTATTGACTTTTCGGACTGCCGATGGCTCTTCTCACCCTTCTGTCGTTGCCTTTTCCTCCTCCTCCTCCTCCTTCCCCCTCAACCCGCGTCTTATTGATTTCGTTTACGACGGGATATCGTTTTAATTAAATCCCTATGTGGCCAGGACTTTTCTTTTACGTTGTTCCCTGGGATCATTGACTAAGTACAGGGGATAGGCCCTTCAATTTATAGGAAACGTCGTAAACTTCGAACAGAAATATCGACCGTGTAAACGAAGCATACACGATCGTAATAGTTGACAAAGTTAACCCTATATTATGCACGCGACTGAAAAGTCCACGTATTTAAATTTCATCACGTTTATCTTGTTCGTATTACCGCGTTTTCTTCACCATCGTTGCGAGATCGATTGGATTATATCGAAAACGATTACGTAACCGCAATGTTTAGCTACGATTCCTGTCGTTTTAAGTACGCTCGTGTCTTATCGTTTTATTATTTTACGAATAGTGTAATACGAATTAGTTTACGTCGCATCGCGATGCTAACGATAAAATAGTAAGAGGGCCCGCATGATTTTCCGTAAGAATGTCTATCTTGTGCTTTGTCGATGCTTGGGATTCCCAAAGCGGGAAACCGTCGACTGTACGTTTACTGTTATCAGACACCGAATCGTGTGCCTGATTATTCGTGTATTACATTCGGCGCCGTTGTTTCAGGAGAGACCGAGAGTAAACTGCGGCAACTTTGTAATCACGTTAAAGCCGGGTAGTGAAACTGATGGCCGGAGTTCAACTTGCAACTCGATTCTATTTAAATATTTAAATGTAGTTTTAAACTTGCCGCCGAGGCACCCCAAGTTCCCCTAAATTGGTAATCTCTTACTTTTCAATCGTCTACTAGGCCCCGGCCACTTAAGCGAAACCCAATTAGCCGATTGTGAATTTTGCATCGAAGATTTTATTCCGTTACAATAAGAGAATCTTGCGAATCCTGGACTGCGAATTTTCGCGCGTTTACAGGGAATTCGGATACTATGAAAGTCTTAAAGGCACTAAAATATACAATAATAATAGTAAATAAATACGCTACTATGTTTTCTGCAATATTTTGTAAGATTGGTATACGTTAAAACGATAGGAATTGTAAATACTGCGCGAATTAATTGTTTCCGATAGAATCGATCTATAATAGGTAGTTTTATAATAACGCGTACAGAAGTATATATCTTCATACGAATTTCATTTACTTTTACGATACAAGCAAACGTACAATTTAATAATATTCGATACATGGATAGAGGGTTAACTTTAACACCGTCGATGATTCGACATTAATTCTAAATCGCAAGGATAATTTTAAATTCTTTAGACACGTCGAATTTCATCGCTTTGAAATTTATTTCACTTTCCTATAAATGGATCTATCGTCTATCCCTGCACTTAGTCGACGATATTACCCTGATTAAACCGAAAAGAAACAAAAGAAAAACAATAATAATCGCGCGCTAGCAATTATTCCAACCTCCGAAACGGAATCGCGAAACTCGCGAAGGAAAAAAAAGGTTGTTCCATAGGGGAAGAACGGCGTGCTATTTAGAGTAGAACATTATCGGCCGTTATACTTTGCCGGGCCGTTCGGTGTCGGAGAATTGATAGGTTATCGGTGTGTTTAGGGTGGCAGCGAATCCCCATAGCAACGTCGGAATACATTTCCACGTGATTCCGTGCATACTGTCCATGTCATGAGTTTGGGGTTAGATCTAGGCTTGTGTCTGTGCCAACATTGCATTACCTTCTGGCACATTGTTGCCCCTTTACACACGTGCGCTCAACTTGTGCATGTGCACCGAGCTACCGAGTTCCCTGTGCACCAACGTTACCCGCCCTCTCTCGCAACCCTTCCCTCCGTCTCTTTCTCTCCGTTGACCCCTTTAATCCCTCTATCGCCTTGTCTCACCCCTGATTCTAGTCGACTCTACCCGGCTCTCCCTCTTCCAGATACACATCTCGGATATGTGCAGTCAAGGGGAATAGCTCGGCTGCATAGAGAGAGAGTTTGTCTCATCTTCCGAATGCACAGACACGGCCGGAAGTTAGCCAAATTTTAGAGGTGTAAAATCACTCGCTGCTTCCTCCTCCTTCTCTTTCCCTACCAACGTTTTTCGGCCTCGCGTGTCCTGGATAATTATTCCACATTTCGGTTTGATAAAAAGTTCCGACGTAATTGAACGCATTATTTACTTGGTTAGGAATGAAGACGCTTAATTTAAGGTTACACGTAGGTAAGATTGGATTTGGTTTTAACCGTTTCGCTACCTTTTTAGTAAATTGCGACTAAAGGTTAAAAGCGTAGGTAACGATAACGTTTCGTAATATTTATTAATATAAAATAAAATAAATGATATAGGTATAAATAATTGAATACTCTACGTAAGTACGAATTATTCCAGAACGTGTCGTGCGTTGTAGAAAAAATATACGTATGCTTTTAACGAATTCCAGTCCAATTCTCGAAGACGTATATATATACGTGCATAGTAGCGAAACGGTTGATCTTATAGAAAGTTATACGAAGTAAATATTTAACACTAACCGTACCGGTATTTTACGCGTACCTATTCGATAAATCTCGGTGAAAAAAAGAAGCAAAAAGGAATCCGAAACGTGAGAATTAGTCGATTAGTTCGACTCGCGTTAATATTTTTATCGCCGTTATGCAAGCAATATTATTGACCCGGATATTAAAGAAAATCTGAAAAGTTGCAGCTATTAACGTAGCTCGCAGTACACGTTAAGAATTACGAATGCCGACATCTCGTTAAATGAGAAAAAACAAATAAAGTTCCATCGATATAAATAGCTTTCAATGCTATTCTTGGTTCTTCTGTACGCGTTGCAAAATTAAACGACTCGAAACACCTAACGTTTTAGGTGATTACAATACCTTATCTTTGTCGTCTTATTTCGAGTGAAATGTGTCCAAATCGCGCGAAAGAAAATTTAAACGCGGGCACAGTTTAATAATTGAAGATATTGTAAAGCGGAGAGATGTAATTTCCTTTTGTAGCTTTCTTTTGGGAAAAGTTTCCACCTCAAACAGTCAGGTTGGTGGGTCTGTTAAATTGAATTTTGCAAGTGCATACTTTGCCGTGGGTGGAGGAGGGAGGGGGGAGGGGAGGGTTGTTTGAAATATGCGAACGTTTGAACGTTCCTACCGCGAGGATTTATTGAAATACCCATTCAGCCATTAATAAAGCGTAACTTTAACTGCCTTTCCGGCAGTTGCTTTCATTAAAAATTTAAATGGACCGTGGACAAGCGAAATTTACTTATGCATACTGCGAGTAAAACCTCAACCGTTCCTCCTGTAAATCACTCGTCCTCGTGGCTTTTAACGTTCGGCAAAAGCAGAAAAAAAAGGAAGGAAATACCGTCCTAGCTTGATTCCCGGCCAACTAATCGATTCGATTAACGCGTTGTCGATAATCGATTCGAGTCGATCCACCGGACTTCTGTCATTTCAACTCGCCACGCTTTTCCGTTGTAATGGAAAAAAATATTCGTACGCTGCGAACTCTTTTAACTTTTGTAAAAGTGTTATGATCGATACGCTTTTACGCAGATTCGCATTAAACGGGAATTATTATAGTTTCACCCTTGCGAATATAATAATGCCCGCTTTATTTTAGATATTTTATATCATTTTTACTGCTACGCGCATTCAATACTTTTCACTGTAACTAAATTTCCTATAAATGCATCAAAATCCTCAATCTGTATTGTCAATTTTTTCTACCAAATTAATCTCCATTAGTTAATGCGATTGTTAGACTGCGGATGTTTATGCAAATTCAAATATTTATAAACACTGTACGATAGTGACAATTTAAACGGAGGTGTATTTTGCACTTTAAATATTGTAACGCGTATTAAACTTTGCGTGTTTTATATATTTTCGCGTGTTATATGCATATTGTATCTTTTCACGCGTTTAATGCATAAATATCCGCAGTCCATCAATTGCTACGGGAATAATTTAAGTTTTCTTACGCGTCGTATTTTCGTTTAAACGTTATTCGCGTAAGAAGCGAAAGAGTGATACAAGTTTTGAGACAATCCGCGATTAAATATAACCACTTGCAACACGATAACGATAGTCACATTCGTTCTATGAATTATGCAGCACATTCCACAAAAATAGATGTTATTAACAGTGAAGTATAATCTGTATTCTAATTTCAGATTTGCATTACAATGTGGAGAGTTACGAAATAAAAATCGCTCGTAATGCTTAAATAATTTGTACGCAACACGACGCGAATGCAGTGATTAACTAACACTAGCATACGCAGGTAATAAAGTAATCATAGCTCGAGGGGTTAACCAGCGCGCTATTTCGTCAACTTTTCAGTATTCAGTTTACCTAAATTCCTAATAAATTAGAGTACATATTATATTTTCCCAACAAACTGCACTGCGTTAGATACGTCAGCTGCTATAGAAATGATAGACGTTCCCTTACGCGTCGTACCTTTATTTGTGCCCTCGTTTGCGCGAGAAGCGGAGGAGTTACACGAATTTCCCGTGCTAAGTTCCGTCGAATTGGCCCCATTTTGCGATTCCTCCGAGAAGCCCCATTAAACAGCGGATGGATTAAGGCAAATCGCGGGGGTTAACAACCAATATGAAGGGATGGGATGAAAAGGGTTCACAGTTAACTGCTAAACCAGCGAAAAGATAGGGTAAAGACGACTCTCTCGGGGAGTGTTTTATGGCACGGGTCCAAATGATGTTTGTGGCTCGGCAGAGAATACTAAGAATTGTTAATGAACTTCTGCTCGCTGTATCGGGAAAAGTAATTTCGAGTTTGCGTAACTCTTCTCTCTGTTGCTCATTCGCTTGGCTAATAACGTTCAATTCTAGATTCGATCGTTACCCTTTTACCCAGGGCAAACACAATGTAGCCTCCATTGAGCGCTGATTAACCCTTTCACGAGTAAAGAATTGTCTCGAGTGCACCTTTAAAGGCAGCAAGCTTCGTTTCGCTGCACAAAGATGAGCATAAATATAATAATTGTTCGATGTGCTTACATAATAACAGTTTTACAGTAATAACGATTATTCCAAAGATATATTACATTATACGTTTTACCCGTCGTTGGATAAAAGCTTCGTCAGTAATAATTCTACCGTTGTTTATATTCGACATCAACTTCTAAAGGGAATTTTGAAAAAGAATGCACGTACGTTGCTTCATCGATTTCTCCACTTTTCGTTTCGCGTAGTTAATTTGACAAATGCGCGGCTGAAATGGAAAACACGAGATGTAAATTAGTGATCTATTTCCGAAATATAATAATAATAATACCGCAACGCTAAACTATAATACACAAGTACATTTATATCGCTCGAAAGAAATGAAAACTGTACACGTGAAAGGATTGAATAAAAAGGGACGTCACACGAGTTCATTCCTATCGGAATCCATTTTACAACGAAGGTAATATTATTATTATCATCGCGTTGCTCCGTCATCCGATTATTGCGCGAACGTGGCACATAAATTTCGCATTACCGTTCATAAATTATTTGCAACCCTGCGAATTCAATTAAATTTTACAGGCAAAAGTCACGGCGGTGGTCGATCCGGGGGAACACGGTTGTCGAAGCCCCGCGCGCGCTCGCGTCGTTCCCTGATTAATTCGCCCGGCGAAAAATAATAAATAACTGTGGAAATTGTTTTAGTCCGCGCATATTAATTTTACCGGGGCCATTCGGCCGATCAATAATGCGCGTGTCGTTCGATTTGTTTGTTTCGAGAGCATCGAAACGCGCGCATCGGCATCGGCGTCGTTTTAAATAACGATATCGCGTACACGGCGTACCAGCGGCGACGAACAGAGAGCAAACCTTAATGCTTTCCCGTGTAACGCGACTCGCGCCCGCGTCCATTTACCCAGCCAAATTTATTGCATTAAACGTAATAAACGACTTGTACACCCGAAGCACGCGCCAGCAGCGATATTATTATCGTAGCCGAGAAACTTTCTATCTATCCGGGTAATCTCGTCTTATGCCACCTATTTTATCTCTCGTCTTTCACTCAACTTCTTAAGTAGCCTTTTGTAACTTAAATTAAAATAGACGTTGCAAAGTATTCGGCTGCGTCCCCATCTTTAAGAAAGATTCAGGAAAGAAATCGTTTCGCTGTTATAAGGATCGCGAATATGTGCTAATCATCTTCTAACGCTTATTTTATTTAACCCTTTATACACTGTATTGTAATTCTACAGTCGCTTAGTAAAGTGTCTATAGCTTTCGTTACACCATGGTTTAACTTTTAACTGCTACACTTATTGAAATCTTACGTTTGTAAGACTGCTAATAATAATTGGTCATTTATCTCTATTTTTCGAAGCATCGCAGTGAAAGCCTTCCAGCTTATTTCACTTAACCCTTCGATTTTGTGGATGTATACACAGTACTGTAATTCTACAGTCGCTTAGTAAAGTCTCTGTAGCTTTCGTTACACCATGGTTTAACTTTTAACTGCTACACCTATTAAAACTTACGTTTGTAAGACTGCTAATAATAATTGGTCATTTATCTCTATTTTTCGAAGCATCGCAGTGAAAGCCTTCCAGCTTATTTCACTTAACCCTTTGAATTTGGTGGACGTATACATAATACTGTAATTCTACAGTCGCTTAGTAAAGTGTCTACAGCTTTCGTTACATTATGGTTTAACTTTTAACTACTACACCTATTGAAACTTACGTTTGTAAGACTGCTAATAATAATTGGTCATTTATCTCTATTTTTCCAAGCATCGCAGTAAAAGCCTTCTAGCTTATTTCACTTAACCCTTTCGATTTGGTGGACGTATACACAATACTGTAATTTTACAGTCGCTTAGTAAAGTCTCTGTAGCTTTCGTTACACCATGGTTTAACCCTTAACTAACTACGCCCATTGAAACTTACGTTAATCATTTGTCTCTATTTATCAAAGCATCGCAGCGAAAGGGTTAACACAGTTTCCCAAATCCATCCGTCTATTCGTCTGTCCATGATAAAAATCCGCGTAGAATAAATGGACGAGGGGATATAGGTGGTCGAATTACCGATGTAATGGTGAAACACCCAGCGTTAAAGACGAAAAGCCGGAAGCGGATGGGAAGAAAAAAAAAATGCGGCAGGCGGGCGTATAAATACGCAATGCTGCAGTTGACATATTCGCCGAGCGTACATAATACATTCATGGAGGGCAAATGGGAGGGAGGAAGAGTACCCATAGTGGGGCGTACAATCGTACCAGTGGAATATGTAGCGTGTTGGTTTTAGCGACGCTCAATCTTTGCTCGTAAACCGCAACCGGTGGCCATATTACTTTGCAAGTAATTTTCTACGAATCACAAGTAAGGTACACGTTATATATATATATATATATAAGAAATATAAATTACTTACTTACGAAAGTTAACGAAACTGAGTTACATTCGAAGACTGCAAATACGTGATTCAACATTGATTTGTAAAATCCAAGGCTGCATATGGTATCAGGTATCACGCTTAACTAATTAAATACGATTATATGTTAGTATATTTCACCCATCGTCTTGATTTTATTCAATAGCATAAACTTCTGAATATTTAGCGAGATTTTAATATCAGTTAACTTACTTTAAGGCTGTTACGAAGTAAAACCAATATTAGAAAATCAACAGTAGCATAATCTGATAATCTAATCTAGTATATTTCTTTATATTCAATTATATAGAACAGTATTTGCTTACCACTCAGGTATTAATAGGATGATCATTAATGTTAACCCTTTGCATTCGAAAAGAAATTGTTCTGTGTCCATGTTTCGTACACCTATTGTTAAATTATTCGAACTACTACTGCTATTTGCAAATTTCATTTGTCTTTACTTTTTACTGTTGGCGTTTATTAATTTCGTACGCGATTGGGTATCGTCCACTTCAATGAATAAATAAATAAATAAATAAAACGAACCTTTCGAGAGCAAAGGGTTAACAACACTTATCCTACCTTATGCTATAAAACAGCTGCTATACCTAGCTGCACTACTTTGTAAAATTCTCTTACTTTCATACAAGTGCTTCTCTTCCTTTGTATTTTTCTTTGCTACCACTATTACCCATCGTACTTCGCCCGTACCAATTGTCTCCTAACTCTCCCACAGCTTATCCAGTACAAATAAAATAAAGTCACGTTGTTATCCAGCAACGAAAAGTTTAGATTTCCAGTGCTGCTTTTGAATCAAATTCTTTATATCCTCTTTGCTCGCTTTCGTTTCCCCGTTGTTTCTTCGCTTTTCCTTTCTCGCCTATCAGGTTAAAACGCAAAGAGACGCGTTAGAGTTTTACGGCTACGAGAAGATTTACATTGACCAAAGATAGAGGCGAACGCGAAATTCATCGGGTTCGAAACACTTTCGCGAATGCGGTAAATAAAAGAATAGTAGGAGAGAGAGAGAAAAAGAGTAGAGCTCACACAGAGAGAGAGTTGCCAAGGATATAGGAAAAAACGAAGAGGATTAATTTCAACGCTCGTGACAGGTTTAAATCAATAAGTATGAGAGCCACTGCGAAGCATAAATCATTGTTAGATTAAACCCTGGAGCACGCGGTAGTAGATGGGGCAATGGCGAGCTTTCAGGAAATATAGGGTGACCCAAAAGTTCCGATCTATATTTCATCGTTGTACAGATCGACGCGAACAATGCTTCCACGCGGAAACTGGGCTAATTGATGAAGTATCGTCCGCTTATCTTGTCCGCTCAAAAATTGTTTTCCCCTCGCGCAATCATTTTCCTACGCGAATCGGTTTCTTAGCTTCTTTAACCATTTCGCTCGTTAATTATGGCACTGATTCAACAAAAATCTAGCCTAGGATTAAGCAAGAAGTTTAATTATCAACTGTAATATTTAGCTTCTCGCGTTAGAAGATGGGAAGTTGTTAAATAAAGATTATTACCTGTAATGATTAAACGATTTCTACGCGACGTAACGTAAAAATAGTGATCGATTAATTAATGCTAGCCTGAGTAGCTGATAAAATAATCGTAGGGCAAGGGGTTAACACAACTTCTCCTCGAATATTAGATAAGGGATTAATATTAGATTTACGGATGTCGATAGTGTAATTTCAAAGGTTGACCAAAAATGATTTACGTGATGTATAAATACTCGAAATTATCGAATCGGAGAAGACGGAAATTTGTGACAATTTATTATTAAAAGTACCTTTGTATCGTTCCTTTACAGCAAGATATTATTTTCGTTTTCATCTTTACTACAACATTAGACCACAATTGATCGTACAAAGCATCAATTCACACTAATAAAAATTCTTTCATATCTATATTTTTAATTTTCGCTTGCGAGAAACCTTAGCGAAAGGGTTAATAATCGTTCGATTACACGTGCCGTGAAATGTATTGTAAAAGTCTTAAAATGATCTTCCCTTTATAAAACGTCTCCTAGAAATCTTCCTGGCTTGTAATTTTCCGTTTATCCTCGACATAACTGTACAAATAGAATTATTATTAATACTATAATTCTATTTCTACTTTTAGACGAAGCATTCAACGACTCATAGCCTTCTACGACTAATCATTTTATTAATTTACATATATACTAAAGCACTTTTATTATAATCGACCCGTGTACAACGATACTACTAACAATAATAACTTATCTAACTTCCATCCCCTTTAATTATTCCAACCCGCTTCCTAAAATACATTAAACGTATACATGGACCATTGTAAAAGTCTTAAAATGATTTTCCCTTTATAAAACGTCTCTTAGAAATCTTCCTCGCTTGTAATTTTCCGTTTATCCTCGGCATAACTGTACAAATAGAATAATTATTAATATCAGTAACCACGGTACCATTCCAGATTTCTTTTATTTCTACTTTTAGACGAAGCATTCAACAACTCTTAGCCTTCTACGACTAATCATTGTATTAATTTACATATATACTAAAGCACTCTTATTATAATAGACCCGTGTACAACAATACTACTACTAATAATAACTTATCCAACTTCCATCCCCTTCGATTATTCCAACCCGCCTGTTAAAATACATTAAACGTATACTCGGGCCATTGTAACCGCCTCTAAATCGTTTATCCTTTCAGAATTCCCCAATTCGCCTTCGATTCTCCGTAATAATGAAGGGTGCGATAATTTCCATTCAAGAACCGAGCGGAAACTTCGCGAAACGGTGCTCGAGAAACGTTAAAACGAACGCGGAGTGGCCTGGCGAGGGCAGGGGCCGAAAATTAGTAATAAACAGGCGCAATTAACGAGGCGGGCAATTAGCGCGTTGAACGTGTAAGCCTTTCCTCCACTACGCGTGGAAAATCGGCCCCCTTGCAATTGCGTATTATTTTGCACGGTAATACGTTTTTACCCGATTGTTGTCGGCCCGTGAATGAAAACAGTACCACTTTAAAACTGGTATGCGAGGATTGAAGCTAAAAGGAATTTGATTATGCTTGGTAGTTTACACACGGTGTTACTGGATCGATCGAGCCACCCGCTGTGTCTCTCCCTTCCTTTCCTTACTGTCTTTCCATCCCTCTTCTTCCTCTGTTATCCCTGTCCTCCTCTCGACAACCCTTCCTCTTCTATTTCGCTTCCCTTTTGCTCTCTCTCTCTCTCTCTCGCTTTCTCTCTATTCGTGTCTCTCAAACTCCCCCTTTCGACAAAACCCTGTGTTTCTACGTCTTCCTGCTGCTGGTTTCACGTCGGGGTCATGTGTGAGGAATGGGAATTACTTTTTAAAAAGGAATAAAAGCTGGAGGAGCACGTATTCTGGGTACGTTTGGTCGTGTTTGTTCGCAACAAGCATTTTTTTCTTCTTTCTTTTTTTCTTTTTTACGCGATTTCTCTCGCCCCTTTTCTCGAAATCTTCATTCTTACTTGTGTAACGCAGTGGTTTATTAATACGGTTTCAATTTTGCGGGTGGAATTTATGCGCTGCTTTAGATAGTGAGATTTATCGAGTAAGTTGTTGTTATTGTTATTATTATTATCACGAATTTGTGGTACAAAGTAAACTATTAATTTGAGGGATAAATTAAGGGTTACTTTAATTTCACCGAGATTTATTGAATAAATTATTATAATTATTATTACGAATCTGAAGCATAAACTGTAAATTTGCAGGATGAATTAAGAGTTACTTTAAATGTAATTCAAAAGTACAAATCATAAATTGAACGTATAAAATAAAGTATAAATTCGAGGGATCAATTAAGAGTTATTTGAAATGTAATCTAAAAGTACAAATTATAAATTGGACGTATAAAATAAAGTATAAATTCGGGAGATCAATTAAGACTTATTTTAAAATTGAATTCAAAACAATAGATTATACATTTTAAGGGAGTGAATTGAATATAAATTATAAAGTTAACGGTACGATTAAAAGGCTACTTTAAATTCAATTCAATAATATAAATTATAAATTTCACGTACAAAATAAAGTATTAATAATGAGGGATGAATTAAGAGTTACTTTAAATGTAATTCAATAGTATAAATCGTAAGTTCCAGATACGAAATAAACTACAAATTTAAGGGATGAATTAAGTGTTACACTACGCTTCGTTCGAAAGTATAAATTGTAAATTCGACGCGTGAAATAATCTACAAATCCGAGGTGACGAATTAAGAGTTACTTTAAACTTACATGTGAATAATATTTTAGACACTCTGTACGCGTGATTGCTAGCCGAAAACGAAAGGAGGGGAGGAAAAGAAAGATAATCAGCAGGGCCTGGACCTATGTCAATGGAAAGCAATTAAGGTTCTTTTTAATCGTTTGAAGTCGCTGCACTGTCGCGCCCTACTTGCTATAATGGCGAAGCTTTTTCGCTGCTCCAAATTATATAGCAACCCTGACAGAATTCGCGTGCAGAAGGACTTTTATAATAATGGCTAATAACTCCTCGTCCTTCCTTTTCAATTATACTACCGTGAATAGCTTGTTGCCTCATTGTATAGAGCCAAGTCTATTTTTAAAAAAATATTTTCAACCCCCTCCCCCAAAAAAAAACGAGCACAAATTTCTTTTTCCCTCCCTCCTCTTTAACATTTTGCCCTCACTAATTTTCCAGACACTGTATCTTGTAACGTTAAGTAGTTATTACTTTGAGTAGCGTGTCAAACATAGAACATAGAAATATTGGAATTAATTTAGACCCGATACTTCCTTATTCTGCGTATTGAAACAAAAATTGGGAACTAAAACTGAATTTCATTGCAGATACAGTGTTTTATCTTCGTTCTATTTAACTTCTTGCTCTATAATAACGAGTCATACTCGTTTTATAAATCATGGAAGAGATATAACGTAAACGATTATTATCGAGGATGCAATTTAATTCGAACTGGAATTATACCTTTGTATCGTAAGATTGGAGGTTATTAAATAGAAGTTGCTTGCAATGTTCGAACGATTGGTTCGCGACGCGATATGAAAATAGTAATTAAGTAACATTAATAGGTAATAAAATAATCATACGGCAAAAGGTTAAATAAAAAGAAAAAGAAACAGCTCCACGTTACTTCTCAATCCTTCTTACGGTCTCTCGTTGCGAACGTAATAAGGAACGCAAAGATATTTATGATAATAACATATAATGACCAGAGTAACAATAATCACGAGTCATTCGAACTGTTTCTCACTTAACAATTTAGATACGATTATATATTAGTTATCGCATTAGTATATATTAGTATTATATATATATATAAAGCTTTCAGCTTTATCGCAAAAGACAACGTTACCTGTTTTCGATACGATTTCAAAGTCAAGCGTGCAATATTGCCAACCGAACAATATTCACCTTTAGTCACGCCCCGAAAATGTATAAAATCCATGTTTCAAACGTTTCGAATCGCAGTCGCGTGTTTCACTATATCAGCTTTTCCTCTTTCGACGGTGGCCGAGAGAGATGAGCGGACTGCGGCTGGTCTCGATGGGGGAAAATCTTTGAACAGCGTTCTTCTATGAAACTTAAACATCGTACTTAAAACTTATAATTCCATGCAAAGAAAAAGTCCTCGCGGCAACTTCCGCGGCCGCGTTCGCGTTTTATGTTTCATTTCTATTCATTATTCCGATGCTCCTTCAACGCGACCCGATGCAAATTTTAAAGCATCGCGCGGCTTCTAAGCAGGGCCCGGCGATATAAAGGATTTGCGTTAACGAAGCCAAGGCGCGTGGCAAAGTCCACTGGAAACTGTTCAACGATTAAACCGCTGCTTAATCGCTACGCGATTTTAATCCACCCTCTCTCTCTCTACGAGATCTTCTCATCGATTCCTCGTCGTTTCACTTTCGCCAAGAGTATCAGCTGTAGGAGGAATTTAACACCGGAACAATTTACGAGAGACAAGATGATATCGTCGTATAAATCTTTACGATTGCAGGCGAGAAACGTGTGAGAAAGACTTTGATTAATCTGAGATCTTTGTGCGTAGGATTAATAAAATAAGCAAGTTAAATAAACGAAACGTTCAAATAAATTAATGACGCAAATAATCCGCTTCTATGTTTACCTATTTCGCATCGTTCCGAATAACGTTAAGAAAAAGGATTGAATGACACGAGTACATGAATAAATGTATTTATGTATATATATTTGTATCGTTAGTAAAGACTACTGATAATGTAAAGATAAGTGAAGCACGTTAAGAAGCTCAAAATTAAATACCAAATATCAAATTATGATATCGAGTAACAGATTAATAAGTATCTAATTACGTCAATCAGATATCGAGTGACTTATTATTTGAGATACCGAGTAAATCATTAATTGGAAATAAATGGACTCATTATTAATTATGTACGAAATACTTTACGAAATAATTCATTTCATTTTCTCTGCGTGTGATTCTTTTTTTTACTAGAAATGAGGCTTGTCCATTAACAACTAACTAAATAAATAATAGCGTTACTTTAAAAATAGATCATCCTTCGACTAATCCGTAACTATTTTCAAATAACGTACAACGTCGTTTGAAAATTTCTAAAAACGCCCGAGCTTCATACGAAGCGGGTGAAAATTTCTGAGGTTAATAGAATTTCGCAAGAGAAGCGACGACGAGCGCGTTGGGTGAAAAATAATTTCGGGCTAACGCGGGACGGGACTCGATTATTATCAATCGTAAAATAGCGTTCGGCCGCAATGGATTGCCGCGTAGTCGACAGGATGAAATCCCTAAAAGGGGATTTTCGCGACGCTTTCCGGTCCCCGTTGAAAATGAACTCCCCAGGCCCGCGCGCGATTTATTTACGCAACCGAGTGGCGTATTTTGTTTATCCAATAAATTTATCGTTGCGCGAGACTCGTTTCGAGAGTTTCAACTTTGAAATACAAAAGAGAGCCCCCGTGCGTTGAGAGTTGCATGGAAATGCATTTTGATCGATAAACTCACCCACCTTACACTCTTTCGCCGCGGCGAGCCAATAGAAACAGATGAAGAGAGATTTTTCACACTGCGGAAGCAAAGCAAAAGGGTTTTTTCTTTGATTTCGCTTTCTTCCTTTGTGTCTCCCCCCTCCCTATTAATCTTCCACCGAGAGAAAAGAATCCGATACTTCGCGATTAGCTTCTCTGCGCGTCTCAAAGGTGAATACAAAGCGGAGTGAATAAAGTATTCGTATATCGTTGTACGTATTGCGAATGCTTTTGGCGATATTTTCTTTTGTACGCAACGGTATCATGTAGTAGTAGCGGATTCATTTATTTCAGCGTATAATGACAGGGAATGGACTTGGTTTTCAGTATATCTTTATCTGTATCTATCTTTAACTATATCTATCGTTAAGTATATCTTATGTCTCTTTATTTATCACTCGTTTTGCCGATAGTAGATACAATTTAATATAGTTATTTTATTCACGTCTTTCGTTTTATTTGATTATTTGTTTGGGCGATTTTATGTATTTGTATCGTTGATTAAATTTTTGCAACAGTGTTATAATAATGGTAATATAATGGATAGATATAATTAAAGATACGGTGGCTATTAGAAAGTACACTATTCTATTTTTAGCTACTTCTTAGGTACTTCTTAACACTATTTTTGTTAACAGGGTTAATAATTCAATTAATAACAATTGGTATAATTTACGTATATACGTTTATCGATTTTTGGCAATCTTCACTTTTGATATTTATAGAAACTTGTTACGATAACGCGTGGAAAAACAAAATACAGGGAAAAGGTGTAATTCGTTGCTCGGTGAATTGCGAAATCCGGCATGAAATTATTCGATATTATTTCGAATCGCAAATCAGGCAAAGAAGAGCCGGTAATATTTAAACGTCGAGCGCATTTTGTTTCCGGCTATGATTAATAATATATATATTGCGTTAATTAACGAGCAGGAGAATCGTGAAAGCGCACTATTCCGCGAAAGATAATATCAAAGCGAAATTAATATGGGAAAGTGCGCTTTGTAAAAGCTTATTATTAAAGCGTGCTGGATATTAAAAATAAATTATGCGAGAAAATTGAACATTGAAACGCGCTGCGTCGCAACACCAATATCTCCCGGCCGATCTTGTAAATGCAAATAATTACCGCCAGTAGATGAAAAACATTTTATCGCATCGGAAAGAGAGAGAGAGAGAGAGAGAGAAAAGCATTTGTCGCGAAACGCGTTTCCTCTGTTTTTATAACGAAACACGTCGCGAATAGCGCGTAGCGATCTTCGATTGGCCTTCGATCACTGTATCATAATCGTATCGTCTCGACAATTACTTTTGATACTCTTTAAAGCAACCATAATCAACGGTTTCGTTTCTCGAAGTACACAGCATTACTGTACATCGTAATATAATACTTAATGCGATTAGGAATTATCGAGTACAATAATTTATGAAGTTTGGAATGGATTGGAATTTTTAAGGTAGATTAAATCAAGTTTGGAATGGTTGGGAATTTTTTAAGCTACGTTAAATTAATTCTGGTATGGTTGAGGATTTTATAAGCTACTCTAAATCAATTTGGAATGAATGGGGATTTTTTAAATGACCCCAAATTAAATCTGGAATGGTTGGAGATTTTATAAGGTACCCTGAATCAATTTGCAATGGGTTAGGAATTTTTTAAGCTACCTTAAATCAATTTGGAATGTGTTAGGAATTTTTTAAGCAACCTTAAATCAATTTGGAATGGGTTAGAATTTTTTTAATTACCCTATATCAAATCTAGAATGGTTGGGAATTTTTTAAGCCACCCTTAATCAAACTTGGAACGATTGGATATTTTTTAAGCTACCCTAAATCAATCTGGAATGGGTTAGGATTTTTGGAGCTATCCTAAATCAAACTTGGAATGATTGGGAATATTTCAAGCTACCCTTAATCAAACTAAGAACGATTGGATATTTTTTAAGCCACCCTAAATCAATTTGGAATGGGTTAGGATTTTTTTAATCACCTTAAATCAAATCTAGAATGGTTGGGAATTTTTTAAGCTACTCTAAAACAAATCTGGAATAGATTGGAATTTTTCAAGCTACCTTAAATCGATTCGGAATGGTTGGATATTTTTTAAGCAACCCTAAATCAATTTGGAATGGGTTAGGATTCTTTTAATCACCTTAAATCAAATCTAGAATGGTTGGGAATTTTTGAAGCTACTCTAAAACAAGTATGGAATAGATTGGAATTTTTCAAGCTACCTTAAATCGATTCGGAATGGTTGGAAATTTTTTAAGCTACTCTAAAACAAATCTCGAATAGATTGGAATTTTTCAAGCTACCCTAAATCAATTCGGAATGATTGGGAATTTTTTAAACTTTCCTAAATCAATTTGGAATGGGTTAGGATTTTTTGAGCTACCGTAAATCAAACTTGGAATGATTGAATATTTTTTAAGCCATCCTAAATCAAATTTAAATTGGACTTGGATTCCTCGAGCTACTTTAAATGAAATTTGGAATTTCTCAAGTTACCCGAAATTGCTTTACGAGACACTGGCTGTTCTAGGTTTTAACAGGTATATCTATGAGCGCGTTCGTTCCTCGAGGCTCGTTGATGACCGCTCTCCGCATCATTCGATCATTGCTCAATTGCCGTGGAACATTATTATCGCGATTCCCGAGAGCGGAACGATAAATGCAGGGTCCTTGTACACAATATGCTCCGACGGCTAAAAGGAGAGAATTGCGCTTCAATGCAGCTAGCGATGGCCTCAAAATCATTCGAATCGCGCGCATTCACGCGCAGCGTAACCAAAACTTCCAATTCTATTTCCCCGTCCACCTAAACGCAACAACAATTCAACTTGCGCCAATAATTCCAGCATAGATTATACGATAATAATCCGGCATTAAAGACGATAATTGTACGGCGATCTTCGCGCAATAGCATTCGATTGAATACAAATTGGTACTAAATTTAGGATGGTCTCGGCACCTGAGGATATTTGGATATTGCGGTGACTCGGGTGCTCGACACTCGTGGCTTCTAGCAAGTCTTCCGATATTCCACAACATTGTTATCGTTAATCATTGTATAATATTAATACAACAGCACTCAATTCCACGTTCAATTTAACCCTGCAAATAACGCAGGCAAAATCGTTACCAAAATTGAATCTCTACTCTTGGCTGCTCGATACTCGTCGCTTTCAGCTAACATTTCAATATTCCGCAACATTTCTATCGCTAATCATTATACAACGACAATACTATATCACTGAATGCCACTGCGAAAGCTCGCAGTAGCGAAACAGGGAAGAATGAAGGGGGTCGAAAAATGAAAAGGTAAACGGTGTTCGAAAACGGTGCAGCAACCGGTGTTCGGGTGGAAAAGGGTAAGAGAGAAACGATCATTGACCGTGGATGGCCGGCCAAAGGCTCAACATTATTCCAATATCGTTCGCCAGCAAAGCGACACAAACAAACGAGCAAAAGGAAGAAATTCCTGGCGCATCGGGAGACAGAACCAAAGAGGAGATGGAGGAGGAGGAGGAGGAAGAGGGAGAAGTATTCCGAACGAAAACTGCAACGCGATAAACCTTCTAACGCGTACACGTTAAAACCGGTATTACATACACGCCGTTGCACGCGCATAATAATACACGTACGTACACCCGGGAGAAAAGTCGACGGAGTTTCGTGGAGCGTGGAATTCATCTTGCTCTACGATCCCGTACACATTGTGTGAGGCCATCGGGGAGAACTGGTTTCATCGGGACCCCGAGTAGCTGTTTCATTTTTTACCGGCAAACCGAGAGGGCATTTTAATAGACCATGCCAATGGCAGTCAGCCTAAAGCGTTGCTCAAAGCTGATGCTGCTGCTGTTGCTGTTGCTGTTGCTGTTGCCGAGATGCTGACCGAAAACCCGTTGAAAAAAAACGATTGATGAATCGTCGAACGCGTTCTATTAGCCGTGCCATCGCTTCAAAATTGATATACCATTTGTCGCGCCCATTGATCTCGCCGATCTACCTGTTAAATACACGCTTCGCCGACTAGATACACGGTTCAAATGTTTGCCGATTGCCGAAGCTAGTTTAGCAATAGGATCGGGTTATCGCTCAGGGAGGATATTTTTATCGGACGACTATTTTTCGGGGAAAATTACGTTCTTAATTGTTTTCTATGCAGGTTGAAAATTAGACGATTTTACAATTGATATGATTATGAATTGAACGTTTTAAGCAGTTGCGTATTTGATTAGCTGATTGCATTGGCAAATTTAGTACATTCAGTTTCTCATTCGTCGGCGATTTTAAATGTAACGGTGCACGTGTCAGATTATTCGACTAACCACGCTAAAGATTATTACGTAAGTAAAATAGCGGCGCATCTTTGAACGCGCGTAACATTTGATCCCGTGCATACCGAACATTATAATTGCCACGTTTTTCAATCTACCCGTCAAACTTTATCCCAGATTACGTAAAAGAATCTTATTAATAAATTCTGCCCTGCCAAATTAACGTTTAACCGATTATTTTGCAAACCGACGTAAGTACGCTCGCGTGTCGGTTAAAAGCAAATACAGGTTTGCGGGTTCGTTTCACGGTAGATTAGTCGAACAGCGCTGAGAGGAGAGTAACATTTCATCTCTGAGAATTTTAACCTTACTTAAAGTATCGATGATCCCTTCCCACCTCTTTGCTTTATCCCATAATATTCAGTCGTTCGCCCCGAATAGTTTTCCAATAACTTTGCCTCTCGTATAAAGCGAGCCACGGGGTCTGCAATTTCTATAGGGCAGGCCCTCGATACATATAAGAAAGAAACGCGCGGAGAATGATGGAACTCCGTCGGAGCAGCGAGATAAATGACGACAGTGATAAAATGTTTATTCCCGTTCGAAGTACGTGCCACGAAAATTGTTTCCACCGTAAATCGTTCAAATGAATTTGAATGTACACGGTGTAATTTTACCATCGTTGTTATTATATTATATATTTGTACAAAGAGGCGCGGCTACCATTCGAATCAAGTAGCAGACGAATCAACTACATGACAGAACCGACAAGAGAAAAGTAAAACGCAACGAACCATTGTACTTCAACATATTTACTTAACCCTTTCGCTACGGTGAATTTTAACAAAAAAAAAATATACCGAAGTCGTCAGAATACTGAGTTACATCGCATTGAATTCATAGTTTTTTTTCTAACTCTTTCCTATTCTTTAGGTAACAAAACGTGCGAGTGTTTCAGGATGCCAACAGTGTTTTTAATTACCAGAATGAATTAGTAGAAGTCATCATTAACGCGCTACATACGAAATTGTTGAGAGCCAATAGTAACGAAAGGGTTAAATATACTCCAAATCATCACGCAAACTCCAGATAGCGTAATTAATATACGTGGGTGCGAATCACCGGACGAACACCAAAAATACTATTGAATGCTACTCCGCATTTGAACTCTAATTTTAGCTTCGTTTCGTAAGATTGGAAATCATTAACCCCTTTGGCTACGAATTTTTCAAAGACAATTTTGTACTGTAACACTATACGGAATGCAAAACACTGAAATGTTATACGCAATTCGTACTTGATAATCCCCAATGTAACAAGCTTGCAAATTCAAAGTTTATTAAAAGATGCAGCATGTTTTTATTGTAATTAGTCCATAGGCTGAACCACGAGTGTAACTCATTGTTATAAGCCAAAGGGTTAAGTAAAAGATGCCTACTAATATTCGAACGATTTGTACGTGACATCGTACGCATAAAAATAGCGATCAACTAACGCTGGTATAGATGATAAAATAATCGTAGGAATGTTTGGCAAAATCAAGAGTGCGATGTGAATAAAAAAATTGTAACAAATGGCCGGGACTGAATTTAGCAAAGAAAATCCGAGTTGGTTGCATGCAAAGGAATTACGATTGCGATCATTCGTTCTGCTCTTCTTGACCGTGCGCCCGTTCATCGCATTCGTTCTATTGTGAAGCAAGGAAACAATGTAATCACCGGTGTCTTGTCTTCATCTTTATGGAATTAAAAAAAAACCGCAGTTCCGTGGACACAAACGTAACGCGAGCAGCTGCAAGTTCCGCTGCACGTATGAGAATATTCCATTACGACAGTGTTAAAAATCTTTCCAAGCTTTTAAATTCCTAAGCCTTCGAATTTGCAAGTTATCCACTTTACAAATCGTCCGAGTTCCAAGCCTTCGAGTCTGAAAATTTGTGGAGTTGCAAGCCTTTGAATTGGCACGGATTTTTAAGTTCCCAAGCTTCCGAATTTCCAAGTTTTTATTACATTTTAAAGCCTTTAAATTTGCAAGCTTCAGAATTTCAAAGCCTTCAACTTTCAAAGCCTTTGAATTCACAGGCTTCCAAATTTCAAGTCTCAGAATTTCCAAGCCTTCGAATTTGCAAGCATTTGAATTCCCAAGCCTTTGAATTCTTAAACATTAAAAATTCCAAAGTTTCCAAATTACAAGCCTTTGAATTCCCAAGCTTCCAAATTGCAAGCCTTAGAATTCGCAAGCTTCCAAATTGCAAGCCGCGAATTTCCAACCTTTTACATCTCAAACCCTTTAAATTTGCAAGCATTCGATCGCACCTGAATTCATTACGCATCGCAACCGCTAAATTACCGATCACTCGTGCAAATTTGATTGCCCGAGAAATAAACAAATGGAACTTAACAGTAGTTTAAAAATGGCGATACGCAACCGAGGCACTTTAAACTTCTGGAAGCTGGTGAAATTCGCAAGGTCGGTAATTCAACAATAACGCGGCGAAGCTCGAGATGACGGAGTCCCAAAAATGATTGTACGTGACCGGAGTGGAGATGTTTCGGTTTTGATTGATGCACGTACAGCGCATGCATATTAAATAGGCGAAGTTCGGTCGTAAAGTGCAGCGCAGTTGTGACGGCACCTTTACGTTCCACGAGCTGAAAGCTATTCTATAAGTCGCAAACATAATAGACCACATACATAACAGAGTCATGCAACTTTAGCGTAGAAGCTATTCCTGCGGTATGACTTGCTAGCAGAGGTTCTCAATCGATCTCTATCTTTTTACTCGCTTTTATCAACCGTTACAGCATCCAATACACTTCTTATCTCAGCGCTTTCCTTTAACACGCATCGAGGTATTCGTAAAAACATTTATCAACGTTCGAAAGTAAACTGCGATACCTATAATATCTTTCGCGTTGCTCTTTTCTGCAACGAGGACGATTCAAGTCTCGCGTTGCTTCTTTTACCGTAAATAACAAACGATTCGTTATTCGAAGTATCGAATGAGTCTATTCAATTCTAATCAACACGCAGATTATTGTCCTCAAAATAATAATATATCATTTTTGAATATTGAACATCTAAATGCGCGCGTACGTACATCTTTACAATCGACTCTCGTTTCTTTTTTGATCTCTCATAAAGATCGGAATTTGCATAAAGATGCTCAGCCCATCGACGACATTTCACCCCCATAAAGTACAGCTATAATATTGCAAGGGAATACAATACATCGCGTGACTGCGACGTGGATACAGTTTGATCGTTAATCAATCGCCCGAGTATTGCGAGACGCGGGAGACGCGGCAAATTTATTGTACTCCCAAGTATGTATCTCTCTGTATGTAATTATCCGCGTGCCATTAGTGTCATCGAATAATCCCGCATTAACGAGCCTCGCAATTGTGACAGCAATGGTTAGCCGCGTGTTCTTGAAAGACAGGAAAATACACGCATTCCGATTCCTTCGTTTCTCCATTCGCGTAACGTATGAAGAATATGTGAAACCACATTGTACATAGTACAACGTTATTACAATGTGCATTATACGCTGTACAACGTTATTACAATGTGCATTATACGCTGTACAATATTATTACAATGTGCATTGTACGCTGTATAATGTTATTACAATGTACATTGTACGTCGTACAATGGCGTTACAATGCGCATTATACACCGTATAATGTTATCACAATGAACATTGTACATTGTACAATGTTATTACAATACATATATTGTACATTGTAGATTGAACAATGTTGTTACAATGTACATTATACATTGTAGGTTGCACAATGTTGTTACAATGTACATTATACATTGCAGGTTGCACAATGTTATGACAATGTACATTATACATTGTACAATGTTATTACAATGTACATTGTACGTCGTACAATGTCATTACAATCCGTATTATACACCGTATAATGTTATCACAATGAACATTGTACATTGTACAATGTTATTACAATATATATATTGTACATTGTAGGTTGCACAATGTTGTTACAATGTACATTATACATTGTACAATATTATTACAATGTACATTATACATTGTACAATGTTATTACAATGTACATTATACATTGAACAATGTTGTGACAATGTACATTATACATTGTACAATGTTATTACAATGTACATTGTACGTCGTACAATGTCATTACAATCCGTATTATACACCGTATAATGTTATCACAATGAACATTGTACATTGTACAATGTTATTACAATACATATATTGTACATTGTAGATTGAACAATGTTGTTACAATGTACATTATACATTGTAGGTTGCACAATGCTGTTACAATGTACATTATACATTGCAGGTTGCACAATGTTATGACAATGTACATTATACATTGTACAATGTTATTACAATGTACATTGTACGTCGTACAATGTCATTACAATCCGTATTATACACCGTATAATGTTATCACAATGAACATTGTACATTGTACAATGTTATTACAATATATATATTGTACATTGTAGGTTGCACAATGTTGTTACAATGTACATTATACATTGTACAATATTATTACAATGTACATTATACATTGTACAATGTTATTACAATGTACATTATACATTGAACAATGTTGTGACAATGTACATTATACATTGTACAATGTTATTACAATGTACATTGTACGTCGTACAATGTCATTACAATCCGTATTATACACCGTATAATGTTATCACAATGAACATTGTACATTGTACAATGTTATTACAATACATATATTGTACATTGTAGATTGAACAATGTTGTTACAATGTACATTATACATTGTAGGTTGCACAATGTTGTTACAATGTACATTATACATTGTAGGTTGCACAATGTTGTTACAATGTACATTATACATTGCAGGTTGCACAATGTTATGACAATGTACATTATACATTGTACAATGTTATTACAATGTACATTGTACGTCGTACAATGTCATTACAATCCGTATTATACACCGTATAATGTTATCACAATGAACATTGTACATTGTACAATGTTATTACAATACATATATTGTACATTGTAGGTTGCACAATGTTGTTACAATGTACATTATACATTGTAGGTTGCACAATGTTGTTACAATGTACATTATACATTGTAGGTTGCACAATGTTATGACAATGTACATTATACATTGTACAATGTTATTACAATGTACATTGTACGTCGTACAATGTCATTACAATCCGTGTTATACACCGTATAATGTTATCACAATGAACATTGTACATTGTACAATGTTATTACAATATATATATTGTACATTGTAGATTGCACAATGTTGTTCCAATGTACATTATACATTGTAGGTTGCACAATGTTGTTACAATGTACATTATACATTGTAGATTGCACAATGTTGTTACAATGTACATTATACATTGTAGGTTGGACAATGTTGTTACAATGTACATTATACATTGTACAATGTTATTACAATGTACATTGTACATTGCACAAATTCTGAAATGTACATACATTGACTAACTATAGGATATTCGATATACCATTTAACAAACCACAAACCTATACGATACCTATAATATATATAAATCTACGCTGTGCTATAAATCTGTTAAGTATACTATTTAATATCTATATTAATATATATATCTTAATACACAATAAGAATCACGTCCATTTAAGTGACAACTTTTCAAGTGACGGTACGAGGTACATTGAATTTTGTTGTATATTTTCAATGAGTACGTAATACATCGTATTTAACGTGCAACAAAGATCATCGCAAATAGAAGCGATGTTGATTAACGTTGTGCTTCAAACCGAAACGATTCGTAGGTTAAATATCTTCTAAAATAATTAAATGAAACTGCATAAAGCGATTGCGACATTTACCCTAGCTATAATTCCATTACTGCCTTCGTCTACTTTAAATCACCATAGTAATCTCGCGTGTAACACTAAAATGGTAGTCCTCTAATGATTCTATATAAGAACGGATAGTCTATCGTGTGCTTCGTCAATGGTATGCAAATACGTAGATAGTTACGATACGCAGCCACAGGAGAGAAAGTAATATAAGAGAAGAATTTTATTCTTTTTTACGCGAGCATAAAAGAGCTGAAATTATTCCACTCGAACTTTAACGAGTAGAACTGGGCACGGAAATAATTTCATTTCATTGTTTCCTGCGAGAATGCGAGGCTGCGTACAGTCCGCGCGATACACTTGTGCTCGGATAAAATTCCTAAGTAGTTTCCCCGCCGAAATTACCGCGTGACTTTTAATTCCACTTCTTCCCCAGCTCCCCTCGCTGCTCCCCTCTAACTCCATTCTTGTTTCGTATATTTTTTTTTTTGCAGCCTTCGGAATGGTGTTTAAGGCAATAAAACATTAGCAATTTATGGCGCGTCGAAGAGTCTTTAAACCTGGCCTTTTCATTACTAGAAGCTCGCTGGAATCTTTTATGCGGCTGCATTTCTGTCATCAATCAACGTCCGCGAAGAATATAACCCGAAAGCGTTTGAAAAATGACGAGACGCTGGCAGATATCTGCTTTACCCACGGTTCCTTTCACCGAACAACGCAACGCGGCCAGTTTTCAACTATAATCACAGACGAGATAGAGAATAAACCCACCTATTTATCGAATGTCGTTTTCTGTTACACGGTTTCCGAGTTACGCAGCGCCATTTATGTGTACCTACGTTTTTACATCTTTACAGCTTCGATTGCGTACGATTAAATAGTTTTAGATATAATAGCCTACGTTTGCTTCTACTATAATTATACGTCTAATGTGGAAGCAATTAAAAACACCGAGGCTTTCGAGATACGAAGTAAAGTACATATGGGAAGATTAAATCAATTTAATATGGAACAAGTTTAAGAAACCAATTTAATTCGGATTAGTCAATTTACCTTGAAACACATTAATCTATAACAAAGTACAGCATATATCGTACCCTGTTTTCGGTTTCTCTATATTTTTATCGTACCGTTTAATAATCCAACACTTGCACGAACCCTTGTAATCCGGTGAATAGTGCAATTAAACGATATCCTAATCTAGGTTGTATTTATAAATCGAGAAGCGAATTCGATTGCTTGTAAACGAATCGAAGCGGAATATTTGCAACTGCGATGGTCGCGTTTCGCGGTTAATTAAAATTGATCTGATTACTAGATTATAATGGACACGTAATGAATGCACGGCCGCCGCAACATTAGCAAACAAGATTGCAAATGGATTGAATAGAAGCGTTGAAAACAATTAGTTAATAGTAGCAGCGATCGCGGATCTAATTATCCCTTTTCGAGAGCCAATATTGTAATTGCGTTGTTTGTACACGGTTTCCAATGAAAGTTAATAGCCAATCTAAATTTCCTTCATACCTCTGTTTTGTCTCGCAACAAAAAAGTGGATCCTTTTCGTAGTCAAACGTAATTGGATTGATTTCTGGCGAATCATTTGGAGAGAAATATCTTCTATCCATTTGCTGGTACTATTATTCATATAAATTGTTATTCGAACAGATAATTCTCGCTTCGAATGGATGTAGCGCACTGAATAATTACACGATACGCAAGGTTTGTACGTAGTAAAGAGCCAACATAACTCTGATCACGGATTTTTATACCAATTTTTATAGTAACACGCGTTTTATGTATCCATAGACACACGAGATCGGTTTGTGCGATTCCTTTTTTCATCCTTTGAGATCCAAATACAATTGCATTCATTTTTTGTCGACCATTTAGAGATCATTGTTGACATTCTATCTTCTTTCAATATTATTTATGCCAAACTTTTGCTAGCCGAAATCGTAAGAAAGTAATTTTCGATTTTAGTCAATGTGGTATCGGCAAAAAATCGCGTGATACGCAAAGTGTGTTCATAACAAAAACCTAGTAGCCTCGAATTCGTCCGAACCCAAACATGTATGTCCAAACCTAAATACGTCCAACACCAAATGTCTAAACCCTAATTCGTCCAAACCTAAATTCGTCCATACGCAAATATCTAAATCCAAATTCGTTCAAACCCAAATTAGTAAAAACCCAAATAACTCGTCTACTAAACCCTAATTCGTCCAAACCTAAATTCGTCCCTACTCAAATATCTAAACCCAAATTCGTCCGAACCCAAATAAGTAAAAACCCAAATAACTCGTCTACTAAACCTTAATTCGTCCAAACCTAAATTCGTCCCTACTCAAATATCTAAATCCAAATTCGTTCAAACCCAAATTAGTAAAAACCCAAATAACTCGTCTACTAAACCCTAATTCGTCCAAACCTAAATTCGTCCCTACTCAAATATCTAAATCCAAATTCGTTCAAACGCAAATAAGTAAAAACCCAAATAACTCGTCTACTAAACCCTAATTTGTCGAAACCTAAATTCGTCCCTACTCAAATATCTAAACCCAAATAAGTAAAAACCTAAATAACTCGTCTACTAAACCTTAATTCGTCCAAACCTAAATTCGTCCCTACTCAAATATCTAAATCGAAATTCGTCCAAACCCAAATAAGTAAAAACCCAAATAACTCGTCTACTAAACCTTAATTCGTCGAAACCTAAATTCGTCCCTACTCAAATATCTAAACCCAAATAAGTAAAAACCTAAATAACTCGTCTACTAAACCCTAATTCGTCGAAACCTAAATTCGTCCCTACTCAAATATCTAAATCCAAATTCGTCCGAACCCAAATAAGTAAAAACCCAAATAACTCGTCGAAACCTAAATCCGTCCAACTCGATATTCCTTTGCCCCGAATTTGTAATTTACGTAACCGTAAACACGCAAGCTGACAAAGATCCACCCTTTTTTTTTTCTGCATGCTTTGACACCGAGGCACCACAGTTGCGTTGATTTCTCTCGAGCCATTTGTAGACAATTGTCTGCCTTCCGTCTGTCTTCCCTTAGCCGCGTATTATCCTGGCAAAAGGTTTACGCTAGCCATTCGGAGGGACGTCGGAAGAGGTAAAAGAGATTGGGGGATAGAGCGTTTTATCGAATAACCTCATAATAACGGTGGAACAGCGTGTTTCACAACGGCACGAAGTAGTGGGCACGCGGATGGAGAACAAACACAAAGGGAAAAGAAAATAAGCTCCGTCGGTTGCGGAGGATGACGATGTGCTGTGGTCTAGGGGTTCTGCAACAGATGTCTGGCGAAACGTGTCTCCCGGTTAATCGATAACTTAATTGACTATTATTTAAGGGCAAAAAAGGTTGCGCAGTTGTGATACACACATAGAGAGAGAGAGAGAGAGAGTTCAACTATAAAGAGAAAGAATCGAATTGGATGAGTTTCGCCAGTGGTAGCAGTAGTAGAATTCGTTGGTTGGTTGGTTAAATGTAAATGAAATCGTTCGCTTTGGAATTGAACACGTGACATTTAATTTCATTCGGTTCGCGAAGACAAATAAAGGATGATTCTCTGGCTCGCTAGAGAGCTGGTATTACGCGCAACAAATACTTGTGTACCGCTCATTGTTCGCTGTTTCAGAGATTGTTTATTCATGAGGCTCGTTTGTTCCACGGTGGAATATTCGTAGCCAAGTATTTTCTGCAAGCCGCGAATTTATGAAGTGGCATTTCGAAAAGAAATAGACCAGGAAACTGAATTAATTAAGGGATATAATTACTCGGCAACTCGCGGCCATACCCACCGGCCGCGCCACAGCCATTCAACGTCATTCAATGTTATTCGAGAGAAGAAGTTTTACCATCATATTTCCAACTTACATCTCCGCGTTTCTATCAACGAGTCGAGCTGCGTTTGCTTAGCGAGCGAAATCATAGTTAGGCATTACACCAATTGGATTTTATTCGATGGATTTAATCCGAAGGGTTTAATAGGATACCAGTAACATTTTATTCGAAATGTTATACGGCTAACGTTTTATTCGAACAGCTTATTCGAAATGTTATACAAATAACATTCTGTTCGAAGAGCTTATTGGAAGAACTTATTCGAACTGTTGTACGAATAAAATTTGTTCCACGGGTATAATTAAATAAAGGATACGTCTGGCGATGAAGCGGCTCGCTTCACGTTAAGCAGCGAATCAAACAAGTTTTATGGAAGCGAGGCGAGCCAGTGTCGATCCCTCGAATCACGTACCGCTTTTGCAAGTGTGCCTGCCTGCCGCGCGTCTGTATTGTTCGCTTCTCATCTACGCGAGGTACTTACTTACGTAGGTACATTTTGTTCGTGATTTCCATGGAGATTTAACGTACCACGTTCTTCGGTAGTCGGAGTATTATTGAAGTTTCTATAACAATGTTAAGAAACTTGCCGCAATATCGACGAAGGCCGCGGTTATTTCAGACAAAAATAGCGCTTTGTCTTTGTCTGGAAATTTATTCCAGAATAAAGACAGAGAGAGAGAGAGAGAGATGGTGATATATTTCGCAACCAGCGTTACGCGTGTCTCCGGACAATTCGTCGAACTTCAAGAACTAGGATTTTCATGCACGTACAGGAGAAGTAGATTTCGTAACGAATTTAGGCGACGGTCGCTTGAAAACCGCAACTCCGAGTACACGCACTTTCAGTTTTGTTTGTTTATTATAATTCTTGCCTTTCAATTTTGAACGGATTTCGGATCCATATACGTACTACATATACTCTGTAACATTTCAGCTTCCTTGTACTGATCTTGTAACTTAACTTATTTTGGTAATTACTAATCTTTCTACTTACAATGATCTTATAATTTGATAAGAGCTTATTTTAATACCTGCTATCTTTCCGATTGCCATGAACAATTTAGTTTAACTTATTTTTATTGATAATTACTTTTACTATTACTAGCTGTATTCTAATCTATTGTACTCAACGTTATATAGACTTTATCTTATATTAACAGTCCCGAGCATATTATCTTTGGCTTTTCTTATCAATGTAGTCGTTTCCCTCT
Organism: Eucera pruinosa; assembly: GCA_028830335.1. Lineage (NCBI taxonomy): Eukaryota > Metazoa > Arthropoda > Insecta > Hymenoptera > Apidae > Eucera > Eucera pruinosa. The sequence goes on from JAMYCR010000014.1 coordinate 1,670,049, forward strand.
ACTCTAAGTTCTACTTTCTCTTTGACCCTTTTCTCTACTATCCTCTTTAGGTCCGCTAATCCTTTTCGTACTCGCACTTTTATTTACGAGCAGTCGCGAAACTTTACACGACGCAATGGCTACGAAAAGTATTGGCACTTCGCTGTTCTTCATTAGGTATTTAGGTATTTTAAGCCTTCGAGTGATTAACGTTTCGGTTGCGAATGTTTCTATCTTGCAAACGCGACTAGAATAAAAACGATTGACGTTTCCTGTCCATTTACTTACTTATTTATGGTATAAATTCTTCGCGGTGCAAAGACAATTAAGTACACATTTTTCACTGCAGTTTTAAATGAGGTAAAGGACGATAAACAAGGTAAACAAATAGATAGTCGCTTGGAAGAAGCATAATTGTTCTATTTAACATATTTACCGTTCAAACGTTTAACAAAGTCGCTGTTCGAGTGTTGAGCACGAAAATCCTGCTTTTCGATTACCGTGCACGTTGAAATACAGGATTACGAAATAAACAGCGTGCAAATACTTTTATTCTTGGCCACCGTAAATCATGTTTTCGTAGCTAATCTAAGATACGGAGGATTCAAATGTAATACAGCGCGCGAATATTAATGCGAGCAACTGTATTTACCGAGAGAGAACAATTTTTTCAAGCTTCCACACACAACGAAGCAAAGGTCCGCAATTTAATGGCTTCGCTCTCGAATCGATTTAACAACTAAAACCCTACACAACCGCTTACAAGTTGCCAGAAGAAAACGGTGAAAATGTCAAATTGGTTTAGCGTAACTCAGGAATCGATCCTATAGCTTAAAACGTTTGCCACGGATCACCGATGTGTCCCATATATTTTATTATGCAAAACCTAGCGGAACAATTAGATTTCGAGATCAGATATTAGATAAATATACGGTTGCTGCGCAAAATTCAGCGTACACCTACTTACTATATACTTGCACGCGTATTGAAAAGTGGAAACGCAATACGTAAGGATTAAATAATAAATAATACAATTTCTGAGACCAGGTAAATTATTTATACGCACTTGATAAATTCTTTGCCGACGCAAACGTGGACGTACTCATCGATATTTTCGTTACTAAACAAAGATATGATCTTCACATCTTCGATCTTCGTCGCATAGACGTACGTAATTTTGTATCGAAGAAGGTGAAACATTGTTTCTCTTTCTTCTTGTAATTTCATTTTGAAATCTTCTCCATTTGCGAACGTATAATTTATCATTTTCCATTTCAATTTCGCCAAGATATGTTCAATCGGATTTCGAACGGATGACTGAGTTCAATAGTTTGGGCACATCGAAACGTAACCATTTCTTAGCCATCTCTTTCATCGAGTTTCAAGCTGTACGCTATAAATAATATTGTGCTCCAAACTGGAACGATTCGTAGGTTAAATAACCGTTGAAATAATTAAATGAAGTTGCTCGAGAAGCTTAATCCTTCGCGGACGAGTGTTGGTAAACATCCGCCGAAAACTTTCCCATTTTCTGGATAAATGTCGATTTTCTCTGCAAGAAATTTGCATCAGTGACACTATTAGCCACTTTTAATAATAATTGAGCGAGAATTCGTTAAGTGTTACTAAATTCTGTCCATAATGAACTCATAATTGACTAGAAATTTCTCAAGTGTTATTTCTTCTCGTCCGTAAAGGATTAAAGTGGCAGTAATTGGGACATCTACTCTACGTCTGTCCAAAAACGTATCAATCTCCTAGTAAATCTACTCGCAGCTGCTGGAGTTTTTCACAGTAGCAAAATCTTCGAGTGCAAAGGGTTAATGATAAATATATATATATATACAAACACGAGGAGTTTGGAAATGTTTGTTAATATTCTGGAAGCACCAAAAAAGACCGGGAGGAATTTTTGTGAACGAGAAATTAACGTGGAAGATTGGAAAACAACGAATCTACGCGAACGTTCCCGCTGACGCCGTGTTGTCTCCCGATTCGGCCCCGATGTTTTGTAGGATTTTTTTTTTCTTTTTTTCTTTTTTTGCGCTCGTACACAAGAGACACCACTGTCTATCCTGATGGCCTGTTAACAAGTATTGTTCCTCATTGTGGCCAGCACATGTTGACGGATGGATAGACACGCGCCGGGAAACGTTAATATCAGCCAACGCGAAATTGAAGCTCTTCGATTTCCTCATTCCATTTCTACTTTTTCTCCCCTACTTTTTCCCTTTTTTGTTCCCGACCTCTTGAGCTTCCGCGTTATTTAACGGATATAGCTACCGGTTTATATTTTACAGTTAAATGCAGCGTGAAAATTACGGCGATAATTATTTGGATCAGGTTTTTATAATTCGTAAGTTTGGATATTCGGACGCATGGAAATTCGAAAGCTTGGCGATACAAATGTTTGGAAATTAATACGATCCAAAAGCTTAGTAATTCAAAGGCTTGGGAATCCAAAAGCTTGGAAATTGAAATCCTTAGAAATTAAAATGCTTAGAAGTCTAAAAGCTTGGGAATTCAAAGCCTTAGGAATTAAAATGCTTAGAAATCCAAACGCTTGGGAATTCAAAGCTTTAGAAATCTAAAAGCATGGGAATTAACACGCTTAGAAATTAAAAAGCTTGGGAATGAAAACGCTTAGAAATCCTAAAATTTGGGAATTCAAAGCCTTAGGTATTAAAACGCTTAGAAATCTAAAAGCTTGGGAATTCAAGGCCTTGGGAATTAAAACGCTTAGAAATCCTAAAACTTGGGAATTCAAAGCCTTAGGAATTAAAATGCTTAGAAAACTAAAAGCTTGGGAATTCAAAGCCTTGGAAATTAAAATGCTTAGAAATCCAAAAGCTTGGGAACTCAAAGCCTTGGGAATTAAAACGCTTAGAAATCCAAAAGCTTGGGAATTCAAAGCCTTGGGAATTAAAACGCTTAGAAATCCTAAAGCTTGGGAATTCAAAGCCTTAGGTATTAATACGCTTAGAAAACTAAAAGCTTGGGAATTCAAAGCCTTGGAAATTAAAACGCTTAGAAATCCTAAAGCTTGGTAATTCAAAGCCTTGGAAATTCAAAGCCTTAGGTATTAAAATGCTTAGAAATCTAAAAGCTTGGGAATTCAAAGCCTTAGGTATTAAAACGCTTAGGAATCTAAAAGCTTGGGAATTCAAAGCTTTAGAAATTAAAAAGCTTGGGAATTCAAAGCCTTGGAAATTAAAACGCGTAAAAATCCAAAAGCTTGGGAATTAAAACGCTTAGAAATCCTAAAGCTTGGGAATTCAAAGCCTTAGGTATTAATACGCTTAGAAATCTAAAAGCTTGGGAATTCAAAGCCTTGGGAATTAGAATGCTTAGAAATCTAAAAGCTTGGGAATTCAAAGCTTTAGAAATGAAAAAGCTTGGGAATTCAAAGCCTTGGGAATTAAAATGCTTAGAAATCCAAAAGCTTAGTAATTCAAAGCCTTGGAAATCCAAAGCCTTGGAAATTAAAACGCGTAAAAATCCAAAAGCTTGGTAACTCTTAACCTTGAAAAACCAAAAGCTAGTAAACTTGAAAGCATGAGAAATCCAAAAACCCGCGAAACGCAGCGCCTTAAGAATTCCTAAAATAATCGAAACCCGATAACAATTGGAAGAAGCAGCGTTACGCTGAACTATCTGTTAATAATCGCGTGCATTACCTTTATCACTCGCGCGAGTGAAAATGGTTAATCGTCATCCTTTTGCAAGAAGAATAAGAAGAGACTCGCGATCGAACAGAGATCGATTCTCGCTGGGAAATTAGGTAATCGACGGCGATTAATCGCGTACGTGACGCGATTCGTCGAAATTAATTAGCGAGGTTAATTCGCGTTTCCGAGTTGGCCTTTTTCGTTGAGCGGAATGTGTGTCAGTGTTGCGTACGCGCGCGTGTCTAACTACTAATTAGAGATTACATAAGGTTCGCTTCGGATGTAGAAGTCCGGGTTACTTGTACGCTTTCTGATCGATAGCCGTTAACATTAACGCGATTCGACGGCCAGAGGCGAGGCGAGCCGTGTCGTTGCTGTTAGATAGCTTATGATTTATAGCAATCGCGCGCAGCAAATCTCTCGGTAAACATCGATCACGAGGTTAAAGGAAGAAGAAAAAGAAAATCTGCCTTCCTTCGTTCTAATTGGTAAATTGCACTTTAATTGCGATCATTCACATTTTTAATCGCCGACCGCGGGGTACAATAGAATTGCCCCCTTGCCATGTATCGCGGTAAAAACTTATTAAATTACTCGCATAGTTTGCTGGTAATCAGAGGAATTAAACGGATCCGTGTTAACTTTGCTCCGTTCTTCGTTCCTCTACTTAAATCAATTACCGTTCGCGTACAGTATTAACGACGCAGGATTCGACTTTTAAATCCTACGAATCTCTGTGGCATCGAATTTTCAATTACAATCGAATTTTCGATTACACAGTCTTTGCATCGTCAAGGTTTTCGGACTTCCAAGCGTGACAATTTCCAAGGCTTTGGATTTCTAAGAGTTTCAAGGAGTTAAAATGTCATCGCAACAAATTGTACCTGTATTCATTTAATCAGTGCTCGTGTTAATTCGCGCAATACTGTATTTTAATTCTATACATTCTCCGTTAACCCTTCGAATACGAAGTTCATCGTATCTGGGAACCGTTTGCTAAAGTAAATCAACGTCACGTGGTTTGCAGTAGCAATTGCGATACGAAACAGAATAGGATCTGGTTTATCGTTGTTGCTACGAAAGCTACGGAAACATATCGAGCGTACACGTCCACTTCGAACGCTGATCATTTTTACTATCGTCAAGAATGTAAACTCCACAGCACTCGAAGGGTTAATTAAAAGAATATCGATACAGAAGCAAAAGGTAATGTCGAAAATGGAAAAATCGATGATCTGGTACTCGATTTCATCAAAAACATTCAAACATCATTGATCTAAATAACGTTAATATATAATAATATTAATTTTATATCATTATTATATTATATTAATTTATATATTAATATTATATTATATTAATTTATATATTAATATTATATTATATTAATTTATATATTAATATTATATTATATTAATTTATATATTAATATTATATTATATTAATTTATATATTAATATGTTAATATTAATTAATAATATATAATATAATGTAATATATAATAATTATCCTGCGATTATTAAGCGACGTTAACGTATATTTAAGAAGAAGAAGCATATATTGGACCATCGCGAAAATCCGCGTCGTAACTCGCGTTTTTCCTTGCGCGTAATATACGTACTACGTACATGTATTTTTAAAAGCACAGCGCGCGCAGGTAAAGCAGCAATAAAAGTAGCGCACAGAGCGAATTCGAGCAGGAGAATCGCGTACTCGCGTATTCTATCCGTAGGAATGCATTATTACGCGAAACGAAGTGCCGAAATAGTTTTAATATTACGTAAAACGACGGGAACCTCGAGCGAAACTGCATCGATCCGCTTTGCTGGCCTAGAGAAACTTTCACCATCGACTGTACCCCATTTCCCCTCTGCTAAAGTCAACTTGTCGCGTTGCCTGTACTTGCTTACTTCGAAATAGAAATGATTAAAGTTTTAATAACTGATACGTCGTCGGTTCGCTCGCCCGGCAACATCGTGGCTCTGATTATATCGCTGAAATAATCGCGGCCGATGTAGAGGGAAAAAAAGATTAAAGAGTTGCATATTATTCCGCTATTAATATTCATTTTAACGTTCGCAATTATTATCGCGCTCTGTTATTGGTTTTCCCTGTTTTTTTTCCTTTTTCTTTTTTTTGCCTCCTTTTAACTTTTCGCCGCGATAACGCGGATATTTTTAACCGCGTTAAAAATTGCAAAAGAAAGAAACGATTTTTGCGCGGGTGTATTGTTATTCTTCGATCTGATCTACGCTTCGAGTTTGTTTATTTGGTTAACAGCTACGCGAATCATCGTGGCTATTTTGCGCGTATATTAATAAAATGGTAGCAACTAAATATCGAAGAATCTGTGGAAACTGAGAACCAAAAAATAAGCGAGAGTGGGATGATACAAACATAACTGTGCTTTGGATAAAATAAAATTAAAATAAGAGATGTATTTAGAATGTATTTAGATGTATGAGATGTATTTAGTACAAAACCGATTTTTCCCATTTCGTAGCCTGTGAAAGCAGAAAATAATTAAGATATATATGTATATAATAAAATAATAATTAGACTAGTATAAGACTAGTATAACTAAATAGACTAGTATATAATATATGAAAGTTAGAAAAATATGCAGGAAAATATACTGAAGTAAGAATATATGGTAAATAATAACTAGACTAAATATTAATAATTAAATCGCGGATTTTTATGCAATTACGTATTAAATAATAAAGTAAAATATTCAAAATAAATCACATTTTACGATATTTGAAAGGCAAAAGCCAGTCTAGATTTACGTTTCACTTCTTTACTTAGTACGAATTTGCATAAAGATCCGCGGACTAATAATAACGAGGCAAGGAGGACAAAAAAGGCAAAAGAAGAAGAAGAGAAATAAATGAAATAAAATAAAAAAAATAAAGAATAGAAGTCGAGCAGGATAATGAGGATAATAAGTTGCTCTTTATTCTTGCTATTATTTTACCGTTTTTATTATCGGAGCGAAAATAATCGCGTATTGTTATTACTTCGGTAGTTTCGAGTATCGAGGCGCCCCGTTTTTAATGGCAATAAAATGTTATTAAAACCGGCGGTGGAAAAATAAAAGTAGCAACTTTCTTCTGTAAACGTGTACCCATGTGTGCGTGCGTTCGTGCGCGTGTATCTCTTTATTACCTTCTGTGTTTTCGTTTTTTAGAAATCTCCTCCTCGCGAATATCGTGTTTTATGTGTACGGTGCGAGCATTGCCTTCTCGCGAAGTGTACCTTCTTTATCGATATATAGAAGCCGCACTTTAATGCTTAATAATACCGCTGGAAAAGTTCTCTCGAAAAATCAAGAACTCGTAATTCGTGAGCCGGGGAGAAAAGAACCAACCGGAGTATAAGTATTACCTTTTCAAGTCCACGCGAAATATTTCCAGCGATATTTAGTTCCCCGCGCGCAAAATATTCCTTTATATTATAGTACGTGTTTATCCGAGCGAAAGACAAAAAAAAAAAAAGAGGAAGAAACGAGGAACGGGAAATGGAAGAGAAAAGGCGAATCATCGCGGCAAAAACTAGAACTATTGATTATGACAGGCATGAGTTTTATCGCGACGTATAATGATTATTTTATCTGCTTTTACATTCTTAGGCTCGAAAATTCTACTAAACGCGATAGAGGAATTTAAAAAGGATACAGTACCGAATCTTGGGCACTATAAATTATTTAAAGCGGCTGTTGAAAGTGACAATTTTAATAGCCGATTGTATATTACGATATTAATAAAGTTATAACACTGTAACAATTATAGTAAAAAGATACGGAATGCAAGCGGTATTTAAAGGCACGGAAAATATTAAAAGTAAGATAGGAATTATAAATTATAAGACTGGTTCTTGAAAGTGGAAATTTTAACAACCAGATATTGTATATTATGAGATTAATAAAGTAATAATACTGAAGTAATAGTAAAAAGACACGGAATGCACGTGGTATTTAAAAGCAAGATATATTATATAATATTTATAATAATTAGAGGGTGAAACGACGCGATATTTAGAATTAAAATTTCCATCGATCCAGTCTAATAATAATCCTACAGTAATGCGACTATTTAATCACATACGACGTATAAAGTTCGGTTGGACAAAAAAAGAGAAAAAGAAAAAAAGAGGGTTGAATTACTTTGCAACGTTTCTGCAACAAATGGCGGTGGCTCGCGGGGGGTTAAACTTTGGTTGCGCGCGGCGAATTAACGACCCTATTTCATCCCGTTGAATTTGAATAAGCTTTGAATAAGTTTTGCGATTATTTAAATGAAATTTCAATGAAGTCGGAGGAAATATTGGATTTAAAGATAATTATAAAGAGGAGACGACAGCAGATAGAGAGAGAGAGAGAGAGAGAGGGGAGGGAAAAGTTATTGATCCGAAGGAGGGAGCCGCGAGTGCATTTATGAAATTGCATTTATGGTACACAGATATAATATTTCATAATTAAAGGAACGAAGGACACGAATTTCCCTCGACACACCCACACGCGTGAACACGTAATAAAGCGCATAAAATCGCGCGAGCATAGATAGTATACGTGCGCGTAACTTTATATTATATTATCGCACTGTTATTCGCATCAATTTGAGCGAAACTTTTAAACGATTTCGCGGCAAACACGAGGATAAGTGGCGTACAAATATGGAACACGTCGAAAGCGGAGAATTTTTCCGATTCGAATCGATTAAAAGCGATTCACGCTTCATTCATCGCTGGCAAATTATTTATCCTCTCATCGTCGTTTATTTTTCTTTCCACGTAATTTTATTACAATTTTTGGCAACGATTTAGAAACGAAGACTTTATCAATCCTTTGAGCGTCGAGTGATTTCAGGAGCTCGGCGAGTTTTTAGATTTACTTTCACGGATCGTAGGAAATCTGGAAACTTACAATCGTAGGAAGGAAGATTGCAAAGGGCTAATAATGACTTTTTGATCAATTTAACGCGAGCAACGAGGATCGGTAGAAAATTTTGTTGAGCTACGAAACGAAACGATAATAATTATTCAAGCTAATCGAGTCCAAATAATGTGGAGGGGGTAAGGTAAAAAATGATTATAACAGAGGGAGCAGAATTTGAATTTATCATTGGACCGAACGCATCCATATTTATCGGGCACTTTTATCGAGGAAGTTTCTCGTTCGAGGACACCAGGGAAATTAATTCAATTTAGTTGCCGTACAAAAGAATAATGGACTGCGATTTAAATGGTATTGCAAACCTCGCGCCCGAAAAAAAAAGAAGAAAAAGAAGGAACTAACTGAAAATATTACGGATAAAAAGTTGCACGAGTCATTGTCCGAATAATGGAGCGGCCAATCGATAGCAGTATGTATATTTGAAAGTATTAGCTTCGGCAATAAATTCGCCTCGCGTTTCGTTGAAACAGTGTCAAGCGTTATTATTATACCAAACTACGGATGTTTATGCATTTATGGGGAATTTAAAAACAGGCGAAATGCACGCGACACCACCGCGAACCAGATATAAAATCCCCAAAACGAAGTAGACGTTATTTTATCTTGCGTATTTTATATCCGTTTGTATTAGGTTCGCTTTTATTGTTATTACGCTAGTGTAGACGTCCCGCGTATCGTTAGTGTTTCCATAATTGTCACTTCAATTCGTTCGTTTAACGCTAGAATACACTTTCTTATAGCAAAGGAATAAAAATAGTAGACAGTTGCAAAAACTATAATAATCATTTATATTCTGCACGATAAAACATGAGACGTTCTAAAAAATGCATCGTTGTAAGTTTATATCATTTTTAAGGTTTCGCAGCTAATCATTTCGACCGGTTTGCCAGTTCTAATGTTAACAGCGAACGAATATACGAAGAATCGAGACTAATACTAAATTTAATTTCAATACTAAATTTAATTTCAATACTAAATTTCACCCTCATTTTTATGCAACAACACGGATAGACATTTCGTGTATTTTAAATATTTGGGGGAAACATCTCGCCTTAAATACAGGTATTATTTTCAATCCACTTTCTTTGGAGAAAATAATCGTGCGAAAGAAAGAAGGGAGCTTTAAAGTAGCGAGAAAACGCATAGAGAAGAAAGTTTGAGCGCCACTGATTGTGAGGAGGGCGTAATATATTTCTACCAAACATTTCCACCAACAAATGCACGTAACTCTTGACAACTTGATGCGTGCAACTTGGCAATAATGTACTAGGTGTTTACGAAAGCGTTCTATAATCTCGCGGCACGATACCTGCACGAGAATGCTTATTCTAATTACATGGAAATTACTATCGCAAGTTTTATTGAGAAATATGATAGCCTGCTTCAACTCTAATTCCATACCGAGTAACTATATATTTCGGTGAAATACGTCCTACCACAACGTATTTATGTTAGCCTATACTTTATTCAAAAACTATATACCAACGCGTTTGCGTTAGTAGATATTTCATTGAAACACAAATATTAACGCGTTTCTGTTACCGTGTATCTTATTAAAATATATAGCTACCAACAGATTTATGTTAAGTGTATATTTTATTAAAATAGATCCTACTAACATACTTATGTTAGTGTGTATTTTATTCAAATATATTTATGTTATAGAAGAAGTACTTACAGAGAAACTCGCTCGTGTTATCGAATATTCTTAGACATTTAAGAGTCGATTTTTCATCGAAAGAATCGACTTTTATACCTATATTATTAATTCGACATTTTTTTTTAGCTTTTCTCGCCGAGCATTGCGAGTGCTTAAAGTCTTGAAACGCATCTTTGAACAGGTCGTATAAGAAATAGGTTTTCTGGAAGCGTAATGCGCGTTGCATCGTTCGTAATGATAAGGGTTAATTAAGAAAGTGACTCGTAAATGGTTGGTTTCCAACAGGGAGAACAAATACAGGCGAAACCGGGTTCTCCTCGCTTCTCCAATCAAAGAACAAAAGAAACATAAGCAAGATTTACCGGTGAGCCTCGGCTCTTTAATTCTATAGATACACCTTTTCTTCTCTTCTTCTCCCCTTCCCCTTTATCATCGTTTCTTTTTCACCCTCCCTCTCCCCCCGTTTTTTTTTTTTTTTTTTTTTTTGTTAAAAACGTAAAATCAACTCCAATACCGACTTAATGCTGTTTAACAACGAGAACCTCAGAAAAGTTGGCACGAACTTTAAATTACTTTAAGAATGTAATCTTACGTGCATTCAGCTCTCTGCTTCCATTCAAACAAAGTGAATCGGAACTTTTGAAAAATTGAACGTGCCGTTTCTACTATTCCGTCGAGCACCGTCTTGGATTCCGTTTAATATTCCCTCGCGCGTCTCTTCGCTCCTTTTTCTTCTTCTTCTTCTTCTTCTTCTTCTTCTTTTCCTTTCTCTTTTCTATTTCGGTTACAGAAAGATCAAAACGAATAGGAGGAAGATGTTTTATAAATGCTTATCTGTTCGGAGAAAATTCATTTGTATTTCCATACGGTTGTATCTGTCTATAATTTATGTATCTATTATCTATCCGTAATTCCTATTGTAACATTGTAACCTATCCGTAATCTCTATTCTAACACTTGACAATTTTTCTAAACATAAAAGAAACTTTAAACCCGGCTAACGAAGCATAAAATAAGCTAAATAACCATCGTCTAATATTGATTATTATTCGTTCACTCGACAATTTTAGTAAATATGTAGCTGCATTATTCTAGCATAAGAAAGACTTTAAACCCAGCCAATGAATCAAACGAAACAAAATAATAATCGTCCGATATTAAACGCGTTAGGATTCGCATAAAGCAGAGAGTATCGCGTACATTTTAATTATCGTTTCCCCGTAAACTTCTCCTCGCCTATTCGCGCTCGTATTTTACGCATCGGCAATTTTGATATTATTAAAAATTATTCTACCAACTCCGGACGGAGGAACAAAGCTGCAAACGCGGAGAAGAGAAGAGAAGAGAACACTTTTAATTAAAAACATTCACCCTTCTCCTCTTCTCTCTCTCTCTCTCTCTCTCTCTATGTATGCGTTAAGTTTCTTTCTCTCCCACCATTTCCATCCTAGCGAACGACCGCACAGCACCGCGCGTATCATTACAAAATACTTATTAACGCAGTTCGTTAACGAGTTGAAACGAGCTGAAACTGGAACAAATACATATATTTCGTTGGGATTTACAATTAGCAATAATGCGAAACGTACGAGGAAGGGGATTAATTAATTAAGTACGTATCGATTGGCCGGAAGATAGTCCGCATCGTGTAACACGAGCTTTGCTCCAACATGAAATCAGAGGGGAATGAAGAGGGGCAAAGGGGGAGGGGAGGCAGTCAACCTGCTCGTGCCAGTGATTCTCAACCGTTTGCAATTTTATCGCCAATCCCATTCCAATTTCCCTCCACCAAATTACCTTATTTTAACCAACCCTTAAATCGCCAAATTTATATTCACCGCTATTAAAAGAACAGAACTTCGTTATTCCGTTGAATGAGTAGAGGTGAAATGGGTTGTTTGAGGGGTGGAAAATGGAAGAGTGGCGAGGTTTGATCACCTCTAGAAGTGGAACCCTTTAGAGATCACGATAAGATAACAAGTGTAGAGGAATACGACTCCATCCTTTTCCATCGTTCTCATGAGCACCGCCGTAAATTCCAAATAATAATGCATTGTACGAGGCTTGGCGTGTTTTGTTTCTGAATAAGCACACACTCGTCTCTTGTGTAAAGCGCGTTTGCATAATTCGATACGCGTCCGCTTTTACATTGTATTTTAATTATCTTCATTACGTTACAACTTGTATAAAGTATTTCCCCGCTACCACCGCCCCTCTGCCCCTCTCTTTCCAATTGCGATGCAAATGGACGTTGAAAAAGTCAGCCGGGGCAATGGGAATGTACAAAAAAAATGAGGGCGCATTAAATTTGGGCTTTGCGTGTGCGCGGCTTTTAATCGATTATAATTTACTCCGTAATTCTTTGCTCTTCTAATATTCTTTTAATTATCTTCTTCTAATATTCTTCGCTCGATCTTCTGGTAAAATAAATCCAGTTTGAAAATAGCGGATCACTCGTAAAAATGTAGAATGGAGAATAGATTTCGTTGATTTTCCAATGGATTACGAGTGAGTTTCGTTTCTCTAGGTATCTAGTAGGTCTTCTATTAACGAGATAAAATTAGCAAAATCATCGAAATAATCCAACCGAAATGTTCGCGAATATTATACGAACTTAAAACAATGGATTTTACAAGCGTTTCGAATGTTTTCTGCAAATAACACGAATTAAGATACGTTACATACTTTTACGAGCACTTTATCGTATCATATCGCTTTAATCGTCTTCGTATAAATAAGTATACTTCAACTGATGGTAATTTTAGCGTTGAACAATACTGGAAACGTTCGAGTCAGCTGGAAGTAATTTTATCTGTAAACTGCGGATTTTCACGAATTCATGAGGAATTCGAAACACGCCAGAATGTAGAGAAAGCAGCGCGTAATATCCAGAAACGTACAAAATATTTAAACCACGGTACGAGTTTATTATACGTCTTGTTCTTTATTCCGTATTTTCACTTCGATCTTGTCAATAAAAGTATGAATTTGCATAAAGATCCGCGATCTATTTATCATCAACTCGCACGATATCAAAAATTGAATTTGCATCGTTTCGGTCGATATTTTTCGCAATCTTTTTATTACACCTATGACGCGAAATCGAGTTGCGTTATTTGACGCGTGGAATGTTTATGAAAATCGTTAATTGGAGATGAGAAGGGGGGAACAAAAAATTCAATTAGCAACGATAACAACGGGTATCGATATCGATGGAATTGAATTAACAACGACGATTGATAAATCGATCGGTTATCTTGTTTTAATCGCCGGCATTGTTGCAACTATACACACGGATACGCGTTTCAGCGCGAACGTGTAAATTGTCGGTGATTCTGTCTGTTTTCTCGTCAAATAACGAGGCGAAATAACGTTAATGAATGTAAATTCTCGATACAACAAGAATGTGGTAATCGAGAGGTGAAAGTGAGCCAACACGCGCAGCCAACTCTGATCATTAACCGCGAATTTAACGTCTCCTATCTTCCCATCGAAATCATTATAAACTCCGTTACGACAAACATTACGAATTGCAATCTTTTACATTTATAATTACAAATTACGATAAAGAATGTAATAGAATAAATTAGTTCAATCGTATCGCTAGAGTTTGTAACATTTACGAAACGCAATAACGTTTGCAGGAGTTTTGTATTAAATTTAACGCGATTAAAATTACACACGCGTAGAAGCGAATCGAATAAAATAATTGAGAATCTCGAAAGACAATGTTAATTGTCCACGTTATCTTTTCAGAAGCTAATTTTAACAGAGCAGTCGATAGTTTCGACTTTCAACAACGTAAAGATATTAAATCTGTTCCGATAGCTGCTTAAATTAGGTTCCTTCGATAAATCGAAGCGAGCCGTTGAATATTTTCCAACAGCTTAAAGGCGACGCTCGATCGGGAACCAACTATAAATAATCGTAGTCGAGTTTTATCGTTATTCAGCACGTTTTATGAACACGAGTCTTCTTTTCTAAGACTCCGTTAATTAATCACTAAGCGATAACGCGACCGGAACGATGTTTCGCAATTCAAGGTTGATTCAACTTCAATCATTAGCTCATTTCCATTGCTACATTGCGATGCGAAAAAAAATATTCCTAAATAGAGCGACTGTTTATTAATATTTAACCATCGTGGTTATTAAAAAAAATTGTTATATTACCGAATTTATCTTTTCTTTTTCTTTTTTTTATGGTGCTACGTGTAATAAAATTATTCATCGTAGCTCGTGGAAACATAAACTTGATTCACTTATCGTATCGCGTATATTTTTTTGGGGGGGAGCACGAAATGATAAATTAAACGAGGTCAGAATTAAAGCTCGCAAAAAATATTTGAACGTTTAATAAACGAGAGATATCTAATATTTGAACGTCGGAATGATTAATTATGAATATTTGCAGTGACTACGAATACTATTAGTACACCACTGTACGTTTTTCCAGTGAATGCTAAATGCTAGATTCAATTGTAACAAATTTTCTATCGTTTAATAGTTGCGTAACAGTTACGCAAATGTTACTATTCTATTACGGAAAATGTGTAATATAGAAATGAACCTAATTAAATGGTGCTTAAACGTGGAAATACAATAATGTACCAATAATTCTTGTAACTATTGCAAATATTAGTAATCGACAATTTTAACGTTCAAATATTATAGTTTATTAAAGTTCAAGTATTTAAGTTGACATTATTCAGTATTTCAGTTGACAATATCCAGTATTTTAATCGATATTACTTACAATTCATTTTATTTCCATATACTTATTTATTCATTCCTTCACTGTCTTTAATAATCGTTAGTATTTTAGTTAACCACCTAACTATCGAATTAAAAATTCCACGTTGCATTAATACTAGAACCACCAAGACGATTAAAATGACTTATTCAATATTTCCTAAATTTACAACGCTGCAGTTTCGAACAACTTCTATAATCTTTCGTGTAAAGAACGAGTAAAGATTTTTCTTTCTCGCGAATTATGCGTCGCTCGAAATATCTTTAACGATTCGGTTGCAAAAATAAGTCCACTTTAATCGTCGATAGTTCCAGCGTTGAACACTTCTAGTGGACAAATATTTTTAATAATAAATTTCGTATCTTAGTATCTTAGTTTCGTAGTTTCGTATCTTAGTTGAGCCACGATTCCGTAAATGTTATTCGCGTTCCATAAATCGTACAAATTCGAGTAACACACGAGGAGTTTGCGAAAAGAGGAAAAAAGAGGAAAAGGGGGGGGGGAGAAAAAATTCTGTAAACTCGCGATAAACGCGGCACGGGGCTTTCTATTGAAAATGATATTTCTGGTGCATGCAGGAATGGCAAGTAATGGTGCCGAGTAAATGAAAATCCACCACTCTCGGTTATTGCTACGTTTCAGCAACGAGCTGCTGAATACGTCTGGCGATCACAGAATCATTTCCCTTTGTGCGCGCTAGAGCCAACCATAATTTTCGTATAATTCGCCGCGGCCTCGCTTCCTCTTCTCCCTTCGTTGATTTATTAAAAACAAACCAAAACAAAATGGAATCACGTAACGCAGCGTTCCCATTACAATAAATTAACGTCAATTAAATTATCGCCGCTCGGCTTATCGATGTGCCGCGTTTTATCTGAATTACGCGGCCGCGAGTATTTGATTTCCAGCTAATTTTAATCTATGCATATATACAAATATTCATTAACACAGCGGAGAGATTTATGCAGTTAATTACGGACGTCAAATTTCGCTTGCGCTGTGATGAATATTATTTTTTTTTTGTAATCATTTACGTGCACGGTAATCGTGATCGATGGGATTTTTCTTTTTAGCGAATTATTGTCGATCGTGGAAATTTAACGAATCGCGTTTTGAACGTGATCGATGCAATTTTTTAACGATTCGCGCGACGGTAAGCGCGATTGGTGCAATCGTGCGAATACACGATGAAAGTAATTTATTTGGACTCGTTTCGCATCTGCATTTACTCGTCGATTTTCTTTATATATTTTAGAATTAATAACGCGTATAAAAAGATTTGTATGGAATAAGAATTTAATTTATTCTAATGTTTACTGGAGTATAAAGCGTTGACATTTTTCTCGATACAATTTTGAATAACTGTATGCAAGATATGCGCACATAGCATCGCAGAAATTTGTCGAGTTCTTCTACATTTGAAAAGAAAATTTTGGGGAAAAGTAATCGTAAGTAGACTGCGAATTTTTATGCAAATTCGTGTGTTTACGAATAAGTTTGACGAAATAGGACTTAAATTGTGGGTTGCTTTACCCTCTAAGTACCATAATTTCAATGTTTTGTATAATTTAGTGAATCATATGTATCCTACACTTTTCCTCTAAATGCATCAAAATCCGCAAGTCTAATTACAGGTTACGATATAAAGAAATATTTTAAAAATAAACCTCAGACGAATCTTATCGAAACGATTATTTGCACGCGTGTCGAAATAAACTCGAACAAATTGCAATTTCACTGGTGCTATAGTTGTGCATCAATGAAATATATATTGGCCTTTTGCCAATGTTATAATTTTATTTCTCCCTCTTTTGCATATTTAAAAGTCCTCGATTAAAATTCCGCAACTCTAACAAGTTTTATCGATGCTATAAAAATCGTGTATTCCGGCGTGTTGCATTTTTCCATAAACCCGTCGCAAATTATGCTGTCATCGTCCACGAATCAATTGTTAACGAACGAAAAAAAAAACGATACAAAAAAAGAGGAAGAAGGAAAGGTGAAATTGGAAGTCTGCTTTATCGACAGCCGATGCATCCTCGTCTCCGTTTTATCGGGGAAACTGGGGAACTCGTGCGGATGCACGAAACAAGCTTATCCGAATATAAACGTCAAGTATGCGTTATCATAGATTGCGCGCGGTATCGATATCAGCTTCTCCGCGACTCGTTTCGCATTAAAGACCGCGTTAACGTGTTCATCTGTGACGGTAATGACGACAATACCAATACCAATGATCGGATTCCAACCGCCGGCCAATGATGAATCGTATCTTGCGACGCGTATTAGCTTCCGCGATTCACGAAATACGTATGTACGTACGCTGCGGCGCGTATCAGACGCGATTCATCGCTACTTTACTTCTCCGCGATCGCGATTAATTGTAACGTTAATATCATCCTTGGCCTAAAATAACCAGTCGCACTCGTTCTTTGATTCATAGCGCGTACGCAACGAAAATGAATTTTAATCCGAACTTCAATACGTTAACTTTGTCTCTCAAGATTCGATAACGTAAAATAAAATATGCCTACAATATTCGTACGATTTGTACTTGACGCGATATGAAAGTAGCGATCAATTCACGCTGACGTACGCAAGTAATAAAATAATTGTAGGGCACGGGGTTGAGTTGCTGAGAAAATTCGTGCAGTAAATATAACAGCGACTATATTTAAGATCGGGGGAGTATGTAATTTTGTCAAAAATAAATGCCGAATTACATCGAAAGTCATCCGAATTACATCGTTACTTCAAAAACACTGTACGCAAAGTTATTTAGTAATACGGAAACGTGTTGATTTGTTTCGCGTTGGCTTTGAAAGTTTCTTAAATATCGCTACGAATTTTCCGAGCAACCTAATGGTAACGTTTGAAGTAACGCAGAATTTGTATATACATATTTGTGACTCGTTTAAATCGATCTAACGTCTTCGTTTATTATATTCGTTGGCTAATCGAAAATGCAATGGTTGACCGGAGAACTTTGCAGACGTATTTAAACTGCAGTTCGAATGTTTATATGTACCCGGCTTAAGAGTCGGCTGTTTTAACAGAGCCACATTTTAAATGATTTAATAATCGTGTGTTAATTAATTAATAATCGATCAATTACGCGAATCATTGTGTGTATAAGACCTACGTACTAAAGTTTCTCAACGATACACTGGGAGAATCGAAACGATTATTTCTTTCTGTTAAGACAGTGGAACTATTGTCATATTCAAAGGAAATATATATAAATATATACACAAACCAATAAAGATATATATATATATATATATATATATATATATATAGATATATATATATATATATGTATATATGATATATATATGTATGTATGATATATATATGTATGTATGTATGATATATATATGTATGTATGTATGATATATATATGTATGTATTCATGTATATTTCCCGTTCGGATTGCAATGATTCTCTTAAGAAAAATAAATTCTCTCCTCCTCAGCGTGACGCGTATTATTGCCTGCCATCCGTCCGCGTGTACTGTATCTATTAGAATTACGAGTACACAGCGGAGTTTACCGGTGAAAATAACTATTTATATGTCCTATTGTACGCTCCATCGAATATCCCATTACCCACCCCAACGTGTCTCTTACCACTCGGCTTATTCCAACAGTACTTGTAGCGTTGCCATATTGTAGCGAGGCGCATCTTGCGTCTAATTACAATTTCGTTCGTCTGCCCCGTGCCTCATTGTTCCCTGGTATAATAGAGACTTTCATTCGATTCCACTGCTAGCTTCCACACGCATCACTGTTTCTCTATCGTTACTGATTGCCGCGCACACCGAGCACAACCAGCCCCCGTATATTTATTCGTCCTCGCCACTTAACCTTACGGATATATTCATGATTCTCCCTCCCTCTCTTCTTTCGCTCCGGTAACAGATCGTTTCCTAGTATGTACGCGAGCTACGAATCCGCTGTGTTATTGCGCGCGTTCAATGGTAACCGATAACCGGCAACCAAACGTCGACCCAATAATGCAAACACACCACCGCTCTTCGGATCTCCCGAGATCCGTGTTATACGCGTGTAAGTTACGTGTTCACGGTACGATGTACTCGGAGAGACTGATTCTCTTTTCGGTTATGTTTCGGGTTATATTCGATGTGCTTCAATTGCGCCGCGGGAATTTTCAACCGTGGAATGTTCGGAGGGGATGAAAATGATTTATTATTATTAGTGGTAGCAGTATTAGAAGATCTTGTTAAAAATATAGGACTAGATTCTTTTAGGCAAATTTATAGTTTTGTAAGGTTTAAATAGATAGGACTCGAATCGGGGGTTGCTTCGTCTTTTAAGTATTACGATTAAACGCCGAAGGTGGACGAATATTTATTACTATCGTCGATGGTCTAAGGATCTTTATGCTAATTTATATTTTTATAAATAGGTTTGAGAAATTTTGTAAGGTTGCTTTACACATTGAGTGTCGTGATTAAATGCCAAAGGATCAAAATTTATTTTTATTGGATTTTTATGCAAATTTATAGTTTTGTAAGGTTTAAAGGAACGAAACTTGAATTGGGGGTGTGCTTCATCCCTTAAACGTTATAATTAAATACCAAAGGTGAGTCAGAATTTGTTACCATCGTTCGTAGACTGCGCACTTCTATTCGAATTTACATGTTTGGAATTAAAGATGGAAATATCATCGAATTGGGCTTATTTCACCCTCTGAACATTGCAATTTCCACTATACTTTGTACATTTTATACATTACGGTGTACCGTGCGCATCTCGATGCTTTCGGTACTCTTCATTTCGGTATCGAACGAATAATAATTGGGCACGCGAAAAAATGGTTACCTCTCGTTGAAAAAAAAACATTCGAACGTCGAGCTGAATCACGATTTTTCTTCGGCGTTTATTTGTATTTATTTTTCGTTTCAGAATGTTTATTTCTGCGCTACGCTCGGACACACAGACACACACACACGCGAGAGTTTGACAGTTTACAAGGTTAATTTGATAAGCCGACTCGTTAACGAGTACAAACTAATTAGGCAATAAAGTCGGCAATAATGTCAGTCGTAATAGCTTCGCGAAATAATCACCGTGAACGGGGATCGTTAATTTTTACGATCGAATTTCTGAACATGCGTTCTCCTATCGCTGGCATAAATGCTAATGATATTTGCGCGACTTCCACTTCCTTTTGTTCTCCCCTGCGATAATAATGCGAATAAAACCCGATTGAAAATAAAATTGCATTAAAAAAAAATAGGAGAAACCTTTGATTCCACGATCGCGACATGAATCGCGAATCATTCCTGGTCATTTCACAGAGAAAACCTTTGAATTATTATTCATATTTTAAAGGATAATTACTATTACTTTTACCGTATACTACTTCTAAATAATTTAACGGATAACGACCGCGGATTTTTATGCAAATTCGGAGTAAAAGCTTCAATTTTTGGGACCACAATTAAAGTATAATTTTAATATAATTTTGCATACCACGTGCGTCGTGCAATTTTTCGCCAACCTAAATTTCCCGCAAGCGTACAAAAATGCACAGGTTGATGATACAAATACAGAAACGACGAGGAATACGCAAATAGAAGTTAATGGTTTATTTAAAATAAAGAAGAATAGCGTACGTGTTAGCGAGTTAAAAGTTTAGAGCATTTGTTTAACACCAACTTCCGTAATAATCCCTTGAAGCGCTTGAAGTATAGCCGATTATAGATGAATGAGCCGTGAAACGAATCAGATTCATAATTTATCTTATTGTGGACCTAATCTACGAAATACTAGGATGAAATATTGGATATCTACTATGAAATACCGAGACTGGCGTGGAAGGGTTAATAAATCCCTGCCGCACAGTTCGCCTTGTTATAAATAGACTGCGGATATTCGTGCATCGATGAGAAATTTCAATCTTCCGAAAGAGGAACGGAATCTGCATAATATGCAAAAATCTGTCGAATATTCAAACGAAGGTTCGGCCAATGCGATATTTACAAAGTACACGCAACAAAGATGCGCCAATTTTTATTATGCATTCGCTTTAAAAGAACTTCTAAAAGATTCGCGCAAACGTGTAATTTGCAAACCCATCCAAAGTACAGTAAAAATCGCAGTCGTAATTTCATCGAAGCAACGCGACAAATCCGTCGTAACGCGTAACGTTTCCAAAACATTCGATTCATTAACAATTAATTAGCGCGCGATTTGGGGGGGGGGGGGGGGACACAGCTTCTCGAACTATAACGCGGTTAAAGGTAATTTGCAAACCCATCCAAAGTACAGTAAAAATCGCAGTCGTAATTTCATCGAAGAAACGCGACAAATCCGTCGTAACGCGTAACGTTTCCAAAACATTCGATTCATTAACAATTAATTAGCGCGCGATTTAGGGGGGACACAGCTTCTCGAACTATAACGCGGTTAAAAGTAATTTGCAAACCCATCCAAAGTACAGTAAAAATCGCAGTCGAAATTTCATCGAAGCAACGCGACAAATCCATCGCGTAACGTTTCCGAAACATTCGATTCATTAACAATTAATTAGCGCGCGATTTGGGGGGGGGGGGACACAGCTTCTCGAACTATAACGCGGTTAAAGGTAATTTGCAACCCCATCCAAAGTACAGTAAAAATCGCAGTCGTAATTTCATCGAAGAAACGCGACAAATCCGTCGCGTAACGTTTCCAAAACATTCGATTCATTAACAATTAATTAGCGCGCGATTTGGGGGGGACACGGCTTCTCGAACTATAACGCGGTTAAAGGGTTAAAAGAAGTAACGAAGGAGCAGTATATAAAACTGTAGTCAGTCGATGAAACGAGGCTGTAGATCGGAGTAAATTCACTTTATTACTTCATGAGTAAGCAAGAGACAAGGGAAGCGAGTAGTTTATTGAGAATTACCGTGATAAATAAGGCGGGGGGGAGCGAGGGGGAAGGGCAAGCAGTGGAAGAGGTTAGCCCCGAAGAGTGGGGAATGGCAACGCGAGGAGAACGATCTCCACTCCATGGATATACCTCGTAATGTGCACCGTATGCAACTACATCTCTCCACATGCATACGCTCTCGCCGTCCCATTCCCTCGTCTGCCTGCATACGTTTATACCACGCGTGTCACCGTGTAAACGCTCGTGCACTTACACACGCTCAAAACGACACTCCTCCCCCTTTCCATTCCCCGCGCGTTAGCTATACAAACTCGCCTGTGTATTTATATGATGCACCCTGTTCAAGTGCGCGTGCGGGGAATTCAGTTTCGCGTGTGCGCGCCCTGTGTGCACCGTGCACACGAACACCGTGAATACGTGGCTACAAGCTGGTCCACGAACAGTGTGCTTACTTTGGCGGTGCTATTAACGATAGAACTACCGACAATTACGGTGTACTTATTCGTACGAAAGCCAATTAAAGATATTGGATATTCGAAGAAGTATACAATGCACTGGGAATAAATGTTTATTCATCTCCTATGTTTAAAATCACGGTGAATTTGTTTGAATGAATTACTGCAAGTTTTATGTTACCCTTGCGAGGAATTGCGGACGTTATTTCGACCACTTTGGTAGTTCTAGTGTTAAATGGACCTTTCGCAGTTCGTCGTGTACCTGTACTTTTAGGAGATTTCGGAAGAGACTTCGATGGTTATTCTTCATCGCGAAGCGTTCGAGACCATTTTGATTGCAACGAAAGGGGCAATTCTATACTCGACATACGCGTAGAATTTTGTTTATTAAATATTAACGCTCTGCGACGTGGAAATATTTTAGGATGGGCTAGAAAAGATTTCGCGAGTTATTCTTGGTTGCGAAGGATTCGAAGCGATTATAATCGCGATAAAAGGGGTAAATTCTTGACTTGAAAACGCGTGGAATAGTTTAGACAATTGCACAGCGTTGACTATTAACGCATTGCGACGTAGAAATATTTTAGGAAGTACTAGAAAAGATTTCGCTAGTTATTCTTGGTTGCGAAGGATTCGGAGCGATTGAAGGGGAAAATTCTGTGCTCGACAGACGCGTAAGTAGTTCATGCAGTTGCATAGCGTTGAATATTAATGCAGTCGATACAAAAATGTTTTAGGGGATGGTGTAGAAAATATTATACGAGTTATTGTTGGTTGCAAATGATTCAGAGCAATTGTGATCGCGGTAAAGGGGAAAATTCTTTACTCGACAGACGCGTAAGTAGTTTAGACAGTTGTATAGCTTCAAATACTTTTGCGTTCGACGTGCAAATATTTTAGGACGGTCTGGAGCATTAATTATTCTTGTATTTGGTAGAAAAATATTTCGAGATGATCCGAAGCATTAAAAACACTTGTATTTATTATGAAAATATTTTAGGATGGCCCGGAGACACTAAATACTTTTGTATTTGATGTAACAATGATTTAGGGGATGATCTAGGAAAGATTTCACGAGCTACTATTCGTTACAAGGGATTCAGAGCAATTTTAATAGCAATTAAAGAGGAAATCCATATTTGGCAGACACTTAGAATAATTTAGACAATAACATAGCTTTAAATATCGTTGCAATAGATATAAAAATATTTTAGCATAGTCTGAAGCATTAAATACTCTTGTATTCGATATGAAAATACTTTAGGGGATGGCGTAATAATGATAACACGAGTTACTCTTCGTTACAACGCATTCGAAGTAATTCTAATCGCAATAAAAGGTGAAATTCCTCATTTCACGGACGCGTAGAATAATTTAAAAAATTGCGTAGCTTTAAATACTCTTGTATTCGATATAAAAATATTTTAGGGAATGGGTCGTAAAACATTTCGTCGTCAGTTATAGCATTCGCGACAACTTTAACTGCGATAAAAGGGAATATTCGTTATCTGACAGACGCCCAAGTAGTTTGGATAATTAAATACCATTGATTATTATTTTTGTGCTCGGTATAATAGAGACGAGGCATCGATTGTTGGAACCGACTGTAGCCGTTGAACGAGCGACGAGTCGACGTGGAAGTGTGTGGCTGCTCGTGTGCACACGCAGAAACAACACACGGACACGAGGAAACGGTCAAAGCTTGGCGCACTGTCACACAAATATGACACCGGGATCGAACGGAATTCAATACTGGTTTGAAATTTGTAATCAGATTGACGGCGAATTTCCGATGAATCGTGACAACATCATCTACATATATGGAGAGGGCCGAGATATTCGGATGACAGATGCAAATGTAATCCGGCTTGCATTCCATATATTATTTCACTTTGCCGCGCGCGTGTTTCCTCGTGTTTCCGTGTGCGTGAGCCTCGTGTTTGTGTACCTTTCGATACGCCATCCAACATTATTGCACTGTAATTTTGCTACAATGTACTTTTCCATATCGCCCCGCTATGCGCATCGAAAACCGATAAGATTGAAATTATAACGGGCAATATTAACCTACCCCGGCTAATATTACCGCCATCCTCCTTGTATTTTTGTACACCGTTTCACCTTACCTGTTTTTCTTTTAGAAATCCTTCTGTTTCATCGTTATTATTACCCTATAATAAAACCTTAACGCGGTGTTTAACCCTTACGCTATAAGAATCGAAGGGCTAGGAACGGAATTTTAATTTCCTTCAACGAAACATTCGCGATATCGCACACGTGTGTGGCTTGAAACGATTATTATCATTATTCTCTATTAACGAGCTTTATAAGCCATTTTTCAAGTATAGTTGTTAATTTTTACGAGACTATTTCTTTGCTAAGGGATCCTCGATTCTCGATGCATAGATTAGGGCGATTTTCAGTGGATATTAGAGAAGCAGTTCGAATGTAAATCATTTAGATATTTCGCATAATTAATCCTTCGAGAACCAAGCACGGAGAAACTGCGATTAAAGTTTCAACTCTCCATTTCACGTGATACAACGAGTTGAGTTAACTTTGTCACGTGATCGAATTTCGAATAATCATTTTTAAGACAATATTCCACGCCGAGGAAGCTTTAATAAAGCGTACAATGAAATATTCAGAGGATACCCTCTTAAATCAATAAACGACAATGCTTACGTAACGATCTAATATTTTCCCAATTCTTTTGTCCATCGCTGGAAATATTTCTCCTTAACCGTTTCCGGTTGCCATTTTGCCTTTATCTCCGGTTTTGTTTTCAGCCTCTGCGCGACGCGCGATTCATTTCGTCTACTAAAATAAACCGGCGAAAGAGACGGAGAATGTTTAGGTATTTTAAGGGTAACATCGAAGTTGACGTGGAAATTCGGAGAATAAATACGCGTGGCGTCGCTAGCAGTGGAAGAGAAACACAAGGATTCTCTGTATGGGGAAGCAAGGCGAAAAGCAGATGCCGTTTCCGTATCGATCGGTAGCGTCTTTTTATCTAATTCTCCTTCCGTATTCCAACGGCTTCCGCTTTGGCAACTCTTTTTGGATTTTCATCGTTTCGCGTCCGGGGCAAACAAATCTTTCCCGACAAAGATAAATCGTTGCATCGTGTTTATTACTGCAATTGCGCGCACACAAAAACAAGCGCACGCTCTTCAATCTTCTCTCTCTCTCTCTCTCTCTCTCTTCTCCCGTCGTCGGCCCATTGTTTCGCATTGTATTATTTCTGCGTTATGCACGCGATGAATAAACGCTTCGAACGGCATTATTACCGCTGCCGATAATTTATCGCGCATATATTAGCAATTATTATTTTGCCTTGCGAGTCTCATTTTATTACAAACGCGTACTTATATATATGGATGTATGCGTATAGATTACTCGTGTATTTTTCAAATTAACGCGAATCCCCCGCTTAAACCATTCGATCGAGTTAATTGTGTACACCAGGGGACAGGAGAATCGAATGGGAATTAGTTTTATGCAATTCATTTTAACCCTTTCGCTACCAATACGTTTGAACTGAAAACTAAATGCGTAGATTAAGGGTAGCGTTTATTAATATGGAAATAATATAGGTAGAAATATTCGGATGCTCCACGAAATTAATTCTATCTGAATATTAATTATGGAAATTATATCGTGCAACGGAAAAAATAGTACAACTAGTATACTTTTAACCCTTTGCGGACGAGCGTCGACAAATAGCCGCCGAAACTTTTTCGATTCTATGGATAAATGTCGGTTTTCAAAGCAGCAAATTTGGATTAGTGACGCTAATATGCACTTTCGATAATAATTCAGCGAAAATTCGTTTAGCGTTATTAAATATGTCCGTGATAGATTGGTAATTGAGTGGAAATTTCTTGCGTATTATCTTTTCTCGTCCGCAAAGGCTTAATAAATGTCAGTCTAAATCTTGGGGCGTATAATACACGTTCATGTTAACGAAGGGATTAAACGAATTGTGCAGTGATAACTTTTTAAACTTAAGCGTACGAAAGTTTCAAGCGTTTTCAATTTACTATTGGCATGATTTTATCAGCCGAAAGTCATTGCGATCGGATTTCAACTTATTCCAAGCTAGTTTTGGGAAAGAATTATATATATATAGTATTGTTCATAGTTATTCATAATCATTTCCATTTAAGCGACAACTTTTCAAATAACAATACGAGCTACATCGAACTTTGTTATATAGTTTCAACGAATTAGTACGTAAATAAAAGTAAATAAAAGAGCGGTTCACTGATGCGTCGTGCACTCCGAAATCGAAACGATTCGAAAGTTAAATAACTTGCAAAGTAATCGAACGAAGCTTCGCGATAAGTTTCAAATAGCAAGTAACCGAAACATCTGTCCTATTTTCTTGGGAGACCCGTGACAATGCGTTATCGGTATTCGTAACTCTGCTACCTATACATTTGGTTGCTTGGAAATTGCAAAATTAGTACCATTTCACATTTTAGTAGCACGCTTCTGGGCTTGAATGCAAATTTTTGCCCACCATTCGAGGATCCCGCGCGGCGGTGGGCCATTTATAAAACAAGGCGCTTTTTATTTGGCGCGCGAAAAATCTGCTAGCGTGGATCGCTGGTCCCTCGTACGATGTTCTCCTTACTATCGTCCCGAAAGGCAACACGCGAGTAAGTGAATAGAATGATATATATCCCGGCGATAAAGTGTCTCCGTTTCATATACCGCGATATTTTCTCCGCTCCGTGTCAAGCGTATTTTTCACCGGCGGGACAATTTCTTCGTTCCAGGCAAAGTATCTCTGGCCCAGCCGGCTCCCATTAATTGTTTAACAGCGATAATCTCGCAAATAAATCAACTCCACCCTTTTTACCTCCCTCCTTCAACTGTTCTAATATCGTTCTCCGTTTAATCCTTTTTTTTTCGATTTTCAATTCTAGAATCCATTGACCAAGTACAGGATAGACTGAAATAAATTTCAAACTGAAACTCGGCGTGCGTAAAGAAAGCAGAGGGTTTTCTTTTACGCCCCTTGAGATTTAGAATGGCTCGTTTAAGAATTGTAGTCGATCCGATCATCGAAGTTGCGAAAGTTAACCCTCTCGCCGTGTATTAAATATAATTATACAATACACGTGTACATAGATATACTTTTATACGCGTTACTACAAATCTAGCTATTATTTAGTATTTAGTACTTATCTACAATTGCTATCGTTTTAGAAACGCTGTCGTTTTATTTTAGCAAGGGGGCCAGGCCTCGATGATTTCGCATAACAATGAACAGCCTATTCTGTGCTTCGTCAATGCTTTAACCCTCAACTATTACTGTCGGCCTGCGAGGCCAATGATTACTAGACTGCGGAAATCTATACAAATTCGTTGTCTTGTAACCCTTTCACCGCGAAAGGCGCGTAATAAAAGACGAATGGATTTCGAATAATACGAGACACGGACGAAAGGTAGAAAAGCAAAGAGGAAAGGAACGAGGGGAGTTCTTTGGCAAGAAATCAATTAAAAGGACAGAAAGATCGTAGCGTGGTAGTAGTAAATACGCGGGAGCTCATTTAGTGGCTGTCAAAAACGTGACTCATTCAAAAAGCCGAGTGGAACGCGTCTCGTTTCGCATTAATTATCGTCCGAGAAATCTGTGGCCAGGTGGTAGTTGTGTACGTGTGTATTCGTAGAGAAGGAGCTGAATATTTCTGTTTCAGGTGAAGAGGACAAGGCGAGAGGGGCGCGAGGGAGAGATGGCTGAAAGAAATGCATTCGAGGCATGTAATCCGTTTATATTCCCCGTGACTGGCCGTTCTCTCATCAGTCCCTGTTACACGACAACGTACCACTACGTTCGAATCTATTTCCCGCCCAACTTGCCTCCCTTCTTTTCGTTCCATCATTGGCGCGTTACTGGCATATGGGTCACTGTTATTTGGATCATCGCGACACTTAACCACGCCCGGTCAAACGACCGGTTTTAGAATATTTCGTTTAAGATTCTACATCCATTGTTATCCTTTTCACCCGTTTAACTTGATGACAATTCTTTTATTGTTTGCTTAATCAGTTTCACACATTTTATTTTTCTTTCTTTTGTAAGTAATTGGAATGATCTATTGTACTCTTTTTCTTGTAATTGGAATGATCTATTGAATAAATACGTGTAAAATGCCGGTACGAATAGTGTTAATCTCTTGACTTACGAACTTTTTAAGGATCGCACGTCGCAGCGTTAGCTGTTTATTATTGCAATATTCTATTGCACGCCCAACGCTGAACCGTTAATACGTAACTCGCACTTCGTAATCATTAACATTGTGAATTGAAATTATCGTCGCGGTTAAAATGAAAGTTTATTGCAAATACTATTCGTTGTTGTACTCGTTATTAGTCTCGTCATTTGTGAGACTCGTTATTACAAGGCAAAGGGTTAACGTGCATATGTCTCTTTTGTTTTCCATGCTTCCCCTCTTTGGCATTTTATCGTCACTCGATCATCGATGGGGAAAGGAAAAGAATGGGGTAATACAGTGGCACGCGGATAAGACGAAGTTCGATGAAAGTAAACGTATATGGGGTTTCTCTTACAGTTTCTCTTCGTCGTAAAGGTAAGCAAAATTTGGGTTACAGATGCCGCCATCCGGGATTGAAATAACAACTGCGGCAGGTTGTTACGGGGCAAGAAGTTAATGGCAATAAGTTGTCCCGACTTGGACGTAAAAGCTTCGCGAAGGAATCGATAAAGTTTAAATGGAGGGTAGGATGAAAAATTACAATACACGCTGACGGTAATATCTATTGAAACTCCGCCGCGAAAATCGCGACATGTATGATGACGAATAGGTTTTATTTCCTCGGGCGTATCGAAGGCGGGATGGGAATCTGGAGCCTTGCAACTTCACCCACTCTCTCACCCGGCCCCGTCAAAAGTAAATAAAAGTTGTGTCTCACAGCGAGCTATTCAAAAAGTTCTGACAGCCTAAAGAATAATACAAAACCGCGATGAACTCGTTGCGAACTAATATTTTGCGAAACCTATCCTCTCCTCGTCTTTTCTCTCCCCTTCCACCTGACTTCAATTAGCGAATAGTTTCATGTTTCTTCTTTGAATTTCGCCCAACCATCGACGAAGCACAGGATAGACTATCGTTCTTGTATAGAACTTACCAATTTAATATCAAAGCTATCGAATCGGCTGCTAATTTATCGTGAAAATTATGTATTTTGCGAGAATACTCCGCGAAAATATAGATAAAGATTGCTTTCGCTCGCAGCATATATCTCTTGCATGTGTCTATAGTTTTTCG
This sequence comes from Eucera pruinosa, assembly GCA_028830335.1. NCBI lineage: Eukaryota > Metazoa > Arthropoda > Insecta > Hymenoptera > Apidae > Eucera > Eucera pruinosa. Next base: position 1,699,721 of record JAMYCR010000014.1, read on the forward strand.
TTTCGTTGATACGAATAAGTATACTTTATTCGTTGGCAGTTTTAGTATCGACTGCTTGCTTTATAACAACGAGTTACAATCGTGGCGAAAATTATGATCTAACTGCAATGAAGCATACCGTGCAATGAATTTCTATTGCAATTCTTATTGCAACTTCGGTTTCTAAGATTGAACATTTCCAAATACACAAGTTCTTTAGAATATTTCAGCGTTTCGCATTTCACGCAGCGTAAAATAGTAAACAGCTAGCGTTGCAGTGAATAGTCTTTGAAGAATTCGTAAAGCAAGGGATTAATATTGCACGCAACAGTAGAATAAAGCAACAGCGTTTCTAAAGCAATGATTAATCGTAGATAAATATTGCGATAACAAATATTGATTTAGACGAACGACAAATTAAACACTTTCCGTGCTCCACAATTCTTAAGGTAAATGTTTCATGCTTCTACTCTTCTCAATTCTTTCCTCTCCTCTATTTAAAAAAAAGAAACTACTATTAATAGGATTAATAGGATATTTGAAAAAAATATCGTAATATACAATGCAAATATAACTTTCGCAACTTTGATGATCGGGTTGAATATAATTCTTCGAACAACCATTCGAAACCGTAGCTTTTTTTCACGCTGGTCGAATTTCAGTTTCAAATTTGTGTCCCGTACAAATGAGTGGTCTATCCCGTACTCCTCTGTTGTTCCTTTTTTATCCCGTTAACGCAGGATAGAAATTTCCAATGGAAAAAGTTTCTCCAGATACGAGAGGGGCGCAGGGAAATATCGAATTGTAAAAATGTAAAAAAAAAAAAAGCAAAAATTGTAAAGAGCAACGGGAGCCGTGTTTCTATTTGCTCGCCTCGTCGACAACCCTATTTGCCAATGGCTATTGAATGTATTTTTTCTATTTTTTACACACACACACACACACAGAGAAGAGGAATCCTTTCGCCTCGTGTGACCGGAACTCCGCGCCGCGATTTCATATTCCATACGAAGGAAAGTATTTTGCATAATTTATTTTACTGCAACTTCTTTCCACCTTGCATCCCTCTTTCCCCCCCTCCCTTTTCTAACCGAGCCACCACCTCTCGAGATTCCATTTTTTGTTTCTATCTTTAACTGAAATGTGTCAGCAATTCGGTCCAACCAAGGTTTGCTTCGTATATTTAATAATGTATTTTTAATCAAAGTATTAGGAATTTAATTGGGTGATTAATTGCGGTAATTAATTCTATTGCAGTTCGTTTACTTGTTACTATTCGAAAGGTAAATGTTAACAATTTGGTCTAAACGCGTCCGCGTTTGTTGCAATTTTCTCAATTATATTTTTCATCGAAATATAGTTGACTGTTTAAAATACTGTGGACGTCGTTGAATAAATTACCTTACGATTCCTTTCTTGTTTCGATCTCGAATCTAACCCATGGTTCTTATTAAGAACTGAATCGAAAGTTAACCCAAATTTAAACGTTAGGAATTTGGTCTAAATGCATTTGCATCCGTTGCAAATATGCTCAATTGTATTTTGAATAGAAGCATGAGGAATTTAATCTACTAGTTAATTAGAAAATGAATGTTGCGAACGCCTGTGAATAAATTCCTCTGCGATTCCTTATTTTATTAACCTAACCTAATCCTTTCTTTACGAACTTAAACCAAACCTAATCCGAATCTGACCCAAATTAAAATATTAGAAATTCGGTCTAAACGCATCTGCATCATTTGCAATCTTCTCAATTGTATTTCTGATCGAAGTATAAGGAATTTAATCTGCTACTCAATTTTCCAAATTAACGTTGCGAATGCCTACGAATCAATTCCTTTGCGATTTCTCCTTTTACATCTGTTTTTATCCTAACGCGAATCTAATCCAAATTTAATTCAAACCCGAATATTAGTAACTCGATCTAAACGCGTTCTCTTAATAACGATTTTTAGCGAAAATATTAGGGAACGTATAGTTGACTAGCCAATTTGGGAAATTAATGTCGCGGGTGCTTTTGAATAAATTCAGCTGCTATCCGAGAGGCGAGGGAAGTAATTACGTAAAATTACACAACAGCGTTGCTCTGCACGCGCACACGTACTACACGCTGCGAACGACGTTTATGTCGCGTGGAATCAGGTTCGTCCCGGACAAGTTAGGGACAGTTTTAGATCGTTCGTCGCGTCGTCGAACGAGCTGCCAATTAACCCAAGATTAACCAAAGATTATTAGTCACAATAACTGCTACTATGCTACTCTTAATATGACGTTATTTCAAGAGAGAAACCTACAGAGAGATAGAGCATAATAGTTTCGGGCGCAGGTACTATGTATCCTTGCCAATTAATTCCGCAATTCCTCTACGCGTGTACGTACACCGGTAATTAATCCTGCGATCCAGTGAACTTGATAGGCCAAGATGAATGCCATTTATTAAAGAAGATTAATTGAACGGGAACAAGTTTTACCAGTGTAACGTGAAAAGGCTCAAGAACCGGCCGTTTAAAGAACCTTAACACGCGAGCCAACTTAGGATAAGCATAATAATGGTGTAATTAAAGGCGCGTGTAGTACAATGAAAACGTTTCTTGTACTTTTCGTTCAATCCAATATAATGGAGTACAATTTAAGGTATATAGTTTAATACACAATTGCCTGAGTCTCGTCGACTAGTTTAATCTGGTTAAATCAATTTAGTTTAATAATTTCTTCTTATACGCTGCACATTCAGTTGCGAAAGTCTACGCGCGCATAAAACATTTCAAATATTTAAAGAGCTTCAAGAGAAACGTATTCTGTAAAATGGTACGATGTTGCTTTTCCCATCTGTTTACAAAAAAGAAAAAGAAAATAAGTTGTAACTATGTTTATAAATCGTTGTATCTTTCAATATATCTCTGACATGCTATAATTTGTTTAATGTAAACGAAACATTTTGTACATTATTCGGAGCAACTAATTCAATTAGGCTCACTTTATGAAATCTCATTTGAGAATCTCACTCATCTGTTGTTTTAAAGAATGTAACTTTAACCCTTTGCGGACGAGAAGTAGTAACACTTGTGAGAGTACTTTATTTTTTAATTCCACGACTTTGAGTTTTTTCACGCTTTTGAGTTCCAAACCATTTCATTTCCAACGATTTCAAATGTTTATTATTACGTTAAGTATTCATTGCATTGAGTTTTGTGCTTTAATAGTCGACGTGGGTTCGGAAAGCCAAAAAATGATTAGGCGACTATTTGCCGACGCTCGTCCGCAAAGGGTTAAATATATCGCCGATAGAAAAATCGGATAATTTGTGCTACGGAATTTAAGTAGTCTACAAGCTGTCTTTAAATGTAATTTTGTATAACGATGTAAACAAATAAACAATTACTATCTTACTATATATATAAATAAGAATTCGATTTGAATTTTTCTCGTACCAAATACAGCATATCTTAAAACATTTGATAATCGAAGCTTAAAATATACGCGTAGACTTTTGCGACTGATTGCACACGAAAGTCTCTTAATCTATTAACCTGTTAACTGCGGATGACGAGTTAACTCGTCTTACGAGTTGCTAATATTTTCGATATACTATTTTACTTTGTAAGAAATTCCTTATTTTCTATTTTATCGGTACGAAAAGAACGTTACTTTACATTTATATTCACAGCAATTAAACTCACTCCAAACAGTATTAATTCTCGTTTATTCAGTTTCATTTCTACGTACGAAGAAGATTCTGATGGAATAATTCCGCAGCTAACATGTTCAATTTTACCCAATCCAAATGCTTCGCAGTGAAAGGGTTAGAAACGTGTCTCACCTCTGCAGCCACTTCCAAAATAATCCCCAAACGAATACAAATCTCCTACCTGAAACAGAAAGCAAACAAACAACGTTAGTAAAATGACAATAATAGATAAGGTTCTCCGATTGAAAATCGGTAAAAGAAAAGCTCTCAATAATGTTCTTGGCAAATGAATTCTTCGTTCAATAGACGCGTATTAGAACAATGAAACAATCGCAGCTGTGAAACGTTTTACGATCGCGAAATTCGTAACAATGACACGTTAACGCAACAAACGATGCTTACTATTTCTTCCGTGCAACTTTATTTCTTCTTCAATCGTAGCTCTGCGCAATTCTTCGCACTGGTCAGCACTCGATAAGCTTTATACTTTAACTGGCCCGTATTCGAACCACTTCTATTATTTTTATAAGAAATTCGATGGTTTACACGAATTTCGATTTACACAAAGAGTTTCATTTCGGTTTACACAAAGAGTAAACGCATAGAAAAGAAAATTTGCAAAAGAAGCTACGATTGCGGAAGATGGACGTTTCTGTTCGAGAAAAGTCTCGGCTAGTATAAAGCGGTGTGTATCGACGCTATTTTAGTACAGCAGCGCGTGCTCTCGTTTAAGGTCACGTTTGATATTCGAATTGACTCGTTTTACATATTAAAGGACATTCGAGCCACGGGAAAGGGACTTTAATTACGTTTGCCGGCTCGCAATGCCCGTCGAACTCCTTAACCAACCTCGAATCAACTTGTCCACCCTCTCCTCTATTCTTCTTTCTCTGATTTCATGGATTTACCAGGCTTTCGAGTCCCGTTGGACAATGAAATCTCCACCGTTGTTAAAATAATCGCTAATATAATAATCTTTCGATGCATCGAAGACGTTTCAATTTAAACGCGATTACAAATTCGTTCCCGTTCGATATTTTCGTTACGCGACGCGGAGGAAAATCGAGGGTTAATTAACACTAAAATTACCAAGCTGGTCAAAATAACCCATCTGCGATTTTTTCAAAATATTGTTTAGACTTGCAACGGTGCGTTTCCGAAGAATTTCGATGATTTTCTATTAACAGTGTGGATGATGATTTATTTCCCTTGCATAACGTATTTTTATATATATATAAAATTATAAAATGTATATCTTTAAAATATACACATATATATTATTGCACAATCCATGCACAGAGTTTTTGGACATACAGATCAGCTTAAGTAGATAACGTATATGTTAGCGTCCACGTGTCTTTCAGGCGGCCAAGGGTCGCAGGCGACGCATTGTCGCCGCTGTAAGATTTCCGATTGGGACTTAGGCCGCGCGTGGCTAGGGAAAGTACCCTTAGCGCACGAGATTATCCAGACATCGTCCCCCGATGTCTGGCGCCCCAGAACCTCGCAAGCGAACAGAAGTTACTCAGTAAAAACTCTAACATATACATTAAATAATATTAATCTATGACATTAACATTAACATTTCTTTGGCGATTCTTACTATTTATATTCCTTACCGTGCTTTCGAATACCCTACTATATTGTAGACTCGTAGGCTTAATTATATGGTCGCGTAGCGAGTGTTAGAGGGTAAGAGCCTGCCGTAGCAACAATAAAACCCAAGGAACCAGTACTTGTTAATTTTGCAGCTGGTCAGCACGTGAACCCAAGATTTCGGATTGTTGTAATTTCGTTATTTTCGCATGTGATTTCAAAGTCGAGGCGATCCTTGGTTTTTATTGCTGGCTGCCGAGTTCCGGGTAGGTAACGAGAAAGACCGAGTAACCGTTGACGGGGAAGTAGGAAATTCTAAGGGGCAACATACCCCTTAGCTCTCTCCATCGGGACTCTTCCCCACCATTCGAATATTGAAAAATATAAAATGGTACGCCAGGCAACGAAATGTCTGTCTGCGTTTATCGCTCGTCGAAAGAATAAAGTAACGTTAAACGAATTGAATTGTATCTTCCTCGCCTCCTCGAGTTCCGGTCTACAATATATACATAGTTCTCTGCGTAAACTAACCCCCTAAACGTTTATTCAACAACTCTTCCCAATCGTTGTTATGTTGGATTCCGTGTAAATGAATCGAGTTCAACTATTAGCCGCGAAGAGGTTTATTCGAGGTATATGATCGCTGGACAGAGTGTCCTCGAGACGGTTTACAGTTACGCGTGGTTGCTTAAAAACTGAATTTTGCGGCCTGCTCCGGAAATATATATGAAGCAGGAGTATTTTGCAATGGAGCCGGGGAAGGGATAGAGTGGAACTAGGTAAGAGTCTAAGGGTCTAAGGTTCGTAGGATGATGCACTGGATGACTAAGGGTCGTAGGATGATGCATAGGATGAGTAAGGGTATCTGTGAAGGGACATTGTGCTGAATGATATCTAGTTGTCAACTTGTACATATTTACAGTAAGATAATCGGGTGGGTATTCAACAGTTACTCACCATGTTAGCAATCCAATTCTCTATTTCCTCATAAACTTTCCCTTTTATTCCCTCGCGTGTCCATAGATGACGAAAATTTTCCTCCTTCCCATCACATAATCTACGCGCGTATCTTTATAAACGTTGTATCATATTAATCATCTCGATGAAAGTAAATGCACTTTAATAGCATGGTAGTTTTAACGTTGATAAAGTAGAAAATTGAAGGGAAGCTGCAAAATCGCCGCCGTGGAACGCGAAAAATTCGCGGCCAAACTATTCAGCCAACGGAGAAGTGCAGCGAAACGATTCGCCGCCATTTAATTCACGCAACGGAATTTGAATAAATAAAATTAATTCGACGCGAAATCCGGCGCGTGGGGGAAAAAAAACGAGCGATATTCGATAATTTTGTAGCTTCATTGAAATGATTCAATCCCAAGCTTAATCCACGGTTGATCGATGGGACGCTCGAAAATTAATCGCAATTTAACACCCGTCGCTGAACCGATGATGGATAATTCTTAATAAAAAAATCGGTGAAGAGTTAAGCCGCAGTTATTAAATATAATTCAATCCGAATTCGTACCAATTTCGTAGAATCACGATAAACGATGGAACGTTAATTGGAGGATTTGCTACGGCTAGAAAAATTATATTCGTACTTGTTCGCAAGATTTGTTTAAATTTACTAATATCTATTCGCAAGATTTTTTAATCTCAACAGTTGGATTGCGGATGTTTATACAAATTTGTATTTTTACTAACTGAGTTAACGAAGTAAGAGCAAAACGAGGTCTGTTTCACCGTAAAAATACGATAACCTGTACTTTAAAATAACGTTTTCAAGGGTTAACACCGAATCAGCTAATTTCCATCCCCGCTCAAAGCCAATCGAAGCGTCGAATCGCAGCGCGAAGTGAAAATATTTATCCGATTAAGCGACTGCTTTACCGTGGATCGTACGTGTAATCGAGTTATCAATTTTGCCTGCGAGTAATGTGCGCGCGATATCGTTTGAAACGTCGCAGGACATTAGGAAGAAAGGGGAATGGAAAACGGCCGTGGATCTGGTTATTCTCCGGGCGAACGTTGCGTTGCCTCGTGAAAATCGAGACGAGCGACTTCCATTCCGCTATTGCTCGTTCCCGACTACTTCAGCCGTGTCAAGACACCGCGAAATTCTCGAAATAGACGTCGTAGATCCATCGGTTAAGCGGGGAAACGGATGGAAAACGAGAGGAGGAGAAGAAGAAGAGGTCAAAGAGGGAAGTTCGATGTAACGTTATCCTTTTGTTTCGTCAACCCTTTCGCTAACGAAGAACGTACGCACGCTTACCGACAAAAGTTAAGAAACAAAGTGATAGGATACTGTTAAGGGTTATGCTTTGATGGAAGCAGGTTCTTCTTCTTTTGGTTTTTAAATAAGAAGACACGGGTTTAGGAAAAAGGTAACTGATATATATATATTTGATTGTATGTGGAAAATGTAATATACCTAGGACTTTCTATGTCCTGTCCGCACCGACTCTTTACGTCGAACTGTCGAGGAAACGACAGCCTTCGACACTTACAGTTTTATAAACAATGGTCAACCTTTTCAGGTACGCTTGACCTTCGACAAGACGAGACGCTGCGACTCCGAAGTCTTGGGTTTTTTTCCCCCGATTACTTTATTACGCCTGTAGAAGCGACACTCTAATATTTTTGAATAGGGGGTTTTTCTAAAGAAGAGCTGCTTTACTTCAACAGATACGTTTGTTAAGAATACACAATTTGTCCGCTGCTTCTCTCCGCAATTCAATCATTATTTTATTCGCGTGATTTCGCTTAACGCAACAGATCCCTTGTTTTATTCGTTAACGAAGAGAGGAAGAGGTTTATCCGTTACGAGGAAGTTTCCCGGTTAGGATAAACATTTCTCTCTGCAACTTTTGCCAAAGAAACACGAGCATCTCCTTACATCTCTTCGAGGATTCGATACAAGATTAGAGAGAGAGAAGGAGCCCGCGGAAAATTCAAGAAGTTTAATGTTTGTAATCTCCGACAGATGTATAATTTAATATCGCAATCTTTCAAATGTTAGCGAAGCTCTTCAAAGAATTGCAAACGGGCTGCTTGCGAATGTACTTTACTTTAGTATTCGAGCAAACGGAGAACTTTCTCCTGCGAAAGCGTAAATTACTGCCGCTTTTAAATTTGCCCGGCCAACGTTTCGCCTAAACATTGTTCTTAACCATTTGCCTTGTAATTTATTTGCTTAACCCTTTGCGGACGAGGACTGATAACATTTAAGAAAGTATTTCGATTCTCAATTCCAAATCTTCAGATTCGAAGCTATGAAATTCCCAAAATTTCGACGCGTTCATCGACAATATTAATTGAAATGTTTGCTTCAAAGATCGACGCGCGTCCAGAAAAGCAACAAACGAGTAGGTAGCTACTTGCAGACACGCGTTCGCAAATGGTTAATACGAGCAACCTGGAAATTAGTCGAAAGACGAAATACGAAGAAGTTCTTAACGATATCAATCGATACGCGATTAATGTCAGTTCTTTTCGCGGATTTGGTTTTATAAATGATGGTACGACGTGAATAGGCGAGAGGACGCTCTTACATTTTGTGTTCTACGATAGTTATGGACAGAGTGCGAATGAGAGTGGTGTGAAACAGTTTTTGTAAAAGAGCGGACCCAACGTAAACATAAAGAAAAGTGCGAAGGAAAGAGAAGACAGCCGATGGAAGAGAAAGTGAACAAGAGAGAAATGGTGATTATAAGATACGTATAAACCTTTCTGTTATTTTACTTTATACACGGTTATCCAAAATAGATTACAGGAACATCTACCTTCACTTTTTTTCTTTCCCTTAATGCTGTACCCTTTTCTAATCCGCTTTTCATTTCTATTATCTTCGTTCGTTCTCGTTTAAATTTCTATTTTTCTTCACCTCTATTTTATTAACAAACATGGCGTTTCACAGAAGATATTCTTATTAAACATCCTAAAGATACTTTTGGATAATCCTTTACGAGCAGCGTGATTTATTAACACTTTTTTGTTCGGCTTAAAATTGTTATTGCTTTTCTTTATTGCCGTTTTCGCGGTTTACCTAGTTCGAAGTATCGATCGACGGTACATTATAAATACCGAAGAAGGTTTTATTCTATTAACCTGCTTTCTTTCGAAAACAACAACAGTTTGCGTATTACGAGGCGTTTAAAAATGAACCCGTTCACTGTTTCGTCATCGCTCACTTCTTCCCGTTTCTTTGCGAATCTCGCGTTTGCCGGTTTTTCATATTCGCGAAGCTTCGAGCTTCGTGTACGCTTCGTGACAAAAGTTACGAAATAGTTAGTTAATTAGTATGAAATAGAAGTTCGTATTTGCGAAGCTTTCGCGTCGTTCGCTCGCTTTCGAGATACACGGATTCGAATGAAATGTAGAAGAACTAATTGTTTATTAACCCTTTGCGGACGAGAAACAAATAACACTTAACAAATTTCCATTCAGTTATGAATTAATCACAGACGGAACTTAATAATACTTAACAGATTTTCGCCGAATTATTATCAAAAGTGCTCATTAGTACCACTAGTTTCTTATGTTTATTGTTGAATTATTACTAATGCTAAGCTAGATAATAGCAATAATGCCCAACGTTCCTTTATTAGATAGACTAAATTTGGCGATAGAAAGACGTGTCTGGTTTTCATTATACGAAGACAAGTGACTTCGTAGCCAGGCAAAGCCATAAACAGTCTCGTCAATAAAAAGCTGACTCTAACCTTTTTGGTGTTCGTCCCATTCGGTTTCGAGAAATAGAAACAGTCAGACGTGTTTTTTAAAGCCGTATTAATAAAGTGAGACTAATAGATATAAACTGCTTCATTATTTCATAACCCATTTCCAATATTTATTATGCCATTTTTATTGGTGTCACAAATTTCTTGTTTTGAATATCGACATTTACCCAGAAAATTGAGAGTTTCGGCGGCTATCTGCCGACACTCGTCCGCAAAGGGTTAATGTATGTAATTACTTACTATATTTTTGTAAATGCTGCGTAAATTTATGCTGCATGTAAATTCTAAGCTGCGAATCTTAGAAGCGAAAGGACACGCAAAAATTCCTAACCGACTACTTTGTTTCTTAACTTTTAGCCAGCAAGTGTACACACACACATGTGTACGGTAAATGTCAGTTTAATGTTACTTTTAATTAATTCACGAGCACTGAAAAGCTACATAAAGTCAACCATTTCGTGTACATATATATGTACATACGTGCAACCTACGTTTACCTTGTATAAAGCGGAGTTACAGTTAATTCACGCGGTTGTAAGTTCGTTACATTACGCTATTCCCTTATGAGAAAATAAAATCGTCCACTTTATTGCGAAAGTAAATTAAACTGCAGCCACGCGAAATACTTTTTATGCTTTCAGAAAAGTTTTCAACTCCTGTAAAAATCCTCGGCAAACATTGATCGCGATATAAATTTCAATCGAATTCTTTTCCCAACCTCTTCCTCTCTCTCTCTCTCTCTCTTTTGCTTTCTCAACTTTCGTCCTTTTTCTCTATTTCCACGTGTACGTACGTTTGCCACCTAGCGCGCGCAAGCCGAAAAACTTTTCCTGCCAACTGTACGTTTATAACCGAACTCTTGCCAGTGCCACGTTTCACAATTTCAAATAATAACACCGGGACGGAAAGTTTTTATACCTAATAACAAGCAGAGCCAGCGTGCACGCGGCAAACTGTGAAACGGTCGAGCGAAACAAAGACACACACGGGCGAAAGCCGGTTGTAATCGCATTCGCTGACATTTTTCTGTTTAATTGCACGGTAATCGCCGAACCGCGGCGAAGCTTGAATATTGAAAACGGAGATGAAAGTATCGAAGCACGGGAATCGGAAACCTTAGAAATTTTTGGAGGCTTGGCAATTTAAATGCTGGGAAATTAGAACGAGTAGACGTCTGAAAGATTGCTAATTGGGAAGCTTACAAATCTGCGAGATTGGAAATGTAAAACGTTGCGAATTCAAAGGCTTGGAAATATTGTGAATTAGAAATTGTTAAGCTTGGAAATTGTGTGACTTAGAAACTTACAAGCTTAGAAATTGTATGACTTAGAAATTAACAAGATTAGAAATTCTGTGACTTAGATACTTACAAGCTTAGAAATTGTATGACTTAGAAATGAACAAGATTAGAAATTCTGTGACTTAGAAATTGCAAAGCTTAGAAATTCTGTGACTTAGAAACGTACAAGCTTTAAAATTGTATGACTTAGAAATGAACAAGATTAGGAATTCTATTACTTAGAAATTTACAAGCTTGGAAATTCTGTGATTTAGAAATTGCAAAGCTTGGAAATTCTGTGACTTAGAAACTTACAAGCTTTGAAATTGTATGACTTAGAAATTAACAAGATTAGAAATTCTGTGATTTAGAAATTGCAAAGCTTGGAAATTCTATGACTTAGAAATTTACAAGCTTAGAAATTCTGTGACTTAGAAATATACAAGCTTGGAAATTCTGTGATTTAGAAATTGCAAAGCTTGGAAATTCTGTGACTTAGAAACTTACAAGCTTTGAAATTGTATGACTTAGAAATTAACAAGATTAGAAATTCTGTGATTTAGAAATTGCAAAGCTTGGAAATTGTATGACTTAGAAATTTACAAGCGTAGAAATTCTGTGACTTAGAAATATACAAGCTAGGAAATTCTGTGATTTAGAAATTGCAAAGCTTGGAAATTCTGTGACTTAGAAACTTACAAGCTTTGAAATTGTATGACTTAGAAATTAACAAGATTAGAAATTCTGTGATTTAGAAATTGCAAAGCTTGGAAATTCTATGACTTAGAAATTTACAAGCTTAGAAATTCTGTGACTTAGAAATATACAAGCTTGGAAATTCTGTGATTTAGAAATTGCAAAGCTTGGAAATTCTGTGACTTAGAAACTTACAAGCTTTGAAATTCTATGACTTAGAAATTAACAAGATTAGAAATTCTGTGATTTAGAAATTGCAAAGCTTGGAAATTCTATGACTTAGAAATTTACAAGCTTAGAAATTCTGTGACTTAGAAATATACAAGCTTGGAAATTCTGTGATTTAGAAATTGCAAAGCTTGGAAATTCTATGACTTAGAAACTAACAAGATTAGAAATTCGGTGACTTAGAAATCGCAAAGGTTAGAAATTCTGCGAGTTAGAAATTGATAAGATTAGGAATTCTGTGACTTAGAAATTAACAAGATTAGGAATTTTGTGACTTAGAAACTCACCAGCTTGGAAATTCTGTGACTTAGAAACTTGCAAAATTCTAAATTCTGTGACTTAGAAACTTACAAGCTTAGAAATTCTGTGACTTAGAAATTGCAAAGCTTAGAAATTCCATGACTTAGAAATTAACAAGATTAGAAATTCTGTGACTTAGGAATTGCAAAGCTTGGAAATTTTCTGACCTACAAACTTACAAGCTTAGAAATTCTATGACTTAGAAATTCAGAAGCTTTGAAATTCTGTGATTTAGAAGTCGCAAAGCTTGGAAATTTTGCGACCTAGAAATTGGAAACCTTGGAAATTCTTTGACATAGAAATTAACAAGCCTGGAAAGTGCAAAGCTTGAATGTTCCACCGACTTAGTAGTCGAAAGGTTTGTAAATTCTACAGCTTGGTAACCCCCCCAAAAGCTTGTAAAGTTAAGAGCATGGAAATTCAGCAAGCAGAGTAAAAAGTTTCAAAGAGGTTTGTAGAGGCTGTAATTAGTTATTTAATTCTGTTCCTGACATTCTGCCGTTTTATCGCGGAGGCTTTTCACATGGAAAGGCGATGGCGAACAGGGCACACCGCGTTTATTTGCATCCGCGGCTATTAAGAGACGAAAGTTTGATTAACTTTCTTCGAAACTCGCCGCGGAATCGATCACTCCAGTGTTGCGTGTCACTTAAAAAGTTACCGAAGTTTTGCCACTATTTTCCAACTCTATCAAACGTCAATTTTCGTCATCCGAGAAACTTTTGACAACGATTCGTTTGTTAATGGGTTGCGTTTCATAATTATTACATCGAAGCTTTGCGATTTCTAAGTCACAGAATTTGTAAGCTTGTAAGTTTCTAAGTCACGGAATTTCCAAGTTGGTAAATTTATAGGACACAGAATTTCTAATCTTGTTAATTTCTAAGTCATACAATTTCAAAGCTTGTAAGTCTCTAAGTCATAGAATTCCTAATCTTCGAAATTTCTATGTCACAGAATTTCTAAGTTTGTAAATTTCTAAGTAACAGAATTTCTAATCTTGTTAATTTCTAAGTCATAGAATTTCAAAGCTTGTAAGTTTCTAAGTCATAGAATTCCTAATCTTGTTAATTTCTAAGTCGTACAATTTCAAAGCTTGTAAGTTTCTAAGACAGAGAATTTCCAAGCTTTGCAATTTCTAAATCACAGAATTTCCAAGTTTGTATATTTCTAAGTGACAGAATTCCTAATCTTGTTCATTTCTAAGTCATACAATTTCAAAGCTTGTAAGTCTCTAAGTCATAGAATTCCTAATCTTCTAAATTTCTATGTCACAGAATTTCTAAGCTTGTAAATTTCTAAGTAACAGAATTTCTAATCTTGTTAATTTCTAAGTCATAGAATTTCAAAGCTTGTAAGTTTCTAACTCACAGAATTCCTAATCTTGTTAATTTCTAAGTCATAGAATTCCTAATCTTGTTAATTTCTAAGTCGTACAAGTTCAAAGCTTGTAAGTTTCTAAGACAGAGAATTTCCAAGCTTTGCAATTTCTAAATCACAGAATTTCCAAGTTTGTATATTTCTAAGTGACAGAATTCCTAATCTTGTTCATTTCTAAGTCATACAATTTCAAAGCTTGTAAGTCTCTAAGTCATAGAATTCCTAATCTTCTAAATTTCTATGTCACAGAATTTCTAAGCTTGTAAATTTCTAAGTAACAGAATTTCTAATCTTGTTAATTTCTAAGTCATAGAATTTCAAAGCTTGTAAGTTTCTAACTCACAGAATTCCTAATCTTGTTAATTTCTAAGTCATAGAATTCCTAATCTTGTTAATTTCTAAGTCGTACAAGTTCAAAGCTTGTAAGTTTCTAAGACAGAGAATTTCCAAGCTTTGCAATTTCTAAATCACAGAATTTCCAAGTTTGTATATTTCTAAGTGACAGAATTCCTAATCTTGTTCATTTCTAAGTCATACAATTTCAAAGCTTGTAAGTTTCGAAGACATAGAATTTCTATGCTTGTTAATTTCTAAGTCATAGAATTTCAAAGTTTGTAAGTTTCTAAGACATAGAATTTCTATGCTTGTTAATTTCTAAGTCACAGAATTCCAAAGCTTGTAAGTTTCTAAGACATAGAATTTCTATGCTTGTTAATTTCTAAGTCACAGAATATCCAAGCTTGTAAATTTCTAAGTCACCGAATTCCTAATCTTGTTCATTTCTAAGTCATAGAATTTCAAAGCTTGTCAGTTTCTATGACACAGAATTTCTATGCTTGTTAATTTCTAAGTCATACAATTTCAAAGCTTGTAAGTTTCTAAGACATAGAATTTCTAAGCTTGTTAATTTCTAAGTCGTACAATTTCAAAGCTTGTAAGTTTCGAAGACATAGAATTTCTATGCTTGTTAATTTCTAAGTCACAGAATTCCAAAGCTTGTAAGTTTCTAAGACATAGAATTTCTATGCTTGTTAATTTCTAAGTCACAGAATTTCCAAGCTTGTAAATTTCTAAGTCACAGAATTCCTAATCTTGTTCATTTCTAAGTCACAGAATTTCCAAGCTTGTTAATTTCTAAGTCGTACAATTTCAAAGCTTGTAAGTTTCTAAGTCATAGAATTTCAAATGTTGTTAATTTCTAAGTCACATAATTTATAATCTTCTAAGTTTCTAAGTCACAGAATTTCTAAGCTTGTAAATTTCTAAGTAACAGAAGTCCTAATCTTGTTAATTTCTAAGTCATACAATTTCAAAGTTTGTAAGTTTCTAACTCACAGAATTCCTAATCTTGTTAATTTCTAAGTCATAGAATTCCTAATCTTGCTAATTTCTAAGTCGTACAATTTCAAAGCTTGTAAGTTTCTAAGTCATGGAATTTCAAATGTTGTTAATTTCTAAGTCACAAAATTTCTAATCTTCTAAGTTTCTAAGTCACAGAATTTCTAAGCTTGTAAATTTCTAAGTAACAGAATTTCTAAGCTTGTAAATTTAGAAGTAACAGAATTCCTAATCTTGTTAATTTCTAAGTCATACAATTTCTAATCTTCTAAGTTTCTAAGTCACAGAATTTCTAAGCTTATAAATTTCTAACTTACAGAATTCCTAATCTTGTTAATTTCTAAGTCATAGAATTTCCTACGCGCCTTGTCCGAATCGCAGGTGTAATAGTAGCACATTTTCTAAGACTTCACAGATGTGAACTATTATCGGGAGAAAGGATTTTAAGTAATAACCAAGGGCGTAAACGGTATTTTCGTTTGAGGGCGGACGGAAAGCGATGGAGTGAAATTTCGGTGGCCTCGTGCCGTAAGCGGGAGGCACAGAGCGCGATTAAACTTTAAAATGCAATTATCTGCTAAATAACTGTGCTCGCCAGTTAGCGAGTGCGAGCTTAGTAGGGCAACGTAACCCTTATAATTGCCACCGAATTAATACATCAAACAGGCATATTATCTGGAACGGAGTGCTCTATATTATAGAGCACAGCTATACCTAATCGCGTATTCCGTTTGGAATTTCCTTATAGCGATTTCATCGCCCTGCGCGAGGCAAACTATTCATTTTAGTTATTCAACGGGTCAAGCATTTTAGATAGACGTGATCAACAATGAATAGGGTGTATGTCACGATTACTGTCTGTAATTCTTGGTAATATAATTAGAATTAAGATTGGGTTACTCAATGACAAATCAATCGCTTTGGGGGGGGGGGGGGGGGGGTAGTTGATCCTGTACCTCGTCTGGGTTGGAACGTACCTTGTAAGAAAATTTCTCGGCTTTTAGTAAGCCGATTTCGATGCTCCTTGGCTTAAATTAAAGGGGAAAGTATCAAGAATATTATACTACAGTTGTTTGTACCTAGCCCTTGTAGTTCATTTGTTATAAACAAATACATAGCGTCATGGTAGATTACTCAGTATCTGAGGAAAAATATTCACTTCTCAGCTCCTAGAAGCCCGATTTCAATGACCCTTGGCACAAATTAAAGCGGAAGGTCCCAAGAATAGTATCCTACAGCCTTTTGCAACTTTCTCTTGCACTTCATTTGTTATAAACAAATACATCTCGCCAAGGTAGATTACTCAGAAAGTATCGAAAGGAAAATATTAACTACTCGACTACTAGACGTCCGATTTCAATAAGCATTAGCTTAAATTAAAGGGGAGGGTCCAAATAATATTATACTTTAGCCTTTTACACGTAGCTCTTCCAGTGTATTTGTTATAAACAAATATATCGCGCCATGATGGATTACTCAATCAGTATCCGAAGGAAAATATTAATTTCTCAGCTTCTGGATATGCGATTTCAACGCCCCTTGGCTTAAATTAAAGGGGAAGGTCCCAAGATTATTACCATAGAGCATTTTGCAACTAGCCCTTGCAGTTCCTATGTTATAAACAAATATATAGCACCATAGTAGATTATTCAGAAAGTATCTGAAGAAAAATATTAATTTCTCAGTTTCTAGACGTCCGATTTCAATGCCCCTTGGCTTAAATTAAAGGGAAAGGTCCCATGATTATTACAGTATAGCCTTTTGCACCTAGCCCCTGCAGTTTATTTGTTATAAACAAATATATATCGTGTTATCGTAAATTACTCAAAAATGTACCTGAGGAAAAATATTTATTTCTCGGTTCCTAGTGGTCCGATTTGAATGCCCCTTGGCTTAAATTAAAGGGCAAGGATACATGAATGTTATCCCCATAGCTATTTGCCGATAAACATTGTAGCTAATTTGTTATAAACAAATACTTCCTATTTTTTGCTGCCACACAAAAACTGTACTTGGGAAGGCACTAAAAGTATATGGAGCGTATTCCTTGGACATTTCCCTTTAATTTGAGTCGCGGATGATCGAAATCGGACGTCTACAAGCCGAGCAATTAGCATTTTAAGAAAACTGGAAAAGTTTCGTCCAATTACGTGTATTCAACAAATTCTAAAGCGGCAAAATAATTGACCAAATCGGTGAAAATTTTCGACGCGCCATCTAGCGGTAGAAAGGTGGAACTAAACCTGCAATTTTTATGAATAATTCTTGTTAAATTAAAAAATTAATATCTCCGCTTCTAGGCATCGGATCGGGACAAACGACTACTCAAATTAAAGGGGAGGCTTGCCGCTACAAGCTAGGATAGGTCTCATCTCGGTAGCACTTCTCGTTCAGACGTTATAAGCGTTTATTTCCTACAATTTAGTATAACTTGCAAACTGTAAGTGCAATCGCTTTTAAACCTACTACAGCTCATTGCCGAGCTTCTAAGCTTTAATTTAAGCCTAGGTTGGTTAGTATGGCACGCCTAGAAGCCGAGATATAAGAATAAATATAATATAATTTTTAAACGCGTATATCTTTACTTCTAGGCGTGCTATACTAACCAACCTAGGCTTAAATTAAAGCTTAGAAGCTCGGAAATAAGCTGTAGTAGGTTTAAAAGCGATTGCATTTACAGTTTGCAAGTTATACTAAATTGTAGGAAATAAACGCTTATAACTTCTGAACTGGAAGTACCAGTGGGATGAGACCGACTCTGCCTTGTAGCCCGAAGTCTCCCCTTTAATTTGAGTCGTCGCTTGTCCCGATCCGATGCCTAGAAGCGGAGATATTAATTTTTTAATTTAACAAGAATTATTCATAAAAATTGCAGGTTTAGTTCCACCTTTCTACCGCTAGATGGCGGGTCGAAAATTTTCCGCGATTTGGTCAATTACTTTGCCGCTTTAGAATTTTTTGAACACACGTAATTGGACGAAACTTTTCCAGTTTTCTTAAAATGCTAATTGCTCGGCTTGTAGACGTCCGATTTCGATCATCCGCGACTCAAATTAAAGGGGAGACTTGCCGCTACAATGTTCCATAGGTTTTATGCCACTAAACAATGTGGATTCTGTGTTATAAACAAATGTTTCCTTTTTTTATTCATAACTTTAAAACTCTACATGCTATTGAATTAAAAGTATATCAAGCATATTCCTTGGACTTTCCCCTTTAATATGAGTGGCGGATGATGCAAATCCGACGTCTAGAAGTGGAGAAATTAATTTTTTTCTTTAACAAGAATTACTCATTATTCGGTAAAGTAATTGTCGGACAAACCTTTTGTAGTTTGCTTAAAATGTTAATTGCTCGACTTCTAGGTGTCCGATTTGGATTATCCGCGACTCAAATTAAAGGGAAATGTCCAAGGAATACGCTCCATATACTTTTAGTGCCTTCCCAAGTACAGTTTTTGTGTGGCAGCAAAAAATAGGAAATATTTGTTTATAACAAATTAGCTACAATGTTTATCGGCAAATAGCTACGGGGATAACATTCATGTATCCTTCCCCTTTAATTTAAGCCAAGGGGCATTCAAATCGGACCACTAGGAACCGAGAAATAAATATTTTTCCTCAGGTACATTTTTGAGTAATTTACGATAACACGATATATATTTGTTTATAACAAATAAACTGCAGGGGCTAGGTGCAAAAGGCTATACTGTAATAATCATGGGACCTTTCCCTTTAATTTAAGCCAAGGGGCATTGAAATCAGATATCTAGAAGCCAAGAAATTAATATTTTTCTTCAGATACTTTCTGAATAATCTACCATGGCGCGATATATTTGTTTATAACATACGAACTGCAAGGGCTAGTTGCAAAATACTCTAGGATAATAATCTTGGGACCTTCCCCTTTAATTTAAGCCAAGTCGCGTTGAAATCGCACGTCTAGGAGCTGAGAAATTAATATTTTCCTTCGGATACTGATTGAGTAATCCATCATGGCGCGATATATTTGTTTATAACAAATACACTGGAAGAGCTACGTGTAAAAGGCTAAAGTATAATATTATTTGGACCCTCCCCTTTAATTTAAGCTAATGCTTATTGAAATCGGACGTCTAGTAGTCGAGTAGTTAATATTTTCCTTTAGATACTTTCTGAGTAATCTACCTTGGCGAGATGTATTTGTTTATAACAAATGAAGTGCAAGGGCAAGTTGCAAAAAGCTGTAGGATACTATTCTTGGGACCTTCCACTTTAATTTGTGCTAAGGTTCATTGAAATCGGACGTCTAGGAGCTAAGAAATGAATATTTTTCCTCAGATACTGAATAATCTACCATGCCGCTATATATTTGTTTATAACAAATGAACAACAAGGGCCAGGTGCAAACAACTGTAGTATAGTATTCTTGATACTTTCCCCTTTAATTTAAGCCAAGGAGCATCGAAATCGGCCCACTAGAAGCCGCGAAATTTTCTTATATATGATATTGCAACCCAAACGAGGTACAGGATCAACTATCCCTCAACGAGTGCAACACGAATATACCAATAATCCTATAGTTTGTTTATACTAACCTATCCTACACTTCCCAAAGCTGTAAGTCTACAAGAATAGAACCACTCAATATTCTTCATAGTTTCCTTCAAACTTATTCAAATTCTTTCGTCAAAATAAGCCACTAACGACTACAAGTCTACTGCGCGACAAAGAACGCGAAACAAAAGACGTCGAAGTAAAGTGAGATAGAACAACTTTGAACTACAACTGAATCGCATTCGTTTAAACCTAATTTTCCTTTTTCTCGCTAGGATGTGGGGAAATCTTCTAGAAGATACCTGGCAGGGTCCACACTCGCGAATCCTTAGCGAATATCAAGGACCTACTACTATCCGTGTAACATCTAAGAATCCGGAAGAAAGATTTTGTTCTACTGGCTAATAGGCGATGCTAGAGAATTGTTCCCTTTGTCGTTCAGCTTATAGGACCCTCGCCAACGAGTCATATCTGCACGGCATCATATCTCCTCGCATCGAGGAAGCGAGAGGAAGCTTTCGCGCGTTCCACCGCCCGGCTCTGCTCATTCATACCAACGGGGGGAAAAAAGATATAAACACGCGTGCGCGATTCGCGAGCACGTGCGCGGTACACACCCGCGGACGCGTAACCACCGTGCAACTTGCCGTACTTTTCCTTCCTTCTCTATCCATTGCCGTCTCTAGCCATCCACGTTAACAGCTACCAAACCTCTTATTTATTCGTGGAATAGAGACTCTTATTTATTCGTGGAATAGAGACTCTTCTTTATTCGTGGAATAGAGACTCTTATTTATTCGTGGAATAGTCACAGGGTGGGGGCACGCAGGCCCCGAATTTTCAATTGTCAGGCAACACCAAGTAAGCGACGTCGCATTCTCTCACCAGATGAGGCGCAGCCCTTCGTAAAAGCGAAAGCTAAGGCTTAAGCTAACAAACAGTCTACCTGGCTTTAAAATACTGTGTCCGAAACAGGGACACACTTCAACGAGTAGACAAATTTCTTCACTTACGATCATTTGTACGCGTTACTTTGCTATTGAATGGAACGAATTCGGGTGGCAGTTATAGGAACAGTGACAGTACGCGGATCATTTACCCTAAGCGCTTCGCGTTCGTCGTCAAAGTTCCGCTTCCGCCCTTTATTCTGTAATTCGATTTAAGCGTGCGTCGTATCGGTTGACCGAAACTTTCGGCAAGCTAGCCTAGCGAATCTGCTTGCCAGCTCGCTGCAACCTTCCTTTTCACTTGCGCTCCGTTTTCCATCCCACCTAGCCATCGTCTCGTTACTATTAACCTCTTGATTTAAAATGACGAGTCACACTCGTGGCACGAATTATAGATAGACTTGTGGCGGCTCTCCTGCACCTACCACTAGAGGGACATACGAAATAGGCTTTCTCGAAAGTACTCGCTCCAACTACCTCGTCCATATATATACCGCCTTTAACCTTCCTTCCAATATCCCAACGTCTAAGGCAGGGCCTGCTAGGTAGCCGCACTGATGAGTCCACTATCAGGCCCAGGACGAAACGCCAACACACTTCCTTTTTCCTATTCTATCCCCTCTCCATAGTTCCACAATTGGTGACCGCGACAAGGAACACAACAACAGCAGCCTTCCACGGAGGAACAACGAACCAGCCAGCACAGAGCATACACGTCGTCGTCAACTACCTAGGCCAGCAGAAACTACTACTACGCAGCAATCCGACGGACTTGGATACAGCTCCTCTACATAGCCGGGTCTCGTGACCCCTCTCCTAGGTTGGCCCAGCATTCGAGTACTACGACCACGCCGCCGGTCCCAGCAGATCGCAGCATTTACGTCGGGGTCTACAACGCCGATCACTGGGATGTCTTAGGCGCAGCTCCGAGGCTTTCCTCAACGTGGCCATGCTAGGACAGCAGATGTACACGACTGCTTTCGCGGTTTCTGACGCGCTCGCCTCAATTCATGGCTTCAGAGCAACGCGTACCCGCAGCATCAAAAAGCAGCTATAAAGGCACTTATGTATCATGGCTCCAACATCCACCGTCGCAGACACGGCCTCACGACGCATCAATTTCGAACATCGAAAGGATAATTAAAAAAAAACGCTGGAATCAAGATATCGTTCATCACTGGCAGGGGGTGATGTGGCGGCTCTCCTGCACCCACCACTAGAGGGACATACGAAATAGGCTTTTTCGAAAGTACTCGCTCCAACTACCTCGTCCATATATATATCGCCTTTAACCTTCCTTCCAATATCCCAGGTCTAAGGCAGGGCCTGCTAGGTAGCCGCACTGATGAGTCCACTAGCAGGCCCAGGACGAAACGCAACACCCTTCCTTTTCCCTATTCTATCCCCTCTCTACAGCTCCACAGACTTATTTATGATAACTTCTGCTTGCGATACGATGTGCCCTTCCAATATCCCAACGTCTAAGGCAAGGCCTGCTAGGTAGCCGCACTGATGAGTCCACTAGCAGGCCCAGGACGAAACGCAACACCCTTCCTTTTTCCTATTCTATCCCCTCTCTACAGCTCCACAGTATAAACGGTAAGAGCAAACGCGCAAAGGTTATACATTGTAGACAATCGAAAAGGTAAAAATGAAAACGGATTTGGGGCTCATGAGACCCAAATCCGAGCTACAAAGAGGAGCATTGGATAAGTGGTCTATCGTGTCCTTAGTCAATGGTAATACGAACCAAAACCCATCACGATCCTCTGGTAAGGTGGCATTAGCTACCAGGTGCACGGTACACTCCCCCCTCCCAATAGTATCTCAAAAAAAAACAAAAATTCCTTCCAATATCCCAGTGTCTAAGGTCCAGGGCCTGCTAGATAGCTTTACTGATGATGAGTCCACTAGCAGGCCCAGGACGAAACGCAACACCCTTCCTTTTCCCTATTCTATCCCCCCTCTACAGCTCCACAAATGGAACGAATTCTGTTATATAAAAAGAAACGCGACTCGGCCAGCGGAGAATAAAAACTGTTTTCAATTTAATGGAAAAAGTACGCGCGGCTGGCGATGTAACGAAATATTTTGAATTCATTGCAACGGTATTACGGTTACGATTCAATTACATAAATTACCGTAATAAATGTAGCTCTGCCCGTGGTGGCCTCGCGCGCGGGCCAATCCGGCAAATATCAGTTAATTACAATTTGCATAATACACTCGGAACTGTGTTCGATTCTAATTCGGACTCGCTACGGAATCAGGTGCATTGCTCCCATATCTGTTATTATGTCGTCATTTTATTATACCTGGCTGCCCCTGTACATTCGAATCAATACCATTCGCGTGCACTATCATAACTCGAAGGTAACGCGAATTTTGCGTAACTCTGCCAGCGTGGAAATTATCGTTAATCGAAGGAAAGTCGAACGAATTTAGAGACACGATTCTTCGATTCCTTCTTTGATTCAAAATGTGCCGAGACAGTACAGAATTACGAAGATCTTTAAGCAAGCGCGTCGACGTTCGTTAACTCTTTGCGGACGAGTGTCGACAAATAGCCGCCTAACTCATTCCAAAACTATTCAAAACTATATACCTTTGACTATATAAACTACGAAAATTAGACAACTTTATACATTATGTTGATTTTACTTTGAATTGTGTTTGGGTATTTCGATCGTTCTTAAACTAGCAGGCATAGGCATACCTGGAGCTGGGTGTCCGAGGGACAGCATGCTTTCTCACCTTTGCACATTTGGTGCGAAGGCTGAATTTCTACATTAGTACACGTGCATTTTTGGTTCTTGCTTTCCCTCCCTGACCGTCGTTTTATGGCATGGGCCATTCTTGTACGCCAGCCGCACGTTCATGCAGGCGATTTTCGTCACTTCACTGCGTTTCCTCAGCAAGGAAACATCAACCAGCTTTGTATTTAGTTTTACTATTATTAAACGTTTATTTTATTTCGTTTCAATAAAAACTATATTCGGAAGCGTAACCTCAACACATTATTCAATAACTTAACTTCAGAGCTACACTTTGTACCGTAAACCTTTTGACTATTTTCTTATCTATTTATTTTACTTTATTTAATAAATATAATATAATATTCGTATAGTAATATATTCTATATTAAAGTAATACAGTGTAGTAACATATTCCTTACGTTTTTGCAACAGAAGTATTAAAAACTTTAGCGAATACTTATCTAACTTACGCCACGGAAATTTGTATTCAACGTGAAAATATTTTTGCGTATGCTTTTGTATAAAACTTCACTCGTTCAAATGAATATTATATTACATTAAAAGATACCTGCTTCTTACTTCTATTAACCAAATTAAAAGGGTAGAATATAAACGAAGGATTGTTGCACCTTTCAAATAAGATAATATATGTATCTC
Source organism: Eucera pruinosa (assembly GCA_028830335.1). Taxonomy (NCBI): domain Eukaryota; kingdom Metazoa; phylum Arthropoda; class Insecta; order Hymenoptera; family Apidae; genus Eucera; species Eucera pruinosa. The sequence goes on from JAMYCR010000014.1 coordinate 1,723,842, forward strand.
GTCTATCATTCTTCTTTAATTGCGTTCCTCTTTAATTCGTTGTACATTGAAATTCCCAATAGATGCATAAAAATCTACGTTCAACGAATGACCAACTTGTAATCCTCTTTGGCAAGCAACAAATATATCCACTACTCCACTTTCAACGGTATTCCGTTCCTAAATTTTATCAATGAAAAGGGAATCGAATAATAACAATAAGAATAATAATAGTTTCCACTGAAGATTGGGAAAGCAACGAACAAACAATAAGCGGAAATACGCTGTACACGCGTTTCCACGACGCGGCGAACGAAGTTACGAAATACACGGCGAACGTCGTACGTAAGTACGCGGCGAAGCCAAAAAGGGTTTAAATAAATTACGGTTGCAACGCGGTAAATTTGTTGAAATACGTAAATCGTAGGTCGCGTCTGGCGGAAGAGGAACAGCCCGTACCGTCGCTAAGAGATTAACCATAACTCTGCAAAGTAATCCGAAGCAAAGCCTTATATAGTTATTCGAATAAACCCATAAATCAACGCGATGCAACCCCCATCCCTCCTCTCTCTCTCTCTTTTGTGCTTCGTTTTACAAGTTACCATCATCGGTGCACGCGCGTAAACTTTTCGATAGAATATATATTCGAACGAAATTCGCCCCGGCCCGGCGAATATTAAAATGTCGCCTGTCGTCATTTTAATTAAGATAATTAATCCCCCTTCTCCCGGGGCAGCTTTTGTGTTCACCGGGCTTGCAACGAAAACGAACACGCGTACAGAGAACGCGTCGCTGAATGAAATTATTAATCCGATGAAGTGTATTTAATTACGTGATTAAAAGATTTTTTTTTCCACCGCCGCCACCCCCGAGGTCGGATCATGAAAAATTCAAATGTCACAATCTTAATTAAAATATATACATATAAATATGTGTGTGAAAAGCGGTGTTCCGGTTGTGGTAAAATGTACAGGCATAGTCAAAAGTGTTACGCTTCGCAGGAACGAAATTACGCTGCAATTTGTTCGCTGTAAATTGTATCGTAATTATTAGGTCGGCCAAAAAGTTTGTCTCATCGTTACTCGAATTGCAATATATAGAGTTATCCAAAATAGACTATAGGAACATCTACCTTCACTTCTTTTTTCTTTCCCTTTCTGCTTTAACCTTTTCTAATCTGTTCTTTTTATTTCTATTATCTTCGTTCGTTCTCGTTTTCAATTTTTATTTTTTCCACCTCTATTTTACTAACAAACATGGCGTTTCACAAAGATATTCTCGTTCAATATTCTAAAGGTACTTTTGGATAAACCTATAGCTGAATTTTACGTGCTGTACGTTAATCGTAACACGTATTTATCGAATTAGTATAACGACGATGATTTTATGTCGAAGTATCGTTTTCTTCTTTCCATTGCGTTTCCTCCTTTTGTCATTCGTTTTTGCAACGAATCTTATTCGTTATTATTTTGTCTCTGATCGACAGTTCGTTTTAATTTTGTCCCCGTAACGCAAAGGATTCGTCCCGTTGCAATTGAACGATGAACAAATAAATATGCAAATAATTCTTCGAACGCGAATAAAACATCTGTTAGCAAAAGAACACTTTTATCTATCGTTCGAAGGGAACTCTTCGGGATTGATTATATTTGTCACGTTTAACACAGCTTCGAAATGGAAGCGAAGAAAATAAAACGCGTTTTTGAAACATTATTTCGTATCACTATTGTGAATGAAACAATTCGTTCTCTATAAATTAGGGAAAATGGCACGAATAATAGAATAGGCTAATAATGTTGAAAGATTATCGTTATTTTTCAACCCTTACGAAATTCTTTTACTCGAATGATACACGAAACTTTAACCCTTTTGCGGACGAGCGTCGACAAATAGTCGCCTAATCATTTTTTGGCTTTCCGAACCCATATTGACTTTTAAAGCACAGAACTTAATGCAATGAATACTTAATGTAATAATAAACATTTGAAATCGTTGGAAATGAAATGGTTTCGAACTCAAAAGCGTGAATACTCAAAGTCGTGGAATTCAAAACTGAATTACTCTCGCAAGTGTCATTACTTCTCGTCCGCAAAGGGTTAATAGTTGACGAATTGTTCGTTGAGAAATGTGTATGTACAATTATTCAATGATGGAATGCGATGAAACTGTTTTATGTAGCAGAAAATTATTCAACACTTCGACCAACCTAATACAATTATACTACTACTGTGTACAGTATTTGTTCGTTTGCTACAATTGTACTATAAATTCGTTTGCACTGTAACCAACGCTACAATTCTACTATAATTTCATTTCTGCGACGATGAGGTTTAACCCTTTGCACTCGAGGGTTATTAACCTGGTTCACTTTATTTTACCATTTATTTATTTATTTATTTATTCGACGGTTAAAAGAAATACCTAATTTCACACGAAATTAATACACGCGAACGTTAAAAATAAAGGGAGGAAATTTACAAGTAGCGATGGAAGATGAAACTCTTTTACAATCGATACTTGTAAGACAGGGATAACTTAAATAATTCATCATAAAATACAATCGATACTTATACAAAACATGGAGACAGAGACGAATTTTCGGAAGCAAGAATCGCCTCTCGAATGCAAACGGTTAAACTTATTTTTGAGTCTCGCTGTATATCGCTGAAATTCTCTCTCTTTCTCTGGATTTTATGAAAACGTAGCTTTTTCGCGGTGACTGCTGCCATCAGTTTCAGCATGCTTTGACCCAGCGCGTATTTTTCAACTTACTCCGCGCGCCTCGCGGGGGGGGGGGGGAAAGCAGCGGGAATTTCAGTTTGTTGGCGAATTAAGGAGCAACAAACCGCGCGGCTATCAAAGCGGAAATATTATAATAAATCCGGACCGAGCGAAATTAAATAGCCGAGCGACGATAGTAATTTTGCATTAATTACGTTTCCCAGTTGAAGTTTATTTCGCCGTCCCAAAATCATTTCCCGCGTTTCGCGTTCCTTCGCGTGCGGATTAAATCCGACGAATTTTCAAAACTTTGCGTTCCGCTGATTTCGTGCGCGATAAAATACAGCAATAACGCGCCTGCCATGGTATTGAAAATCGAACGGAAGATCTCGTCGATTGAAATATTTTATTAATATCGAATCGACTTTAGCGAAGCTTTACGCAAATTCGGAACTTTATTAAAGACGCGAGATCGTTTAAACGACTGCAATTGAAATATATTAATTTCTATTTTACTGTCAATATTTTCTCTGCTTTTCCAGTGCCAATTGCATTTTGTACTATTCTTATTTTTGTCGCGTATTTTAATTCCCTATAAATGTACAAAAGTCTGCAGTCTAACGATGAATATTTTAATAGTTCGTGAAAAACGTCAACGAGTATTGTTTTAATAAAGTTTGTGTTTCACTGTTAAAACACGTATATATATAAAGGGTTATCCAAAAGTACCTTTAGGATGTTGAATGAAAATATCTGTGAAACTCTCTGTTTGTTACTAAAATAGAGGTGTGTGGCGGCTCTCCTGCACCCACCACTAGAGGGACATACGAAATAAGCTTTCTCGAAAGTACTCGCTCCAACTACCTCGTCCATATATATACCGCCTTTAACCTTCCTTCCAATATCCCAAGTCTAAGGCAGGGCCTGCTAGGTAGCCGCACTGATGAGTCCACTAGCAGGCCCAGGACGAAACGCAGCACCCTTCCTTTTCCTATTCTATCCCCTCTCTAACAGCTCCACAGGTGAAAAAAATAAAAATAGAAACGAGAACTAACGAAGATAACAGAAATAAAAAAACAGATTAGAAAAGGGTAAAGCAGAAAAGGAAAGAAAAAAAAGTGAAGGTAGATGTACACAATACAACAAAATAAATTAATTTCCCAACTTGCCATTACACCGCAATATTTCAACATCTATTTTAACAACCGTGCAACATTTTATTGTTATCTATGTTGCAGATGTAAACCGTGCGTAAACTCTAATAACGCGTCGTAGTAAAAGGATGAAGCACCTTGTAAAAATTCACTGTTACAGAAATGCAGAAGCTAATCAATAAACGACTTGCTGAAAAATCGAATAGCAATTTTGCATCGAATTCTAACGAGCAAAATACACATCGAAACGAAGCGAAATAGTCGAAGATAAACAGCACCGAGCAGAGTGAAATAATTTATTCGATTAACCGGGCAAATAAATTTCGTTTCTATCAATATTCGGTGGAAAAGTTTCGAGCGAGTTATTTGGCGAATGCCTCGCGCCACAGTTGCCACGCTATTGAATAACTTCCGCGGGGCGATATTTCAATTCAAACATCATTCTCGATTCACCTCTCGGGCAAGTAATAAGAAGGGAAGAAACAGTTTTGCCTTTCTTGCGCGGAGGAGGAGAGGAGAAGAAGAATAGCGCGCGACGGTAGAAGTAGTTCTTTCGGTCTGATATTTTTCGCCGCGCGTTACACCATTTCCATTCTTCGACATCCTCGAACAACTTTTCAATTCCCGATATCTTAAGCCACGACGCGAGAATCCGGATCTCGATGCATTACGATTCTCGTCTTGGATTTCGATTTTTTTCTTTCGCGAGACTCGCGGGGAATGAAAATCCTCATCGGGGAAAATATAATCGAATTGTCGAGACGAGGTTGCCTGAGTAATTGCTGGCATAAATTTCTGAGTTTATGGCTCACGACTGAGTAAGTAAGTATACGCGATATAATTTACACCTACACTTGACACTAACGCTTGCTTAATTCATTTTATTTCGCTTACTTTATTGTACGTAATCTCGCGCTTGTACGTAGCGATGTATCTTGTCTATAAATAAACAATTAGACAATGCATATCTTTATAGAGTTACGCGAAATATTCGGGATCGTAAGAGAAATTTGTTTCCTACGATTAGAGGATCTCAAAAATGTATTTCGTTATATATTCTTGCGTATATGAGATTTGTTTTAGAATTAATTCGACTAATTTTACTCTATGAACGTTTAGAATTTCGCCTATGCACGTTTGCGAATTATAGCAACTACGATGCGGTGTTTTTCACGCAACGTCACAGTATGAAATGTCGATAACGTTTTTTGCACGGTCGGTTATTTGCATCGCGAATAAAACGTATTAATTAAACGCACGTGCGCGAATACTTTCCATCCCTGCAAATTTTGCATTGTCAATATTTGCCTTGCATATATTTTACATATACTCGTTCCTAAACTTCCGCAGTCCACTAATTACGCGATACCGAACCCGCGACCGTGTCATTAACAAATAAAGACAAACCATGGACCAAAATCGCAAACCCATGATAAATTCGATATCCCATACGTAAGTATATCGTTCATTCGTCTCGAAAGGATGAAAGGGAAGCAAAAAGAAACGTGTCGTTGGATTGATTCGAACAATTTGGCGTTTCCGTTGTACACAGAAATTTCATCGCAAAAGGAAAATGGCGGGGAAGGGGAGAAACAAACAAAAAAAAAAGGGAACGGGGACAAATCGTTGCATAATGGTAAAAAGAAATCGCGAAGGGATATAGATGTTTGTAGATGAAAAGAGAGAAAGAGAGCAGAGGGGCTTTGGAGAAGTTGCAAGTCGCCGAGTGGTTGCTATAGCAACGCGGAAGCCGGTAAAATATTGTCTGGGGACTGCGACGAAGAGATGGGAAAAGGGTGGAGAGAGCAGAGAGAAGAAAAGGAAAAGGGATGAAGCAAAACACAGAAGGAAAAGAGGAGTGGAAGCAAACGCGTGCGCCAGAAAAGGAAGAACAAAAGAGAATATATACAAGGCTGAAGTGAGTGGAGGAGGGGGGGAGGGAAAAAGGAGAAGAAAAACACGAGAGAGCGCGCGCGCGCAAAGAAAGAGCAGAGTGTCTTCTCTATGCGTTTCATAGAAGAAGGAAAAGAAGTTACCCCTAAGTATTTATGCAGCCGCAAACTACGTAACGTGTACCGCAACATTTTTATGAACTTACGATCAATTTCGTCACGTACAGTGGCTCGCTAAAGTGCGCTACATTGTCAAAAAATTCCCCTAAACTATATATACAAGTGTGATCTTAATGAAAGTTTGCATGCACGCGAAGCATAGCGAACTGCGCGTGACACCGTTTTCTTTTCGTCTAGAAAAAAATTGCTCTCGAGGGGATAAAATCGAGCCACGAAAATTCGACGATTTTTTCATCCTTTGTACACAATTTTCTCGTATTATTAAATTTCCCACCGATGCACAGGTATATGCATTGTATTAATTATTAAGCAGTAATTCGGTATATTACTATTTACTTCATTTAGTATCCCCTTTCAATGGAGAGAATAGCTAATGATCAAAGCAATCCCAAAGCATCGCAATTATTACGAAATTTACTCTCTACTGTTTTAACGTACAAAATACAAGAGAACATTACATAAAAAGATTATACTAGATGTAATGCTTTAATGTAATAATAAACGATACAATGGAATACTCTCTATTATCGATTCTACTCGATTTTATTTAATTATACGTTAACGAGGGGAAAAAAAAAGTCCTTTACGATGTACAGTGGTTGCAAAGTAGCTACTTCAAAGGAGAGAAATTTGCATCCCTCCTTACACGGTGAAGTAATTATTCTTAATTCTGTTGCCACTCGCGCAACGGTTCGCTATTTCAACTCTTCAATTTTCAAGAGCGTGCTTTTAAACACCGCTACTTAAAGAACGAAAAAATATTTTCGCAACGGCTGCCGCTGCCGTGGCGAATGTTTTACCTACATTTCTACATGTATCCAAAGCTTGATACACGCTACGCAAACATTTACATACGCTTTCGTTGATGAAAATTGAATATCTACTCCAACCTGAAACACAACTATGTTCTCTAATAATATTTCGCCGGTTAGTTTCCCTCGTTTACTCCGACAACCGCGCCGTAACTCTCTTAATTCGCTGCATTCGTTTCGCTGCATTCTTTTTTTTTTACCACACTTTCGTGTCCACTTTAATTGCATTATTATTCTCTTACGCGAAGTTGTCCTTCCAATTTTTATTAAGCGTGTTTGTTAAGCAAAGTCGGAAGCAAATTTAATCAATGTCTCATTTATACTACGACTATTATGTTACGCTATACTACAACCATTATATTATATTATATTACAACCCAGCGAAATTACGTTACAACTTAATAGATACATTAGCTTCAACGTTTGTAGTAGTTACGGATTACAATCGGTTTTAAGTTACTTATTTAGCTGTTGCTCTTAATGGAAGAAAACCTTTTGGTACATTGTAGTACTACAAATATAAATATATATGTATATTAATATACCAATACAACAATATATCAATACATTAATATATTAATGTATCAACATATCAATACATCAATACATCAATACATTAATGTATTAATATATTAGTATATCAGTATATTAATATGTATACCAACACATTAATATACTAATATATCAATATATCAATGCATCAATACATTAATATATCAATGCATTAATATACTAATATATCAATATATCAATGCATCAATACATTAATATATCAATACATTGATACATTAATATATCAATACATTGATACATTAATGTATCAATACATCCATACATTAATGTATCAATATATCAATACATTAATACATAAATACATTAATGTATTAATATATTAATATATCAGTATATTAATATACTAATATATCAATACATCAATACATCGATACATTAATATATCAATACATCAATACATGAATACATTATTGTATCAATATATCAATACATTAATGTATTAATATATTAATATATCAGTATATTAATATACTAATATATGAATACGTCAATACATCAATACATTAATGTATTAATATATTAATATATCAGTATATTAATATACCAACACATTAATATACTAATATATCAATATAACAATCTATCAATATACGAATATATCAATATAACAATACATCAATACATAAATACATTCATGTATTAATATATTAATATATCAGTATATTAATGTACTAATAAATGAATACGTTAATACATCAATATATTAATATACTAATATATGAATACGTTAATACATTAATGTATTAATATATTAATATATCAGTATATTAATATAGCAACACATTAATATACTAATATATCAATATATCAATATAACAATCTATCAATATACGAATATATCAATATAACAATACATCAATATATCAACATATCAACATATCAACATATCAATACACCAATAAACCAATAAACCAATATATCAATATATCAATGTATCAATGTATAAATATATCAATGCAGCAATATATCAATAGAACAATATAACAATGTACACGGTTATTTGAAACGACGAGCAAACGTCGGAGTTAACGAAACAACGCGGCCGTGTTATTTTTCGCTTTTATAAAAATAAATCGATCCGCGGGTAATTACCGGTAGTGAAACGCAACGTAGCTAAATACGATGTTGCGCCGCGGTGAAAAGGAATTACGCTCGGTGTACGGGAGAGGTTCGTTTCATCCTATATAATTTGCTCTATTAAAATTTATTGAAACGTATTCCGCTTGCGATAAATAATTAATTACACGCGACCGGGCTTTCCAACGAACAGCGGACACGGTACGGGGAATTAAAACTGCTGTACACAGAACTAGTAGAATTAATATAGGGAGATATAAATAATTGATAATGGAACGATGCATTTTTTTCCATACTAAATTATACTTGTACTCGTTACTTGTTACTTACATTGAATACTGATATGTAGTAAATACATTAAATACTAATATACTTACGCTAAATACATATTCTTTAATACTTATTTAACCCTTTGCCCTACGATAACGAATTGAAGCAGTTCTATGAATTATGACGTAGACAAAAAAGAATAATATCGACGATGAAACTTAATTCGAACTTTAATCTTAGCTTTGCGTTATAATGTTTTTATTTTATTTTACTTATTGGCAAATAACTCTAAATAAACAAATTTAACCTATGTTAAATTTTGTACACTAATCTGAAATAGCTAAATAGAAATAATGCACATGCTGTATTTACACTATTTACGTTTTATTTTCATTATTACTGTAAAACATAATTCATAGAAAATTTGTATTGCAATATAATATTATTAATGTCCGTAACAAGACGTGAGTTTAATGCAAACGAATGCACAATCCCGTTTCAATAACGCAATTAATTTGTAATGATCGATTCGGCCAATTACGAATTTTATATTTCAATTATATCGCCGTAACTTATTAACGCCACTTCAATAACGGCCATATAATCGTTGCCCGACGTCAGAGATAAAATTTTAACGCTTCGTTTAAAAACGTTCCCTCGGACGTCCGCTACATGCAAGCTAAATCAATATCCACCCGTTGTATGTGTGCACGTGTAAGCCGCAAAAATAGTGGGGAAAAAAAAAGAGCCACGTAAAAAAACCACTAGTAGAATTCAGAGTATTTATTATATTATCCTAAACGTGTAAACAATTTTAACGTCGAGTACTTAATCGAAGATCCAAAGAGAAAAACGTTCCAATTGTCATTCGATTACGATTACAACTTAATATACTATTCCTTCGTCTAATTCGCGGCTTTCAACTATAATAGATCACGTAGAACGTTTAAGTGTTTATATTTATATTACTTTCAATTGACTAGAGTCGTTTTCCTTCTGCTTTGGATTTCGTATTTTAAGGAACGAATTTCACGCGAATATTTACCGCTAACGTGAACGCTATTATTTTAATTAATTTCAACGTTGCACACGAGTACGCGCGCGCGGACAGGCGTAGATTCGTGATACCGCGTATAGAATTTCAACCGAATAAACTATGAACGTTTAGATGAAATTATACACACGCGAGCGGGCCAACAATAACGATAATAATAATCAATTAATTGGTAATTCGGGGCGCGACAGCGACCGACCCAGCCGTATAATGTAAATACAGTATAGTAATCGATTGCACCGCGCAGGTAATTAGTAGGCTGCGCATCTTCCTGCGAAATTCATACTTTTATAGATACGTAACCCGAGAAATGCCAACTAAATGCAACTCCTTTATACTTTTTATTCTTTTATTGTTCGCTAGCTGATTTATGAGCAAAAAACAGGATGCAAATTATTATTATTATTATTATTATTGCCACGCTAGACACAATTATAAATGAGATATAAGTATGAACAAAGTAATCGTGAGAAACGTGAAAATACGAAATGGAAGAATCTATTAATTAACTGCTTTACGATTAGTAATTATTGCTACGGATCCTTGCACACTTATGGCACAATTTAAGCGAGCAAAATAAGGCGGAATGCATAGAAATAAACGAAATGTATTTCACGATAATTACAACGTGAAATTAATCCCTATTTCGATTGCATTTCTTCGGGTGCTTTTATTAAAATATGAAGTTGCATTAACGTACCCAGTTCAGTTATAATATTTAAAGGGTGAAGCAGATCTCTATTAAATTCTATCCTATATTCTCTTAATCGTGCTTGAAATATATTATACAAAAATATATAACGTAGATGAATATATATTAGACTGTTATAATGTGTATTTGTGATATATTATATTATCACAATATAGATTTCTAATATATTATATTAATATAACATACAATTATAATACATTGTATTATTATAATATACATTTGCAATACATTATATTATTAGAATATATATTTGTAATGTATTATATTACTATAATGTATATTTGTAATATTTTATATTACTATAATATATATTTGTACTATATTACATTACAATAATATATATATATTTTTGATACATTATATTATTATAATATACATTTGTAATACATTATATTATTATAATATACATTTGTAATACATTATATTATTAGAATATATATTTGTAATGTATTATATTACTATAATGTACATTTGTACTATATTATATTACTATAATATATATTTGTACTATATTACATTACAATAATATATATATATTTTTGATACATTATATTATTATAATATACAATTATAATACATTATATTATTATAATATACATTTGTAATACATTATATTATTAGAATATATATTTGTAATGTATTATATTACTATAATATACATTTGTAATACATTATATTATTAGAATATATATTTGTAATGTATTATATTACTATAATGTATATTTGTACTATATTATATTACTATAATATATATTTGTACTATATTACATTACAATAATATATATATATTTTTGATACATTATATTATTATAATATACAATTATAATACATTATATTATTATAATATACATTTGCAATACATTATATTATTAGAATATATATTTGTAATGTATTATATTACTATAATGTATATTTGTACTATTTTATATTACTATAATATATATTTGTACTATTTTATATTACTATAATATATATTTGTACTATATTACATTACAATAATATATATATATTTTTGATACATTATATTATTATAATATACAATTATAATACATTATATTATTATAATATACATTTGTAATACATTATATTATTAGAATATATATTTGTAATGTATTATATTATTAGAATATATATTTGTAATGTATTATATTACTATAATGTACATTTGTACTATATTATATTACTATAATATATATTTGTACTATATTACATTACAATAATATATATATATATTTTTGATACATTATATTATTATAATATACATTCATAATATATTATATTATTACGGTATATATCTATTCGTAAATTGTACTGCGTATAAGACACGCATAAATATAAATTCGCATAAATATCCGTAAGTTCGTATATCGGAATAAATGCGAGTACATCGTTCGACGATAAATCGTTCTGTAACTTTACAATTATCACGCGGTACGTCTAAAACAACCGCATACGCGCGAAACATTTAATTACGATTTCCCCAGCGTCGTTATCCCTCGTCCGCTATACGATATAAATTACTGCGGCAATCTCGCGCGGAACGTTAAAAAAAAAAAAAAAAAAAAGAAAGAATCTCTAAAACACTCCAAGAATGGATAGTCTCTATCCTACGCTTCGTCAATGTTAGAACTTCTCAACCGTGGCTAAGAAAGGGTTAACATCAATTAACCCCATAACAAACGCGAAACAGAACTGAAAAGCAGGTTTTACGACTAGTGGCTTTCCGTGTGAATGCATCCTAACACGTGGGTATAGCGAGTGGGGAAAAGACAAAACAAGTGAACGAGCTCTAGACGTGGCAACGACCGGATACGCTCGCTCGACCGTTCTCCGTCTTCATCCCTCTTCCTTTCGCCGTCTTTCTCTCGCCCACGCGATCCCCCCGTCTCTCTTGCTTTCTCCCGCCGAATGCCCGTCGTCCGTTTCTGTCCCGCGCAGCTTAACCCTTTTACTCCGTCTCGCTTCCTCGGTTGCTTATAGTCTTAAGTATGCACGAACGAGAGGAGCAACGAGCGCGAAAAAAAAAGCCAGCCGGTTATTATTTAGGGCCAGTTGTCATTGACGGAGACAATAAATTGACAAAAATAACGAGCAGCGGAATTTGTAATGGAGAGGCGCAAGGTTTGTTGCCCAGTTAGGCGAATACGCGATGCTTTTTTGTTTAATCGTGGGGCAATGGTTTGCTGGTGAATGATAACTTTTGGAAACGATCTATTATCACGTGGTTGCGTATGAAATGGAAGATTTTACGTGGATATCAAAGTTGTCTGTAGTAGTTAGTGAATTAAATGTAACGTAGATATTATTACTACTTGTTCTGGTAGTGTATGTATGCTACTTGTTGTAGCAGTTAATGAATTAAAAGTAACGTGATAATATGATAACTGTGACATAAATAATAATGTAATGAAATAAAATAATATAATAACTCTGATAACGTAATAATAAAATGATAACTTTGTACAATTATGTATAAAGCTTGAAGCTTGCTGAATTTAACATTGTTGATAAATCGTTACGCGTATCAAAAAGGGAATAGCGAATCGTTTTAATTGTCTGCAATTGCCAATGCTGATCTTGCAATATTTTATTCACGTCCGATCGTAAGTAATAAATTTCCATCGTAATATTCACAGTCTATTAAATTAACCCTTAAAAGCTGTAACGAATAAAATCTCACCCTAAACACGAATTTTATCTTAATAGTCGTTCAAAACCTTAGGAATCGATAAATTGCGATGCTAAATTTTGGAATACTTTATTTTACAGCTTGTCAGCAATTGCCAATAACAATGTTACAATATTTTATTTACATCTAAAGGTAATCATTCACATCGTAATTTAAAATAGAAGAAAACAGTTCCAAGCTTCTAACCGAATATTATCTAAATAGTCGTTCAAAACCTTAGGAATCGATAAATTACGATGCTAAATTTTGGAATACTTTTTTTTACAGCTTGTCAGCAATGGCCAATAACAATATTACAATATTTTATTTACGTCTAAAGATAATCATTTCCATGGTAATTTAAAATAGAAGAAAACAGTTCCAAGCTTCTCTAATCGAATAGCTCGAAGCCGGACAAATAATTTCCATCGCAATTGCTCGAAGACTCGATTTAATAGACTTTATAATTTGATTCGGAATTTAATAGATATTATTCCGATATGATAAAGTTATAATCGAATAACGAGTGAATGGTTGGAAACTTGTGCATCGAAAAAAAAGCTTGGCTGTTTCAATGCGCTGTTTCTTTGCCGCTCCTGTTTCAGAAATAGGTCAAGCAAATAACTTTGCATAAAATCGATGAGTAGCGAAACAACCTAACTCCACTTCGGAGGGAAAAATTTCGCGTGGTCGCAATGGGATTTACAATGCCTCGTGCATTCGTATAATCGACTATATCAATCCAATGTCGATATGTAATCATAGCTACTCGGTTGTATTCTCTAGCTTAAATCTTAGATTTGTCCTGCACCCGTTAGTTTCGCATAAGCTTCTTAATTTAACGTTAATCAGTCTGCTAAATTCTTGAATTCGTTGACTGTTTAATCGACGATCAGATAGACATCGTTCGTAAAATGATAGAATCAAAAATTCGACACTAGAGACAAGAAGTCGAAATGTACAAAACCGATTTGACATTTCGTAGCTTGTAAAAGCAGAAATTAATAAAGATACAGATATATGGTTTTTATTTTATATTATTCGTATCATTATTATTACTTTCACTTGCCTCCTTTTTTTCCTATTATATTACATTGTTACATTCCGCTGCTTATTATCTTCTATTACCTTTTTCGTACGCTGAATGGTTTCGTAACCCGTTAACAAATAAATATTCTCCTTTTCGTATGTAAACGCGTCCACGTGAACTTTCTATTCGAATAATATCTACGCTTGGAAACGCGGCGCACCGCGTATTATTCTATAAATTTACTACGAAAGGTGAAACTATTTCCAACCTCCCCTTTGCAAGCAACTTATCCTCTGCCGGCGATTCGTAATTTGCAGTAAAGTTAGATTCTGTTATTACTCGATTCGCTTCCCCTCCTCCTCCTCCATCCCTTTCCTTCTATTATTATTATAACGCTCGTAAAAAGGTTCGTAAAACGCGCGATGAGCTTTTCTAGAAATAAGTAATATTGGGAGGGGGAAACAAAATATATATGTATATATATGTATGTAGAAAAAGTAGCGAGAAAAATTGGAGCCAACGCGAGAATTTATTTAACCGATTCGCGATAAATTCCATAAAACATCCACAGTCTACTTATTTTATATTCTATTATATTTGAAAAATAAATCAACCCCTTATTTGAATCTCGTTGTCCTAGTTTCGTTTACAAGGCTGCAAACTTGCGTAAGCATCTATAGTTTACTTATTATATTCTATTGTATTCGAAGAATAAATCAACCCCCTGTTTAAATCACCTTTCCCTACTTTTATTTACAGAGCAACGAATTTGCATAAACGTTCGCAGCCTTGTTATTTTATTATAGTTTGAAAGTAGAGCAATCCCCTATTTAAATCACCTTTCCCTAGTTTTATTTACAAAGCTACTAATTTGTGCAAACATCTGTAGCCTAATTATTATATTTTGAGACTGAAGCAATATCATTGCCCTAGTTTTATTTAAAGTTACAAGCTTGCATAACCATCCATATTCTACTTATCATCCTCTATCATATTTTAACAATAAAGCAACCCCCTATTTAAATCTCCTTGCCCTAGTTTTATTTAAAGTTACAAGCTTGCATAACCATCCATATTCTACTTATTAGCTTCTATCATCTTTTAACAATAAAGCAACGCTCTATTTAAATCTCCTTATTCTAGTTTTATTTGCAAAGCAACGAATTTGTATAAATATCAATAGTCTTGTTATTCTATTATATTTTTGAAAACGAAGCAACCCCCTATTTAACTCTCTTTGCCCTAGTTTTATTTGCAAAGCTACCAATTTGTATAACCATCTGTAGCCTAATTATTATATTTCGAGATTGAAGAAATATCATTGCCCTACTTTTATTTACAAAGTTACAAATATGCATAACCATCCATATTCTACTTATTGTCCTGTATCATATTTTAATAATAAAGCAACCTCCTATTTAAATCTCCTTATCCTAGTTTTATTTACAAAGCAACGAATTAGTATAAATATCCATGGTTCTCGTTATTCTATTATATTTTTGAAAATGAAGCAACCCCCTATTTAAATCTCCTTGCCCTAGTTTTATTTAAAGTCACAAACTTGCATAACCATCCATATTCTACTTATTAGCTTCTATCATCTTTTAACAATAAAGCAACGCTCTATTTAAATCTCCTTATTCTAGTTTTATTTGCAAAGCAACGAATTTGTATAAATATCAATAGTCTCGTTATTCTATTATATTTTGAAAACGAAGTAACCCCCTATTTAAATCTCCTTGCCCTAATTTTATTTAAAGTTACAAGCTTGCATAACTATCCATATTCTACTAATTATCTTCCACCATATTTTAACGATAAAGGAAAGCAACAACCTAATTTAAATCTCCTTTTCCCTACTTTTATTTTCAAAGCAACGAATTTGTATAAATATCCATGGTTCTTGTTATTCTATTATATTTTGAAAACGAAGCAACCCCCTATTTAAATCTCCTTGCCCTAGTTTTATTTAAAGTTACAAACTTGCATAACCATCCATATTCTACTAATTATCTTCCATCATATTTTAACGATAAAGGAAAGCAACCACCTAATTTAAATCTCCTTTTCCCTACTTTTATTTACAAAGCAACGAAGTTGTATAAATATCCATAGTCTCGTTATTCTATTATATTTTGAAAACGAAGCAACCCCCTATTTAAATCTCCTTGCCCTAGTTTTATTTAAAGTTACAAACTTGCATAACCATCCATATTCTACTAATTATCTTCCATCATATTTTAACGATAAAGCAAAGCAACCACCTAATTTAAATCTCCTTTTCCCTACTTTTATTTACAAAGCAACGAATTTGCATAAACGTTAGGCAGTGTTGTTATTTTATAACAGTTCGAAAGTGGGTCAATCCCCTATTTAAATCTCCTTATCCTAGTTTTATCTACAAAGCAACGAATCTGCATAAACGTTCGCAGTCCGGTTATCCAGTTATTATATTTCCCGATCGAAATAACCACCCCCCCCCCCCCCCCCCAAGTTTAGTTCTCGTTTCCTCCCCCCTCCCTGTCCTCGGTTTCATTTACAAACCTGCGAATTTGCATGAACATCCGCAGTCTATTGATAACCGATAGCATGATCGATTTGCGTGCACGTTAGCCCGTGTTTAATGTAATACGTTTCCTAGTTTAATGGTAGCTGACAGTGTTTAGAATTACCCGCGACCGGGATGCAACATCGGGATTGAATAAACAATACTACGCACAGGCGGTGCACCGCCGCGTAATCAACTTCAATTAGGCGACCGGGCGAAACAATTTCCTTTTTTTTCCCTTTCTTTTCGCAAAAAAAAAAAGAAGAAAACCAACGGGGTAGCGTAGCGCGGTGCAATGGATTTTAATGTACAATTAAAATTCAAGTCCTCGCGTCCCGGGCGTCTGTAAATTTGTAATAAAGCTGCATAATTGAGAACAGAGAGTTGCATAATGAAGTTGCAGCGTATTTCGGGCCGCCGCTATTAGATTAAAAGCGGAATATCGCCGTCGAGTTGAATACACAAATTTCACCGGCGGCTTTCACCACCGCCGAAATCGTTAAATAACAGGTTAAATGAATTTTTCAAACCCGCTAACCTTTTACGCCGCGACGCGATTATGCAATTTTCACCACTGCCCACCTGTAAACATTTCCTCGAATCGGGGAAAAATTAATTTTTCAAAACGTGTTTTGTACTCCCTTGCGCAGCCTTTCCCCCCACTGGATATTTTTTTAATATTCTTTATCAAGGTTTTTTAATCGAAACGATTCAACTAGTCCAGCGACCGTCGGTGTTTTTCTTTTTTTTTTATTTGTTTTCTTTTTCGCCGAATTTCAATTAAATCCCGAATTTAAATCTTACGTCATTTACAGCGAAAGGGCGAATTTTGTGCAACAACGCGAAGTATTAATGGGTTTCATCGAAATATCTCGTAACAATGTACTGTGCTTATTTTTCGACGGTGCATCGAATGGAAAATTGAAATGTTTTTACGTACTTGAAACAATGAAGCTATTTAATAGATGGATTAAGGGGGAAATTTAATCGACAAAGGGACGAATACGTTTATGAATACAATTTTTGTGTAAGTAAGAAAAATTGTGCTTGGATAAATTGCACAAATTTTCCACTGGATTTAATATTGGAAAATATATTAAATTAATAGACTATTCTTACATCTGTATCTCTATTTATTACTAGATTATATCTTGATGCATTTATGGGAAATTTGAACGAGTAAAATACTATAGAATCCATATAAACATACGTATCCGTATAAACGAATCGATATAAACAAACGTGCAAACGTATGCAAATTATTCAAAGTAAAATACACCTTATTTATATTTAAAGGATGAAATCAACTTTCTTCTTTACTTTTGTTCCTAAACAATTAAATTTCCATACAGATTCGTAGTCTACAACAATTGTTTACATATAGACGGCGAATTTTTATGCAAATTCCTATTTTTATTAACAAGATTGACCTTAAAATACGTTTGCTTATTTCTCCGAAAAATAGTAACGTATATTTGACGTACATTCTTGCGCGCTAAAATTTCCCATAAACACATACAAAATCTGTCATCCACGTGTAAACGTAAATTGTAAATGATTATAATTGTGACACTTTTTCGAAGAAACAAGAATAGTATTTTCAAGAATACTGTTGGATTCCGAGCGAAGGGAATTGACAACACCGTTTTTAGAGAAACTCTTAAAGGTTTTTATTCGTGCAACTATGGTCTGCACTCTGGCAGTGAATACTCAATTCTGTCGCGTTCGGAAGTATTTCCGAGCTTTTATGTTGTGTTTTTATGGATGAATAATGGTAAGGACAGCGGTCAAGGGAGAGGGTGACCAAGGAAAGGTACGGAGTACAGGATGACTAGGAACTGCGATTAGGGTGTTTGTCGGGTGAATTTGGTTTAGGATGCGTCTATGGTGTTTACAGTGTGAGTGGTCGTGTTGGTCATCCAACAATACATTTAGTAGTTTTAAACCGTCGCAGTAAGAGGGTTAACCCTTTGCGGACGATGAATAATATCACTTAAAAGAGTACTTTGGTCTTGAATTCCAAGAATCTAAATTTCCAAGCTTTCGAATTCCAGACCGTGAAATTTCCAAAACTTAGAAAGCATTTATTAACGATATTAATTGAAATTTCTCGCTTTAACAATAGACTTGCGTCCGCAAAACCCCAAAAAATAATTAGGCGGCTATTTGCAGACACTCGTCCGCAAAACCCAAAAAATGATTAGGCGGATATTTGCAGACACTCGTCCGCAAAGGGTTAATATCGTATCTATAATTTAGTCCTTTCAATGCATATTAAAACGTCCATCGACTGCGGTTAAAACACGATTAAAAACATTGTTAGAGTAAAAATGTACACGGTTTAAAATATGTTGAGTAAAGTTACGCGATAAGCTTAAAGTGGCTGTGATCGGTACATCTACTCTAAACACGTGCGCGTAATCAAAGAGAGGGAGAGAGAATGTCCATCAGTGTACAACTATATACTGCATAATGCATTCGTGTCTGTCCCGCCATTGCTGCGACGGTCGCGGGAATGCGAGAGGGGAGATGACGACGCGGGGCATCTGTTTTGTATGTGCACCGTGAATTTGAACACGTGTTTCATTTAAATATTTCTACCTGAAACTCGAACGTCGCCAATTTACGCGAAACCCCTTTACGCGTAGGCACATTCAACATTTCATCTCGCCTTCGATTCGAATCGGATTCTTTCTTCCACAACATTTTGCCACTCTTTAATTTTCCAAACTATCGAGTTGCAATTTATCATAGGTTTACCCCGCTTAATACGATCCATTTTTCGTGGTTAAAATACGGAGCCTATTTTTAAAGTACAAACTCTATGGGGTGAAGTTGATGAAATAATGTTTAATTCGAATATTCTGGGATTTTAATGTTCTACAGGAATTATGTCGCATTGTTTAATTCCGCGCGGAACGTTTATTCGCGGATAAATACGACGCGAGAAGATTAATAAAACGATACGAAAGTTATTTTAACGTTTGTTTAACAAGACGATTTTTACCTTCGTTTAATTCGATAAACTTGTAAGGAAAGAATTCAGACTGAATGAATTCTTTTGTTCAATTCGACGTTTTAGTTTGAACAATATTAAACAAATTTTCTTGTTCTATTAACCTAATATAATTCCTGTTATTTGCTACACTTTTGTCGGCAGAGGCATAACGGAATTTCTATTTGAAACGAAGCCAGGAAATGTTTTAGAAAAATAAGAACACGTTTGCATCGAAAAGCAAGATTATATTAATTTAGAATCGTTCGCGCGACGGAGAATAGACAATGCAAATATATATTTTAGGCACCAAAATTGAATTTACATATATATAAATCTACTTGGTTTTCCATAAATACGAATTGAACATTGCGAAAAGGCGCTGAGTTGATTCGCAGGCCTAATATAAAGTAGACGAATGCCAGAAGCGAACACAGAAGCCTCTGATCAGACACGCGTCGTCTGTTTCTACTCAAAATCTTCGCTGCTGTTTCTGGCACCGATACGTGGTGTCGCTCGCCATTTCAACTCCTTGCGAAATTATTATCGTTCGATCGAAATCATAATATTATCCCAAGCAAACACCACTCTCAATTGCACCGAATAGAATTTTTCAAATGCAGAATTCCGTGATTAAGCAATGCAAATTATTCCGAGTGTATTTAATTTTCTAAATTGTAATGTATTTAATTTTCTAAATTGTAATGTATTTAATTATCTTACAAATATTCCGACGAAATTTATCCAATTTCTCTGCGATAACAATATAAATATAATAATAGGTACTGTTTCACTGTATACCGAAGGTAATATATATAAATAATATATATTTGAATTGAATTTTGCGTAAAGTCACCTGAATTAATTCGTACGCCTAATATAAGCTAGATAAATGCCAGAACTAAACGAAACAAACTTTGGCCAGACTCGCGTTGTCTGTTTCTACTTCAACTCTTCGTCGGACTATTACCACTCGATCCGAATAGCAACTAATATTAATCGAAGCAAATATCGTGCAATTGTACCGAAACACGATACCCATGTATTTTTTTCTCTTGCTCCCTGCTATCGTTTCGAAATACCAAATACATATATATAATTCAGAGTATAATTCGACGATTCGATAGCGTATTTCAATTTAGAACGGTTATTTATAATTAGCACACGCTGGTAGATTAAAGTTAGCGCAGAGATTACTAGTATTAACTGTGTAATTTCTATCTTCGAGTGAGTAATAATAACATTTCAGCCGGAGATTTATTTTACGACTCTTCTCTCTCTCTCTCTCTCTCTCTCTCTCTCTCTCTTTGAACGTAGTAGAGAGACCGTAATGCAGATATTGATCTGGCCGGCGTTTAATGTCACTCACAATGTTATTCCGACTAAAACATATAGCCGGTTGGAATTTCAATATTTAATCGTTGCACGCCTCTACGACGAACTTATTTTTATATTCGGCGAACCCGGTCGAAAACGAAATAATCTCTCGTTAATAATCGCGTCGCGGCGAAGAATACTTTGGCGAATTATAAACGCTCCATAAATTAGGGCGCATCATAAAATCGCTTTCTCTTTGGAATCGAATCGGATCCGATCGGCGAGTCACGATAACTTCCGATTTATTGTCGCCTATAATTCATTCGTTTCTCGTTAATTTGTTTACGGTAGATGTCCTAATTACTATCAGAGTATCATTATTTTATTCAACAGCGAATGGTAAATAACGCAAGCTATTAATTAGGCATCGATAACTTTTTGTCGACGATTATTAGAAATTTTGAAGCTTGCGTTTATCTGGCGTTTTAACCCCTTGGCTTATAATGACGAGTGTAGCTCGTGAAACCGTTTATGGTCTAAATACGGCAAATATACGCTGCATTTCTATGAAATGCTAATTTTAACTCTAAGTATATTTCAACGCAATAAGGTCAAGATTTATGCAATGCAAATTACGATTAATATGTCAATTTTATGTATCCGACAGAGTGTTAAAGCAGCAAATGTTCAAGTTAAACTTCTCAGCGAATGAAAAATGAATAGGGCAAGGGGTTAACGATAGAGCTGGAGACAATTTCGATTACTATAATTGTATAATGCGAGTTGCACTAGCTTTTCGCTATTTATTAGCTTCGTAATTTCTTTCTTCAACGAATTTTGATTACAAATACCCAACACATAATTGATAGAAGTAATAGTAAAGTAATATAATAGTAATAGTAAACGTATAGAAGTAAAATAATGTAATACATCTTTACCAAACGATTGGCCAATTTTTCGCGACGTATATATACGTCTTTACTAGCGAAATAGTTATATAATTCGCTGTTTTCCTCAGAGGATTACAACGAAGTTTCATTTCTTTGTATCTTATAATCTTACAACCTTACAATCTCAATCGTAAGGTTACTTAATTACTCACTTAATTAATAACTTAATTATTACTAAGTAACGATCGATAAAGCTGATAAAACTCAACGAGAAAGAACCGAACGAAAATGAACCAAAAAGTAACTTAAACCTGAAAACAAACCTATTTCTTACATTCTTTTACTTCGCGATCCTAATACCATTTACCTATCTTCTTTGGCTTCGAATTCTTATAATAATGGAATTGGAATCGGTTACGAATTCATCTTCGATTCTATCGAACACTAATCAAGACGATTACGGCGCGAGATTTGATTAGCATCGTACGCAGTTACGCGAAAAGCTGCGCGGAAAAGTCGTCGAGTAAAATGTACACTGGCCCCGCGAGTGTAATATTTTAGATTGGTCTTTAGAGGAAACCGTGAATGGAGGTACGCCAAATTAAAGCCAGCCATCGTGGCTTTTAATTAGAAGCTTAAGATCGTGTGGCTTCTCCGCGTAAATTTACGACGCTCGAACACACGCCCGGCTATGGTTATCTGTTTAAATTCACTACCGCGCCGCTCCACTAATGAAAATATAAATTGTTTGCAAAATCAATTAGCGGAGATTCTATTTTATTTATTATCTCTTCCTATTTTTTTCTTTTTTCTTTTTTTTTTGGTTTCGCTGTCTGCGATAAAAATACTCGCCATTCCATCCCTGTCTCTGTTTGTATTCAATCTTGTTGATTTCATCTGGCCATCGATGCAATATTTTTGGAAATACAACACAACACGGACAGAAAAAAAAGAAAAAAGAAGAACAGCGAATGAAAAAGGTTTCTTTATTATACCATTGGAACACGTAACGCACAATGAGATCCAAAAGTGGTTACATACGCTTTGCAAAAATGAAATTATACTGTAGCTTGTTAATAAAATATATTACAATTCATTTATCGCAAGTGATACTATTATTGTACTACTATTACGCGATATTTATTTACTTGCTTTAAGTAATACTGTAATTTTATTCGTACCCAATTCGATACTATAATTATACTATGTTTTACTTACTATATCCCACATTTTCTCGCGCTATGATTTCTTTTAATTAATCGTTCCGACAACTTAACAGTTCCAAGTCTCAAAAGCTTTGATCCGATTCTATGTTTGACCGCTAGTATAGAATGGAAATTGATTTTCCCGGTTACAGGTTTTATTTTATTTTCAACGGCGGCAAAATTATCCGGATTATATCCGCAGTCGGTACAAAAGCAGAGACCAGGTGTGTACCAGTTGCCGATAGAGAGTTGCAGGTGAAAAAAAAAAGAACAAAGAAAGAATAGGAAGGTAAACAATCGTATTTTTCAACCGCCAGACAGTTTTTTTCGAATATCGGCGTCATACGTCACGGGGAAATAAATCAGCAACTTTATAGCGGGCATTTGAACTGCGCGGGGAATGAATATATTACCTTTTGCTCGCCCAAAAATACCGACGCCGTTACCGTACGCCATTTTTAACCAGAAAATAATACGGGTCACTCGTTAATATTAATTAACGTTGCTACGATACCAACAGATTTATCTGCAAGACTTTTAAATAATATTTTTTAACCACCAGGGCGAAGGCGAAGCGATTAATTCTACTTTTTTGCGAATTTCGCGATTTTCATGGCTGATCGAGAATTTCTATACGTACTACAATTTTTTATGTGTAAAGAAATTTTGGTCGTAAAGTAATTTACAATTACTTTCGTTCAATAAAGTTCTAATTACTTTTGTTTACTGTTACGTATAATAGAAGTCATAATATTGCGCGCACCAATGAATAATAGATATGAATAATTTCTTTTTCAACAAAATTGGATACTTGATATTAAATATAGTTGCTGTCATTTACGGCATTTAAAATAATGGATCTACGGCAAGTACGGAAAATAATAAATGTACTGGGAACATGTGTAAAATAACGAACGAACGGAGAATGTGTAAAATAATAAATGAACGGAAAATATCTGAAATAATAAATGAACAGAAAATATCAAAAATAATAAATTTACAGAATTTGTACAAACGAATAAACGAACGGGAAAACATGTAAAATAATCAACGAACGTGAAACGTGTAAAATAATGAACGAACGGGAAATATAGAAAATGATAAAAGGACAATTTGTAGTGTGCGAGACAAATTTCGATTAAAAGCTTCTCTATCTCGTTAAATGCATTTAACGCGTAAAGTTCGCGAATTTGGCTAGAACCGTGCGGTCTATTTAATATTCATTCCGTGATAACTTTCAATGTTGCAAGGAAACAATTTAAGAAAGTAAACGGTCACGATCGAGCGTGTAGATTTCACCGGTGAATCGAAAGTTTCCAGAATAGCGGCCGATTAGTTTGGCAGATAATTTAATTGAGTACAAAACATCGGCACGGTAATTGCGCTTCGCTGTTGGATATCGGAAAAATATTCCACCGCTCGCCCATTGACTTTGGATTTTTAGCGCGGAATTCGACGAAACGAAACGTATATCTTTCGAATATATTATAATAAAGCGATCTACTATTCCTCCCCCCTCCCCTTCATTCGGTAACACGAGAGCCATGTAAGTTATCGCCGTGATAAATCAACAATCGTCAATCGGGCTTGTACCCACTGCGCCCCGTAATTTATTGAACCACGCGTCTTCGATTCTCGATATTCAAATTACATCGCCTCGCTCGCTCGCTTCGCTGTTATCGTCCCTATACCTTTCACGATTATGATAAAGTTACAAGCGCCTTTCTTTTTTACGTCCACTCTCCATTAAATCGTCCCATCTAATTCGCCAACTATTGCGAAATTTAATACATAAATTTATTCGGAAGTGGACTATGTAAATAATTATATACAAATTCACGACTCGGAAATCTTATTTCGTTCTCCAAATATTGTTCCAATCTTCGATAAGTTATTCCAATTAACGAACACGTATATTCTTTAGCAAACGATTGTCCAATTTTTCCCGACGTATGTACACATAGTCTTTAGTAGCGAAATGGTTAACGAAAGCAGAAGAGAAGAGGGAGCAAAGAGATCTCGCGATGGGTGGAATCAATTATTGAACGAACAATAAACCACCCGATCCCCTGTAATAGTTCATCCTCTATAAAATCCATCCACATGTATTATTGTCTTTACGTGCACGTATTACATGCACATCTATCTTTGTACACGTATTGCACACATATGTATATCTATCTTTACGTGTACGTATTAACACATATCTATCTTTTTGTACGTATTACACACGTATCTATCTTTAAGTGCAAGTATTACTCGCATGTCTATGTTTACATGTATGTATTATACACATATCTATATTTACGTGTAAGTATTATACACATATCTATCCTTACGTGCAAGTATTACTCGCATATCTATCTCTACGTGTACGTATTACTCACGTGTTTGTCTTTACATGTATGTATTATACACATATTTATCTTTACGTGTAAGTATTACTCACATATCTATCTTCACGTGTACGTATTACTCACATGTCTATCTTTACATGTAAGTATTACACAAATATCTATCCTTACGTGTACGTATTACTCACATGTCTATCTTTACATGCAAGTATTACACAAATATCTATCCTTACGTGCAAGTATTACTCACATGTCTATCCTTACGTGTAAGTATTACTCACATATCTATATTTACGTGTAAGTATTACTCGCGTATCTATCCTTACGCGTACGTATTACACGCGTACATACCCATCTATCTTTACGCGCGTATGTGTGATTGAAGGCGGAGTATCAGCAGAAATCCCAAAGTAATTTTCTCCGGGGCGAAATTCCCCCGCTCCGGGCTTTGGTCCCTTGAAGGAGATACCATCGACAGCGAAAGATTCCAATATTCCTGCGCACGCAACGCCGTTTACAGAGCTTTTTGTGCAACTCGTTTCACCACCGCGAGAGTACTATATACGCGTCCCGTTGTTGCGCTCTCTCTACACGGGCACGGATGGGTTTCTAGTGGCGCTGGAGACCAGAAGAGGCCACACAGATGATCCCGAAGCGAAACAACCGAACGAGATGGAAAGCGACAGCCAGAGGCCGGTAAATTAACCCTTCAGGGACGCGGCTACGCTTTCTGTTCTCCTCACGCGAACAGAAATCATTATTCGAATCGTAATTTATTGATTCAATTTATTTCTTTTGGATTACGAACGTGTTACGTTTCATTACCATCTTACAACCTAATCTTACTCCATTTCCTTATGCTAAATTAACAAAACGTTGGTTACAATCCGTGTAAAGTAATCACACGTTCGACAAGAAGAAAGTTATTAATTAAGACAGCTCGAAAGTTATCGAAAGCGGTTCATTTTGGCGGGGAGGAAAGGGTTAAGAAAATAAGCGAAGTTACTACGATTTACCGTTATCTTTGCGTTAGGAATCGAACATTTTAGGAACCGCGAATAGCAATGACTCCGTGGCGTATATCTCGAGTTTCTAAACAATTCCAATTATTCAAATCGTTTCGTAGTCCTCGAGCGGGAATGGTTACTTTATTCGATACTAAGTATTAACCCTTTGCGGACGACGAATAATAAAACTTAAAAGAGTATTTTGACTTTCAATTCCAAGCCTTACGAATTTCTAAGCTTACGAATTCCAGGTGTCAACAAATTCCCAAAACTTTCAAGCGTTTATCAACGATATTCATTTCAACTTTCTACTTTAACGGTAAACGTGCGTCAACAAAAACCAAGAAAGTGGCGATTATTTGCAGACACTCGTCCGCAAAGGGTTAAGAACAGCGTCCCATAATCGCCGTCGAATAATTTGAAAACTAAACACATTAATCGTCTCGTACGTAAGTACATACTAATGGTAAAAAGAAACTAATCTCCGTGTATCGTATAGACGCCGTCCCTGAACAATTCAAGAGCAAATGAAACAGATAGACACGAGGGAAAGAGCGTGTGCATGTGTGTAGAGCATCGAAACAAGAGATCTTTAAAGGATGCCAAAGACAGAGAGAGAGAGAGAGAGAAAGATGAAGAGCAAAGCAAGAAAGCAACAAAGCTAGCGCGGAGGCAAATAGAGAGAAACGGATAGGAAAATAAACAGGCGAAGGAGGATAAAGAAGGAGGAACAGATGGAGCGGAGAAAAGGGTAAAGGAAGATAACAAATAGACACGGATACCGGACAAAAGGTGGAGGGAAAGGGGAAGGTAAAAGGGTTAAGGTGAAGAAGGGCGAGAGGGAAGAAAGGAAGAGCAAGAGCGATAGCCGGTGAATAAGGTGCCAGCAACGTGTGCGTCTGTTTGTTTGCGCGTGTGTCTCTGCGTGCGTGTATAAAGCCGCTAAACCCGTTTAGCTGTGTGCGAACGATAATTGGCACATGAATCATGCATTCGGTTGTAGCGTGTCACTCGGTGTACGTTCCACTCAGGCAACTTTTCGAGCGCACGCATGCACGCACCGCGTCCTTATTATGCATACAACGCGAAATAATTATCGTAAACGCGAATCAAGCTGCGACCTATTTGCATTTCCCATCCGCGACGGAGAATTCCCACTTCGGGAAACTTTATACGGGCCGAAATTTGTTTCTTCTTTCTTCTTCGTACCGCTTAAATAATCTCATCCTCCGCTCTTGTTTTTGCGACTCAATTGTAGCGTAACGTGATTAGAAATAGACGGGAATGAAGCTGTAACCAATTAACATTTCTCGCTATCGACAGTCAATTTGTTGTTGGGGAACGTTAGACAGCTGAACATTTGTATTTACACCCACTGATTTTATAATCATCCCTCTCTTCTTCCTTATTATTTTTTGTTCAAGTAAAGCAGCTCTTCTTTAGAAAAACTCCCTATTCAAAAATATTAGAGTGTCGCTTCTACAGGCGTAATAAAGTAATCGGGAAAAACCCAAGACTTCGGAGTCGCAGCGTCTCGTCTTGTCGAAAGTTAAGCGTACCTGAAAAGGTTGACCATTGTTTGTAAAACTGTATGTGTCGAAGGCTGTCGTTTTCTCGATAGTTCCACGTAAAGAGTCGGTGCGAACAGGACATAGAAAGTCCTGGTATATTACATTTTCCACATACAATTGAATATATATATATCAGTTACCTTTTTCTTAAACCCGTGTCTTTTTATTTAAAAACCTAAAGAAGAAGACCCTGCTTCCATCAAAGCATAACCCTTAACATTTTTAAGACTCAATTGCAGCGTGAAACAAGTGGAAATAAACGCGAAGAAGTTGAAAGCTGTTTGCATGTTCTACTACCAATAGTGGATTTGTTCTTGGCATACTTTATCCGACGCCAAAATTTTCCTTCGTGACTTAAATAGTTTAATGCCTCGCTATTTTTGCCACTTAACTGCAGCACGAAATAATTAAAATAGAGGCCGAAGAGTAATTGAAAATAAACGCGAAGAAGCCCGCGACCTATTTGCATTTTTCACCATAAATGGCGAATTTATTCGGGTGTTGAAAATGTTCTCTACGCCTTTAATTTTCTAATCTCCATATCCTTCTTCGTCTCCAGTATTTTTTCGACTCAATTGCAACGTGAAATAATACAAAATAAACGCGAGTGGTGTCGTGACCTACTTGCATTTCTCATAGCTAATAGCGAGTTTTTTTCTAGCCAAAATTTCCGTATGCGTCTCGCATTTTCTAATCCTCGTATCCTTCTTCATCCCCTATTTTCTAGTGCCCCCATTCCCCCTCTACTTTTCGCTATTCTTGCAACTGAATCGTAGCGTGGAATAACGAAAAATAAACGCGGACCAAGCTGCGACTTATTTGTATTTTCCACCGCCGATAGTGAATTTTTCCTGGCCAAAATTTCCCTATGCGTCTCGCATTTTCTAATCCTCGTATCCTTCTTCATCCCCTATTTTCTAATGGCTCTATTCCCCTTCTACCTTTCGTTATTCTTGCAACTGAATCGTAGCGTGGAATAATGAAAAATAAACGCGGACCAAATTGCGACTTATTTGTATTTTCCACCGCCGAAAATGAATTTTTCCTGACTCAAAATTTCCCCGTGCGTCTCCCATTTCCTAATCCACCTGTCCTTCTTCGTCACCATTATTTTCGCGACTCAATCATAGCGTAAAATAATTCGAAACAAACGCGTGTAAAGCAGCGAGCAATTTGCATTTTTCATCGCTAGGAGTGAACTTTTACCTATCCAAAATTTTCCTCGCGTTCTCCGCATTCTATTCCCCCTTCTTCCCCTTTTACAATTCGACTCGATCTCCGCACAATTCCCGGATAACCGTGAACATTCCTGGCGGACAAAAATTGCGTACGAAACGTTAGGATAAACGATGACCCTAATGACGATCATCTCGCGGCATTAACTCCGTTTAATAGTTAATCTTATCGAACAGGGGAAAGAATGAAAAGAAGAAACAGCTAAGTACCTCGGCTAGAGAGATAGTATCGAGAGATTAGGAATAATGTTGCTTGTACAGCGGGGTAATTTCATGGAAGAAGAGGAGCATTCTGATTCATTTAAGATAAGAAATTGTAGGGAAAAGTTTCGCGCAACGATGCGTCGTTAATATATCTGATTGAATAACATCCGCGATCGAATTCAGACCACGTATACCAAGCGAGGAAATGGTAAAGAGGGGGGAGAGGAGGGCAGGCATAGGTGTATATACGGTGAGTAACAATGAGATATAGATTTCAATGGTGCCTTAACGATCTGCATCGCGGTGCGGCGCAAACCTGTTTATCGAGTCCACTGTAGGCATTGGGAATATCGACGATGCTATCTCGCTTCGTCGGACGCTCCCGCGGACATCCACCGAGCAGATTTCCAGCTGTCATTAAAACATCTTCCTGTCTTTTATGTTCTCTCCCCATTAAGCCTAAGTACAGTCGACCCTCCCATAACGCTACACTCTGACAAACGAACTTCGATGCGAGCACCGTCGTCGTCGCGTCGTGGATGCGCACCGATTTCGACGTTGACACGGTGAATCGTTCGAAATTATTGCCTCGAGCAGCGATAAATAAAAAAAGGTAATAAACTGTAGAGTATTTTCTAAGCGGCAATCTACGTTGGGGATCCAATTGTTTAAGTTTCGTTTTAATTTTAACGATACGAATTTGCATTCGAAATATCCGCAGTCTAAAGATTGCGCGCGCTTTGTTTTATTCGGGATAACGCGGATTTAGTAAGCGTACGAATATAGGAATTTTATTTAACTAGCAGAATATGAATTTCTGCAAAGATCCGCGGTATAATTAACCCTTTCGTTACGACGAAGTTTGCCATCGATGTGCCAAGGTTGTACAGAATAATTCAGACTCTAGTTTACAACGAAACAGCTACCGATCGAACCAACTAATAAGTAAAGAATACTAAATTAACTGCAAGCCTACGGATGTCAAACTATGCTGCTAGATTTAGCCAAATTTCTTAACTGGAGCGAAATTTCGACGGATAGTCGCGTTTAGTATCGAAAGGGTTAATATACTTTGTTCTGTTTAGAATAATACGAATACGTGAATTCTATTTTAATCAGCGGAATACGAATTAGCAGAATATGAATTAGCAGAATACGAATTCATAATTGCACCAATTTTCCTCGTCAACTCACCAAATTCATACGTAATTTACCGAGTCTTACGATAGATTATGCTTAGAAGAATCACTCCAAAATCACCGTTCTACTTAATCTATACTTAAACGCGCCTCCGGTTGAAATGTAAGTACTCCGTACATTGATTCAACATCGCAGCAGTTTAATTGGTCCGCGTGTATCTCGAAATTTTTGCATCGAGCGCCGCGTAATTTACACCTGTCGCATCTGCTCGCAAATATAATACTTTAGACAACAGGATTCGATTTCCCGTTGCGCAAGCAAGCGTCTTCGAGACCGATATCGAATAACGATACGCTTGCAGCGCAACAATAAATCGCAATACTTATTAACCCCTATCCAATTCTTTTATACCGACGGATTCAACGATTTGCCGATTTATTTAACACTGCTAAACTCGCTGCCACTTTTAAGCGATTAGTTTTAAAGCACGCTAAATATTTATACTTAATAACGTACGTTAAGTACTCGTATTTTCCTGCACTAATTTCTTCCCTGGTTTTTTCTTTTTCTGGCATCGGTGTGATTTTTACTTTGCGCACAAATGCGATTTGTTTATTAGGCAATTGCATTATAACTGTATCTACGCTGCTCAAAACAATTAGGGCTCATATATTTATCTATTTATTCGTTAAACGGTAATTAACCCTTTCTTACGACAAAAAAAGAAGAGAAAAGACAGTGATGAATTGACGCAACGAAAAGTATCGTAAATAAATCTATAACAGGAACCGAAGAAATCTACCTGTCGATATTCGCTTAACCGTTAATGAAAATTACATTAATACAATATCGCGGCCGTTGTCCTCGTATCGCTTCGCGTTTGATCTTAAAACTCGACAGTGACTCGCGACACACTTAGCGAAGCAAGGGGAAACAATGATGGTTAAATAAACGAATAAGTAGTTACGAGGAAGAATATTATTCGAAAGGTTCGCGTTTGCATTGCGGGCATCTGGCAAAGCACACGCGATACCCGTTATTATTTACCATGAAATGTTCTTTCTTCAATTACGCGAACGCCGGCGAAGCTCGAATAGCGGGAATAGTTTCGTTTGGACGCTCGGTTATTTCGAATAGCTAGATTATAGTTATCGAGCAACTTTATTGGCCGGACGCACGGATACGTGGCTACTATTAATCTCCGCGCGTTGCGGTACGTGTGCTTCACGTGTACGTGCGAATATTATCCTGGATACGTTTATAAAAGGTACATTTTACAGGGGAAAGGAGCATTATTCCCGTATTGCCGACCAATCGATTCGCTCCGCTCGTAATAAATTGAAACTTATTTTAAGATCTAATTGCATTCGGAAAACAGAGAATAGAGGAGCCCCACCTCCTCCTTTATCGATCCTTTAAATTATCCGACCACGCAACAAAGAAACTATTAGAATAGAAATAATCCTGCTGCTATTACTCGCCCCCATTATTCTCGTCAAACGATACGAAACGAAACGTTGGATGGACCGCGTTTACGATAGATGTAGCGCGTACTGTCACTTCACCTTATCTTCGCTAACTTTATTCAATTATTTAACCCAAAAATCCAGTTCCAATTTGGAGCAATAACGTTATTCAACGTCGAGCTTATTCGCGAACATTTTCTTGCACGTTGAATAAAACGAACCGTCGCTTGAAAACTTCTCCTTCGAATAGAAACAATTTGTACACATATTCAGCTTGTGTAACGGATACGGTAAACGTATACTTTACATTACACTGCATTTACCGTTACGCTATTATAAACCGTATCTTCGCTTCGACCATGTCACGCGTATTACCCTAATTTCCGCGTATCACTCGCGTTAAAAGCGGCTCGACCCTTTAAACAAATCAAAGGAAAATAGCCGAATAACACGACACGCGGCCATAAAGTTGATTGGCTTGCGTAACATCCGGCCTGGCAATGAAAAGTAATCGTAGGAGAAGGGGGTTTAAGCTGTTAAAGGTATTAAGAGGATGAATTATAGTAACCGGTGCATTAATCCCGGGCAACAGGCGATTCATCCATTCGCGGAACACATAACAAACTCTACACACGTACGTACATGAGCTATTCTTGATTCCGCATAAAAGCAAGCTCCATTGAAGCGCCGTAAAGCGTGCATATAAACAGCTATCTAGCCAGGCGGCGGCACATCAACGAAATTAGTTTTAACGATTCGTTAGAAGCCCCGAAGGCTTCTGTTCCGTGCACCCTATCGATTGGTTATCGGAATAATGGCCGTCCAGTTGCGGGGTAATTCGCGTAGCCAGTGTTGGTAATTCGTGGTTGTAGTGTTGGTAATTCGGTAGTATCAAGCTATCGATGCTCGCAGCGACAAGCCGCGGCCACGGAACACGATCGTGAAAGCGTCGTTAATACCGCATAAATTCCACCCCGGACGTTTTTATAACGTCGAAAATCTCAGACTCCGGCAGCTTCCTCGCTTATCCATTTCTTTTTTCAACCCCTAACAGCATTGACTAAACGCAGGATAGACGACTCGTCTGTAGGAAGTATCGTTAGTTTTAAATTGAAAGAATGCAGACGTCTTTTATACGCCTCTCACGGTTTGGAGTAATTTTGTAAGGATTATATCGATGCAAGCGTAGAAATTGGCGAAGTTATCTCTGTATAATGCATGCAA
The DNA here is from genome assembly GCA_028830335.1 of Eucera pruinosa. Classification (NCBI taxonomy): domain Eukaryota; kingdom Metazoa; phylum Arthropoda; class Insecta; order Hymenoptera; family Apidae; genus Eucera; species Eucera pruinosa. The sequence continues at coordinate 1,757,120 of JAMYCR010000014.1, forward strand.
AATAAAAGTTACACTTATTGTTAGTATTATTAATTCTTTGTTTCGTATCCTTCGGTTTTGAAAGACTTCCGGTTGCATGGAATTTTCGTCCTACATTTTTACACAACCTGACTATATAGTATACTTATACATATGTAGTAATAATACAGTATACATGTACATATAATACAGTATACTTACACTTCGTGACAAAATTTAAGAAGCATGGTACGTATTTGCGAAGCTTCTACTCGCTGTCTTTTCAGATGCATGGATTTGAGTTAAAAGTAGAAGAACTTATCGTTCATCGACGTATGCAATACTATATTTTTATGCTACTGCAAATTCTAAGCTGCGAATCTTAGAAGCGAAAGGGTACGCAAAAATTCGTAATTTACTACTTTGTTTCTTAACTTTTGTCAGCAAGCGTGTATAATATAGTTATCCGTAATCTTTACGCGAATTCCTTCGTAAATCTACGGAATTTAAACGAGATCCAGATAAGGGATACGTTCATCCTCTCGCAACGTGTTCCTTAATTTCAATATTCGACATCGTTGTATTAAAGTTTCCCACGAACATTCGCCGCTCGATTATCGCGTTTCGATTGCGCTCGATCTATACGCGGATAATAATAATTTATCTTAATCTCAGTGATCGCGAAAAGGTACGCGGCTGGCCGTATTCAATGCTCGTTCGTTCATCGCGTGTCAAACAAATGACACGTTTAACGGAGGATCCGAAATGGGTGGAAAGGGGTTGGAAAAGCGATCCACCGACTCTTTCCTCCTGTGGGCCTGTGTTTGACGTGTGCATAGGTGCGTGCCATCGGATGCACGTGCACACGAGCATACTTCGTTAGTGTCCGTTGCAATACAAATTCGTTCGGACGGCCGATAAAACAAATAATAATCCCAGGACCCCTGCATATCCAATATTTGCCCGATCGCGAGAGAGAGCTTCGGGACGTTGTCCTTTCGTTCCGACAATTACCATCCGTTTACGCGACGCTTAAATAATCGCCTCTCGACTTACACTTTCCCTCTATAATACCGCCGCTCTATCGCGGATATCGGTGTTATCGTTCGCCAACAAATGGACGCGTAAATATATATATAAGAATTGTCGTACGGTTAACCCTTTGCACATTGCCGATACACCGCATCGAAGAACAAACTGTTCTAATTCACAGTTCAATTTCAGTATTCAGTCGTTCGTTTGACCGGTCAAATAAAATACCTACAAGTATAATAGGAAAGTGAAATAATATTTATCGTGGCGAAAAATGTGATTGAAGAAACGAAACGACGATGAATACGAAAGTAATCGTTTCGTGCGATCAATTTTGTAATAGTGATATTATTTTACCGGCGAAATTTTGTATACAAATTTTGCCTTCGAATAAATCACGCATTACGCAGAGCCAGATAAATAAAAAAAGGTTCGAGCTGCTGAAAGTCGTAGCCGAGAAAAAGTTCGAGTGCAAAGGGTTAATGAAACGAAGCAATAACAAACGTAGAAACTTAAATATTTTAAGCGGTGGTACACATCACTGTTGCTGCGTCTAACGAGTAGAACACGTTTTGCCAATCTCTGCCTTTATTCGAACGCCACTTGAACGATAACGATAATCGCGTTGACAAAAATAGTAATTTGCATAAAAGTAAACACTTACGGATCGCATTTGAAAACGACGACAATGGTTCCATTGATCGGGAACCGTTTGGCCGGGGTTCATCGCGAATCGGCGGATCATCAATCAAACGTTACGTAATTTCACGAGTCATTACGATTATTCGAAGCTAATTAAAAGAGGCAACGATGAATCGTCCATAAATCCTTGCGACTGATTTCACTTTTCAGAGGCAGCCACCATACGGAGAGACGTTCGCCGGCGTCCTCGGCGATTTTAATGACCTGTTCCCCTTTCCGGTTTCACAGTACGCCCCGCGTTTTCCCCTCCTTCTATTCGCTCTGCTCTTTCGAATCGGATCTCCCGCGGCAAATGTAAACGAACAAATTTGACAAGTCGTGACAAATTGAGCAGGCTCGGATCCTGTTGCAAATCGCCGTCTCTCCCCCATGAGTTTCTTGGGACGAAATTTCCTCCGATCGTGGATCGATCGCGATTGTAACCATTCTGATACTCTCAGCTAGGAATCGCGAGAATCGTGCAGAAACACGCGTTTATACGACAGAGCAGTGTCATTTTTCGTTCACCGTGTTTTACTGCATTCGAATATTGGCGAATTTTGATTACTTGGGAGTGCGAATACTTTTGTGAATTTATATATTCGAACGTTTCAATGCTTGGAGAGTTTGAACAGGGTTGTGAATTTAAATATTTGCGGGTTTGAATGTTTGCTAATTTCCGTACCTGGCAGTATCGATACTTGCGTATTTCAATATTTGCGCGTTTTAATCATTCGAGAGGTTAGATACTTGGAAATTTGAATACTTGCAAATTGAACTACTCAGGAGTTTGAATACTCGCAAGTTTAAATATTTGCAAGTCTCAATACTTGACAGTTCGAATGCTTGCAAATTTAAATATTTGCAAGCTTGAATAATCGTTAATTTTCATACTTGGGAGTTTCGATACTTGTAAATTTAAACACTTTCGAGTTTCAATGCTTGCAAATTTCAATACTTGCAAGTTCAAATATTTACGATCTTCGATGCTTGCGAATTTAAATATTATAGATTTATAGATAGATAATATTATAGATTTTACATAAATAGATTTCAATGCCTGCTTCCAGTTTCCATATACTTGCAGATTTAAAAACAATCACGTATTATTGTACACTTACGAATTAATATACATTGGCGTTCTTAGCCGCGTCTATATTATCGAAAACTTTTTCAGCAGCGTTAGAAAAACCGCAAACATTCGCTGGTCGCGGTTTGACTTTCGTCGAACTCTCGAGTGTATTCCGTAGAAAAAGAAAAACCCGTCGTCATCTTTGCGTGCGTGTTTCGAAACCGTGAAACCTCATCGAGCGCTTACTTTTAGCGCAATTTGCGTACCCGTATTTGTCTCTCCCTCTCTCTCTCTCTCTCTCTCTCTCTTTCTCCCTTTCGTTTCATTTACCATCCATTACGCTTTTGTAACACTGCTTTTTTTCCACGCACCGCGTCCACGACACGTAAAGATTAGCGTGCAGGCACACAAAAGGGTCGGGACGAAACGCGCGCGTACGTGTGTTGTGCGTATTGTCGGGACCACAGGGGAAAATAAAAAGAGCAAAAGGAAGAAGGGAAAAAGAGAGGAGGGAGGGGGGGGGAAAGGTAAAAAGCAGAGTGCGAGGGAGAAACGTGTAAAGGTAGAAAAGGAGGCCGTCTGTTACCGGCAATGAAATATATCCGTGTCAAAAAAAGATTGGGAGGAGAGAGAGAAAGAGAGAAAAAAGGAGAATGCAACGAAATACCCGAGAATGTATAGAAGCACTAGGCGACCAAAAAAGAGGGGAAAAAAAATGAAAACACACTGGCCAATAAAAAGGGAGAAGCTGTGAGAGAGAAAGGGGGGGGAGAGGAAACGTAACTTGCGGAGATTAGCGAGGCTCAAACAGCCGGAGGAATTAACCCATTAAGAAAAGGAGGGTAATTGAAAAATATACGCTTTCAAGCAAATTGTGCTACTCGTTGCGCCGCGAATCCTACGAGAAGTCAACTCGTTGGCAACGTTTTTGCCTTCCCCCCCCCCCTTTTTTCTTTTTCTTTTTTCATTCGCCCGATTCGAAATTACAGTAATCGACGTTGAAACAGTCGTCGACACGTTCTACGATTTTAACCCTTTCACGAGTATAGGATCCACTTTAATTCACTATTTGGAAACTGCTTTTATTATGTTTCTTCGTCGTCCGTATCGATACGTGTAATTTTTTTAAGATTTTTTTATTTTTGTGTTGCAAAAGAAAATTCTATGCTCGTCAAAGGGTTAATCGAAGTGATAGATGGGGAAAAGGAGTTTAAAAACACATTTTAAAATGCTAAATCAGTGCGACGCGTTGACTATACAATGTAGATATCTAGAAATATTGTAATGGTGTAATAAAAGCCATGATACCGATATTAAAAAATATAATCGCACGATTTATACGAAGTAAATTCAGGATCGTGCTATTTACCAAAATTGCTTAGCATTCAAAGGGTTAATAGACTCTACTATTCATCCGTGCCTAAATAATCAAAACGACATTAAATATAATCAATTTTACAAAACCTATTCTCAATTTTGCATTCGAAGAGCCGAATAATACAATGGAAATGAAATGTATACACTCGTCCGGTTTATACGAAATCACGGTAAATCTAAATCGAACGAAATTTCAATCTGCCGTCGAGTGAATTTGCGCAACGTTTATTAGAAATTACGAACGGGGCTGATTTCGATCGCTTTGGTAATTCCAGAATTAAAGTAACGCGGAATTTCGCTGTCCCGGTTAATTGCTTCTCCCTTTTCTTTTTTCTTTTTTTTTTTTTTTTTTTCAATCGCTCCATCGCCAGCAAAAGGATTTATCCCTCCCTCCCCCCCCCCCCTCTCTTTTAACGTTGTCCATCGGGGAACAATGAAATTCGACGAGTTTACCGACCGGTGTGCGGCTCTTATCGCGACGCGCGAATTTTATCTCTGAAACACACACAGCTCCCCCCCACCCCCATCCACTTGCCATTAAATTGATCGTGAATCGTGACATCGAGATTCGATTTGCTTTCACCGCACACGACGGATTCAACGTTTCGCTTCTGATAATTAAACGTTATACTACGCGACAACTAATTCTCTGCCTTCTCCATTATTTTATCCGCGATTTTATATACTTGTTGTCGTTGTCGCCATTCACTCCAGAGCTTCGATACTTGAACGTTTAAATAACAGCGAATATATACGGTAGGGAGTTTTGATAATTGCGTATTTAAATATTTGCCAATTTAAGTAATTGCAGGTTTCTATACTAGGAAGTTTCGATGCTCGCGAATTGAAATATTTGCAAATTTGGATACTTGCAAATTTCCATACTAGTTTTTTTCTAAAATACCATGTTAAATATTTCAATACCATGTTAAAGATCTACTGTACTTCTATACACGTTGTTATAAATCCAGCTATTATACAGTATTTGTTTACAATTTCCATCGTTTTTAGAACGCTGCAGTTTTCTCGTACTTCACGTATCAGATTGCAATATAAGAATGGATCAGTCTATTCTACGGTTCGTCGATGATATTATCTACTTTCACCGTACGTCGCACGAGTAGCGCGATTGAAATGTGCCCGAAAGCATAACTCCCTCGCATAATTAGCAGTTTACAGCTGTGGAAACAGGTATGTATCTCGTCCGCGATTGCCTTTACGCCTCGTTTCAGGAGCCGTGGTACAAATGAACACGCGCATTACGTGCCGATGACGTGGTGCACGCGTGTACAACAACAACTAACCCATTCTCTCTCTCCCTCTCTCCTTACGCGACCATAATCGCGCGAATGGAGACACGATAAATCATTGTCGTTTCGCGTCCAAGATTTTTCCCATTCCCACCTGTTTGACCGCGTTTCCACCTGCATCGGCGGCCACCATTTTGCCCGGCGTCGGTTATTTTCATCGTCGTAATAAATACTTGATTATCTAATCAACGGTGTATTGCGCTGGCCCCCGCGGCCTTCTATTTCTCCCTGCTCGTATTGTTTGTGTGGCGGCTCTCCTGCACCTACCACTAGAGGGACATACGAAATAGGCTTTCTCGAAAGTACTCGCTCCAACTACCTCGTCCATATATATACCGCCTTTAACCTTCTTTCCAATATCCCAAGTCTAAGGCAGGGCCTGCTAGGTAGCCGCACTGATGAGTCCACTAGCAGGCCCAGGACGAAACGCAACACCCTTCCTTTTTCCTATTCTATCCCCTAGCTCCACAATTGTAAACCTGCGACTGTTTCCATCGCGAAACATTCCTATAAACGCCGGATCGATCGCCTTCCGTTCCGTGCGGCGCGTATCGTGGTGCCGCGCGTAAATGTGCGCCTGTGCGTGTGTATTTTCATACGAAAAATTCATCGAATGCGGGCGCGCATATATTCGGCGAACAAGCTAACAAACAATTTGCCCCGCTCCACCGATCTGTTATGACAAATTGAATAAAAATAGCGCGCCGATCCACCGAAAGCTTTTGCATATAAATGGCGAAAACGGTAATTGGATTTCCATCGATGCGTGCCTTTCGCAATGACAAAGGAATCTTTTTAAATGGCCGCGATTGGGAAAATCCGCGACTATTCCCGGCAGAAATTCCAGCGCGATTAGGGTTTAAAGCGCTAGTCAAACGCGAGGAGATTCTCGAACGGTGGAGACGGAGAAAAGAATTGCGAATGAATTTGATTTATATAATTGAAATTAATTACAGATTCATAGCGTAATTATAGATTAATTATAGATTCGAAAGCTGCTAATTGCAAATTGCGCACGATCAAGATTGAATTATGAGCAAACGCGAAAGATTTTCAAGTGGAGAAGATAGAGAAAAGAATTCTGAAAAAATTCTATTTACATACATAGCTGGAATTTTGCGTATTCGCCAAAGGAGCAATTAAAATTAATCATAAATTTAATTATAGATTCGGATCTAAAAGCTACAGATTGCAAATTGCTCGAGATCAAAGTTATATTACAAACAAACGATATAATATAAATCGTAGGTATGCATAAAATTACATATAAATGCAACTCGAGTCGCTAGCAATTAAACGTGCGCGAAAAGCCGGAGAAAGTTTACCAATTTACCATCTCTTTACTTGCCAATTTTTGAGCAGCAGGAATTCGTTTACACTTTCGTTTCTCTTTCCATAAGTAAGTACCCGCACAAGTATCGTAAAACCAATTGAAAATGCACTGATTGATATTTACTTACTCGCTGCGCGAAGTTGATTAGCTGCAGCTCCCAAGGGATGCAACAGATCGATTGGTTATTAATCCATCTTCCTCGACACAGTCCCGAAGTTTTACGAAGTTCACACGCGTATTCGTAATACTGTTAACCGAAACGTGGCCAAGCGGAGACGCGAATGAGACGTACCGAAGCAAACTAACCCCTTGCGAGCTTCCGATAATGCCATTGGAGGTTAGAAAGAAGTTTCTGATTCGTTACAGATTACTTTCTTCCATTCATCGTCACGATTCGACGCTACTATAAAGATACGTCACGCGTATTTGTGCTATTGGCCAAAACGTTGCTATGGGACAAAGGAAAGAGGTATACTGAGGAATATAAGCCACTAGCAAGCTTCCTAAAATACTACTGGACACAGGAAAGAAGTCTCGTGGGAGAAATGCATTTCTAATTGGTTACAGGCTCACTACTTCCACATAATTCGACTACTTATAAAGATACGTCACACGTATTTGCATTATTGGCCGAAACGTTGCTAAGTGACGAAGGAAGGGGATATACTAAGAGATACAGTCCACTGTTAGCTTCCTATGATGCTATTGGAGGTTACAAAGAAGTTTTGAGGGGGAACTGCGTCTCTAATTCGATGCCGATTACGTTTTGGAATACGATTCGAGGCTACTATAAAGATACGTCACACGTATTTGCATTATTGGTTGAAACGTTGCGAAGGGACAAAGGAAAGAGGTATACCGAGGAATATAAGCCACTAGCCAGCTTCCTAAAATACTATTGGACACAGGAAAGAAGTCTCGTGGGAGAAATGCATTTCTAATTGGTTACACGTCCGCTTCTTCCACATAATTCGACTACTTATAAAGATACGTCACACGTATTTGCATTATTGGCCGAAACGTTGCTAAGAGACAAAGGAAAGAGGTATACTGAGGGATACAGGCTACTGTTAGTTTCCTATGATGCTATTGGACACAGGAAACATGTCTCGAGGGAGAAATGCATTTCTAATTGGTTACACGTCCGCTTCTTCCACATAATTCGACTACTTATAAAGATACGTCACACGTATTTGCATTATTGGCCGAAACGTTGCTAAGAGACAAAGGAAAGAGGTATACTGAGGGATAGAGGCCACTGTTAGCTTCCTATGATGCTATTGGACACAGGAAAGAAGTCTCGTGGGAGAAATGCATTTCTAATTGGTTACAGGCTCACTTGTTCCACATAATTCGACTACTATAAAGATACGACACACGTATTTGCATTATTGGCCGAAACGTTGCGAAGGGAAGAGAAGAAGGAGATATACCGGGCAATGCTAACCCGTCACGAGCTTCCGATGATGCTATTGGGGGTCGGAAAGAAGTCTCTCGGGGGAAACGCGTCTGTGATTCGTTACAGATTACTTTCTTCGACACAATTCGACGGAAACGTAAAGATAGCTCACGCGTGTTTGCACCATTCGTCGAAACGTTACGAATCGTTGAAAGGAAAGGGATACGCGAAGGAAAATAAGCCACTAACCTTCGTCTTGCCGCGTTATTGGTGGTTAGGAAGAAGTCCCAAGGGAGAAATGCGTCTCTTATTCGTTAAAGGGATAGTAGTAGACGCGATTTTAAAGGCAATTCACGCGTATTCGTACCATTGGCCGGAAACGTTACGAATCACGCAAAAGGAAGACGAACGGAAGAACACTAACCTCTGGCGAATTTCCGATCCTAGTATAACCGGCGGTTAGGAAGAAGCCTGGCGGGGGGATGAGAAGCTGATTGGCTACGGGTCACTCACCGCGACACGATTACAAAAACAGATCAACGCGCGTCCTCGCTGTTAACCGAAACGTTACGCGGCCGAGGAAATAGTAAACACGCGCGGAAACCTAAACACACTTTGGCCTTGTGACTTTGGCTAGATTCCTTTTCGATTTCCAAGAACACGCGACTCGTTAGATTTCTTTCCCACTCTCGATAACACGCACCGAAAGTTGATCTACGTCACAGACATCTCGTAACTGCTTTAGAGTAATCATCGTGGCGTCGGTGAGTTAGCCTTCAGCTGATTCTAATCACGCGTGAGTTCGAAGAGAAGAGAATAAGTAAGTATAAACGAATTCGCGTTGCTAGAATTTGGGGTTTCTTTTTTTTAGCTGCTCGACTTCTCAATTTTTCGCAATTGAGACCGACTCGGAGATGAAACACGCGTTGTAAGATTTTCTGCTGCAAACGGACAAGCTTCACAACTAATTTCGGATCAACTCTCGAAGTCTTGGCTGTGGATTGTGTAAGTTTTTATACTAATTCGTATTTCGATGAATATAAACATCGACGAATATTTCGCGCATTTTACATATTTTTCTATGTCATCGAGTTCTATTCACGTGCCTTCATATTCTATTCTATTCCACAACTTTACTTTCGCTACTGACTAATTTCTCTTACCAATCCTTTAATTATTATCCTACTATTGCCATTTGTTTATCAGAAAATTCCTTCCACGTCATCGTTTTCTATTCTATTCCACGCGTTTCAAAACATTTTACCTTCACTTTCTCTACTACTTAATTTCTATTACCGTCTATTTAATTATCATCCAACTGTTGCCTGTTATTTATTGGAAAGAGCGCTGGGTCCGAATAATTTACCACTACGGGTTGACAAAGGTAAACGAGACACTAAAATGAAGCAAAGACTAAAAGACACGGTGAATGATCGGCGAAACAAGGTACGTTAATTGTTTCTATAATTATTCATAACCGCGTGAATTCTAAAAATGCAATCCAATCGACTATAAATTACGCCGCGCACGGCTATCCCCCCCACTCTTGTTCGTGACAGTTAATTTCCTGTTTTATTGCCGTATCGATCGGTAATTAAATTGCAGCCAACACAACGGTCGGACACTTTTATACAGCGAATGCTTTCCTCCGTCCGGTGCTTTCGTAAAATTCGACGCCATTTTATTACCATACATTCGTTAATCCCTTGTTTAATAACGCTCCGCTTGCTCCCGGAACGACCGCTTCATTTCGCGTTTTCATTCCTTCTCCGATGTGCGAATCAAATTTTCGAGAACCCATCATACGCCCCGTGTTATATTCAATTAAAATAGACGCGATCGATACGCTCGAATGTTTCTCGCCAACGATATCGAATGCGTTACAATTGTTAGACCGCGAATTTTCCACGAAATTCCGTATTCTGCGTAACGCATAAATTAAATTGGTTAGCTGAATAACGACTCGAGTCCAGAAAGAAAACCGTATTTCGAGATAATTGAAAAGATAGCTGGGTTTAAGCGCTGTATTTGAAGATAATCGAAGGGATAGCAAATTTTCGAATATTATATTTCAAAATTAATTGGAAAGATAGCTAGATTTCGAACGTTGTATTTGAAAATTAATTGAAAAGATAACTGGCTTTAAAGAATCGTGGTTAAAGGTAATCGAGAAGATTCAGCTAGCTTTAGTTTTCGTGTTTCCTTAAGATCGTTAATCTTATAACGCTGTCTTAATTTAAACATGATCGTGTTAACTCAAATAAATGCTTGTATATGCTTAAGTATAGTTTCTACTTTATTTACGCACTTCTAGTAATCAAAATTCATTTAATACTTGAAATCACTGGACTCGTATTGCTTTTCAACGTAAGCCAAAAATGTATGAAATAATGTTTTATTAAATAAGCGAGACAATAAAGAAGAAGAGAGTATTTACTAATTTTCTAACAAGTCACTTAAAAATGACCAAATTTGGATTTGCACTGTTTTCCAACTCGAGCCAAGAATTTATCAAATGATATTTTATTAATCGAATACGGTAATAGAAAAAAATTCGGAGCATTCGAAGTTATTTAGAAACGACCAAATTTGGACTCGTACTGTTTTTCAATTCGCGTCACCGATTTGTAAGAAGCTGAAATAAATGAAAGCGAAATTTTTATTAACTCTTGAATTTACTTAATAATCACCGATTCTAAATTTCCCAATAAACGCATAAAAATCCACGGCGTAATAATGATCATTTTATGTCCGCGCGTAAAGGAAAACTATAAAGTAAAGTTTCTCTTACGCGAAGAGATAAACCGAAGGATAATAATAATCAAAGTTGAATAAAAGGGAGACGTATGTAGGATATTTTTAACAAAGTCTCTCGCGACACGTAAGATGGGAGAGAAGAAGAAGAAAAAAGAAAAAGAAAAAAGGTTTATATCCTCTTTTACATACCACGTCAACGTGTAACAAGAAAAACCATTCCCCAACCCATACAAGCAAAGTAATTTGAATATAAAAGGGTTAAGTGTCCCATTGAACGTGCAGCGAATAACAAGTCTACTCACCACGACCCGAATATCCTCGCCAAAGAAGATTACTCTTTCAAATGTCAAAACGATAAAACATTCGGGCCAAAAGAACACGACAAACTGTCGCGTAAACAGAAGCAATTTGCGAAAATTCTCACACAGCCGAACGGTGAAACCGTGGTCGATTAATATATGCAAAATTTACTTCGATACTTTAACCTTCAGGCATAGTTGAGATTTATAGTATTCGATGTTTCGATTAATTAATAGAATTCAATCTTTGAGAGTTTATGTAGTCAATGTTTAAAGGTTTGAATGTTTAATAATTTAAATATTTAATAGTTACAGTATTAGAAATTTCGTTTCGATGCTTGAAGATTCGCATATTTAACAATTTTAGTATTCGATAGTCTGGATATTGGAGACCTTTTAATCATTATTTGAAGCTTTGAATAAACGAAGATTTGATTACGTGAGAATTTTAATATTTAGGGATTATGATATTCGCAAGTTTGACTATTTCAAGCCTCAAATAATTACAAGTTTCCATGTCTGAAGACTGGATTATTTTGAAGTTTAAATACCCAAGTGTTTGAATATTTAAAAATCACGTTATTACAAATTTTGAATGACTGTACGATTGGCTAATTAATAGACCGAATCTTTAACAATTTAACTATTTGAAAATAATAACATCTGCAAGTTTGAATATTCGAAAAACTTAATTAATTAAAAGTTCCAATATCTAAAGATTGAAATACTTCGAAGTCTCATTATCCAAGAGCTTGAACGTTCGAGAATTCGTACCTTTGAATGTTTCACCGCTTTAATATATATATTTATATGTAAATTATAGTACACGTATTTATATATATAAATTAGTATAAATAGGCAGTTAAAACTTACATCTACGTTAAACGTGGAATAAGAAGTGGAAGTTGGAACGCGTAAAAGTTTCAACCGCTGCAAGTTTAAATAGACGTTAAGATTAAGCGAAGTGAACATCGGTACAGGATTAGAATCGCGAACAATGAACATTGTTAGATATAATCCGGTTTTGATACTCTTGAAAGGTTAAACTTGGGACGAGCCGTAAAATGGTCTCCCTTTTGCCGTTCGATATCCGCGGCTCAATGACAATTTAATAAATCCTCTATGCAGCCGTTACGAAGCCAACAGCTACCAGGAGAAAGTCACCAAGCGTAATCGAATCAGAATTTTATGACTCATCCGCTTGTTCAATTCTCTTATTCCATAGAACGTTCTTCGGTAATAAACACGAGCAGAACAAATTGCTCGCTTCTACTCTCCTAACAATATTATTCTAACCTAAACTCCAATGCTGCGAAACATTTACTTCACTTCGAAGCCACGTTAATCGGTTAAATATTTCGAAAACGTAATTAGATGATTAATTCGTGAATTTGGAAATAAGCTTCGTTAGCTGTGCATCATTTTTTCCCTAATAGTCGGAAGATTTATTTCTCGTAGGATTTTTGAGATTTGAAAACGATATGAGAAAATATGGTGGAAAACTTAATATATTTAATTTCTGTAAATTCTTGGCTCGCACCGATTTCATAATTATTAGACTACGGATTTTTATGCGATTTTGAATGATTGAAATAATACAGGATTCATATATACGATGTGTAAAAGTATGCCGAATATTCAGAGTAAAATGCATCGCATAATATTAAGTATACCAATGAATAATCAAATAGTTCAATAATTCATTATTCTATTTTATACGTAACTGTTTGCATTTGTTATACAATGTTTCACGTCACCTTTACAAGAGATTATATTTGGTATGCGTTTGAATTTCTTTCAAAGTAAACATTAAAAGAAATACTTTAAGTGTCTATTTGAATATCCTTTAAAATAAATTTGTTACGTGATTGAAAAAATAGTCGATTACTTATTGGAACAATTTAATACTCAATGGATGAAACCAGTCTTTAAATATATCAATTCTATTTCTGTATTTTTCTTTGCAATAATAATGTTACGTCTGATAATTACCACAACAAATAATTAGTTTCTTATACTTTTACCCCTCGAATGTACCGAATTAAATGAATCTGCGTTTAAACGTTATTTCTCTGTTCCTCCTTTAAAAGTTTCAAACGTCGAATCCGCATAAATATCCGCAGTCCAATAAATACTTATTTCAAGCTTCGAAGCTAAACATTGCCAACGCGGATGTTTGCATTCAAAGTGTAAGTCGTGGTAAGAAAGAAAAAGGAAAAGGAGAAAAAGAAGCCAAACAATGGGAATCCGTGAAACGATGTCGACACACGCCTTTGGAAGAAGGAACGCGTGGAAAATGATAAAAATGCTACGGCACACACACACACACACACACACACACACAAGGGTTAATTAATAGATTGTTGGACGCATAAAAGTTACATCCTCTTTTTCTACTCGAATATTTCTCGGGGAAAAAGATTTGATGAAAGTCCCGGGCGAACAAAAGGGAAAAGAGGGCTTCTTCAAGTTCTTTAGCTCGATTTCCCTTTCTTTTTCTCTGTTTCTTTTCAACGCGAACTTCGGCTCGGAATCACGGAAGTGTTTTATTAAGGCAGATTTATTATTATTCCAGAACACGGGCTTATTTCCACGCTGAATTCTATCTGTTCCTCGGGAGCTGGCTAAAATTTTTAACGCGGCTTCTCCACTTATCAAGTTTATACAAAGTCGCTATCTGACCTGATTTTAGAAATGGAAACACCGCTGTGTACTTACTCCGTAGCATCTCGATTATATTCGAGTAGCGAATTTCGAACCGGTCGTCTAGTAACAATTTAATTGCATCTACTTCCATTGCCAATTACGCCAATCAAACTTTTTAATTGAAACACCCTTTCACGGCGAAAAACTTTAACGAGATTTTCTTTTTAGCATGCAACTATTTTGATTTAATCTCACCCATGGATGACCGCAATTAATCGATAAAACAGTGCAACTTCACCGTACCTGAAACAGAGAACGAATAAAGTCGATTAGCATAGCTGCGAACTATTCGAAAATTATTTTATACATTTTTACGAAATTTGTACGAAACTACAGTAAGTTGATTCCGAAATTCGGATTAGTTATTCAATGATTCGATAAGTAGACGCAAACATTTAACTGAAGTAAGCCGATATTTTAGTTTAAGCCTCTAAGTAAAAATACAGAGTAAAAATACATTATAATTGTATAAAGTTCCTTTATTTTAATTCGAACGCCAAGGAATAATAATTACTGTGAGTTAATAACTGATTCAACAATAATTAATACAAATCTATTCTACAGTGATTCGAAACTGAAGTAAATAGGATAGGAAAGATTATACGAATTTTAATATCCTCAACTTTCCTTATAATTAATTTGTATTCTTATCATAATTCTGTTCTTACATTTAATTCGCATTGCGTTACTTTTTAATCCTCTTGCAATTAAATTCTAATATCCTTAATTTTCCTCATATTTAATTTCTACTCTTATCATAATTCTGTTCTTATATTTAATTCGCATTGCGTTACTTTTGAATCCTCTTGGAATTAACTTCTAATATCCTTAATTTTCCTCATATTTAATTTGTACTCTTATCATAATTCTGTTCTTATATTTAATTCGCATTGCGTTACTTTTTAATCCTTTTGGAATTAACTTCTAATATCCTTAATTTTCCTTGTATTTAATTTCTACTCTTATCATACTTCTGTTCTTATATTTAATTCGCATTGCGTTACTTTTGAATCCTCTTGGAATTAACTTCTAATATCCTTAATTTTCCTTGTATTTAATTTCTACTCTTATCATAATTCTGTTCTTATATTTAATTCGCATTGCGTTACTTTTTAATCCTTTTGGAATTAACTTCTAATATCCTTAATTTTTCTTCTATTTAATTTCTACTCTTATCATACTTCTGTTCTTATATTTAATTCGCATTGCGTTACTTTTGAATCCTTTTGGAATTAACTTCTAATATCCTTAATTTTCCTCATATTTAATTTGTACTTTTATCATACTTCTGTTCTTATATTTAATTCGCATTGCGTTACTTTGTATTCCCCGATTTATTTCCATTCGTATCGCAATTATTTTTCCAACGAATCTAAGGCAGGATAGAATTCAAGGGAATCGATATCCAAGCGTGGCGATTTTTAGGTCGTCGCGTAACGTTCCTTGCAAATAAACTCGATTTAGGAAGGAGAGAGGAGGAGATCGATATAACTAGACAGTTTGATGTTCATATTATTATCTCGATCCTATATAATGGAACGTTATAACATCATGAAACATTAACGTGCTGTGTACTACGTATGTAGGTCTGCTGCCACTAGAATAACGGCAAAAATATTGCGAACGGTTTTATCGCGTAATTAAAAATACTCTTTCAAATTTTTGCCACCGTAAATGAAGCCTGGATAGTTGCTACAAATTTACGCGAACGGACTATAAATTTTCGCGAGGAAATTGAATAATTTTAACAAGGTAAACGTGTGTAAATCTCGATAATTATACGACGAATTATCGAAAAACGAATGCTTGCTTGATAATAGAAAAAGATACGTATCTGTAAATCTGCGAGAAAATGTTCTCGGTCGAATCGATAGTCGAAGAGCACTTTAAACGTGGCAAGAGTATTTTCTTGCGAATAAGATCAAAGGTTAATCCGATTGCTGCGTGAGATTAGATTTTGCAAAGAAGATTTACGTCCGTGCGCCACTATTTCCACGTCCACCTGTACACGACGCTCTTTATTAAATCGTTGTACTCTCTTTATCTCGCTGCTTCCCCACTTCAACTGATCGATGAAAGAATAAACATCTACCCAACTCTCCTCTCTATAGCTTGCCGAGCAAACTTTTCCTGTATCAAATAAACTGTAACGCTTGGAAATCTAAAACCTTCCGCGTTGAAGGTTTCAACGTTTACAGCCTTGCAATTCGAAAGCTTGGAAATTCGAAGACTAGCGAATTTGGGGGATTAGAATTCTTATGCTTGCAATTCGAAAGCTTGGAAATTCGAAGACTCGCAAATTTGGGGGATTAGAATTCTTATGCTTGCAGTTGGAAAGCTTGAAAATTCGAAGACGTGCAAATTTTGGGGGCTTAGAATTTTTATACTTGTAAATTCAAAGACATGTAAATTTGGGGGATTAGAATTTTCATGCTTGCAATTGGAAAGCATGGAGATTCGAAGACTTGCGAATTTGAGGGCTTGGAATTTCTAAGCTTGCAATTAGAAAGCTTGAAAATTCGAATACTTACAAATTTGAAGGCTTGGAATTTCTAAGCTTGCAATTAGAAAGCTTGAAAATTCGAATACTTACAAATTTGAAGGTTTGGAATTTCTAAGCTTGCAATTAGAAAGTTTCAAAATTCGAAGACTTGCAAATTTGGGGGATTAGAATTTCTAAGCTTGCAATTAGAAAGCTTGAAAATTCGAATACTTACAAATTTGAAGGCTTGAAATTTCTATGTTTGCAATTAGAAAGCTTGAAAATTTGAAGAC
Organism: Eucera pruinosa; assembly: GCA_028830335.1. NCBI lineage: Eukaryota > Metazoa > Arthropoda > Insecta > Hymenoptera > Apidae > Eucera > Eucera pruinosa. Next base: position 1,773,819 of record JAMYCR010000014.1, read on the forward strand.
TCGCAAATTTGGGGGATTAGAATTCTTATGCTTGCAATTAGAAAACTTGAAAATTCGAAGACTTGCAAATTTGGGGGCTTAGAATTTGTATACTTGCAAATTCAAGGATTTGCAAATTTGGGGGATTAGAATTTTTATGCTTGCAATTCGAAAGCTTGGATATTCGAAGACTTGCAAATTTGAAGGCTTAGAATTTCTAAGCTTGCAATTAGAAAGCTTGAAAATTCGAAGACTCGCAAATTTGGGGGATTAGAATTCTTATGCTTGCAATTAGAAAACTTGAAAATTCGAAGACTTGCAAATTTGGGGGCTTAGAATTTGTATACTTGCAAATTCAAGGATTTGCAAATTTGGGGGATTAGAATTTTTATGCTTGCAATTCGAAGACTTGCAAATTTGGGGGATTAGAATTCTTATGCTTGCAATTGGAAAGCTTGAAAATTCGAAGACTTGCAAATTTGGGGGCTTAGAATTTTTATACTTGTAAACTCAAAGACTTGCAAATTTGGGGGATTAGAATTTTTATGCTTGCAATTAGAAAGCTTGAAAATTCGAAGACTTGCGAATTGAAGGCTTGGAATTTCTAAGCTTGCAATTAGAAAGCTTCAAAATTCGAATACTTGCAAATTTGAAGGCTTAGAATTTGTATACTTGTAAATTCGAAGACTTGCAAATTTGGGGGATTAGAATTTTTATGCTTGCAATTAGAAAGCTTCAAAATTCGAATACTTACAAATTTGAAGGCTTAGAATTTTTATGCTTGCAATTAGAAAGCTTGAAAAATAGAAGACTTGCAAATTTGAAGGCTTACAATTTCTAAGCTTGCAATTAGAAAGCTTGGAAATTCAAAGCTTGCAAATTTAGGGGCACAGAACTTTTAAGCTTGCAAATCTAAAAGTTTGGGAAATGCAATGCTTGCAAATCGAAGTGCTTGGAAAGTGAATGCCTTAAAAGTAGAAAACTTAGGAATTTGGAGGGCTGCGAATCGAAATGCGTGGAAGCTCAAAGCTGTAGAAATGAAAGCCTTGTAATTTTTGAAGCTTTGAACTCGTAAGCTTGGAAATTTGCGTGTTTAAAAATTCAAGGTTCACAAGTTCAACGTAACGAAATTGCGAGGCTTAAAAATTCGAGGCTCTGGAAGCCACTGTAGCAAGATGGAATAGAATAACTTTGAATAGAAGCTTCTCTATTCGAATTTTCAATTTCTATCGCAATCCAGCGATAGAATCGTTTGCTAAATCGAACGCAAACGAAGGATCAAATAATCCGCGAGCGTTATAATTCTGCTAAAAATAGCTGGAAGGGGTAAAACAGTAGAAGAAGAATAAGAAGAGGACGGAGAAAAGTAAGCAGAAGATCAGAAGTTGCATCTGAATGCACTGAAAGTTTCAATGACCTCGTAAAAATACAATTTGAATTCTTCGACTGGGGAGTTCTTTTCTTCTTTATCCCCTCGCGTTTCCTTAACGAGCTGTCCACTGGAAAACTCGTAAAATTTATCAGAGGGATGAGAATCCTAAAGCCTGCTGCAACTTTTCCCTTAACAAGTTGAAAAAACTGTATTTTATTCAACATTGAAAAAAGGAAATTAAACTAACAAGGAACATTTGGCAGCGCGAACAAAATTGAAACCCTGCGCGAACGTTGTTCGAGAAAGATTCTAGGGATGAAAACAACCCCGTAAAGAAAATATTATCGTCAATATCTTCGAAACCATATATATATATAATATAACTTTTAAAGGACTCCAATACGCGAGAACGCGTAACAATACTATTAATTACATTCTTCCATACTTTATTTACAATCATTCGAAGTAGATAGATCTTTATTGCTTTACTATTGTTTGTTTTCCTTCTCATTCTTTATACATATTTCGTATATATATATACATTCTTCTTGTACCTAATTGCTAATCTTAATTAATATATTACATAGTAATCTTCTAATACTACATCTTTCAACTTAATCTCACTGTGCAATTATTGAACTAAGTCACTTACCACCTAATATATAATACAATCATTCTAAGTATCGATGTCAATTATTGAATGCAACCTTTTTTCCCATATCATATATATGTATATATAATTATTGAATGCAACCTTTTCCCCCATATCACATATATAATTATTGAATGCAACCTTTTCCCCATATCATATATATATAATTATTGAATGCAACCTTTTTCCCATATCATATATATATATACATTCTCCTTGTACCTAATTGCTAATCTTAATTAATATATTACATAGTAATCTTTTAATACTACATCTTTCAACTTAATCTAACTATGCAATTATTTATCTAAGTCACTTATCAACTAATATATAATACAATCATTCTAAGTATCGATGTTAATTATTGAATGCAACCTTTTTTCCCATATCATATATATGTATATATAATTATTGAATGCAACCTTTTCCCCCATATCATATATATAATTATTGAATGCAACCTTTTTCCCATATCATATATATATATACATTCTCCTTGTACCTAATTGCTAATCTTAATTAATATATTACATAGTAATCTTTTAATACTACATCTTTCAACTTAATCTAACTATGCAATTATTTAACTAAGTCACTTATCAACTAATATATAATACAATCATTCTAAGTATCGATGTTAATTATTGAATGCAACCTTTTTCCCATATCATATATATATATATTCTCCTTGTACCTAATTGCTAATCTTAATTAATATATTACATAGTAATCTTCTAATACTACATCTTTCAACTTAATCTCACTGTGCAATTATTGAACTAAGTCACTTACCACCTAATACATAATACAATCATTCTAAGTATCAATGTTAATTATTGAATGCAACCTTTTCCCCCATATCATATATATAATTATTGAATGCAACCTTTTTCCCATATCATATATATATATAAAAGGTTGCATTCAAAAATTAACATCGATACTTAGAATGATTGTATTATATATTAGTTGATAAGTAACTTAGTTAAATAATTGCATAGTTAGATTAAATTGAAAGATGTAGTATTAAAAGATTACTATGTAATATATTAATTAACATTAGCAATAAGATATAAGGAGAATGTATACATATACACGAAGTATGTATAAAGAATGAGAAGGAAAAGAAACAATAGTAAAGCAATAAATATCTATCTACTTAGAATGATTGTAAATAAAGTATGGATGAATGTAATTAATAGTATTGGAGTCCTTCAAAAGTTCGCCACGTCTTTCGCAGCTATTCGACACGAAACTCTTATATTAAAGGAAGCTCATAACCACGATGCTCGTTGCATTAAAAGAAGGAAACTGTTGGGAAACATACGTAAGTACATACATGCACACGTATATTTTATTGCGGAGCCTGGCCTGGATGATAATAAAACCGTGCTGGGATTATCGATCGCGGCGCGGTGCTCAAGGTGACTTCATTACAAAGTCCGGATTTCATTTTCCCGAATGAAAGCTTCGCTGTAAGTTTCAATATTAAATAGTAGCCCGGCTATTTTCTTTCTTTCCGCGCGACGTCGATCCCTTTCCAACCCGAACAACCGCGCGCGATCGATCCATCGAACGCCAAGGGTTTAATAACTCCTCTCTTCTTCCCCAGGCTGTGTATTTTTAGCGCAACGAGATTGTAATTTGCAAAGACACCCCCTCTGCGTAACACGAACAACATTCTTGCGCTGGTTGCCAACGGTTTCGCGAATAAACGTTTCGATGCTTCTCTCGTTTGCCTATTTACCAACGAACGTTCGTTCGGCATCTTGAAAATTCAACGAAATCTGAAAGTCTGAAAGTCTGAAAGTCTGAAAGTCTGAAAGTGATACCTATTAAATCCTTTGCAATACCATTCTCCTGATTATTAATGCCGCGTAAATTACTCATTAGCTTTATTCAAGTATTACACGCAAAGCATTCAAACGTTAGATATGCGTAACTTTTAATTAACGATTCTCAATCTTATAAAGATTGTAAGAACTAACTTAACCCTTTGCTGACGGAACAAGATAATATGTAACTAATGTTCTCATAATTATTAATCCTTCGAGGGCAGAACTTGGCGAAATCTTTTTTTTTTTTTTTTTATTGGCTGGTTAACGTCGCATCGACATCTGGGTGATTAGCGACGATATTCCTGATGTGGACCGTCTAAATTTTGTGATAGAGACTTGAGTCGAGTAAATATTGTATGGTGTTCTTGATGTGCCTGTTCGATGTGAGTGCAGTGTTAGGGTTTATTTCGTGCTTTCGCCTATGAACTTCGAGTCTTCTACATTCATATAGAAGGTGGTGAACAGTAATTTGCCTACGGCAGGTGTTGCAGACCGGAGCTTCCGTTTTTCTGAGTATATGTTCGTGGGTAATTCTCGTGTGGCCGGTCCTCAGACGAGACATTAGGCGAAATCTTGTTCCATTGTTAACAGTATGATACACCAATGTTATTACGCGGATCTTACTTTAAAAGATTCACATGCGTCCAAAAAAATGGATAAAGCTTGGGCGGCTAACCGTGACACGCGTCCGCAAAGGGTTAACCCTTTGGCTTACAACAACGAGCTACACTCGTGATTTACTTTATTACGGACCACGTACGATGAAAAACATATGCTGTATTCTCTACTAAAATATTAATTCATTTCATTTAAATTTGCAGCATTGAGAGATCGAAGATCGCCAGATACGAATTGCATAGATAATATTTTAGTGCTTTGCGTTCGATATAGTGTTACAATAAGAAAGTAGTCAAAATTACAGTGAATACGCTTTGAAAAATCGTAAGCCAAGGGGTTAATCCACTATTAGCGATTCGTGGATTCGTGGAATTTGACATAAAAAATTACAGATTTTATCAGCTAAAGCTCGCGACGCGTGTTTGTGTGTGTGTAAATAATATTTCTGCTACTTCCTTCTAGTTGTTTCTTTTTGTTGTTTCGGGGAAAGAGAAGAGAAAAAAAGGAGATTAAACGGATTATCGATTTGACCCGGACTGTCCTTTAACCTCGTTGCAAGGTGCAACGGGTCGTTCATACGTATATTCGTGCTTCGTAATAGAAATTGACCATCGATTCGACATTTGGCTCGCCGGCATTGCTCTCAGCATCTGTGCAATCAATGCGACGATCAACCGAATGCCTCCGAACGGGACACAATGATAAGCCGGCGCGTGTCTATTTTCACCAAATTGGCATCCCGTGTTTCTAGTTACGATCACCGAGTAAAAAAGGAAACGGGCGAGGGGAAAAAATGCGACGCGCGCGGAATTCACGGTTCAAACGGGAAGATAAGTTCGGTCGCTTTTGATTCGTTTAATCCTTTGCGGACGACGAATAGTAACGCTTAAGAGAGTATTTTGATTTTCAATTCCAAGCCTTTAAATTTCTAAGCTTTCGAATTGCAGGTCAACAAATTCTCAAACCTTTCAAGCGTTTATCAACGATATTAATTTGAACTTTCTGCTTTAACAGTTCTTCGCATCAACGACGTTCCAAAATAGTCAACGAAAGTTACTTAACCCTTTTCGGACGACGAATAGTAAAACTTAAAAGAGTATTTTCACTTCGAATTCCAAGCCTTTAAATTTCTAAGCTTTCCAATTCCAGGTCAACAAATTCTCAAAACTATCAAGCGTTTATCAACGATATTAATTTCAATTTTCTGCGGATCTTAACAGTGAATGTACACACGTGCACAAAACCAGAAAAGTGGCGATTATTTGCAGACGCTCGTCCGCAAAGTGTTAACCCTTTACGGAGTATAGTCACGATTAAGGGAATACTTTGCTTTTCAATTCCAAGCATCTAAATTTCTATGCTTTCGAATTCCAGGCCAACAAATTCTCAAAACTTTCAAGCGTTTATCAACGATATTAATTTCAACTTTCTGCGGATCTTAACAGCGAACGTACATACGTGCACAAAACCAGAAAAATGGCGATTATTTGCAGACGCTCGTCCGCAAAGTGTTAACCCTTTACGGAGTATAGTCACGATTAAGGGAATACTTTGGTTTTCAATTCCAAGCATCTAAATTTCTATGCTTTCGAATTGCAGGTCGACAAATTCTCAAAACTTTCAAGCGTTTATCAACGATATTAATTTCAATTTTCTGCGGATCTTAACAGTGAACGTACACACGTGCACAAAAGCAGAAAAGTGGCGATTATTTGCAGACGCTCGTCCGCAAATAACTATTACGGACGAGGCATAGTCACGATTAAGGGAATACTTTGCTTTTCAATTCCAAGCATCTAAATTTCTAAGCTTTCGAATTCCAAGCTATCTAATCTTCAAGCATCTGTTAACGATATCAATTTAACTTTCTACCTTTAAAAATTGACGGATCCTCGGGAAACCAAAGATGATCGGGCGGCTATTTGTAAACACTCGTCCGCAAAGGGTTAAAGCTTCTCAGCGTTCGCGACGGAATCGTCTGAGTAAGTTTGTTTCCGAAGCTGTATTTAACGCTGTAATTTTGATATTTGGAGAGAGAAATAATTTTGTTCCTAGCTTTGGGAACAGATACTTGTTAAAATATAAGTTCTTACGGAATAGTTAAAGTAACGATTGTTTCTTTTATTTCGATTGCGTGTATATTTAACCAATATTTAATACTTCTTTTATTGTTTATTTTAATAGCCTGTGTATTAATATTAATTATAAAATTCGTCTTGAAACGGTGTGGCATTATTTTTTGGTAACATTTTGGTCAACGTTTGCCAAATTACCCTCCGAATTTGCTTCAGAAGTTATATTTAACGCTCTGATTGTTATATTTGGTGGTATTTTTAACGCGACGAAAAGATTTTTGATTCGAAGTACGAACAGAATTTTTCCACTGCAGCGTTGAAATTTCTGCTTCCCTGTTTAGTTAAGTAGTTGGTTTAGTTAACCCTTTGCGGACGAGCGTCGACAAATAGTCGCCTAATCATTTTTTGGCTTTCCGAACCCACGTCGACTATTAAAGCACAAAACTTAATGCAATGAATACTTAACGTAATAATAAACATTTGAAAACGTTGGAAATTAAATGGTTTGGAACTGAAAACTCAAAGTCGTGGAATTCAAAACTAAAGTACTCTCACAAGTGTCATTACTTCTCGTCCGCAAAGGGTTAAATAAGTAAATATTCCCCAATTATAATGCAACGAAATTACAGAAATGAATGATTTAAAGTTCAAAAGCAAAGTAGTCTTCGTTTAAATAACAAATGCAACTATATTAGAAAAACTGCAGGGTTTAAAATTTCGTTTTTTTGTTTAGATGAAATGCATATTTTTATAAGTAAATATAACGCGACGAGGTACAAAAATGAATGACGGGAGATTCGGGAGCAAAATAGACTTCTTTTTATTAAACGAAACGAATAGAAACTTTTCCAGTGCAGCGTTTAAAATACTGTTTGTCCTCTCCTTTCTCAAATAAATATTCCACAATTATAATTTAATGAGCCACCGAAATGAATGACGGAAAATTAAAGCGTAAAGCAGTGTTCTTTCGGTTAAAAAGAAAAAAATATATATATATATACATATGTATATATGGAATATTTCCACTGCTGCGTTTAAAATACTGCCTCTCTGTTTAGTTCTCTAAAAATAGATATTCCCCAATTATAATTTAATGAGCTTCAAAAAAAAAACGAATGACAAAAAGTTAACAAATAAAGTAGCGTTCGTTTAATTAAAAAAAAAAGCGCAAATAGACATTTTCCGCTGCAGCGTTTAAAATGTCACTAAAATCTCTCTCTCTCTCTCTTTTTATAAACAAATACTCTCCAATTATAATTTGAGGAACGACGAAAATTCAAAAAGTTTAATACTTGCAGGCATTTCTTAATTAAAACAGAAATATACGTGTAACCTTTCCCCGTGGCGTTTTAAAACATTCGTTCGTCTCCGTTCAACTAGATTGCCCCTCTTCGCGAATGAACATTACGAATATTCCTCCGATTATAATTTCATTAGCTACGAAAACTCAAAATTCAAACATTATCCCTTTCTTTTAATTAAAAATAAAAAATACAAGCAGACGGGGGTATGAACATTTTTTTCTTGCGCCGCGGTTTCAAACATCGCTTCTCTGTTTAATTAAAATGCTTCCCTTTATAAACGAACATTCTCCAATTATAATTTCATTACCTGCACAAAACTCAAAATTGAAATATCTCTCGTTTAAATTAAAATAATAAATAATAAAAAAAAACACCGATAGGTATAAATGTTTCCCTGCTGCTGTTTCAAGTATCGCCACTCAATTTAACTAATGTTAATTATTCATTTCATCGGCTATTAAAAATGTAAAGAATAAAATATTCCTCTTGCAATTTAAAAATACCAACGCGCGCAAATTTTTTTTCACCGCAATATTTTAAAGTGTCGCCTCTTTATTTAATTAAAATACTGCTTTTTATAAATGAATATTATTCGACGGTAATTTTATTAGCCGCAAAAATCCCAAAGCGAAACATTCTTCTTTTAACGAAAGCTGAAAAATTCGTTCAATTAAAAACTCCAAATATGTATAAATTCTTTCTCTGTGGCGTTTAAAATATTGCCCCTTTATTTAGCCAATACTCTTTCCTTTATAATTATCAACGACTACGAAAATAAAAAAGATTGAAATGTTTTCGTTTCAATTAAAAAACCTAAGTATGTACAAATTTCCCTCCGTAATGTTTTAAAATATCGCATCTCTATTTAACTAAAACTTCTCCTTTTATAAACGAATGTTATCCATTTCGTTGGCTACAAAAATCAAACATTCAAAACATTCCCTTTTTAATGAACAACGTGAAAAGTTCTGTTAATTAAAATACTCAAATATGTATAAATTTTCCTCTGCAGTGATTTAAAGTATCACATCTCTAACTGAAATGTCTCCTATTATATAGTAATATTCTCCAATTATAATTTCATTAGCTACAAAAGTCCAAAGAATAATAAAATAGTTCTATCCTAGTTAAAACCTAAGTTAATAAAATATTGCGCCTTTATTTATCTAATATTTGTTTCCTTATTCCTAATATTGTCTAATTATAATGTCATTAGTTAAAAAAATCCAAGAATAAGATATTCCTCTCTTAACTAAAACCTAAGTTAATAAAATATTGCCTCTCTATTTAATATTTGTTTCCTTATTCCTAATATTGTCCAATTATAATTTCATTAGCTACAAAAATCCAAGAATAAAATATTCTTTACTTAACTAAAACCTAATTTAATAAAGTATTGCCCCTTTATTTATCTAATATCTGTTTCCTTATACCTAATATTGTCTAATTATAATATCATTAGCTACAACAATCCAAAGAATAATAAAATATTTCTGTCTTAACTAAAACCTAACTTAATAAAATATTGCCTCTCTATTTATCTAATATTTGTTTCCTTATACCTAATATTGTCTAATTATAATATCATTAGCTACAACAATCCAAAGAATAATAAAATATTTCTGTCTTAACTAAAAACTAAGTTAATAAAGTATTGCCCCTTTATTTATCTAATATTTGTTTCCTTATTCCTAATATTGTCCAATTATAATTTCATTAGCTACAAAAACCCAAGAATAATAAAATATTTCTCTCTTAACTGAAACCTAATTTAATAAAGTATTGCCCCTTTATTTATCTAATATCTGTTTCCTTATTCCTAATATTGTCTAATTATAATTTCATTAGCTACAACAATCCAAAGAATAATAAAATATTTCTCTCTTAACTAAAACCTAAGTTAATAAAATAATGCCCCTTTATTTATCTAATATCTGTTTCCTCATTTCTAATATTGTCTAATTATAATTTCATTAGCTACAACAATCCAAAGAATAATAAAATATTTCTGTCTTAACTAAAACCTAACTTAATAAAATATTGCCTCTCTATTTATCTAATATTTGTTTCCTTACTCCTAATATTGTCTAATTATAATATCATTAGCTACAAAAATCCAAAGAATAATAAAATATTTCTGTCTTAACTAAAACCTAACTTAATAAAATATTGCCTCTCTATTTATCTAATATTTGTTTCCTCATTCCTAATATTGTCTAATTATAATATCATTAGCTACAACAATCCAAAGAATAATAAAATATTTCTGTCCTAGCTAAAACCTAAGTTAATAAAATATTGCCTCTCTATTTATCTAATATTTGTTTCCTTATTCCTAATATTGTCCAATTATAATTTCATTAGCTACAAAAATTCACGAATAACATATTCTTTACTTAACCAAAGCCTAGCTTAATAAAATATTGCCTCTCTATTTACATACTAAACAAATAAATATTCGAAACTGGAAGCTTGAGAAAGAATACATAACCGTAAAATTGCACTAATCAAAATTAACGTATAAACTACCGAAACACAATATTTATCGTCTCTACAATTTTAAATCTAAAATCCGTCGACTTGCGCGTACAGTAAATCTACGAATATAAATAATAATAACCTTTCTATCTGGCTAACCATTCAAGGTTGTCGCGAACCTTAAAAATTCCCCCCAAAAAAAGAGGGGAGAAAACATTCGTGTTGATCGTTGAAACTATAAGGAAGAGGCGATAACAACGCGAGCGTAATATGAAAAACACGCTGCGAAATGCAACGAAGATTACGGTCTCATTAGTACAATTAGTAGACATGAAATAACAGCGTTGGAATACGGTAATAAAATGATGAATACGACCGAGGTTAACGACAGAGAGCTGCAAAAGAGGAGGAAGACGAGGAAGAGAAAGAAAACAGAGAGAGAAAGAAAGAGAGAGAGAGAGAGAGAGAGGATTAGTAACGTCAATAATAATAGTGGGAGCGTAACGAGGCCACGAAGTAAAAGACAAGATGGCAGGGCAAAAACTAATCGAGCGACTTTTGTACGACACTGTACCACGACTCCGGAGTTGGTAGCTATCATATACACACGATTCCATCATATACAATTCGCGTCTGAGCCTCGGCCACGACCAACGGCGCATTATAAATAACTTTCAGTATCGTGATGTGTATCCACTTGAAGCTGCACACGCATACGTACGCTACTTAACCTGACCACGTTTATACGCTTGCTTACTTTACTCGTGTGCGCCCGTGTATATACACGCTTGTACACGGTCCAAATTATGAATTACTAAGCGCATGCGATGATCATCAACACACACGGGCTCTCTTTTGTGCCGCGACGGGAGGAATATTTGCCAGGCGATTTTTATGCGTTTATCGTGCATTTCGCGTGTATTTTATTACGCATTATCAGGTGTCGTGTACCAATGAATAATTCATTTATATTTTTTTTTTTCTTTTGTTTTTATTACATTTTTAACGCGATAAGTTTTTAATAGCTGTATTAAAACTTTCGATTGAAATTGTAGGCTTGATTATTCGAACGAATAAATACGTTAACGTATTTTTATATCTTGCCGGCATATTTGAAATTTAATGTATATTTATAATGAACTATTAATCTAATAATTTAATGTATATTTATAATGAAGTATAAATTGTACTCGCTGGTACATTTAATATCGATGAAGTATTTATCAAGTATCAAGTGTACAAATGAATAATCCACTCCTTTATCGTTTCTATTTATGTCAATTATTCAAGCGTTTATTTTTAACACGACGAAATAGCTGTCTTAGAAGCTTCTGTTACAACGGGGGCTTCGTTGTTCGATAAAATAAATTCATTAACCTCTTTTTATATTTGCGTGGCATATTTTAGATTTAAATTATAGGCGTTTATTAGAAGAACAGTGGATTATCTATTTGTTAAATGTATTTTACGAATCCATTACGTATCCATTATCTATGTTTGTTTAAAATGCCAAGTAAGCAACGAAAAAATTGCATTGCGTCGCTGCATTTTCCTCCTTCGTTTTTCCTAATACTTTAAATTATTTGCAACTCGGCGTGTTTCTGACCTTTCGAGGCAGAGCATACATAGAACATTTCACATTCTTTCGTAGCATTTTACAAACGTTGCGATCTGTCCCAACTATTACTATACTGCTCGTGTGCGTTTACGAGAAATCTGAATATGCAAAACGTTAACAGAGAAAGCGCGTAATAAGCAAGAAAATAGAAGGTATCCTTAAAATACTTATCGCACGGCAAAAATACGTACCCGCCGCGTTCTAATTTCATCGATGAAAAATATGCATAATATATAAAATTGTATTTAACGCGTGAAATTATTCCTAAACACATGGTATCTATTTCACTCGGTTTCTATTTCTGTAATGCAAATCTCCTTGCTAACGAGGACACGCATAGCGCATTTAATTTGCATGAAATTATAATACAAATTTATTTCTTTGTAAACAGAAATAACGGAATGGTATTTAAATAGGAGCTACTTTCGTCCCCCCCAAATATATTTCAATCTCTTCTTCGATTCGATATCGAACGTATCAATCTGCACATTTAAATTTCTACGTATCGTCTGACGAGCTTTAATCGGCAACAGAGCGTAGTTTATTAATCTTAAGAATACGGGAAAAACGCTAAAGAAGACAGAAGAAAAATAACAACGAAAGACAGACTTTAGATGAACGAAAGAAATAACTCTGGACTTCTTTTGCGCTTTGCGTGTTACTTTCGTGGCTTTCAGTCGACTAACTATATATTTCTGGATCTTTCACAATTTATCTCACACTCGGTAACAATTTTCGAACTCTCCAACGTTGTACCAACGTAATTTCCAGCATCGTCAATTTTAAACATCCTCGTGGCAAAGTATAATAAGCAAGTTCTACTAACGTTAACGCGGACATTTTTCTCGAAGTGCTCATTTTGTATTAGACATCTTTTGTTGTTCCGCGCATTCAAATTTCCAATTACCTCTCTCCGATTAAAAATCGCCGAATAGCAAAACATATAAACAGCTAGCCGAAGTTAACACGGGGACAATTAAGCGAAAACGAAGGCGCATGCAAAAGGGGAATAGGATCGACGCGTATCCATCGCGTTCTCTCTCTCTACGTAAACACGTCGCGTTACACTTCATTTGATAAATTTCTGCGGCTTTATTTATGCGCTTTACGTAGTTTACACGCGGCTACACATAGCAGCAAGCGTTTGACGTGGGGGTAGAGAGATAGGTAAGTAAGTAAGTACATAACGCGCAGCTGTACATGCAGCAAATTATGCGACTGCATTACAGCGAATCGAATCGCTCGCGTAATTTCAAATGATAATAATGTTCTCGAGAAATTCCGATCCCACGGCATTTCTCCCTCCCTTTTTCCTTCCTTCCCTTCCTTTCCTTTCCTTCTTCCATGTAATACCAACTACTATCTCTCCGTTCTATCATCCTCTTTTCGTCTCTTCTCTTCCGTCGTCATCTTCTCCAACCCCGATACTCGTGTATACGTGTATTCTCCGTGCGCTTCGCATACGCGCGCAACCAACGAACGAGATACAGTAGATTCTCGGTTATCCAATTTTTATTGGGCGATAAATAATTGAACGAGGGAATGAGCTGAATTTTAAATAGAATTCGCTACGCTTCTCTTTATGCGTATTTCTTCTGTATAGATAGTTACAAATGTATGTATATCAGATAAATTCGTCCCGTTTCTTAAGTTCCAGAAATTCTACAAGAGAAAATCATTCGCCAATGTGGCGCATACATAATTAATTAAACTTAATTAAATGATCTTAAACGCATTGATAAAATCGGACGAATACATGTTACAACCCAGATAGATATAAAGAATTAATGAAAAATATATATAGATATAAAGAGTTAATAAAAAATATATATATATACACATAGATACTATCGCAAAATTAAAATCAATGTATCAAAGTAATAGCACCTTAAGACCTATCGCTATATTTATTCCGAATTTATGTGTATGTATATATATAATTATGTTATACGAATTGTATCCACTTTTTTCATGAACATTCGACGACTAGTAATTTGCATACAATTACAATACCAACAAAAAGTATTCCCACGCATCTCGATCATTTAACCAGACGATTTTTCATTAGATTCCGTATATCAATTGCAAGGCGATACATTTGCAATACTCGTATTAGAGTATCGTTTAATAATTGGACATTTAACCACTTGCTTTACGATTATTTTATTAGCTATTCAGGCTAGCATTACTTCATCGCTATTTCTTTATCGTGTCACGTGCAATATAATTATATTATCATAGTAAATTTCATTTTTAACAGTCTCGTATTATAACACAAAGCTAAAATTGGAGTTTAAATTAACTCTCATCCTTAATAGCAGGCGTTTTCGTTGCATCTGTGGCATAATTCGTAGAACGAGTGCGACTCGTTATTGCAGGTCAATGGGTTAATATATTTCGGCCCCGATTAACCAACGTTTAACCCATTTGCATCCCGTACGATGATTGATATTGATATTATGGATATTTACGATGTACCACTGTGTATCGATCATTTTAAGGACAATCATACCGATTAATAAAAAGTATAATATATCATCCAAATTTGTTCACTGTACATATGTACAATACTATATTTTCTTTTTATTATTACCCTTAATTTCCCAGTAAAACCGAAAGTCTCTGATACGTACAACTAATCGCGTATTTATTGCTCCAATGCAAATCGGTTAAACGCGAAAATAAAGATACGTTTTCATAGTCTGGTCGAAAAAGTACCGTTCAATAATTCCGACATTTAACGCGTGTCCCATGCGTACAGAAGCTGCGCGAATACTTTTCACCTTGCCCAACGGATTTTCGCGAAGCCAAATGTTAGCGAGATGCTACTGTAAACAGACGCGCGTAATGTATAATACGCGGTTACTTATAAGAACGCGGGGGGATAAAACGGCAAGCAAAGTGACGGCGTATAAGCTGAATGGAATTCTGGTAATTAAATGGGTCTCTGAATGAACGACGATAGGCTATTCGGTGACCCGAGATAACCCCGGCGAGATAATGAAATTCTTCGATCCACGGAGGCTCCATTTGTTCCTGTTTGCTTGGCCGGGTTATTAATGTGTTCGTGGATTTTTACACGGCCCCCCCTCCAACCTTCCCTCACCCCCTCTCTTATGGGCTCCATGTGTTCAATTCAATACGCTCACCGGTCGTTCTTGCTTGTTAATCTTTTCCGCTTTAAGGAACACACAGAGGGGGTACACACTCTTATTCGTGTACTTGTTACGCGAGCGTGTATGCGCGTAAGTACGTGTGTTCGACTAGAGATGGTGGGGCTTGCGCGCGCGCATTCGTACTCGAAGAAGCTCTGCCCCGCTAGGAAGTACAGTAACGTCGGAAAGTTTATCGAACTTCAACCGTGTACGACGAGGTATTTACGGTATAGAGATTGTCGTGTAATTTACGTTTCGTCGCGCCGCCATTTCGCGTTTGCTTCTAGATTTTCGGTATCAGCGTAAACCAATCATCGATACTACGTTTTTAATGGTGAATTAAATTTTGACGAAGTTACTATTAAACGTGTTCGACTTTTGATCAGTTTGTTACCGTCCATTCGATTTCTCTTGTAAACTACGGGCAATTATGTTTTATCGTAACCGCAATTTAATTTATTGGTAATTGAAATCATAGAAAGTGTCGATTATTGGGTTTTCTTTATATTACTACTTCCATTTTTACGTTTTCAATCGCGCGCAATTTATTTGGATATTAAATAATTATTACGGATATTAAAAATGAATACGGTTAAGCGAAATGCTTTTAATCCTACGTAACTCCGCGTGGCTTAAAAGTTTTATTGCTTTTAACAAGCTCGCATTAAAATAAAGAGGATTGATATTAAAAACTTAATTCTTCCGTCTTTTAACGATTTCGTATATACTTTCGTAATTATTTAACCCCTTATAACTCCGCGCAATATAAACTACTATATTCCTAAGCTATGTTATTTCTATTCCTAAGCTAACCGTAGGATTACAGTTAACCCTTTCACGATCGAATTATTTCGCAAAAATTCGCCGAAGATATCCAAATTTCTTTCTCTTTCATTTACCATATCATTGCACGTTTCATCCTTGTATTAATCTTGTGGCGGCTCTCCTGCACCCACCACTAGAGGGACATACGAAAATAGGCTTTCTCGAAAGTACTCGCTCCAACTACCTCGTCCATATATATACCGCCTTTAACCTTCCTTCCAATATCCCAAGTCTAAGGCAGGGCCTGCTAGGTAGCCGCACTGATGAGTCCACTAGCAGGCCCAGGACGAAACGCAACACCCTTCCTTTTTCCTATTCTATCCCCTCTCTACAGCTCCACAATCTTAAAACCGTTGCCATCGAATTTAACTCTACCCAAACTTCTCCTCTTCCCCTTTCTAAATACCGCAAAACCTTTTAGATAAGAAAAAGAAATATGTCTGATTCGGTTAGACGTGGCACGATATGATAGCTCTATTCCGTAGCTCGTTTCATCTTCAACGTACCAGCAATTCGAAGCGAACTCCGTGTACATACACGCATCTCTGTGATCGTATCATTCATGTTTTATGCATATTATCCGGGAGTATTTCGCTCGCGAATAACAGAAAAAGAGAAAGAGGGAGAGGTTGGAACAGCAGCGCGAAATATATCGGTCGAAGAGGAGAAGATAAACCAGGAAGATGCGAAAAAACATGGAGACGGGAAAAGGTTGCAGCAGCATCGTTGTTTCGATGATAAAGGGGGGAAAAAAAAAGGAAACGCGTGGCATCGCGTAACAGATACGAGTACACTTCCGGTCTCCTCGTTTCATTATAGAATTAGCGTAATGTCAGTGTTTTCGAACGGTTATCCTTTCGGTTACGCTGCTGATTATCCGACGATGTGTACGTGGTACGTATGCACGTATATATATGTGTATCACGATATTTTATCACGCGCCAACGTCATGCGCTGTAATTAATTATAACTGTACGCGTCATGTCGTACGAAACAAGGCGAGATTATTGCAAACAGACTGAATTTCAACCTAACGCTCGCCTATACAGGTGTATACACATATGCGTGCATGCATGTATGTATTGGTTCAATGGAATTAGAGTTTAAACGGCTTTGAGACTGGAATTACCAAGATAGTCAAAATAACTCACTTGTAATTTTCTATAGAAATTGCACCAGCTGCAAATTAACCGCGCGAATTAGATTGATAAGGTTTAAACGATTATCTGTAATCTTTTTGTAGTAAGATAAAGTAGACAATTGGTTTCTATTGGATTTGTTCAGTGGAAATGGGCTCGTTTTAATCGTTACTCGTTTTGGTGTTAAATACTCGAGACAGTAGATTTGCAAATTTAAAGGATGCGAATTAAAGATTTCGATATTTAAGAGTCCGAAGATTTTCACGTTTAATTAAATAAGTAAATAACTAAATAAGTAAATAACTAAATAAGTAAATAACTAAATAAGTAAATAACTAAATAACTAAATAACTAAATAACTAAATAACTAAATAACTAAATAACTAAATAACAAAATAACTAAACAACTAAACAACTAAATAACTAAATAACTAAATAACTAAATAACTAAATAACTAAATAACTAAATAACTAAATAACTAAATAATTAAATAACTAAATAACTAAATAACAAAATAACTAAATAAATAGCTCGTAAGATTGGAAGAGATTTAATTTTTGCTAATGTTGCTTCTACTAAAATAAAAGTATTGCCAAAGCTACTTAATAAGCGTCTAATAATTGATAAAATACAATAAGAGAAAAATATCTACCATGAATAAAAGTATAATTTTACGTTAAACGTATCGTTAAGAATATACAAATTAAATATGTAATAAATTAAAAATATATTTATATATTTTTTAACGTCACATTACACATTACATGTTACATTAATCCAGAAACATTTCCGTAATCATTTTCCACGGTCATTTGCTAGATTTTCGCTCACCGAACTCTAATAATGAATTAAAAAATAAAACAAAAAAACAGGAATAAGAAGCAACCGTATTTTTACGAACAGCCAACGAAGAATGAATTTTAACCACTATTCCAACGCAACGGCTACGTTGTTACAAATAAATGCACGTATGCAAATATAGTTCCTCATCGTGCTACTCTTTCACGACACCAGTGTCACTTAAAATTCTTTTCAAGAATCGATTGTATTGATAAGTATCGATACGTAAATTTAGCCGAAAAGCGTGCGTAAGAAATTGATCGGTTTCTGATTTTTCAAACGATAGCAGCAAAAGGTACAAAAGTGCGAAATGAGAAAAGGTTTTTGGCAGAAAGGAATGAATATCCGGGGAAAGAAAACGCGGAAATGCAGAATGCGGCTGAAATTAAGAGAGAAATCCTTTCAGATTGATGCCGAACAATAACCATTTGCCTGGCGTCTTTTATTCCTTTTTTCTACTATCTTTAATACGGCTGATGTTTTTCTTCGCAACGCTTTCAAGCTACGTAGCAGCTGAGTCAGCCAAAGAATGATTGCACCAGCTGTACAACCGACGCGAAACGCGCATCATTAATTAATTATTTTCCTGCGTATAATAAAGGGCTACTGGCCTGTTTCTTTATAAATTAACTCGCCTTTCTCCCCACTCCTTTTATTCCACCATCCATCCGGCGAGTTCGAATCGATTTTAATAGTCTCGCGTGGAGCTTTGATTAATTCCCCCCCCCCCCCCCCCCCGGCCGCTGTTTTTGTTGCGAACAAAAGATAAGCCAACAGGCGAATGATTATTGTCTCTATTGTTGAATAAGTTTACTCGTAACGTTTTGTTCTATTGTAATTCTACGAACGTAACGAAGTTTCGTAAGACTTGTTTCCAAGAAATTTCTACTCATCTTCCTTTGAATAAATCCCTGCGAGTAATTCGTTTCAATTCCTGCGATCATCGATCAAATTTTACTTCACGATAATTGTAAAATTAAACGGTTTAAGCACGATTTGACGGGCAACGTTTAATAATCATCTTTTCTGCTTCTTGACGCACGAGAAACGATTTAATAAAACAGGCATTCGCTTTAGTTTTAATCTTCAATTATTGCGTTCGAGTATTCGTTCGAATTAAGAAAGCTGTTGTTCGAAAAGAGTAACTCGAAGCTTGTGAAATTTATAACTGTTTTATGCATCAACTGTTTCCTTCGAAACTCTAGTATTTATCTTGGTAATAACTTTACGCGAAACTCTAATTACTTTAACCTCACTATATTTTATCGCGAACATAGAACAGGAATAATAATAATAATTAATGCAGATACATTTATCTTTCCTTTGCATTTTTTCCGTAACAATTCTAGCGTAGAAAAATTTCCCCTTTATTTATCGATTCAATTTTAATTCAATAATGTTTTAAACTCGCGAAACTTGTACAAAAACATTTTACTATCTATTTTGTTATGAATAACTTTGCATTTATTCCCCGCCATTCTTTACTACGACTAAAGGATACTAATAATTATCTTTCCTTTGCTTTTCTTTCTTTAACAATTCCAGCGGAAGTAAAAATTTCCCCTTTATTTATGGTTTCAATTTTAATTCAATAATACTTGAAACCCTTAAAATTTACAGCTTCCCCCAAAATTCATGCAACTCTAATTACTTTACCACGTAAACAATTTCACTATAAACGAAGACTAATGACGATAATTATTATTATCGTAGATATATTCATCTTTCCTTTGCTTTTCATTCTTTAACAATTCCAGCGGATGTAAAAATTTCCCCTCTATTTACGGATTCAATATTAATTCAATTATATTCGAAAGTTCGCAAAACTTGTAGAAAACATTTCAGTATGTATATCTTTTTATGAATAACTTTGTATAGAATTTCGATTAATTTATTCCCCGCCATTCTTTCCTACGAATACAGGATACTAATAATTATCGTAAATATATTTATCTTTCCTTTGCTTTTCATTCTTTAACAATTCCAGCGGAAGTAAAAATTTCCCCTTTATTTATGGATTCAATTTTAATTCAATAATACTTGAAACACTTAAAATTTACATTTTCCCCCAAAATTCATGCAACTCTAATTACTTTACCACGTAAACAATTTCACTATAAACGAAGACTAATGACGATAATTATTATTATCGTAGATGTATTCATCTTTCCTTTGCTTTTCATTCGTTAACAATTCTAGCGGAGGTAAAAATTTCCCCTCTATTTACGGATTCAATTTTAATTCAATAATACTTGAAACCCTTAAAATTTACAGCTTCCCCCAAAATTCATGCAACTCTAATTAATTTATCACGTAAACAATTTCACTATAAACGAAGACTAATGACGATAATTATTATTATCGTAAATATATTCATCTTTCCTTTGCTTTTCATTCGTTAACAATTCTAGCGGAGGTAAAAATTTCCCCTCTATTTACGGATTCAATTTTAATTCAATAATACTTGAAACCTTTAAAATTTACATTTTCCCCCAAAATTCATGCAACTCTAATTACTTTACCACGTAAACAATTTCACTATAAACGAAGACTAATAACGATAATTATTATTATCGTAGATTTAATCATCTTTCCTTTGCTTTTCATTCTTTAACAATTCCAGCGGAAGTAAAAATTTCCCCTTTATTTATGGATTCAATTTTAATTCAATAATACTTGAAACCTTTAAAATTTACATTTTCCCCCAAAATTCATGCAACTCTAATTACTTTACCACGTAAACAATTTCACTATAAACGAAGACTAATGACGATAATTATTATTATCGTAGATTTAATCATCTTTCCTTTGCTTTTCATTCTTTAACAATTCCAGCGGAGGTAAAAATTTCCCCTCTACTATTTACGTATTCAATTTTAATTCAATTATATTCGAAAGTCGTAAAACTCGTTTCAACTTTCCCCGCGCGGCCTCGCTTATCCGTTTCTTCATCCGAGGCCCGTAAAGATATAAAGTAACTACGATACATTACGCTATTACGCACTATATAACGTGCAGGAACGCGTCACTGTTCGTTTCGTCATTGTCGCGTGTAATTACGCTCGTGTTGGTGAGCAACGAGCGCCGAGCAAACCAAGTGCCAGTGGTTAGGGAAGGCCTCTACCTACCGGTGAAACAAATTCACTGTACATACGTACATACGTGTATACATACTTATGAATACCGATATGTGTACATACCAAAATTCCTCAATACCTTTACGCGATATCAAACGCGTATCGACTATAATTTGTACTCGATTGGTATCGATAAAATTATTGTTCAACGTTGTGTTTAGCGCAGTATCAATCATATACGATTATTTTCACGTACTCTAGTATTAATTGGATACAATTATATACATACGTAATAGTCGTGGAGAGTTCAATAAGGCAAATATAATTGTACATCGGTGATGATTTGCTTTGTGCGCGTTAAATTAATTTCAATAAGACAAGGAAAATTGTATATCACTGATGATTTGTTGCTTTGTGCGTGTTGAATTCATTTTAATAAGACGAGGAAAGTTGTATATCACTGATGATTTGTTGTACGAGTTACATTAATTACAATAGCCTGAATAAAATTATTATTATCTCATTCACAGCGATATATTTGTATATTTTTATATGTATATATATAATTCTATATTTTTATATGTACATATATGATTGTATATTTTTATATGTATATATATAATTGTATATTTTTATATGTATATACATATTTGTATATTTTTATATGTATATATATATTTGTATATTTTTATATGTATATATATAATTGTATATTTTTATATGTATATACATATTTGTATATTTTTATATGTATATATATAATTGTATATTTTTATATGCATATATATATTTGTACATTTTTATACGTATATACATATTTGTATATTTTTATATGTATATATATAATTGTATATTTTTATATGTATATATATAATTGTATATTTTTATATGTATATACATATTTGTATATTTTTATATGTATATACATATTTGTATATTTTTATATGTATATATATAATTGTATATTTTTATATGCATATATATATTTGTACATTTTTATACGTATATATATATTTGTATATTTTTATATGTATATATATAATTGTACATTTTTATACGTATATATATATTTGTATATTTTTATATGTATATATATAATTGTATATTTTTATATGTATATACATATTTGTATATTTTTATATGTATATATATAATTGTATATTTTTATATGCATATATATATTTGTACATTTTTATACGTATATATATATTTGTATATTTTTATATGTATATATATAATTGTATATTTTTATATGTATATACATAATTGTATATTTTTATGTGTATATATATATTTGTATATTCTTATATGTATATATATATTTGTATATTTATATATTTATATATTTGTATATCCACATATTGATATATTTCTATATATCCACATATTTATATATTTGTATATTTGTATATTTGTATATCCACATATTGATATATTTATATATATCCACATATTTATATATTTATATATTTGTATATTTGTATATCCACATATTGATATATTTCTATATATCCATATATTTATATATTTATATATTTGTATATTTGTATATCCACATATTGATATATTTCTATATATCCACATATTTATATATTTATATATTTGTATATTTGTATATCCACATATTGATATATTTATATATATCCACATATTTATATATTTATATATTTGTATATTTGTATATCCACATATTAATATATTTATATATATCCACATATTTATATATTTATATATTTATATATTTGTATATTTGTATATCCACATATTGATATATTTATATATATCCACATATTTATATATTTATATATTTATATATTCACATATTTATATATTTATACATCCACATAATTTATACATTTACATGTATATGTATATTTGTATATATTAATATATGCATCTATATATTTATATATTCATATATTCATATATTTATATATTTATATATTTGTATATTCATATATTCATATATTTATATATTTGTATATTCATATATTTATATATTTATATATTCGTATATTCATATATTCATATACTTATTATATTTCAATGGTCTGCAAACATACGGTACACGATACTGATACGCGGCTATCGATTCTAAACGTAAACGTAAGTACGAACGGTATCGAACACGTTTTACTCCCATCGCTACATCTGCGTTTACCTCTGCGACACCTGTATACATCGTTGAATAGTAATGGATATAAAAAGACTCAAGGCGTTTTAAAGTTAAACGTATATAGGCGGTATTATATGGTAGTACGAGTGTTGCTGTGTGCGTACAACGAAGAGAGAGAGAGAGATAGAGAGATTACAAGGAACTAGTGTGTGTGTGTGTATGTATGTGTGCTGCTTCAATGATAACGCCAGATTGATTTAATGCACGGAAAACATACTACACGCATACTTACTAACGTACACACACACAGGGATACGACCGTAATTACGCTAACTGCTATACGAAACCTCCATCCTATACCATTACTACTAATATATTTAATATATTCCCAGACACGTTGATGTTTATTTTACATCACGGTAATTATATTAATACAGCCGGGATAATAATAACGCTACGTGAAACGAGCTCGCCGGGGAAGAGTTTGAAAATATTAGGTCGAGTAATAAGTTTCCCCTTTCGCGTTTCATTAAAATACCGCGGCAAGTATTATTAGTAGATTATGAATGTTTACGCGGTTCACGGTGCATTTGAATATGCGAAACACGCGAGATATATATATATATATATACGAAATATCCCGAATATCTGAATTATATAAAATACCTAAAATATCTGAATTACCTAAATTATCTATGTTACCTAAAATAGGTAAATTATCTAAATTATCTATGTTACCTAAAATAGGTAAATTATCTAAATTATCTATGTTACCTAAAATAGGTAAATTATCTAAATTATCTATGTTACCTAAAATAGGTAAATTATCTAAATTATCTATGTTACCTAAAATAGGTAAATTATCTAAATTATCTATGTTACCTAAAATAGGTAAATTATCTAAATTATCTATGTTACCTAAAATAGGTAAATTATCTAAATTATCTATGTTACCTAAAATAGGTAAATTATCTAAAGTAACCGCGTTATGGGAAATATCCAAAACGGTGCTTTTTTATTAAAATTCCACTTATTCGCGTATTTTATATATTTTTACCTGATTTGTGAATCTTGTGGTTGTTTGCAAAAATGCATACAAATACGCAGTGTATTAATGACAACGTCAAAATATGATACGGTTTATTTTGAAGCGTAAGTATTCGTTCCTACCATCGAATTCGACGTTCTCTTTGAGATTTTTGCAATCTTTCTTCGCTTATAATATTCGTGTTATTCTTAATCGCAATATTTCTTAATCGCAATATTTCTTAATCGTACAATTACTTCTTAATCGCAATATTCCCTAAAAATGTTTGTATTAAATTATTCACGTATTAATACGAATTATATATATATATTTCCCTTTCCTACGCTCTTTCATTTAACACGATTTATTGACATCAATACTAATCATTTGTTTACTATACATCTAATGCATTATCAACTCATTTACTTCTTTATTAATCAATCTATCATCCAAATTAAATATATACGGTTTCCTGTAATAAAATGAAACAATGAAACAATTACAATTCGCCCTCCTTTTATCGTTCAAAATTTAGAGTGTCTATAATTTTTGCAGCTTGACACGTCGTTTGCTATAAATCTCGTAAATTATTAACTTACCTACTTATATTTATTTTCTTTCCTTCTATTTAACCTCCCGTAACTATGAAACATCGCGTATGAATTTCTATAATAAAGCAAACGATTAAAAAGTCCCCTTATTTTTATCTACGGATACGGTTACAGCGAAACAATTAATTCGAGTTGAAATTCTCCGAGACTCTGGCAATTATTGTTAAATTACAACGACTTGTAATAACCGCGATATTAACAATATCGCTTGGAACAAGTATCATCAGCGAGGAGAGACGAGCGAATTTATTACCCGAGCTAATATATTAACCGCAATAAAACTACTCCGCTGTAGCCGCGAAATTATTTATTAACGTCCAAGTACCATATACATATATACGTATACAGAGAGAGAGAGAGAGAGAGAGGAAGAGAGAACACCGAGCCATT
The DNA here is from genome assembly GCA_028830335.1 of Eucera pruinosa. Taxonomy (NCBI): domain Eukaryota; kingdom Metazoa; phylum Arthropoda; class Insecta; order Hymenoptera; family Apidae; genus Eucera; species Eucera pruinosa. The sequence goes on from JAMYCR010000014.1 coordinate 1,798,934, forward strand.
CCTTATTCCCACGCACAGTGTATTTTAGAACTCGAATCTCTTATTCCCTTTTTTTTCCCTCCTCCCCCCCAACAGCCGTGTGCAACCATTCCGCGGAATATTGAATTTTTTTTTACAACCAACCACGTTATGACTCAGTGATGGGAATAAAGCGACTCGAGTAGTATAAAATATACAATGGAATATTCCGCATACATCTGAATAAAATCTGTCGAAGGTTTAAAACTCTGTTTAAGAACCTTGAAACTCCTACCATTTTTCTTTTCTTTTTTTTATTCTCTGCTGCTGCTGCTGCTGCTGATGCACTCAACTTTTGCGTGCGTCCTCGCTATTATATCTCCGTAGAATAATTTATCCTAACACCGTTATTTTCATGTTTCTTTTGCCTCTCTTTCTTTCTTTCTTTTTTTTTGGTCGCGCGATTACGCATATTAATAGGTGTTGAATATATCGCATGTACATTGATATATATTGAATATACATTGAATATGCATTGATTTATGTTGAATATGCATTGATTTATGTTGAATATATTGATTTATATTCATATATATCCATACATGTTGAATATATTGAATACATTGAATGTATATTGATGTATATCGAGTGTATTGAGTGTATATTGATATATATCGAGTACATTGAATGTATATTGATTTATATCGAGTGTATTGAATATATTGAATATATATTAACATATATTCAATATACTGCATGTATTCATTCATATATATTTAATATACACTGGTATGCTTTGAATATATTGATATATATTGAATATATTGTATGTATATTGATATACGATGAATATATTGATATATGTTGAATATATTGGATATATTGATACATATAGAATATATAGAATATGTTGAATCTATTGAATATATATTAATATATATAGGATATATTGAATACATTGATTATATTGAATATATTGAATATACATTGATATATATTAAATATATTGAATACACATTGATATATATTAAATATATTGAATATATATTAACATATATTCAATATACTGCATGCATTTATTCCTATATATTTAATATATTGGTATATGTTGAATATATTAAATATATTGAATATATATTAACATATATTCAATATACTGCATGCATTTATTCCTATATATATATAATATATTGGTATATGTAGAATATATTGATATATATTGAATATATTGAATGTATATTCATATATATCGAGTATATTGAATGTATATTGATACATATCGAGTATATTGAATATATTGAATATATATTAATATATATATTCAATATACTGCATGTACTTATTCATATATTTTTAATATACACTGGTATACTTTGAATATATTGATATATATTGAATATATTGATATATATTGAATATATTGAATGTATATTGATATACGATGAATATATTGCATGTATTGATATGTATTGATATATTGGATATATTGATACATATAGAATATATAGAATATGTTGAATCTATTGAATATATATTGATATATATAGGATATATTGAATACATTGATTATATTGAATATACATTGATATACATTGATATATATTAAATATATTGAATACACATTGATATATATTAAATATATTGAATATATATTAACATATATTCAATATACTGCATGCATTTATTCCTATATATTTAATATGTTGAATATATTGATATGTATTGAATATATTGAACGTATATTCATATATATCGAGTATGTTGAATGTATACTGATACATATCGAGTATATTGAATATATTGAATATATATTGATATATATATTCAATATACTGCATGTACTTATTCATATATTTTTAATATACACTGGTATACTTTGAATATATTGATATATATTGAATATGTTGAATGTGTATTGATATACGATGAATATATTTAATATATATTGATATACGTTGAATATATTGAATGTATATTGATATAAGTTGAATATATTGAATATTCATTGAATATATATTGATATATATAGGATATATTGAATACATTGATTATATTGAATATACATTGATACACATTAAATATATTGAATATATATTAACATATATTCAGTATACTGCATGCATTTATTCCTATATATTTAATATATTGGTATATGTTGAATATATTGATATGTATTGAATATATTGAACGTATATTCATATATATCGAGTATATTGAATGTATATTGATATATATCGAGTATATTGAATATATTGAATATATATTAATATATATATTCAATATACTGCATGTACTTATTCATATATATTTAATATACACTGGTATACTTTGAATATATTGATATATATTGAATATATTGAATGTGTATTGATATACGATGAATATATTGAATATCTATTGATGTACGTTGAATATATAGAATGTATATTGATATAATTTGAATATATTGCATATATTGAATATATTGATATATGTTGAATATATTGAACATATTGATACACACAGAATATATAGAACACGTTGAATCTATCGAATATATTGATACATATAAAATGTATCGAATATAATGAATGAATTTATTACATTAAACATACAAGAAAGTGTCCATAAATAAAAGAGACGTCGAGCAATATTATTCTCCAAACCGGCGCGATTTTTTAGGTTAAAATAACTTCCGAAGTAATCGAATGAAATTGCAGTAATTGCGACATCTACCCGCATTGTTATTTCACTGGGTCGGAGGGAGGGGGGAGGAAAAATGGAAGGAAAAGAAATATAGAGAAACAAACACATTTGCGAACGTCAGTTACATCTGCAAACAACCCGCCGAACACTTCGCAGCTGTCAGTTATAAACCGGTGTATCCACCTCTAAACGCTTTTCCACCTCTCCCCCGCCGTTTCCAGAAATATTTTCATACAAATGATATAAGTTTATCGATTGCGCCGCAGCTAGCTGCAACGTCACTCAATCCTCTTTTTTTTTTTCTTTTCTTTTCTCTCCTCATTACATATTTTATTAACTCCGGTGCGGCAATTTTCCGGTCATTTTGCATCCGATTCTATTCCCGTTTCTTTGCGAAAGCTTCGCAAGTTTTTAGATACTCGATGGGCTTCGGTAATATTTGCAGGATTAAATTCAATTTCAATTTTTGTATTGAAGCTACTTTCTATACTACGTAATGTAATAACGGGTACAGCGAAGCGTAGCGTGAATGAACTAGCTACTAGGTTGCCTATTTTATACACTGTTCTAATCGTTCCATTCAATTTGGAACGATTAAAGTTCTATCTTCGCGTTAACAACCGATATGCAAATGATGTTGCATGACTAGCCCACCGATACCATAGATATTGTATCGCCCCGCGACAAACACGACAAATCATCCTGCGAAAAACATCTTCACTCATAGATTCCAAATTTCTAACCAGCTAGCTTCCCGCACCCGATTACTCATCTTGCCCCTTTTGCACTCTGCCCTTATGCCGATCTTTTCCAATAGTATATATATCACCATTTTTAACCAGCGCGAGTCAATTCTCTGTAGTTCGTACTTGCGTGCGGAACTTACCGCTTACGAATAAAAACCTTCGAGCCTCTCTAAGAAGTTGAGTTCAATTCCTCAATCCGGAATCCAACAATGAAATACGAGTATAATAAAAATAAACTAGCTACCATTTCGTATCCTTATTGGTCTAATTCGCCTTATCTGTTAAATCTTTAATGTCTGAAGTATTTTGAAGTTAACAACTGACACGAAAGTATTTGCGTCACGTTTACGTATTTGTTCCCTTTTAACTTAGACTAGTTAAGTTTTCGTACGACTTTGAGCCTTCAATCTTCTATCCAAAATGCAAGTAGAGAAAGCGGGACGTTTGTAATCCCTAAACAAAGCGATAAAGTTCGACTACTAAACAGTATTATAAACCTAACTATTCTGCTATCTCAAAAAGAACGATAACTTGTAAATATAATCCGAAAAATTGCAGCGGAGTTGAAATTAGTTGTTCAATTATTCCCCCAACGATTTTCTATCCATCCGCAGTTTCGCTTTATCGAATTACAAAATTCTCTCGTTACTTTAATAAGCTAATCACAACGATAATTAACGTAGCCATTATGTTTGCGCAGTGGCCGTGACAGCCGAACAAAAGGAACACCTGTCAATGCGAGATATTTCAAGAATAATTCCAACCGCAACGCGATAATTGTTTAAACGTTTATCGTACTTTAATCATGTTTCACCTTACGCATCCTATTAACCGCTTATGAGTTGTGGCTTCATAAATATTTACGGGCAAGCTCGAAGTTTAAATTTATAACGTTCGAGTAAACACACGGGCGCACGTTGCAAGAAGAAGAAGAAGAAGAAGAAGAGGCGTTCGTTGGAGCAACGCGCATCAATGGCGACCACCCATGTGACGAGAGAAAATCCCGCTTCGTTGCAACATCCGAACCGTTTCATCAACCTTTTTTTCTCCTGAACTATTCCCCATTAACCCTTTTGCGCTACGATATCGAGTTACGCTCGTTCCACGAATTTCTGCCGGAGAATCAACTAAAAAAAACGTCCGTTATTAATTCGTACCGTAATCGCGACTTTATATTATAAGAGCGGCGATTATTAGATAAGAAATGCCTACTCTATTCGAACGATTTCATTCGCGACACGTAATAAAGATGGTAATCGACTAAGGTAAAGTAATAAAAATAATTGTAGGCCAAGGGATTAACCATTTCGCTTCCTAACGCTTCGCACGTATGCGAGGCTAATTTTAAACTCTTATCGTGCATCCGCGTAAACTTTATAAAGTTCAATTTACATAGCGTTTTAAAGCGACGAACGTGTGGCGTAGAAGTTGATTAAACGCCAGTTTAGAATTCGCTATTGATTAGTTGTATCGCGCAGTGATATTAATTTGCGAATTGTGATTTAATGTACGGTAAATAAACAAACAGTGATTCGATTCATTTACATTCACGAGAGCATTAAAATACGAATAAAAGTAATATCCATGGAAGATTGTAGCGATATTAAATAAAAGAAAAATATAAGAAACGCGTCGATCTTTCAGATATGCGAGCAATTTAATGCCGCGCTGCTTTCGAAGTAACACAAATAATCACCATCTGCGCAATTTAATTTTAGAGTAAGCGAAATGCTTCCGAGAAAAGAATCGTACGTGTCACGTTATTAAAACAGTTGCGCCTTCTTCCAACTATTTCGATATCCACAGTGGCTCAAAGTCGAACTCGGACACTTAAATTTCCATTATTAGCGGTCGAATTTTCAAGAGGCTTTAGAGTTCCAAGCATTCACAAATTTCCAAGCTTCTAAATGTTCAAGCCTTCGAATTTTCGAGCTTCGAAATTTCCAAGCCTTCGAATTTTCAAGCTTCGAAATTTCCAAGGCTTCGAATTTTCAAGCTACTAAATTTCCAAGCCTTCGAATTTTCAAGCTTCGAAATTTCCAAGGCTTCGAATTTTCAAGCTACAAAATTTCCAAGCCTTCGAATTTTCAAGCTTCGAAATTTCCAAACCTTCGAATTTTTAAGCTTCGAAATTTCCAAGCTTCGAAATTTCCAAGCCTTCGAATTTTCAATCTACCAAATTTCCAAGCCTTCGAATTTTCAACCTACTAGATTTTCAAAGCTTCGAATTTTCAAGCTTCGAAATTTTCAAGCCTTCGAATTTTCAACCTACCAAATTTCCAAGCCTTCGAATTTTTAACCTACTAAATTTCCAAGCCTTCGAATTTTGAAGCTTTCGAATTTTCAACCTACCAAATTTCCAAGCCTTCGAATTTTCAACCTACCAAATTTCCAAGCCTTCGAATTTTCAACCTACTAAATTTCCAAGCCTTCGAATTTTCAAGCTTCGAAATTTCCAAGCCTTCGAATTTGCAATCTACCAAATTTCCAAACCTTCGAATTTTCAACCTGCTAAATTTCCAAGCCTTCGAATTTTCAACCTCCTTGATTTTCAAGCCTTCGAATTTTCAACCTACCAAATTTCCAAGCCTTCGAATTTTCAACCTACTAGATTTTCAAAGCTTCGAATTTTCAAGCTTCGAAATTTTCAAGCCTTCGAATTTTCAACCTACCAAATTTCCAAGCCTTCGAATTTTCAACTTACCAAATTTCCAAGCCTTCGAATTTTCAACTTACTAAATTTCCAAGCCTTCGAATTTTCAAGCTTTCGAATTTTCAACCTACCAAATTTCCAAGCCTTCGAATTTTCAACCTACCAAATTTCCAAGCCTTCGAATTTTCAACCTACTAAATTTCCAAGCCTTCGAATTTTGAAGCTTTCGAATTTTCAACCTACCAAATTTTCAAGCCTTCGAATTTGCAATCTACCGAATTTCCAAGCCTTCAAATTTTCAAGCTTCGAATTTTCAACCTACTTGATTTTCAAACCTTCGAATTTTCAACCTACCAAATTTCCAAGCTTTCGAATTGCGAACCCATTTTTAATTCCCACCAATTCCCTAGCCCATCGAAAACATCGCGATTTCGCTGCACTTTCGCATTAACCTAAGCGTGAATCGATATCGAAAGTGGTTCCACTAACCATAAGCGACACTGTAAATATACGAGTTCTATTTGATTGAAAAAGAATGCGTGTTCCTGTTCGTAGGATCGCATGAAATAATAACGTTATCAAAACACAAGCCGTTATTAAATTATAGTGAGAAATAACCGCTTTGGGCCTGAATAGCGAGGGTCACCTTTTTTCCTATTATTGTGAAACCCTCTCCGAAGAACATCTAGCAACTATTGTCCATGAAAGGTAGCAAAGCACCAAGCATTTGCTGACAATAATTTCACCGTACGGCAAACTGCCAAGGACGGTGCATAGGCGTCTGTATCAGGGGCTAAAATTCCCTCTACGCCTTTCTCTGCGTTTTCGACTCGTCCGATTCGGACAAATAAAAAGCTCCGAGCGGAATGAAAATTCCATTAAACGTTAAGTGGCTCGAAATATGCGAATGAAATAATATTCCACCTCAAAGGAATCAAAATACGCGAATGAAATAATATTCCATCTCAAAGGAATCAAATTATCCGAGAATATATAAATCGTATTGTAAACCTTTATTGCTTGCAAATACTTCATTGCAAACTGTGAATCTTTGTTAACGTAACGTTTTAACGTGGCCATTAATGGCGTTAATAAACTGACGCGACGTTGAATGAATGAATTGGAAAGAAAGGTCCTAATCCTTCGATTTAATTTCACGTTGGTCCCGTTAATCGTCGTTCGATACAGAAGATACTTAATAATTGATAGTTAGTAACCTAGATTAATTAATAATTAGTTAAAATCTAGTTAAAACTGTTAGAGTTTCGAATTGCTCGAACGCAATCTACGGCAAAAACAAGTTAATAAGTTTTCTACTCTTTAAGATATTCAGGAGGCTTTAATGAAATTGCGTTTCCGATTTAAGTACATTTCACTACTGATGTATTCTACGAACGGAATAAAATTAAAAAAAAGAAAAAATGAAGCAATTTGTACAGCAATGCTAATTTTGCGTTGGAAACAAACAGAAAAGCAACGCTATTCTTTAATACGGCTGATTTTAATCCTCCCAATTTTAATTAACAGCTAAATATCTGCTATTAAATTTAATTAACAACTAACACCTAAATACCATTTATTATTTAATCCGTCCAATCTTTCTTGATATCCGAATATGCACTGCTCTTCAATCCGTCTGATTTTAATTAATAACCTTTTATTTTAATTATTACGTTATTCTTGAATCCACATGGCTTCAATTAATTCCTAAATATTTCAATTCCTGTGCGAATATTTGAAATTTACATGTAAACCTATCTTAAACTCTTAAGACGTTAAATCGTCTCGAGTGGCTGTTAAAAATTCCGTTACGCAACGTATCGCGAACATTTCACATCGGTGTTTCCTGTTAAAGAGCGGGCCCGATTTGTCAGAGCGCAAAGGGGTTAATCAATGTTTCCCCAACAATAACATTATTCCCCGGCGAGGAGAATAATTATTATTCGAGCGAAACTGTTCTCGGTTTCCATTTTCTCCGCTCATTAAATTCCCCGGCAACGAGCAAAGATCAAGAAATTAATTATGAACGAGTGCGCGAGAGCGAGAGCGAGAGCGCAAAAGTTGCGGCTAAGTTTATGTAGAATGAAAATAACTATCCGCTCGTTCAAAGAAGCTGAGCAAGGATTTCCCGTAGGCAAGTCGCCAGAAACGATTTTTCAACGCGTCAATCGTAAATCTATTAGGTTTGTTCGAATATTTATTATTTTATTATTTCGCACGGAGTTTCTACCTTAAATATTCAACTATAGGATCCGAACGTATCTCGGTTTAATTTAACTGCTTGCTTTGCAAATTTTCACTTTGCTATTTTATAAAACCGTGTCGAACGCGAAACGCTAAATTATTACACGCGTAATTTGTACATAGAGCGATCTTCAATCTCTCAAAGTTTATTAAAGAATACAGCGCGTTTTTAACGTAATCAGGCCACAGCTGATACTTTTTCATGGATAGGAAATTCACCACGAATTTTGTCCGGATAATTCGAACGAATTTTGTCCGGATAATTCGAACGAATTTTGTCCGGATAATTCGAACGAATTTTGGATGCGATCGCGGTTACGCCAATGCTTTTAAACAGACTGCAGAGGCTTGCCTGTATCACCATTGGCGTATAACGTCCCACTAATCGCCGCTCTGTTTGTCAACGTAATACGTTATCCGGCTGATCGAATGATTTTCGAAGGAAATCAGTTAACAAGCTAATTAAACGTCGACTGTGATCAACGTATTATTTCACGGCTCGCCACCCCTTTTTCACAATTCGACTACGTTAGCCGCGCAAATTTTATATCCCCCCCCACCCCGTTCGAAATTTCATTCCAACGAAAGGCATCTGCCGACCGATCGATATCGAATTTCAATACACACGTACGCGTACAGACTTTACGGTTTTTTATTCCTCGATCGCAAAAAACGCTCGCAATATTTTATACGCTATTCTATTTTCCTCCTTTTTTGGGATTCATCGGCGAAATATTTGTTTAAATATATATTAATTAAACTGGTTTTCGTTTCGCAATCGGACGTAAAAGAAGGGATTTAGAACGAGTTAATGAAATTGTTTCGCACTGTAATTGGAATCAGAATCGTTTTGCACGGGAAAATGTTAAGTGGATGCGGATTGTTGTTTTAGGAAAATTGGGGAAATGTTTTTCTTTCGGTTTTCCAAAATTATACTTTTGTAATATTTTTGTTTAGAAATATTAGCGGGTGAATTAATTCCTGTTGTAACTAAAGCGTTTCTCTTTCGGAATTGAATGTAAAACGGATTTAAAACTTGTTAATAAAATAATAATAATAGTAATAAAATACTTTTAGATTGGAATTGGAATTATAGTTACTTTTCTAAAGTGTTGTTTAATATTTTGCGAAAACGGATAAAAGTGTTAAAATGGAGATGCTTTTATTTCGACTGAATTAATTCCTATTGCAATTAACACGATCAAAAGCTTTCTAAACTATTCTACTTTCTTAGAAACATCGGTTCAAATGTATATATACATATATTAGTAGCAAAAAATTAATTCCTATTACGATTAAAACGTTTCCCATTCGGAATTCGAAGTAGAATTACTTTGCACCGGAATCGGAATTAGAATCGAAATATTTTTTCTTTTTTGGACAAGAAGATTTAGGTGAATCGATGTTTCGCCGAAAATTGCAGCTAAAAATGGAGAAACCGTTGGAAAGTTCGCGGAGCGGGGGGAATCCGTTTGGCGTTGGAAAATCGTTAAGTTCACGACTATGCAGAACTCATAAAGAGAAATGCACGGAGCGTATATGTAGTGTGTAGTGTGTATATTACGCGAATACTAAAGGCTTGTACACTCCGCGTTGCCTGTTTTAATTCAACGCGCCAGCGATAAAGTTATTCAGACAAGTTTTACAAAAATGTATATAAACATTTGCCTCGAAACGAAAGGCGTATAACGCAGCGTAACGAACAGGAATAAAACTAAAAAAACTCGCGTTGTGTTTCAGTTAAAATAGCCTTCGAACAAAATGAGCAAACGTTCAACATTTTCGCGAACGCACCAGCGCGCAATAAGGCAACATTTTATGTCTCAAGATAAACGAACGAATTCATTCAAATTCTGTATTATATTAATAATCGTGTATCATTATTACTCTGCTTATAGTAATAGGTACTTTTACGCGTTTCACAAAGATTTTCCAGTAACAAATTTGCGAGAAAATGTTCCAACGGTTTCTACTTTTAACGCTACATTTTAGTAGTATAATTATAATTATAGAAATATGTATAATTATAGTTTAAATGTATCGATTCACCGAAATTTCATTGCCATCGAAAGGATTTCGATTGCAGAAGTAAAATATTTTAATCGCAAGAGAATTAATCCCCATTTCTAATATTTAAAATGGATCATCATTTTCTCGTGCAAACGAATTTTTAATCTACGCGTACGTTACTCGTCTCTGTTTATAAAAACCATCGAAATCCGTATTTTCGTTAGCGGTGTAAAAATTGGTAAAAAAATTTCGCGTAGAACAGAAACAGAAGGAAACGCGCTCGTTGCGTTTCGTTTAAAATACGTACAGCCTTCGAGCAAAACGAACGAAACGTTCAAACATTTTCGCCAACGCACGCACGCACTGCGCCCATTTTATTTCCCAAGATAAACGAACGAATTAATTAAAATTTCTTCCCTTAAATAGCAACTTCGCGACGTGCTTGTGTTATTATATTCCACGGGGCCAGCGGTATTACTTTATGAATTATTTTCAACGAGCAGCTTTTATTATTCGTAAAATTCCCGTCCGCCATGGAATTCAATCTCCTTTGCAAAGAAAGGAAGATCATCAAGCTCGCGGCAGCGCGGCTCCTGAAGAGAAATTTATTTGAAAGGAGATTTTATTCCTCTCCTCTTTTCTTTCTCTACGCTTTTTTTTTTTCCTTTTCCCCTCCTTTTTTCCGCCCCTCTTTTAATTCTAACATGTTCCATGATAATCGCGATTTCCCTCCCTCCCCTCGTCTTAATGCTCTCCGATAAACGTTTATCAACGCGCCTTTATCATTTCCCCGCCCGCGATTTTTCTACGTTTTCAGAAGAATTCAATTTTCCTTTCGCAGCGGAGGAAAAAGCTGGCGAATTTTTTCATCGCGATCGTCGAAAGGGCGATTAGAAGATACGTTTAAACCTGCGACGCCTTGCGAGACGCGTAGAGGGGAGCAATTTGAATTAGTAGAAAAATAGAGGAAGCTTAAATATTTGCGAACGCTGGCGTAATAATGAAATTTTACCGTATACATATGAATATAAAAGTTGAATGAAATTTTTTAGCTTAGTTACTTAAATTAAGCTTCCCATAGATGCGTAAAAATGCACGGCTTGATTATAATCATTTCCCTATTCACTTGGTACTTTTCATCCACAATTTTCTTTTCTTTCTTCTCTACTTTCGAATGAAAATAATCTTATTAATTATCAATCGTTTTATTCCCTCCCTAAATAAATAGCGATCAAGTGATCTGCGTAATTAATCGTAGCATTATTAGTATCATATTTAGTATAGTGTTGCTTTAACAAACGAATCGTCTAGCTTTAAACGACGCAGCGTTTATTTGCGCATCTCTGATAGCAAAAGCGTCAACTCGAATTACAATTTGTCGATCACTGTACTTATACAAGCTACCACGAACGAATTACAGTTGGCTCACGTTTGTCGAAAACATTAAAATGTCCTGCACGATTCGTATTTATCTAGATCCTTAACCCTTTGCCCTACGCTTATTGTATTACTCGCTTGTACGCGAGTATTAGTTGATTACATCTTGAATTATTCTCACTTACTTGAGTCTAAGTTTACCACGTTTGTCACAGCTATTAGACGCCAAACTCTTTTGTTAGAGGAGGCTCGTACGACGCTGTATGGTATAAACAATGGTCTCAACTTGATTCTAAAGAATGTTAACGTGTACTGTAATTCCATCGACTTCTTTTCTACTCGAACTAGCTTTAAATCTCACGTATTACGTTGTTTAAACTCTTACGATTATTCTTAATGTCTCTTAGTATTCTAAAGGGTTTACCCCTGTTAATAAATAAATAAATCACTGATTTCATATCATATCGCGCACGAATCATTTGAACATGACAGGCAATATTTATTTAGTAATCTCGAATCTTCTAACGCATGACTAAACTAATCTAACTCTTGACTAAGATTAGGGTTTAAATTAAATATCATTTTCTCACTCCTATGCATTATTCATTCACGAATTGGTACCCTAATTCGCAGCGCGAAGTGTAACACGTTATCGCGGTGCAAAGGGTTAATCTTACGAAACGAAACTGATGCTAAAATTGTGGAGCTGTAGAGAGGGGATAGGATAGGAAAAAGGAAGGGTGTTGCGTTTCGTCCTGGGCCTGGACTCATCAGTGCGGCTACCTAGCAGGCCCTGCCTTAGACTTGGGATATTGGAAAGAAAGTTAAAGGCGGTATATATATGGACGAGGTAGTTGGAGCGAGTGCTTTCGAGAAAGTCCTATTTCATATGTCCCTCTAGTGGTGGGTGCAGGAGAGCCGCCACAAAATAAAGCTAACATTGTATCGCAAACAATAGCTGTATTTAACAAATCTATGTATTATTCGCACCACGAGTACGACTCGTCATTGTAAGCCAATGGGTTAAACATCGCCTAATGAATTCGAACCAGAATTCATTTGCGACTCGACGGCAAAACGCGGAAGGAATAAAAATGAACTCGACACATTTTATCGTCCCCTGATTATACATAATTTATCCAGCAGCGAGACGAATCAATGGACCAATTTTGGTAACTTCTCTTCAAGGTCATTACGCCTGTGAAAGGGTCAACAAACTTCGTTTTCTCGTTTAGCGGGGAAACAAGAGAAATAGAAAGTGGTCGAAGAAAAAAAAAACAGAAGAAAGGCAGCAGAAGGGTTAACACTATTCATACCACGTCCGGTCAAATGACTGGTTTTAACATATTTGGTTTAAGATTCTACATTCATTGTTATCCCTTTCGTCTATTTAACTTTATGACAATTCTCTTATCGTTTGCTTAATCAGTTTCACACGTTTTGTTTTCCCTTTTCCCTTTTTTTTTTAATTAGAATGATCTATCGAATAAATACGTGTAAAACGTCGGTACGAATAATGTTAACGACGTTTCACGAGTTCATCGCGCGCGGGAAAATACAATTCGAAATCCATCGAGGAAAAGAGCGAATTAATCGGGGAGAGAATAAGTCGGCACTGGACACGAATAACTGTTTCTTCTCGCTTCCCGATTAATACACCACCGCGTTTCATTACCATTATTATTATTATCATTATCGTTTCATTTATTCGCGGGATAAGAAAGGAATATTCGAACGTAGAAGCGTGAGGACGAAGAGAATCACGTAGAATACATATTCGTACCATTGTATTACGTAAAGTTAACATAACATAAAGTACTGAAAAATAATATTTATGGTTGTTACGGAACGGGCCGTAACTGTTGATATTGTCTTCTCCCGGTTTAGGGAAATAAATTTGGCAGTTGGTTAGTGTACAATGCAGAGATGACTTGGCGAGGCAAACCGATTGGCTGTTACATATTAGCGACACCTTCACTCACACGTATTATCGTCATTGGCTGAATCGGTCACGACTATAAGTCTACTTCGTGACAAAGAACGCGAAACAAAACGCGTGGAGGTAGAGTGAGATAGAACGACTTGGAACTACAACTGAATCATATTGGCGTAAATCTAATTTTTTTTCTCGCGAGGATGTGAGGAAATCTTCAAGAAGATACCCGGGAGGGTCCGCACTCGCGAATCCTTAGCGAATATGAAGGACCTATTACTACGCATGTAGCATCTAAGAATTCGGAAGAAAGATTTTCTACTGGCTAATGGGCGGTGCGAGCGAACTGCTCTCCTTGCCCCTATGCCGTTCAGCTTGTAGGACCCTCGCCAACAAGTCATCTCTGCACTGTAGATGCTCCTTTTATTTGCGAAATGTATAGCGAAGCGTCCCTGTACTTGTTTGCCGGTGCGTGTATAAAACGTGTCTAGTCCACTTGCTTTTTTTTTTTTTTTTTTTGTCATGTGAGTGGGGTAAACCGTTCCTGGGGGCAAGATAGCGGGCCCCCTTACCGGTGGTGCATGATGTATTGAAACTAGTGTTACCGAAATGAAGTTACAAATATTTATGTGAAAAATGGTGAGGGGAAAAATTTTCAAAAAAACCCCCTAAAAAGGATGCATTTGCAAGTGCAAGATGGGAAAGTATAGGACAAAAGAGTCATCAAAAGCAGTACCCCCAATCCTCGAGAGGGATGAGGGTGTTGAGGTCATGCAAGACCTAGAAGGAAGAACGGGGGGTTCGAGATGTAGAGGGACAGGGATTTTGTGTTTCATGCTTGGAGATGGCTGCGTTAAGAGAGCGCGTCCAGAGAGGAAAGGATTTCTTGATCCGGTACGGAATACAAAACGTGTCTAGTCTACTTGCGCGTGTCGCGGGAATATATATACCCTTTTTGGTCGCTTGCTTCCGACCAATCGGCGGTCAGGAAAAAGGGACTGTTCGTGACTTTTCCCCAACTTCGGTCCCCTTTAGTAGTCCAGTTTTTAGTCCAGTTTACATATTATAACTTATTACAAATTATCATTAACTGATTAATATCTTATTAACTTCTTACTAACTTATTATTAATAGTAAATTATATGATTAATACTCGTAATTACATATGCGTGGGGGAAGTGCAGTTGGTTCGTAACAATGGTCTCTGTTTAATTTTACGTATGAAATCTGAATGATGTCAACGCGACGCGTTCCGTGAATCTAACGTTAACGACGTTGCGTACGATTTTTCGAATGAAACTGGAGGGCACGGGTAAGATCGGTATCCGTAAATTATGGCGCGTAGAACAGGCGAGAGGAGCCCTTTCGACCACGAATTAAAGAACGCCTTTCGGTCCAGGCCACGTATTCATTCCGGTTCTTTTGCAGCGTCAACTATGTCCCAGTTTTTCGAAACCTTCCGTCGCCGGGACGAAACCAGTTTTCCTTCCACTAATCACCCGATATTTTTACTTTTACGTTTCCTAAACGTTCCTGCGATCGCTGCGTCGCCCTCTTTTATTTCCATTTACAAGCCACCGTCGCCACCCTTGTTCTTTTCTTTTTCTACCCCCATTCAGAATCGTAAGCAGCTCTCTCGGTTGATTATCTAATTTCCTTTTAAGCGCACGCGTTACGGGAAATTTTATTTATTATCATTCGCATCGAGATACACTCGATGTCAAAGAGTATTCTAATCTTGCGACAGGGAAACGAAACGCGACGAGATTTTGTCAAATTTAGAAACGTAAATATAGTAATTTCATTCGAATAAATTGTACGGATACGTTTGGAAGAGGAAGCATCGATGAAACGAATCGCACGTCTCGTTTTCTCGATTCGGATCCAATATCAAAGGATTACTCTCGCGGCGAATGATTATTGCGCTTTTATCGATCTTTCTCGGTGTTTCTATCGTTGTATCGCTGTAATTTCTTATAAAGATCGTACGTTATATATTGTAATGTAAAGTAATCGGTTATTCCGTTGATAGATTAAATAAATAAATAGATAAGCATTTGGAGGAAGAAAATAACCAAAGCTACGAAGAAACTGTAACAAAATTTCCTCGTCTCTGCAAGCTAAATATTGTAACTTCATTCTATTAATATCTTTATTAAATATACCTATTATTCATATTAATATACTCGAAGTAAGAAAATAACCAAAGCTACGAAAAGCGTGACAAACTTTCCTCGTCTCTACAAGGTAAATATTGTAATTTCATTCGAATAACATCTCGAATGAAACCTTGTTCGAAGTGAAATCTTGTTCGAGTAATTTCGTCAAATAAAATGTGATATTTTTTATTTAGTATATATATATATTTACGCGTTTGAATCCGCTTGAATACAGGATAACTCTTTGCATCGAATAACGTATAGAAATATAAAGTACGTCCATTTAAAGTCTTATAAAATATGGGCAACTCTGATTCGTGTGCGTGTCTCGTGGAAATATTTTTCCACGCCACTCTCTCTCTCTCTTTCTCTCTCTCTGTGTACATCGTAAAACGAACGAAACAAGCCACGTGAATGAAGACGTTGATACGTAGTGGAAATACTTTTGCTTGCAACTGTATATCTTTATTTCTCTTTCGGGCGTCTTTATAGTTAGCATTTTGAATAGCCAGCATTAAGGGAATTACACAGGCGTATCTTTTGGTTCCAGCGAAACGAATATTACAGATATTCCTGGAACTCGTTTTTACTTAATTCTCCATCGTAATTTGCTCGTCTGTCGGACGCGGATAATTTATTGGATCTTCTTCCTTTTTTTTCTTTTCTTTTTTTTTTTTATTGTTTCTCCTTCTTTCTCGGGGCAGAAAAATACAAAATAAAGGAACGGAAAAGGATAATCGAAGCGAACCGCGAAGCAACGCCAACGGTTCGACTTATTTCCACGTTCTCTATTTTTCCTACACAACCTAATACGTGCTTCAAGTTCGTTTTTTAGCAAACGGAATTTTATCACGGGGAAACGTCGCGATTCTGTTAACCTAAAGCCGTATTTTACTCTGCCGAACAATAAACGCTAGATTACTACGCGAGCTATAAAAAAACAAAAACTTTTCTCTTTCTCTCTGTTAAAATTCACGATCCTCGATTTCGGTGCCAGAGCCATTTTCTCGTCTTCCCGTTTCCGAATGAAAAGCGTGTACTACTAATAAAATCGCGTTAACCTCTCTTATTCGATACAAGATTTCTGTGTACAAGCAGATTCAAACCTGTAAATATATGTATATATATTATTTCTTTAATCCATACACGTGGAGGTTTTTGGATTTACATGGCTATTCTTGTCTTAAAACATTGCCTATTTTTTGGTTCACTTACTCCTCCATACACGTAATTGTATTGCAGTATAATCATTAGATATTTCGGGAGCCTTACAATTATTTATATATAATTTTATTCCAGTAATTTCGTCGAATAAAATGTGATATTTTTATATTTAATATATATATATATATATATAAATATCACATTTCATTCGACGAAATTACTCGAATAAAATGTCATTCGACACAGCATTCGTCGAGTAACGTTTCATTCGAGATGTTATTCGAATGAAACGACAATGTTTTTACCTTTACAGAGACGAGAAAATTTTGTTACACTCTTCGTAACTTTGATTTGTTTTCTTACTTCGAGTAAGATTAATATAAGTAATATAAAAACGGTGTAATATATATTAACCATTTTACTGCAGCCTTTTTTTAGAATATTAAAACTTTCGCGTCAGCTTTACTTATTAATATAATATAATGTCATTCGAACAAATATATTTCCGCGTCCAATGAATTCCCCGACGTTTTTTCAACGTTTTTCGCCGTTTTACTTATGCTTTACTTTACTTAACCCGTAGCTTTATAATTATATTGAATAATAGCTTTACTCAAACTTTATAATTATATTGAATAATAGCTTTACTCAAACTTTATAATTATATTGAATAATAGCTTTACTGCAATTTTATAATTATATTGAATAATAGCTTTACTCAAATTTTATAATTATATTGAATAATAGCTGTACTCAAATTTTATAATTATATTGAATAATAGCTTTACTCAAATTTTATAATTATATTAAATAATAGCTTTACTCAAATTTTATAATTATATTGAATAATAGCTTTACTCAAACTTTATAATTATATTGAATAATAGCTTTACTGCAATTTTATAATTATATTGAATAATAGCTTTACTCAAATTTTATAATTATATTAAATAATAGCTTTACTCAAATTTTATAATTATATTGAATAATAGCTTTACTGCAATTTTATAATTATATTTAATAATAGCTTTACTGCAATTTTATAATTATATTGAATAATAGCTTTACTCAAATTTTATAATTATATTGAATAATAGCTTTACTCAAATTTTACAAAGAATTTCAGATAATAAAATTATCGTTTCTGATCTACTAAACGCTATTCAAACGTAAGTCATTATTCACTTCAAACGCATGTGTGCGTTTCCCGAAGCGAAATAGAGAGTATAACATTAAAAGAGTAAAAGAGTAAAACCTAAATAAAGAGCATAACATTTCATTCGAATAAATTACACGTTACTAGAATGGAATTTTGTTCGAACAACGTTTCGATTAATGGCAAACTCCGATTGAAAGCATATTCTTATTCACAGTGCGATTAATCGTAAAGTTCTTCTCCGATTCGACGTATACTTTTTTTAATGCCCCGCGCAATCTTGATTATGCTTATTTGCCGAGTTTAACCATTCGCGGTATCTCGTCCGAAAGGCATTCTCTAAACGCTTCGCGGCGGTGTTAATTATTATCAAAGACGCTTTAAAACGTGGCCGCTAAGCATTGACATAACGGTACGATTAATTCGCGAGAGATTAACCGTGCGGCCTTTTCGAGGCAGCAGTAGAAACGCAGGAGGAGCTGCTTTGTTTTAGGCCAGCTGCTGGTTAGCATGTTTTAACCCTTTCACGGTGATTCTCGCGACTATTTAAGCTTTCTTTTTCTTTTTCATTTCGTTTCAAACGGCTAATGTACCGCGATCGCTTTCGGTTAGCCGAAGTTTTGCGAAACAACGCGTAATTCTCTATTACTGCTAGTAACAGTTCTCTATTACTACTAATAGTAGTTCTCTACTTAATTCTTTAAGGATTATGTTTGGTTCTATTCGCAAACGAGTCAGAATCCATTCGGTACACGAAAATACGAATAAGATAAATTATACGCTGTTGTCTGAAACTCGCAACGTTACGTTCAAAGTTACTTTCAAACAAACGAAGCGAAAACGTTTAGAGAATCGCTGCAACCGTTAACATTAATGAAGAATTAAGGAAGATACAATTATAGCTTACGTCTCGATTGAGTGACTTAATTTGTCTCGCTTATTATCCACTATTTAAGGATGAGGTTAATAGTCAAGGCAAAGCTACGATTTAACAGATTTTTCTAATTTTTGTAGCTTCTTATAGTTGGAAGCGTTACCTAATAGCGTTGTAAATCATTGAAGTCGCATTGGCTGCTTCGAAGAATTGGGTTTCGGTTAGAGAAACCTTTGAAGATACGAAGCGAGAGGGATCTTCCCATTTAATGGAGCGTATTAAATTATTCGAATGAATTTGTAAGTTGCTAACGCAACCGCCGCGAGACTGCGGCCCGGCTCTGATAAAGATAACGTCCGGCATTCATCGTGAGGACTTACACTGTCATATTAAATCGTGCCAGGTTGGAATTAGTATGCCTCTCCAAACTCGCGACTACACTCGCAGTTTCGTCGCCATCTTTCTTTGGGAATACCGACAGATACGGATGATGCTAGAGCTTTGGATTCCCGATGCTCAGAGTTCCCAAAGCTTTGAATTGCCAATGCTTTGAATTCCCTAAGCTTAAAATTGTCAATCCTTTGAATTGTCAATGCTTTGATTTCCCAAAGCTTTGAATTTTCAACGATTTGAATTTATAATGCTTCAAATTACCGATGCTTAGAATTGCCAATGCTTTGAATTATCGATGCTTTGAATTGCCAATGCTTTGAATTCCCTAAGCTTAGAATTGTCAATGCTTTGAATTCTCAAACCTTCCAATTCTCAATGTTTAAAATTGTCAATACTTAGAATTCTCAAACCTTTGAATTCTCGATGCTTTGAATTCTCAAAGATTAGAATTGTCAATGCTTTTATTTCCCAAAGCTCTGAATTTCCAACGATTTGAATTTATACTGCTTCAAATTCCCAAAGCTTAATATTGTCAATGCTTTGATTTCCCAAAGCTTTGAATTTTCAACGATTTGAATTTATAATGCTTCAAATTACCGATGCTTAGAATTGCCAATGCTTTGAATTATCGATGCTTTGAATTGCCAATGCTTTCAATTCCCTAAGCTTAGAATTGTCAATGCTTTGAATTCTCAAACCTTCCAATTCTCAATGCTTAAAATTGTCAATGCTTTGAATTCTCAAACCTTCCAATTCTCAATGCTTAAAATTGTCAATACTTTGAATTCTCAAACCTTTGAATTCTCGATGCTTTGAATTCTCAAAGATTAGAATTGTCAATGCTTTTATTTCCCAAAGCTCTGAATTTCCAACGATTTGAATTTATACTGCTTCAAATTCCCAAAGCTTAATATTGTCAATGCTTTGAATTCCCAAAGCTTTGAATTGTCAATGCTATAAATTCTCAAAGCTTTGAATTGTCAATACGTCTGATTTCCCAAAGCTTTGAATTTCCAACGATTTTAATTTATACTGTTTCAAATTCCCAAAGCTTAAAATTGACAATGCTTTGAATTCTCAATGCTTTGAATTCCCAATGCATTGGAGTCCCAATGCTTTGAATTCCCTAAGCTTAAAATTGTCAATGCTTTGAATTCTCAAAGCTTAGAATTGTCAATGCTTTTAATTCCCAAAGCTTTGAATTTCCAACGATTTGAATTTATACTGCTTTAAATTCCCAAAGCTTACATTTGACAATGCTTTGAATTCTCGGAGCATTGAATTCCCTAAGCTTAAAATTGTCAATGCTTTGAATTCTCAAAGCTTAGAATTGTCAATGCTTTGATTTCCCAAAGCTTTGAATTTCCAACAATTTGAATTTATAATGCTTTAAATTCCCAAAGCTTAATATTATCAATGCTTTGAATTATCAAAGCTTTGAATTCCCAATGCTTTGAATTCCCTAAGTTTAAAATTGTCAATGCTTTGATTTCCCAAAGCTTTGAATTTCCAACGATTTTAATTTATAATGCTTTAAATTCCCAAAGCTTAATATTGTCAATGCTTTGAATTCTCAAAGCTTTGAATTCCCAATGCTTTGAATTCCCTAAGCTTAGAATTCTCAATGCTTTGAATTCTCAAAGCTTAGAATAGCCAATGCTTAGAATTTCCAATGCTTTAACTTCCCAAACCTTCCCATTCTCAATGCTGTGAATTGTCAAAGCTTAAAATTGCCAATGCTTTGATTTGCCAAACCTTAGAATTTCCAATGCTTTGACTTCCCAAACACTCGAATTCTCAATGCTTTGAATTCTCAAAGCTTAGAATTGCCAATGCTTAGAATTGCTAATGCTTCGAATTCCCAAACTTTAGAATTGCTAATGCTTTGAATTCCCAAACATTCCAATTCTCAATGCTTTGACTTTCCAAACCTAATAATTCTCAATGTTGTGAATTGTCAAAGCTTAGAATTGTCAATGCTTTGAATTCCCTAAGCTTAAAATTCTCAATGCTTTGAATTCTCAAAGCTTAGAATAGCCAATGCTTAGAATTCCCAATGCTTAGAATTGCTAATGCTTCGAATTCCCAAACTTTAGAATTGCTAATGCTTTGAATTCCCAAACCTTAGAAATCCCAATGCTTTGACTTTCCAAACCTACCAATTCTCAATGCTGTGAATTGTCAAACCTTAGAATTGTCAATGCTTGGAATTCCCAAAGCTTAAAATTCCCAATGCTTTAAATTCTCAAAGCTTAGAATTGTCAATGCTTTGAATTCCCAAAGCTTAGAATTGTCAATGCTTTGAATTCCCAAAGCTTTGAATTGTCAATGCTTTGAATTCTCAAATCTTAGAATTGTCAATGCTTTGACTACTCAAACCTTAGAATTGTCAATGCTTTGAATTCCCAAAGCGTTGAATTGTCAATGCTTTGAATTCTCAAATCTTAGAATTGTCAATGCTTTGACTACTCAAATCTTAGAATTGTCAATGCTTTGACTACTCAAACCTTAGAATTGTCAATGCTTTGAATTCCCAAAGCGTTGAATTGTCAATGCTTTGAATTCTCAAATCTTAGAATTGTCAATGCTTTGACTACTCAAATCTTAGAATTGTCAATGCTTTGACTACTCAAACCTTAGAATTGTCAATGCTTTGAATTCCCAAAGCGTTGAATTGTCAATGCTTTGAATTCTCAAATCTTAGAATTGTCAATGCTTTGACTACTCAAATCTTAGAATTGTCAATGCTTTGACTACTCAAACCTTAGAATTGTCAATGCTTTGAATTCCCAAAGCGTTGAATTGTCAATGCTTTGAATTCTCAAATCTTAGAATTGTCAATGCTTTGACTACTCAAATCTTAGAATTGTCAATGCTTTGACTACTCAAACCTTAGAATTGTCAATGCTTTGAATTCCCAAAGCGTTGAATTGTCAATGCTTTGAATTCTCAAATCTTAGAATTGTCAATGCTTTGAATTCCCAATGCTTTAAATTAGAATTGCTGATGCTTTAATTCCCAATCCTTGGAATCCCCAATACTCTAAATTTCCAACGCATTAAATTCCGAAAAGCTTCCAAATCCCAAAGCTCGTAACACCGTCTTAAAATCACGCGAAAGAAACTAACTCTCCCCCTGTCCTGCGCAACCGATTCAAGCCTAAAACATTCCCATCGGCGTGCGTTGCGTGCTTACGTACGGCTGCAGAGAAATGGAAGGGAACGGAAAGGAAATGGGAAGAAGAAAAAGAAAGAAAAAGGAAAAGGACGGTTTCGTAGGAGGGAAAAGTGTAGCGGCGAGAAAAACCAAAGGAAAAGAAGCTGGGTTTTAAGAGCTTTCGTCATTGGGACGGGTCGGATCCAGCTTGTTTTCAAAAGACACACTCGCTACGGGTAACCCCTCTGAATACCAATTAACGTGAATTACGTGGCTACATGGAATTCGAGACCGTACTTTGTCTCCGTCTCTCCGAACTACCCTTCCCCTCTCTTTCTCTCTCTTTTCATACACTCTCACGCGACTCGTAATTAATTTGTGGTGGTCCAGACGCAGCGAGGACGCGTACACACCCCTGTCTCTTTCTATTTTTCTTTATTTCCAACGCGATTCCTAGCCTTATTTAAATGATTTACCCCGGCTGAAATCGGGCGACGGTCGCGTTTGCAAAACGTACAGCGGCTTAAACTTTACTCTTAAAACAGTAAAAGAGTAAAACCTAAATAAAGAGTATAACATTTTATTCGAATAAATTACTCGTTATTCGAGTGGAATTTTGTTCGAACAACATTTCGATTAATGGCAAACTCCGGTTGAAAGCCTATTGAAAGCATATTCTTATTCATAGTGCGATTAGTCATAATACTGCACTCACATCGAACAATTCAGGCACATCAAGAACACTATACAATATTTACTCGACTCGAGTCTCTTTCGCAAAATTTAGACGGTCCACGTCAGGAACATCGTCGCTAATCACCCAAACGCCGGTGCGACGTTAACCAGCCACAAAGAAATAGAAAATCTACGAGTAGAGCACGTTACGCGTAGCGACACACTAATACACACGTGGTTTAATTAGTTTCGCTGGGTTAATAGGTTGCAATTATTTCAGGAGCTTCTAACGTTTATCGTTAACAGCTTTTACTTTTTTTTATTTAACCGTGTTGCTATTTTAAAAGTTGATTAATACTGCTTCAACCCCTTGGCGTACAATAACGAGTCACACTAGTTCTATAAATTATGCCACGGATTGAACAAAAATGCTTACTATTAAGGATGAAATCTAAGTTGAACTCTGATTTTAGCTTCGAATTATAACATTGCAGCAGGTTATTGAATGAAAATTACCTGCAATATTCGAACGGTTTATTCGCGACGCGATATAAAAATAGTAACTGATTAACGCTAATCATAAGTGGGTAATAAAAATAATCGTAGGGCAAGGGGTTAAGAATTGTTGAATATTTACAGGCAGTGTAAATTATTCGAGCAGAGTTAAATGAAAACGCTATGTATTGAAAACACAAAGTTAAAGAAACGATACAAGATTCGAGTGCTAGAGGTAGTGCAGCTACTCTCTTCGCTTGTCCGCAAGCAACTACTACCCGTGTCCGACTTCAACGCTTATTAACATGAATATGTTTTAGGGATGGGGGGTCGCCAGGTGAAAAAGTGAAATGCGTTACGAAATTTGACTGTGGACATTTTTCTTCTGTGCTGCTGGGATGATGTCATTATTTCTTATCTATATAAGGTTGATCCGACGCTGAGCGCTCAGTATCGATTTGACTCTTGAGTAAGAACAATGGATGAAATTAATCATGAATATGTTTTAGGGA
Source organism: Eucera pruinosa (assembly GCA_028830335.1). Taxonomy (NCBI): domain Eukaryota; kingdom Metazoa; phylum Arthropoda; class Insecta; order Hymenoptera; family Apidae; genus Eucera; species Eucera pruinosa. The sequence goes on from JAMYCR010000014.1 coordinate 1,823,124, forward strand.
TGGGGGGTCGCCAGGTGAAAAAGTGAAATGCGTTACGAAATTTGACTGAGGACATTTTGAAAAAGAAGAAAACATATTCATGTACTTCTTATTTGAGAGCAGAGCTCATCAGATCAGTTTTTTGCTACAGAATTTTCCGGGGGAAAAAACGAGGGTCCTAAACCGCTTGCACCGCAACGCAGTGGCGATAGTCACAGGGTGGGGGCAACGCAGGCCCCGACTTTTCAATTGTCAGGCAACACCACGTAAGCGTCGTGGCACTGTCTTACCAGATGTGGCGCAGACCTTCGTAAAAGCGAAAGCTAAGGTTTAAACTAGCAAACAGCCTACCTGGCTTTAAAATACTGCGTCCGAAACAGGGATACACTTCGACAAGAATGTTTTGTAATTAACCCCTATGCTATTTTAAAAATTCATTATCAATGCTCGAGTAGAGATTCGTTTATGTTATATCATTATTTCATTTCGTTTCTCTCGTTTCATTGTTTCGTTGACTCGGTACTGGGATTGATAATTGTTGGGATTAGCTTCCAAATATAGTTTGTATTGAAACGAAATAAAATAAACGTTTAATAAGAGTAAAACTAAATACAAAGCTGGTTGATGTTTCCTTGCTGAGGAAACGCAGTGAAGTGACGAAAATCGCCTGCATGAACGTGCGGCTGGCGTACAAGAATGGCCCATGCCATAAAACGGCGGTCAGGGAGGGAAAGCAAGAACCAAAAATGCACGTGTACTAATGTAGAGATTCAGTCTTCGCACGAAATGTGCAAAGGTCAGAAAGCATGATGTCTCTCGGACACCCAGCTCCAGGTATGCCTATGCCTGCTAGTCTAAGAACGATCGAAATACCCAAACACAATTCAAAGTAAAATCAACAATAATAAAATATCCTCTCGCAGCGTTAACACCTGCGCATTCCTTTGATACAACGTCGTTCTGGCCTCTTCTACAATTACTCGGAAGGTTAATAAATATCCGTGCACACTCTCCGCGTGCCACTCTTTTTCTTCCTTCTTCCCGTCTCAGCACAATCCGTCGCAATGACTGTGCACTTGACAGCAGCGATAAAATCGGCTACGCGACGAATGTTGAACAGCGCTCGTTTAATCGACGTCCTATTTCGCAGTGGGTGAATTAGAACAATTTTTAAATTCCCCCATTCTACTTGTTTCATAAAAATCCACGTTGGATTGGATTGAATTAATCCTCTACTTTGATACGACTAGCGAATAGAGCATAATATGATAATTTGGACAACTGTGTGGTGCTTGTTGAGGGATAGTCGATCTCCTGTACCTCGTGTGTGTTGGAACATCGCATGTAAGAGAATTTCTCGGCTTCTAGTGGGGCGATTTCGATGCACTTTGGTTTAAATTAAAGGGGAACGACTGGAGAATATTATCTTATGGTGTTTTGCACCTAGACGTTGTGGTTCATTTGTTATAAACAAATATATCGCGCTATGGTAAATGATTACTTAGAAAGTATTCGGAGAGAAAAATTAATTTCTCTGCTCCTAGACGACCGATTTCAATGCACATCGGCTTAAATTAAAGGGGAAAGTCTGAAGAATATTACCTTATAGCCTTTTGCACCTAACCCTTACAGTTCCTTTGTTATAAACTAATATATCGCGTCATGGTAGATTACTCAGAAAGTATCTGAAGAAAAATTAATTACTCTGCTTCTAGACGTCTGATTTCAATGACCCTTGGCTTAAATTAAAGGGGAAGGTCCCACTAATATTATCCTTTAAGCTTTTGTAACTAGCCCTTGCACGTCATTTGTTATAAACAAATATATCGCGCCATGGTAGATTACCCAGACAGTATCCAAAGAAAAACATTAATTTCTCAGCTTCTAGACGTCTGATTTCAATGACCCTAGTCTTAAATTAAAGGGGAAGGTCTCAACATTATTATCCTATAGCCTTTTGCACCTAGCCCCTGCAGTTTATTTGTTATAAACAAATATATATCGCGTCATCGTAGATTAGTGAAAAAGGTACCTGAGGAAAAATATTTATTTCTCGGCTTCTAGTGGTCCGATTTCAATGCCCCTTGGATTAAATTAAAGGGAAAGGTACCAGGAATGTTACACTCTTACCAATTTCCCGATAAACATTGCGGTTAATTTGTTATAAACAAATCTTTCCTACTTTTTGCTGCTACTCAAAAACTATACTTGGGAAGTCTTTAAAAGTATATGGAGAGTATTCCCTGGACTTTTCCAATTAATTTGAGTCGCGGATGATCCAAATCGGACGTATCGAAGCCGAGCAATTAGCATTTTAAACAAATTACAAGAGGTTTGTTCGACAACCCTTTCCCGAAAAATGAGCAATTCTTGTTAAAGAAAAAATTCATTTCTCCGCTTCTGAACGTCGGATTTGGATCATCCGTAGCTCAAATTAAAGGGGAAGGTCCAAGGAATATGCTTGATATACTTTTAAGTCAATTGCATGTATAGATTTTAAGTTAATAATAAAAAAAGGAGACATTTGTTTATAACAAAGAATCCACATTGTTTAGTGGCATAAAACCTATTGGACATTGTAGCGGCAAGTATCCCCTTTAATTTGAGTCGCGGATGATCGAAATCTGATGTCTAAAAGCCGAGCAATTAGCATTTTAAGAAAACTGGAAAAGTTTCGTCCGATTACGTGTATTCGAAAAATTTTAAAGCGGCAAAGAAATTGACCAAATCGGTGAAAATTTTCGACGCGCCATCTAGCGGCAGAAAGGTGGAACTAAACCTGCAATTTTTATGAACAATTCTTGTTAAATTAAAAAATTAATATCTCCGCTTCTAGGCATCGCATCTGGACAAACGACGACTCAAATTAAAGGGGAGACTTCCGGCTACAAGGTGAAGTAGGTTTTATCTTGATGCAACTTCTGGTTTAGGAGCTATAAGCGTTTAATTCCTATAATTTGGAATAGCTTGCAAATTACAAACGAAATCGCTTTTAAAACTATTAGATCTTATTTCTGGGCTTCTAAGCTTTAACTTAAGCCAAGGATCATTACTATAGCACGTCTAGAAGCGGAGATACAAACATTTAAAAATCGTAACTTTTTATGCCTATATCTCCGCTTCTAGACGTGCTATACTAATGATCCTTGGCTTAAATTAAAGCTTAGAAGCCCAGAAATAAGATCTAATAGTTTTAAAAGCGATTTCGTTTGTAATTTGCAAGCTATTCCAAATTATAGGAAATAAACGCTTATAGCTCCTAAACCAGAAGTTGCATCAAGATAAAACCTATTTCACCTTGTAGCTGGATGTCTCCCCTTTAATTTGAGTCGTCGTTTGTCCAGATCCGATGTCTAGAAGCGGAGATATTAATTTTTTAATTTAACAAGAATTGTTCATAAAAATTGCAGGTTTAGTTCCACCTTTCTACCGCTAGATGGCGCGTCGAAAATTTTCACCGATTTGGTCAATTTCTTTGCCGCTTTAAAATTTTTCGAATACACGTAATCGGACGAAACTTTTCCAGTTTTCTTAAAATGCTAATTGCTCGGCTTTTAGACATCAGATTTCGATCATCCGCGACTCAAATTAAAGGGGATACTTGCCGCTACAATGTCCAATAGGTTTTATGCCACTAAACAATGTGGATTCTTTGTTATAAACAAATGTCTCCTTTTTTTATTATTAACTTAAAATCTATACATGCAATTGACTTAAAAGTATATCAAGCATATTCCTTGGACCTTCCCCTTTAATTTGAGCTACGGATGATCCAAATCCGACGTTCAGAAGCGGAGAAATGAATTTTTTCTTTAACAAGAATTGCTCATTTTTCGGGAAAGGGTTGTCGAACAAACCTCTTGTAATTTGTTTAAAATGCTAATTGCTCGGCTTCGATACGTCCGATTTGGATCATCCGCGACTCAAATTAATTGGAAAAGTCCAGGGAATACTCTCCATATACTTTTAAAGACTTCCCAAGTATAGTTTTTGAGTAGCAGCAAAAAGTAGGAAAGATTTGTTTATAACAAATTAACCGCAATGTTTATCGGGAAATTGGTAAGAGTGTAATATTCCTGGTACCTTTCCCTTTAATTTAATCCAAGGGGCATTGAAATCGGACCACTAGAAGCCGAGAAATAAATATTTTTCCTCAGGTACATTTTTGAGTAATCTACGATGATGCGATATATATTTGTTTATAACAAATAAACTGCAAGGACTAGGTGAAAAAGGCTATAAGGTAATAATGTTGGAACCTTCCCCTTTAATTTACGTCTAGGGGCATTGATATCAGACGTCTACAAGCCGAGAAATTAATGTTTTTCTTCAGATACTTTCTGAATGATCTACTATGGCGCTATATATTTGTTTATAACAAAGGAACTGCTCGGACTAGTTGCAAAATGTTCTAGGATAATAATCTTGGGACCTTCCCCTTTAATATAAGCCAAGGGGCATTGAAATCGGATGTCTAGGAGCTGAGAAATTAATATTTTCCTTCGGATACTGATTGAGTAGTCCACCATGGCGCGATATATTTGTTTATAACAAATGCGCTGGAAGGGCTGCTTGCAAAAGACTAAAGGATAATATTTCTTGGACCTTCCTCTTTAATTTAAGCTAAGGGTTATTGCAATCGTACGTCTAGGGGCCGAGAAATTAATATTTTTCTTGAGATACTTTCTGAGTAATCTACTTTGGCGCGATATATTTGTTTATAACAAATGACGTGCAAGGGCAAGTTGCAAAAGGTCGTAGGATAGTATTCTTGCAACCATTCACTTTAATTTGCGCCAAGGGACATTCAAATCGGACGTCTAGGATTTGAGAAGTGAATATTTTTCTTCGGATACCGTCTGAGTAGTCTATGGCGCGATATATTTGTTTATAACAAATGAACTACAGACGCTAGGTGCAAAACACTATAGGATAATATTCTCTGGACTTTCCCATTTAATTTAAGCCAAGGAGCATCGAAATCGGCCGACTAAAAGCCTAGAAATCTTGTTATAGGAGATGTTGCAACACAGACGAAGTACAAGATCAACTATCCCTCAACCCTTCTAATGCTACCAAAACCTATTAATCAGATAATAAATACATAACAAATCGTATACAAATTCGAACATATTTAGCATTGTTTCATTACCTCCAATCTTTACCATATAAATTCTACTTAAATTTTACCGACTGAAATTACTTTAAACTCTCTCTTTAAATATTCCCACATTCGCAAAGCGTTAAAATACGCCTGCATTCATTTTCGAATCTCGACTATCATCGTACCATCATCCTTATATATTACAATTTAATTACCCTCTCGCAATGCTACGAAATTGATGAAAAAAAAAAAAAAAATTTCTCCTCGTCGACGACCGCGAGAAACTCTCAAGTGTATCTCGGTGCACCGTAGCGAGAGGGTTAAACATTGCAAGCACTCGTAACTTTATTAATCGAGATTCATTCGGACGATGCTCGAAAGCCGCGTTAACGATCCGGAAACGTCGATGATTGTTTGGAAAAATGTTGTCGAAACTACTCCCGGCTAGGAAATTAAAGTTTCGCCGAGGAATTGATATAAAAGTGTAAAAAAAAAGCAAGAGAGAGAAGTGTTCTTCGGGAACGTTGAAGACGTAGAAGAAGAAGAAGAAGAACAAGAAGTTTGATATTTTTTTTCTTAAGAGCGAAAACTTATATTCCCATCGTAAATTTCATCTCTCTCTCTCTCTCTCTCTCTCTCTCTCTTTCTCTCTGCAAGTTTGTTGAAATTTTTAATACGAAGAGGAGTTAGAACTCTTCTACGTAACTATGTACGCGTGTTCGCGTTCGTCGGTTCTCTTCCTTCGTTCATCGATTTCATGCAAAGTTATTCTGTTTGCCTGACTTTCCACCCGAAAGAGAAACTCGCGGCGGCACAAATTACAACATTCATTCAATTAAACTTTAGTTACACCGACCAGCGCGGAGTATTAAAACGCAATTTCAACCTTACTTCTCGTTATTCGAACGTAAATCAATCCCTCGTAATATCCAGAAATTTCAAGGAACCCGCTAAAAAACAATCCATCTTCTCTCTCTCTTTCTCTCTTTCTCTCTTGGATTGCACATTTTTACGTTCGAAATTAATTATTCAAACGTGTTCCGGACTATCGATCTTAAAATGTCTCGGAATGCAAAAGGTTAAGTATAAAAGATACAAAGCGGATCTTTGTGCAATTATGAGAAGTTTAAAAGTACAAAAATGAAAACGTTACAAACACGACGCGAATACGTACAAAATATAAAAAATACAGCGCAGTTTATAAAGTTTAGAAGTCGAAATCAATTCGATTGGAAGCGTCTAGCTTCCCTTTATTTATTAACGTTTCGAAACATTTGCATTCGAGAAATTAGCATAAAGATCCGCGGCTCTAATTATAAAAATGCAATGCGTGTATCATTTCTATCGTACTTGCTACGATTACGGTTTAATTTGCGGACGAGTGTCTGCAAATAATCGCCACTTTTTTGGTTTCGTGGACGCACTGTTCACAGTTAAAGCAGAAATTTTCAATTAACCCTTTGCGGACGACGAATAGTAAAACTTAAAAGAGTATTTTCACTTCGAATTCCAAGCCTTTAAATTTCTAAGCTTTCCAATTGCAGGTCGACAAATTCTCAAAACTTTCAAGCGTTTATCATCGATATTAATTTCAATTTTCTGTGGATCTTAACAGTGAACGTACGTACGTGCACAAAACCAGAAAAGTGGCGATTATTTGCAGACGCTAGTCCGCAAAGTGTTAACCCTTTACGGAGTATAGTCACGATTAAGGGAATACTTTGCTTTTCAATTCCAAGCATCTAAATTTTTATGCTTTCGAATTGCAGGTCGACAAATTCTCAAAACTTTCAAGCGTTTATCAACGATATTAATTTCAATTTTCTGCGGATCTTAACAGTGAACGTACACACGTGCACAAATCCAGAAAAGTGGCGATTATTTGCACGCGCTTGTCCGCAAAGTGTTAACCCTTTACGGAGTATAGTCACGATTAAGGGAATACTTTGGTTTTTAATTCCAAGCATCTAAATTTCTATGCTTTCGAATTGCAGGCCAACAAATTCTCAAAACTTTCAAGCGTTTATCAACGATATTAATTTCAATTTTCTGCGGATCTTAACAGTGAACGTACACACGTGCACAAAACCAGAAAAGTGGCGATTATTTGCAGACGCTCGTCCGCAAAGTGTTAACCCTTTACGGAGTATAGTCACGATTAAGGGAATACTTTGCTTTTCAATTCCAAGCATCTAAATTTCTAAGCTTTCGAATTCCAAGCTATCTAATTTTGAAGCATCTATTAACGATATCAATTTAACTTTCTACGTTTAAAAATTGACGGATCCTCGGGAAACCAAAGATAAAGTGGCGATTATTTGCAGACGCTCGTCCGCAAAGGGTTAAAGCGCGAACCTTAACCCCTTGCCCTACGATTATTTTATTACCTACGTATGCTGGTATTAGCCGGTTATCGTTTTTATATCATTTAACTTACAAATTATTTCAATACTGTTGGCAATTTTTACTTAAGAACCTCCGATCTTACAAGAGCAAGCTAAAATTTGAATTCAAATTAAATGCCACTCTCGGTAACATCTCTTTTTGTTTAATCTAAGCCATAATTCATAGAACGAATGTGACTCGTCATTGTAGGACAAGGAGTTAAAGCGGCTGCAACGTTCTACGTCTATTCAATATTCCGTTCATTGCTATATTACTTTATTCCAGCGAGTATCGACTATATAAATCCGAGTACAGCGAAACGTAAACGGAGCAGAGCGTATCGGTATCGAAGTGAACTTGGAAAATCGTCGGTCTGGTTTACGCGCGGGGAGGATTTATGATTCATCGACGACGGGAAATCGCGGCGCGAGCGGATTAATCACGATTAACCGCGGTCGCGTTGCCATAATTGTTTCCAATTCATTCGATTCTCCTACGTAGATTGATATCGCTCCGACGAATCGCCGATTCGCCGCGATCCCATTTATATCCCACTTCGACTTCAAATATATCGCCGCCATTCTTTCGCCTCGAATAATTGTACCGATAAACTTTCCGCATTCGCGCTACAATTGTCTTCATTCGTCTTCCAAAAATACTCCGCGCTCTACGAATACGCGTGTGCACGGTAATAAATAAACACGACGGATCTTTATGCAAAATATTCGTACATCTACTCGTTATCGAATAGAATATTTACGAAGATATCGATCTGTTGAATATTTATTTGCTAAATAAATACAACAGAGTTTTAACCTAAGTATGTATTTAATTAATGTAGTTGTACAAAACGAAAATGCTGTTCTTAGTTTGACGGTTTTCTGCTAACTGACTAAGACTCGGAAAAAAGCCGAGACGCTCAGGGGGTGCAATAAAAGAGTGTCCTCCTCAGGTAGTACTGACCTTAGCAAGGGAGGGGACAGCATCAATGGATACAAATTTTCATTAAAAATACATGCATGCAATGCTTATTCTCAACACGATCAAAGGAAGCGAATGGTTTTCGTTCCTACGCGTAGAAGCTCTTTAAAGTAAATGTAATTATTAACCATTTGCGGACGACGAATAGTAAAAGTTAAAAAGAGTATTTTCACTTTGAATTCCATGCCTTTAATATTTCTAAGCTTTCGAATTCCGGGTCGACAAATTCTTAAAACTTTGAAGCGTTCATCAACGATATTAACCCTTTGCGGACGAGTGTCTGCAAATAGCCGCCCGATCATCTTTCATTTCCCGAGGATCCGTTAATTTTTAAAGGTAGAAAGTTAAATTGATATCGTTAACAGATGCTTGAAGATTAGATAGCTTGGAATTCGAAAGCTTAGAAATTTAGATGCTTGGAATTGAAAAGCAAAGTATTCCCTTAATCGTGACTATGCCTCGTCCGTAATAGTTATTTGCGGACGAGCGTCTGCAAATAATCGCCACTTTTCTGCTTTTGTGCACGTGTGTACGTTCACTGTTAAGATCCGCAGAAAATTGAAATTAATATCGTTGATAAACGCTTGAAAGTTTTGAGAATTTGTCGACCTGCAATTCGAAAGCATAGAAATTTAGATGCTTGGAATTAAAAACCAAAGTATTCCCTTAATCGTGACTATGCCTCGTCCGTAATAGTTATTTGCGGACGAGCGTCTGCAAATAATCGCCACTTTTCTGGTTTTGTGCACGTACGTACGTTCACTGTTAAGATCCGCAAAAAGTTGAAATTAATATCGTTGATAAACGCTTGAAAGTTTTGAGAATTTGTCGACCTGCAATTCGAAAGCATAGAAATTTAGATGCTTGGAATTAAAAACCAAAGTATTCCCTTAATCGTGACTATACTCCGTAAAGGGTTAACACTTTGCGGACGAGCGTCTGCAAATAATCGCCACTTTTCTGGTTTTGTGCACGTACGTACGTTCACTGTTAAGATCCGCAGAAAGTTGAAATTAATATCGTTGATAAACGCTTGAAAGTTTTGAGAATTTGTCGACCTGCAATTGGAAAGCTTAGAAATTTAAAGGCTTGGAATTCGAAGTGAAAATACTCTTTCAAGTTTTACTATTCGTCGTCCGCAAAGGGTTAAAGGGTTAAGTAACTTTCGTTGACTATTTTGGAACGTCGTTGATGTGAAGATCGTTTTAGTTCGGAGCGTAACGTCGTTCGATAGCTGTTTTATTTATGAACATTTTTTTTGACGCGTTCACTGTGATAAATTCATCGCTACGTAATTGAAAATGTACGATAAAATCCAAAATCCCCTTCGTACTGTCGCTTGAAAATCTTCTCGTTTAAATAGAAATCATTTGTATGTATATTAATAATATTTTTACGTAGTAAAAAGTTAGTAATTTAGTTTGTGTAACAGATACAAGATACGTAGTAAAAGTATCGCCTTTACCGGATTATGTAATTCCCATACTTTATAATTATATTGGTCACGTTTTAATATTAAACAATACATTTACCTCCCTAATATTTCGTTTTTAAATATTAAGTTTCAACGAATATACAATGTCTACGCGTTGCTACGCAAAATTAAACGCCTAGAATTCCTAGAATTCCTAGACAAATTCCTAAATTGATTTCCTAGAAAATTCCTAAATCGATTTCCTAGAAAAATCGAATCTGGAATTGGAAAGCGAAGATTGAATTATTTTATCAAACGTTCGATTAAATTACAAAAGCAAATAAAGCATCTACAATATTAATTGACTATTAGTCAACTATTAGTTGACTAATTTTAAAGCCACAGGCAACGGCGAATAATATTTCTTCGAATCTCTGCAACGGTAAAGTGACAGATTTTTATTCGATTACTTTATAAAGGTAGAATAGATTCGATTATTTTGGGATTGACAAAAGGATGATAATCCGTTGTTACGATGGTGTAAACGGAGATATATATCGGTGATGTTTGGAGGAGAGCTGGATTTCACGTTGATAAGCCGGGGAATTAATCTGAAGCGAGTAGTTTATGTTATTGTGAGTAAATGCATGGACGCTACGAGATACCGAACACGGCGTCAAAGGGTTAAGAACCTAATACTGGCCGGCACAATTACGCTTGCTTGTAATATACGCAATCGAAGAACATCTAATTCCCTTCGCCAATGTTTCAACTCTAAAATTGCCAACGATTAAACCAACTACCCTTAACTGCCAGCAAATTGCACGGAAATAAATTAACAGAAGGAGTAATAGGAAATAATAATAACTGTTTAGAATAATATTGGAATAGTTAATTATCTAGACAATTGTAATAAATCAATTTGATGTGACTGCTTAGAATAATGTTGGAATGATTAACTACTCCAATAATTGTGGTAAAACAATTCGAAGCAACTGTTTAGAATAATATTGGAATAATTAACTACCTTGATAATTATAATAAAGTAATTCGAAGAAGCTGCTTAGAATAATGTTGGAACCATTAACAACTCTAATAATTGTGGTAAAGCAATTCGAAGAAGCTGCTTAGAATAATGTTGGAATAATTAACTACTCCAATAATTATGGTTAAACAATTCGCAGCAACTAATTAGAATAATGTTAGACTCGTTAACTACTCTAATAATTGTGGTAAAACAATTCAAAGCAACTGTTTAGAATAATGTTGAAATAATTAACTACCTTGATAATTATAATAAAGCAATTCGAAGAAGCTTCTTAGAATAATGTTGGAATCATGAACTACTCTAATAATTGTGGTAAAACAATTCGAAGCAATTGCTTAGAATAATGTTGGAATAGTTAACTACCTTGATAATTATAATAAATCAATTCGAAGAAGCTGCTTAGAATAATGTTGGAATAATTAACTACTCCAATAATTATAGTAAAACAATTCGAAGCAGCTGATTAGAATAATGTTAGACTCATTAACTACTCGAATAATTGTGGTAAAACAATTCGCAGCAACTGATTAGAATAATGTTGGAATAATTAACTACTCTAATAATTATACTAAAACAATTCAAAGCAACTGTTTAGAATAATGTTGGAATCATTAACTACTCTAATAATTATAATAAAACAATTCGAAGCAGCTGCTTAGAATAATGTTGGAATAATTAACTACCTTGATAATTATAATAAAGCAATTCGAAGAAACTCCTTAGAATAATGATAAACTCGTTAACTACTCTAATAATTGTGGTAAAACAATTCGCAGCAACTGATTAGAATAATGTTGGAATAATTAACTACTCTAATAATTATACTAAAACAATTCAAAGCAACTGTTTAGAATAATGTTGGAATCATTAACTACTCTAATAATTATAATAAAACAATTCGAAGCAGCTGCTTAGAATAATGTTGGAATAATTAACTACCTTGATAATTATAATAAAGCAATTCGAAGAAGCTGCTTAGAATAATGTTGGAATCATTAACTACTCTAATAATTGTGGTAAAACAATTCGAAGCAACTGTTTAGAATAATATTGAAATAGTTAATTACCCTGACAATTGTAATAAATCAATTTGATGTGACTGCTTAGAATAATGTTGGAATAATTAATTACTCTAATAATTGTGGTAAAACAATTCGAAGCAACTGTTTAGAATAATGTTGGAATAATTAACTACCTTGATAATTATAATAAAGCAATTCGAAGAAACTGCTTAGAATAATGTTGGAATCATGAACTACTCTAATAATTGTGGTAAAACAATTCGAAGCAATTGCTTAGAATAATGTTGGAATAGTTAACTACCTTGATAATTATAATAAATCAATTCGAAGAAGCTGCTTAGAATAGTGTTGGAATAGTTAACTACCTTGATAATTATAATAAAGTAATTCGAAGAAACTGCTTAGAATAATGTTGGAATCATTAACTACTCCAATAATTATGGTAAAACAATTCGAAGCAACTGTTTAGAATAATGTTGTAATAATTAACTACCTTCATAATTATATATACAACTATTTAGAACAGTACAACAATAATTAACTACAGCAATTCTTATAAATTAATTTGCAATACCAAAATACATATTCAAGAGCCTTCCCACTTAAAATTTGATATATACATACAATATGAATGTATTAGCTTCCCTATATAATATTATTCACCCTTATTTATTCCAATCTTCTGCTATACAATGTTGTCTTCATCTTAAACAAATTGTTATCGCAAATATGAATCTTTATTTGTTTTCATTCTCTGGAACAATTTTTTCTTCGCCTTAAATTAATTACTACCTATAGTATAATATGTTTCCTCGACAATTCGCACGAAACAAATGAAAGCTCACTAATTTCCATCTTGTAACCCACCCTTGCTGATTCCAGCAATGCAAACCAACCGCCAAAAATCCAACCTTTCGAAAAATAGCTCTCCAAAACTCGCTACAAAAATCCATCTTCGATCCCAAGAAATCCGCTAACTACGATAATAAAATTCTCTACATAAATCCCTCTGTTGTTTCCAAGAAACCACTATACTTTCTGCGGCTAACTGCAACGATAAAAATCGCTACAAAAATCGATCTTCAATTCCAAAAAGTCCACTTACTACGATAACAAAACTCGATACAAAAATCCATCTTCGATCCCAAAAAGTCCACTAACTACGATAACAAAACTCTCTACGTAAATCCCTCTTCTATTCCCAAAAATCCAGCCTCCAAAGAAACCACTATACGATAAAACTCGATACAAAAATGCATCTTCGATCCCAAAAAGTCCACTAACTACGATAACAAAACTCTCTTACGTAAATCCCTCTTCTATTCCCAAAAATTCAGACTCCAAAGAAACTACTATACGATAAAACTCGATACAAAAATGCATCTTCGATCCTAAAAAGTCCACTAACTACAATAATAAAACTCTCTACGTAAATCCCTCTTCTATTCCCAAAAATCCAGCCTCCCAAGAAACCACTGTACTCTCCGCGGTTGACTGCAACGATAAAACTCGCTACAAAAATCCATTTTCGATCCCAAAAAATCCACTAACTACGATAACAAAACTCTCTACGTAAATCCCTCTTCTATTCCCAAAAATCCATCCTCTCAAGAAACTACTGTACTCTCCGCGGTTGACTGCAACGATAAAACTCGATACAAAAATCCCTCCTCCGCTCGTTTCCTCAAAAGAAAAAAAAAACAGAAACACGTGCAGCAAAAGAACCTGATATCCCGTTGTAATCGCGAGTACCGTAGATCAAATCGTCTTATTAATACACCCCTGCCGTTTATACATCCGCCGCAACCCTCTTCAAAAAAAAGAAAAAAAGAAAAAGATCATCCCTGAAGTCATTATCGTCACTCCCTCCCTCCGCGTACAAAGGGAAAAAGAGAAAGAAGCCAAAAGGATACTGTATATACCCGTATATATGCCGGGCAATGGGAATTCACCCCTGTGAAAAAAAGTTGGTTTCATGGTCGGGAGTCGGGGTCTCGAGTATTGACAATGAATAGTTTTCTTCCGTGGCAAAAGGCCGGCTGCCCTGTTCAAGGAGGGATGAGGGGGGGGGGGACGATTCTAGAGGGATGGCAAAAGGGGAAGGAGAAACAGAGAAGGGGGAGGCAGAGTACTTATTCGAGCCAGAAGCAGAGAGAGAGAGAGAGAAACGCGTGCTTCTAATAGCTGCGAGCAAGATGGAAAGTTGTACGTCGGGTGGGGGAAAACAGAAATATAGAGAGATAAAGACACATGGAGAGACAGAATGGCAGCTGTGGTGGGGGTAAAGAGGGTGGGGGAGGATAAAAGGAGGGTGACAGTGTGCGTTAGAGCTAGAAAGCGAGAGACGAAGAGCGAGAGAGGGGAAATTTAGTCGGCCAAAGAGAGAGAGAAGAGAAATTTAGTCGAACGAAGAGAAACAGAGAGAGAGTGAGGAGAAATTTAGTCGAACGAAGAGAGAGAGAGAGAGAGGGGGAGAAGATGGAGGAGTGGGAGAAGATTTGATAGGAGGGATGGGTTTCCATGGAAACGCGTCGTACTCCCGACCAGCTCAGATAGGATATATAGGTATATATGTGTTTACATACCTACATTAGATACATACATTATAGTATTATACGGCACATGTACAAGGTACTCGTACGAGAAGAGCCGTAATTTGTAAGTCGATTTCCTCTTTTTTCTCTCTCCCTCCCCCCTTCTCCGCCCTTGCCCCTTCTACACACGTTCTTTCTCTCTTTCTATACACGCGTCGCACTGCAGTGCATCTTCGTAGCTGAATTTATACACGCGCGTGTGTACGTGTGTGTGTATATATATATACATATATATGTGGATATGTATAACTTTCGAAATTAATATTCCCGTTTAACGTTCGCGTTCGTCTTCTCTTTGTACGAGAGAGAGAAAAAGAGAGAGAGAGGATGATAAGGGGTGGGGTAAGAGAGAGAGAAAGAGAGCGATATTCTTTTGGAGGAGAATATTTTGACGATTGATTCACCGCCTGTTAAAAATACTGGCGGACACGTTTTTGTGCGACACGCATACATTGATATGGATACAGATGTTGGGACGAGATGATATACAGTCGTGCGCAAAAGTATTCGCCTGTGTTACACGCTATTATGGTTAACCCTTTCGTTATGCTTATTTCGGTAATCGAAATTAAAGTCGTAGATAAGGAACAGGTTTCTTTTCTTCTTTTTTTTTATTGTTCCGTTGAGAATTTGATTATTAGCGAAAGTGTGATTAAATTATAATATTTGGTTAAGATTGATATATTTGTATACGTAATACCAATAGTGGATAACGTAAGTAAAGAGTAATACATGTTAGTTTGTTTAAAATGGATACTGTATGTAGGTAATAATCTGTGCTTTTCTATTTGTTTAACGCGTGATATCGTATACAGGTGATAAGCTATGTTTCGTTCATTTTTAGGATAAGGAAATAGAGTACGATGTACGCGTAAAGATTATGTAGCGCGATAATGCGAAAGGGAATCAATAAAGTATTATTATTATAATATTTGGCTGGTAATTTTGGTTTCTTTAATGAACTCGAGGATACCACGAATCTTGATCTCCGTATTAACTTTAATTGTGGCGAGGAACAGGTTTCGTTACCACGAAATTGGATGTAGATAAGTATTCCGATAAATATATTACCATAAATTAGCTACGCTTTATTAAACTGCAATTATACTTCGAATGAAATTCTTCTATTTTGACTTCGTTTATGCTAATACTTAATAGTACTAAAATACTTCAATAATATATATAATACTAAAATACTTCATATATATATGTAAAATTGGAAAGTATGTGAGAAAATATTTGAACAAATATTTCCTAAGTATTCGAAAGGAAACTGAATTATTCGATAAGTAAATTAAAGTTAAATTAGTCAATAATGCAATTGAAAAATCGTAGAATACTTATTAGTGCACCTAATATTAACAGAAATTTTCCTTGTTCTTATAAATCGTTGATCAAAAGTTATTTCAAGGCAAAAGCTTTCTAAATTCTCTTCGTTGGAGCATTAAAAAAATAGTGAACTGCTTATTAATACACCTAATATTAATACAAAATTTTCCTTCTTCTTATAAATCGTTGATCAAAAATGATTTCAAGGCAAAGCGTTCCTAAATTCTCTTCGTTGGAGCATTAAAAAAATAGTGAACTGCTTATTAATACACCTAATATTAATACAAAATTTTCCTTCTTCTTATAAATCGTTGATCAAAAATGATTTCAAGGCAAAGCGTTCCTAAATTCTCTTCGTTGGAGCATTAAAAAAGTAGTGGACTGCTCATTAATACACCTAATATTAACAAAAACTTTCCTTGTCCTTCGTAAATCGTTGATGGAAAATATATTTTAAGGTAACACGTTTCCAAACTATTTTTATTTTCATCTTCGCTGCTCCAAAATTGCGCGCAGCTTCCAAACTTTTGCCCAGCAATGTACAATCGATCCCTTTTTATTTAATTTTGTTTCCACTCTATTTTTATTCCCTATTTTGTTTCCTTTTTGGCCGGCTTTTTTTCTATACGAAATAACTTTAGCCGTACACAGGCGCGTGTTTCATATTCGCGTGCGTTGTTGTAAAATGGAGAGAATCATTCGCGTTTTTTTTTTCTTTCTTTTTATTTTTTTTTTTCTTTACTTAATTTCAATTTCGTAATGCTCGAAAGGGACGGGGAAATAGAGCTGGCGGTCGCTTTAGTTACGAGGGGAATGAAATTCGCTGAAAACGACCCGAAAACAATTTGGAAATTAGAAATAATTTTTACGTAATTGCCAACGCGAATACGCGAGAGAAACGCGATTGAATGCGAGTAGCATGTGTGTATTTTCATTCGGAGTTCTCATTTTTCAAATTACCTCTCCTCCTCCCCATTGAAACGAAACTCGCATTCGCGAAAATGATTAATTACTAAATTCTCTCTTTGCGCGTACATACATTGTATGTGTTCGAATTAGGAGTTTCTTAATTCCGCGTGGTCGTTTAATAAACAAGATAGATCGCATAACGCTTTCAAAGCAATTGTTTCGCAAATAAGCGCACGTACAGAGGCGATTACGCTGTGGTTGTAAGCCAAAGCAACAACGGTCAGTCGCGGGTTTTCACTTTTCAGATATCGCGAAACGAAGGTTTTCAGCGGCAAAGGCGATGTTTCATACCGTTAATACGCGTTTATTTATGTTTAGAATTGATATTTGCGTGTTAATCTAACGCTCGACGCGTTTGCGAACGATTTCAGACGCATTGAAACGTTTAACCATCGCATCGATACGTCCTATTTCGAATATAATTACGAACATGCGAACGCTATTCAAACGAAATCTGTATCGCGAAAGATGTACGAACATAAGCCAGTGACGATCAACTCTTTATCCTCTCCTGTCACGTATATCACTTCTATTATGCTCATTAATGGAACTGAAATTCGCCCATCTTTTCGAAAATTAATTCATACATTCATCTTGATACGAACGAGAAAATTGCAATATTTCATTTCGCGTATTGGAATTGGTTAAACAATTGCAACAAGTTACAGATTCATCGTCACTGATACACACATTTTCTTATCACTATCTACATGAACACAGTGTAATTGTTTCGCATCGATGATGCATGTGAAAGATGACAAGAAACATATTTTACCAATGTCACGTACGAGTTATTTTCATACGCGTTCCACACCGTATCTCGAAGCTTAAGAATCCAAAGGATCAGTGAATCGAAAAGGTTGGGAATTAAGACGATTAGAAGTTTGAAAGCTTGGAAAGTCAAATGCTTAGAAATGTACAAGAGTTAGGAAATCCGAAAGCATTGAAATCGAAAGGCTTGGAAATGTAAAGATATGGAAACCTAAAAGCTTGGCAATCTAAAGATTTGGAAAATTAAAAACGTGGCAATGCGAAAGTTTGGGAATTTAAAGGTTTGGAAACCTAAAAGCTTCGAATTCCAAATGCTTGGGAATTTAAAGACTTGGAAATCTAAAAGCTTGGGAATTTGAAGACTTGGAAATCTAAAAGCTTGGGAATCTAAAGATTTGGAAATCTCAAAGCTTGGGAATCTTTAGATTTGGAAATCTAAAAGCTTGGGAATTTAAAAGCTTTGAAAGCCAAAAGCTTGAAAACTTAAAGATGGGGAAACCTGAAATCTTTGAGATCCAAAAGCTTCGAAAATTAAAGACATGGAAATCTAGAAGCTTGGTACTCTAAAGATTTGGAAATCTAGAAGCTTGGGAATCTAAAGACTTGGAAATCTAAAAGCTTGGGAATCTAAAGGTTTGGAAATCTCAAAGCTTGGGAATCTAAAGATTTGGAAATCTAAAAGCTTGGGAACCTAAAGATTTGGAAAACTAAAAGCTTGGGGATCCAAAAGCTTGGGAATTTAAAAGCTTTGAAAGCCAAAAGCTTGAAAACTTAAAGATGGGGAAACCTGAAATCTTTGAGATCCAAAAGCTTCGAAAATTAAAGGCTTGGAAATCTAGAAGCTTGGGACTCTAAAGATTTGGAAATCTAAAAGCTTGGAAATCTGAAGACTTGGAAATCTAAAAGCTTGGGAATCTAAAGATTTGGAAATCTAAAAGCTTGGAAATCTGAAGACTTGGAAACCTAAAAGCTTTGCGATCCAAAAGCTTGGGAATCTAAAGATTTGGAAACCTAAAAGCTTCGAATTCCAAAAGCTTGGGAATTTGAAGACTTGGAAATCTAAAAGCTTGGGAATCTAAAGATTTGGAAATCTAAAAGCTTGGGAATCTAAAGATTTGGAAATCTAAAAGCTTTGGGATCCAAAAGCTTGGGAATCTAAAGATTTGGAAACCTAAAAGCTTCGAATTCCAAAAGCTTGGAAATCTAAAACCTTGGGAATCTAAAGATTTGAAAACCTTGAAGCTTTGCGATCCAAAAGCTTGGGAATTTAAAGGCTTGGAAATCCAAAAGCTTGGGAATCCAAAGATTTGTAAACCTAAAAACTTGGGAATCCAAAAGCTTGGGAATCTAAAAATTTGGAAATCCAAGAGCTTGGGAATCTAAGTGCTTATGAATGGTTTTTCAAACGACGAAAAGAGAGAGAGAGAAAAAAGAAAAAAGAAAAACGTGATTGTGCAAGTTTCACTTGGAGCCACTGTACATATGCAAAGATGAACGATTCATGGGTCAATGAGGCCTTAGAGATACTTTAGAAATACTGTGTTTCCCCTCTCTCCAGCCACGACTGGAGTCCGGGAGGGCGCATTGGCGTAGAGCAGTGCCAACAGAAATAGAATTCCAATAAAGCAGGTTTTCAAGTGATCACGTGGAAACCTAGCCTCCTCCTCCTTCTCCTCCTACTCCTCTTTCCTTCTCGCTCTGCCAACGCCGTCCAACACATATTTGCATGCATTTGAATAATAATCGCGTTACGTAATTCGCGAGCAGATTATGAAACCGTTTTATCTCTTCTGCGTTAATTATCCTTCTTATTACAAATTGAAAACACAAACACGCTCACACGCGTATTGTCGCTTATCTACTCCACCGGTATTTACGGCTGATAATTCAAAAAAACGAGCGACAAATTGTACAGAAGGAAGGGGGACAGGGGAGAAACAAAGAGTTCTTCATTTATTGCGCAGGGCGACGCTTAAAAAGAATTACTCTAAATAAATATGAAACAGATGATGCTTTTAGTGGTTTCATTTTTTCAGTAATTTTGTACGAACGTTATTAGAATTTGAAATAAGGTAAACAAACGAAGCAACATTGTGGTAATATTTAACTTCGACGAATCTTAAACTTTGGTTTAACCTGTTTACTGCTGGATGACGAGTTAACTCGTCTTACCAGTTACTAATGCTTTCGATGTACTGTTTTACTATTATTTTTACTATACTATTTTAGCTACATAATGTATACTTAATTGTTGAAGTTAAAATGTTTGTTCAAGATATTTATGTATATATTAAGGTGATCTACTTGAATAGATACATATATATAATAACACGAAGAGTATATTAATAGAAGAACAATATATTAAAAGAAGAATAGTACAGAAAATAGAGTTAACGAATAACTGAAATACACTTTGGTCGATTCGGAATGAAACAACAAACATATGTAAAATGGGCGCGATTTGAAATTCCCCGTGGTAGGAAAACTAATCACCGGAAACCGGGAAGGAGTTGTACGCGACTATGCGAGCAAAACGCGGCTTTTTTTTACTTTTTATCGCGAGAGCCGCCCGTTTATATTCATAACGAAAACACGTCGAGCTGTCGCGCGCAAAACAGAAGCCGAGATTTCACGAGAAACTTCATGGTAATACGCAAAGTGTCCCGTGTCATTTTTCCCTCCCAACCGGCCGTTCCACCTTCAAATAAGAGAATCGGGAATAATTGAGGAGGTTCCTGCAAAATAAGCCCCAAGAGCAAAACGATTAGAAGTATAGAAGCTTCGAAACTTAGTCGCTTAGACATCCAAAAGCTTGGAAAGTAAGACGCTTAGAAATCCAAATGCTTGGAAATTTGAATGCTTGGAAATATAAGAGCTTGGAAACTTAAACGCTTCGGAATTCAAATGCTTACAAATATAAGAGCTTTGAAATCTAAAAGCTCGGAGATTAAGTCGCTTAGAAATCCAAAAGCTTGGAAATTTGAATGCTTGGAAATATAAGAACTTGGAAACTTAAACGCTTTGGAATTCAAATGCTTGCAAATTAATAAAGCTTCGAAACTTAAACGCTTAGAAATCTAAAAGCATGGAGATTAAGACGCTTAGAAATCCAAAAGTTTGGAAATTCGAATGCTTGGAAATATAAGAGCTTGGAAGCTTAAACGCTACGGAATTCAAATGCTTGCAAATATAAACGCTTTGAAATCTAAAAGCTTGGAAATCAAAATGCTTAGAAATCCAAAAGCTTGGGAATTTGAATGCTTGGAAACTTAAACGCTACGGAATTCAAATGCTTACAAATATAAAAGCTTTGAAATCTAAAAGCTTGGAAATTAAAACGCTTAGAAATCCAAAAGCTTGGAAATTCGAATGCTTGGAAACTTAAACGCTACAGAATTCAAATGCTTACAAATATAAAAGCTTGGAAATCAAAACGCTTAGAAAGCCAAAAGCTTGGAAATTTGAATGCTTGGAAACTTAAACGCTACGGAATTCAAATGCTTACAAATATAAGAGCTTTGAAATCTAGAAGCTTGGAGATTAAGACGCTTAGAAATCCCAAAGCTTGGAAATTCGAATGCGTAGAAATATAAGAGCTTGGAAACTTAAACGATTTGGAATTCAAATGCTTACAAATATAAAAGATTCGAAAGTTAAACACTTTGAAATCTAAAATCTCGGGGATTGAGACGCTTAGAAATCCAAAAGCTTGGAAATCCGAATGCTTAGAAATATAAGAGCTTGGAAATCTAAAAGCTTGGAAATTAAGACGCTTAGAAATCCAAAAGCTTGGAAATTCGAATGTTTAATAATATAAAAGCTTGGAAACTTAAACGCATCGAAATTAAAATGCTTACAAATTATAAAAGCTTCGAAACTTAAACGCTTCGAAATCTAAAAGCTTGAAAATCCAAAAGCTTGGAAATTCAAATGCCTAGAAATATAGAAGCTTGGAAACTTAAACGCCGATTCAATTTCCATTCCTTAGAAATCGGAGCAAACTCCTTCTATTCGAAATACGTAACGTATTAATTATTCACAAGGGTGAGAAAATTCGACTCACCGTTGCATCGTATATTATCAAAAATATTCCCAGTGAAAAGGGTTAACCCTTGAAAGGAACGATGGATAAAATCTCACCCTAAACGCGAACTTTATCTTAATGTTCGTTCGAAACTTTTAGAATCGATAAATTAAGATGCCGAATTTTGGAATATTTGTACAGCTTGTCGGCAACTGTCAATTAATAATCTTACCGATCTTTTTATTAAAGGGTTAAATGATTTAGAGTAAAGCAGAAATCCGACGGATCCGTCGTTCGATAATAATAATTCTCAATCATTGGATGGTAATTACGGGACGATGACGTAAAGTGAATCTAACTCGATACTTAACCGCAAATATTTACCCGTTTCCCCTTCTCTACCGTTTCCTCGCCGTGCTAATGCATCGTACGGGTTTCGATAATATTCGAATTCACGTTGAATGCACCATGCACACGCTATATATCGATCCCGCGGCTCCACGAGCAAGAAAACAAGCGATATAACCCGAAGAATGCTCTATTGAAAACTCGTCAGAGGATAGCGCAACCCTTTCTCTCTCTCTTTCTTTCTTTCTATTCCAACAACGATCTCTCGTTACAAATTTTTATTCTTCTCGTCTCCAGTGAAAGCTTTTGCATTTACAGTGGCTAGAAAAATTATTACGACATCGTATTTTTGCATTTACGTAAGCAGACGTGTTGCTTAATTCGATTGAATCGTAATAAATTTCCTGCCTTCCAATTAAATTACAGAGCCATTAAATGGTAAACAATTTCACGGAGTTGAAGTTAATTTAGTCATTCTTTTTGCGAAACGACGAAGAAAATTTGCTTATTAATTTTTAGACCTATTTCCAATGGAAGCATTTGCATTTATAGTGGCGACAAAAATTATTACATTACTATGTATCTTTACGTTTGACTTTGCTTAATCAGATTAAATTGTAGTCAATTTCCTGCTTTCTAATTAAATTGTAGAACCATTAAATAGTGATTAATTTAATAGGATTGAATTTAATTTAGTAATTCTTTTTGTGTAACAACGAAAATTTGCTTTCCAATTTTTAGACCCTGTACTTTTATTTTAAGTAGCTGTTGCTTAATTAGGTTAAAGTATGCTTAAATTTTCTGCCTTTCAATAGCTGTCAATGATCGCATCGAATAATGGAATATTTAATACAATTCAATCTGTTAAATGCACAAATTAATTCGTTGCCTCTACGTTCAAACTTTCGAAGATATTATTATCGATTCAAACGATTGATAGATCGAAAATCGATTGATACTCATTAGAATAAAATTCACAAGTCCCAAAGGACGAATATTGAATCACGAACATTATTTTCCAGCACCAATATTTTACTAAACGATCCAAAATTTAATACACTCGAATCTAATACAATCTAATCTAACCAAATCTTTTCGTAGCCACTGTAAACACAAACGATAACGAAACTAGCTTCGATTGTTAAATTACGAAAATTGTAGGAATTATTTTAATTACTTATAAACACGTATAACGTATCGAGAGGAAAAAAAGTATAAGCCTAATAGGAGAACGAGGGACGACTCGACGATAATTTCGTGCGTGAAGCTGGCGTCATTATCGCCATCATTATTACGCGACGGGTTAATTTTATTAGAATCCACCCCCGACCACCCCTTTAGAGAGTGTTCCTCTTTTTTCTCTATCTCTCTCTCTCTCTCTCTCCCTTTCATTCGTTAACGATCTATTTTTCTTGGCATGCGGAGCTTCCCCCGGAGCGTGAACTGGTTTCGAACGAGTGCCATGCCTTTTACGTTTTCTGGTTTTTGTGCTCCTCACGGAGGGAGACAAGGGCCGACGACTTTTAATGGACGACAGGGCGAGCCCCATAGGCGTAAACCGCGATTGTACTCCCGTTCAAAGTCTAATATTTCGTCTACTTCAACCGTCCGAAACGCCATCAGCGAGGGGGAAAAAGAAAAAGACCGACTTATTCGTCTTTCAACTTCGCGTCGCCTCTCCTTCGGCTTCTATTTCTTTTACACCGAATAAAATTGATTACGCTTTCCGTTTCGACGAGATTCGAGATGTTAAGTCTAGCATCTTTCGTCTATTTTAATTTCTTCTCGGATTTTAATTTGCTTTTCTTTTTTTTCGTTTTTCAATCATTTTACCGGGAATGAAATTAATTATTCGTGACGGATAATTGGGAATAGTAAACTTTGTAAAATTTGGATCGTTTTGGAAAAGACACGCTATAGGTAGAGATGAACCATTTGTTATAATAATTGAAGCACGCTTCTATTCTATTATTATATTCAATCTTTATTCCTCTAAACGGAGATGAACTTTTTTGAACATTATATGTTTGGACAGAAAATTGTCCTACCTATCGTATAAACATTTCTATGTATTTATTCTTGCATTTAATTAAGTAGAATTAAACGAGCAATCTTACATTACAATTATTACAATTACAATACATTACAATTACACTAGTCTCTACGTAACCCTTTAAATTTGCAACAAGAAAATTAATCTGACTATAAAATAAACATCTTACGAATTTATTCTGCCATTCAATTAAACAGAACCAATTATGCTTGTCTCTATTTAAGAATTGAAATTTGTAGAAAGAAAATCATCCCAGTCACGAGATAAACGTTTCACGAATTTATTCTAACGTTTGATTAAACGTAATTAAATAAGCAATTACGTTAGGTACATAAACATCTTCACCTATTTTTAACCCTTTGCGGTCGGAACAAAATTATATTTCATAAATTTTCGTTCAGTTATTAACTCTTTCAGGATTGGGATTAAACAAATTCTTGTCGAATTATTAACAACACCGTCTATTAACGATGTTAACTTGAATTTCTTCTTTTGAAGATCGACGTATGCCCAAAAATTAAAATAAACTTGAGTCGCCTATTCGCGACATTCGACCAGGGTTAATAAAGTAAAAAGTAAAGTGTTAATAAAACAAATTCAGAAGCAAAGTACAGCCTATCTACATACACTTGCTGACAAAAGTTCAGAAACAAAGTTAATCATTTCCATACTTTTGCGTACTCTTTCCATTTTCCGAGGTACATAGATTAGAATTGAAAAATAGGATAACTCATCGTTTATCCACGTACGTAACGTTACCTTTCATACGTTTGTTTTTGTTATTCGTAGCTGTTTCTTTCGAAAGATGAAGAGTACACGGTAATTCGCAAACGATTACTTCGTTCCTTGCCTTTAGTCGGTAAGCGTATGATAACGCGGCTCGTCTAACTCGAAACAATCCTCCGATTCCTACGCAACAAGCTAATTCTATACATCTGTGCCCCGTGTAAATCGCAACGCGCGGTGATTTCAACCACCTCGAAGCCGGCAAACGTAAACGATAAAAATATCAGGCCGAAGAGGTGGGCGTTTGTTGCTTTCCGCCCCGTTATCGATCTTCCCGGCTCCCCTCCCCCTGCAACTCTCTCGTTGTAATTGAATAATGCAACGCGGCATTATTACATGAACTCCGTTACCGTATTTCCTGTTGTATCGCTGGCCGGCCGGGCCGCTTTCAAAATAGTGTTGCGCGCCGTTATGAACTGCAATATTATTAGTCGCCGAGGGGCACGAGGCGCGGAAGGGCGCAGGGAGAAACGTAGAAAAGGGGCGAAGAGGAGAGGGTGAAAAGAGGCGTTCTGTTACTGACATTTAGCGGTTTATTAATCGATACATTCCCCATCCCCCCTTCGTCCCCAACGCGTTTTAACGTTTGACGCGCGAATGTTATTCCTGTTATTTCGCCCGTTTATCCACGTCCATCTCCGCGCCCCGCCGTTATTCTATTCCACTTTTCCAAACCGAATCGTACCTCCCCCGTCCCTCTTTGTGTTTTAAGTGCACACGCGGGAGAGAATGGGGTGAATTTCTTATGGACAATTAAGCGCAACGCGTTAAGCGAATTATCCGTAATTATTATTTAAATCTTGAAACTCGTATATGTAGGTAAATAATAATTTTGCAGAAATTAGGAGAGTATTGTGATGATAGGAATTTATTTCGGTGAAAATCTTCTATATATTCTTTGGGAATATTATATTTATCGAGAAGGGGTGAGTTTTCGACGAGTAATTTTTAATCATTTTGTCAACGCGCAAAGTGTTACGCGAATTATCCGTAATTATTACCGAAATCTTGAAACTAGAATAGGTAAATAATAGTTTGTTTAAATTACTATAGTATTGCGACTACAGGAATCTGTAGGTATATTTTTGGAGAACATTGTATTCGTTAAAAATTGCATTTATCGAGAATATTTGCGTTTCAATCGATAGGAATCTTATGAAATTCGTATCTACTATTATCATTATTTATTATTTTATGGATATCGCCGTTTGATACGAATAAAAAGCAGATATAACACTTTATCTTGTGCGATTATTTTACTTTATTTATTATATCTAATCTCGCACTCGTATATAGATATTGTATTTCGAATCTTACTCCATAAATAAATACAATTAAACGAAACTATTCTGATAATATTTAACTATATTTCATTCATCGTGAAATCTATCATTTATCATCTACTATTACCACTATTTATTATTTTAACACTGTTCATACTTTAACGTAAGCAAAAAAACAAATACAATAAAATACAATGAATAGAGAGAGAGAGAGAGAGAAAGTAAACCAATCTAATCGTGCTATCAAAGTTCCCATAAATCTAACGTTAAACCCTTCTCTTTTCACTTCGATTCGGAATAGATTCGACAGCGTTAGAATTGAAAAAGAAAAAAAACAAAAGGAGAATTCGTTAAACAGTGCGATTAATGATAAAAAAAATAGAGGAAGGGGGAGAAAAGAGAGGAGAGAATGAAAGGATCCTTTCAACTACGATTCGCAGGTTCTCCAGTCGGTACGTTAAACAATCGATTTACATTTGTAATTTCGCTGCATTTGCCGGACTTCTCATTAGCGAACAATACGATATAAATGAATGGCAGATAGGTATACACAGTGAACGTGCTTTTCATTCGTTCGCCGATTATCGAAAGCGCGGGCTTCGAAACACGAATGATTCGATAGGGAAAATCCAGGATCGGGCGTCTCTTGTTTCGCGTGTCCGGCGCAGCAATGCACGCGAAATAAATGAACACCCCCCCCCCCCCCCCGATTCCGATTCTATTATATGCGCAAGTATTTCATTATCCTACGGCTATGCAAATCCATCGAAATTTTCCGACCTAATTTCCGCTAATTTCACGTTTATCCAGCTACCGTCCGATCGTGGCTACGAAAAAACATCCAATCCACGCGTACGCGTATTTTTACGTTTTCATCATCGACAGGGTGAATCGGACGAGATATTTTAATACTTGCAGGATTAACCCTTTCGCTGCTTGCATATTAGAACTAAAGACTGAAAGTGTAGGTAATGATAACGTTTATTAATGTAAAAATTATATATAAATATATATATATTGGTGTAAATATTTGACTACTATATATAACCACGCGGACCGTAATATTGACGTACGAATGATTCGTGAAATTGTATTGCGTTATAAAAAAAAACGTGTACGTATGCTTTTAACAAATGCCAGTGCGATTCATGAAGATGTACATATATACACGTTCGTAAGAGCGAAAGGGTTAAGCTACCCTCTATTTAGCATCCACTTCTTTATTCTCAAATAAATCATTCCAAATTATCGAGTAAAATATTCTAAATCTTCAATAGTAATGGAACGTAAACAGTGTTAACATTTATGCTATCGTTTGAGGATTAAATGGTAGAAAATTGATCGCAATAATCAAATCCCTAATAAAGCAAACTTTTATACTTAAAATTCTCGATAATAGAGGAATACAAAACGTATTAAAATTGACTACGACGATAGAAGTTCTAATTGAGAAAACTTATCCGTTTAAAATTCTCAATAATAATTGAAACTAAAAAGTATCGACGTTAAATTAATTTATACATTATTACGTTGCGTTAATTAATATTTATGCTAACGTTCGAGAATGAATTGGTACAACATTTCCTGCAACAATCCGCAGCCTGATTAAGCAACAAACGCTTACGTGGAAAATTCTCAACCACACTGGAAATAAAAAGCTATTGATAGTTACGCTAACGTTCGAGAATGAAACGGTGGAGCAAAATTTAGTACGACAATCGAACGCCTAATTAAGCGGCGGTTAATAAATGCAGAAACGCGTCGGTGTGCGAATACGAATACACATATTTTTGTGGTCCGAAGCGTGTTATCCGGCGAAGGAGTACAGTATATATCATTATGAAGTGGAAACACAGTCGCGCGCAGCGCTACACGATGTGTACACGTCTTTCATAGCCGAATGGTTTAAAGTCCATAAGCTTGTAAGGTAAGAGATAATGCGTTAAGTAAACCGCCTTGATGCGGCCGGAAAAGTGGGGCGACGTTTCTCGTCGTCGATGCGTGTGTGGCCGCAAAACATTGGAATTTGTTATCGCACCCACGCTTCCACGCGATCGTTTCGTCGCAGCCAACGACGGTAAGGTAAACCTTGCTAATATGCGACCGCGCGTCGTTTTAAAATCTCGCCAAAACATTCACGAACTTATCTCTTCTTCAATAAAATCGAATTCCAAAAGCTTCGAATTCCAAAAGCTTGGGAATTTGAGGACATGGAAAATCTAAAAGCTTGGGAATTTGAAGACTTGGAAATCTAAATGCTTGGGAAGTTGAAGACTTGGAAATCTAAAAGCTTGGGAATTTGAAGATTTGGAAATCTAAAAGCTTGGGCATCCAAAAGCTTGGGAATTTAAAAGCTTTGAAAGCCAAAAGCTTGAAAACCTAAAGATGTGGAAACCTAAAAGCTTCGAATTCCAAAAGCTTGGCAATTTGAGGACTTGGAAATCTAAAAGCTTGGGAATTTGAAGACTTGGAAATCTAAATGCTTGGGAAGTTGAAGACTTGGAAATCTAAAAGCTTGGGAATCTAAAGATTTGGAAATCTAAAAGCTTAGGAACGTAAAGATTTGGAAATCTAAAAGCTTGGGCATCCAAAAGCTTGGGAATTTAAAAGCTTTGAAAGCCAAAAGCATGAAAACCTAAAGATGTGGAAACCTGAAATCTTTGAGATCCAAAAGCTTCGAAAATTAAAGACTTGGAAATCTAGAAGCTTGGGACTCTAAAGATTTGGAAATCTAAAAGCTTGGAAATCTAAAGACTTGGAAATTTAAAAGCTTGAGAACCTAAAGATTTGGAAACCTATCTCTTCTTCAATAAAATCGAATACATATTCGTTCATGCGTTCACTACGCGAAAATGCTATTTTATATTTTATACCAATTTTTGCCTTACATCGTTTTCCCTCGTATTTGGTACACCTATTTACTTGTTGTTCTTGTCGTTGTTTATTGTAATTCTAGCCTTTCGGCTTTGAATGAATTCCAGATCCGTATACATCTATTTTGTAACATGTGAGTTTCCTTATCATGGTCTTGTAACTTGACTTATTTTATAGTTACTATCTTTCTACTTATAATTATCTTATAACTTAGCTTATTCTAATAATTGCTATCATTTATTGTTTCCATAAACTCCTTGCTTAACTTATTTTCAATAATTACTTTAACTATTGCTCGCTGTATTCTAATTTATTGCACTCATCGTTACGTAGTCTTTATCTTATGTTTACAATCCTTAGTATCTTATCTTTGGCTTTTCTTCTCAGTCTATTCGTTTCCCTCTACTCTGATTTCTACTTTGTCTTTGCCCCTTTTCTCTATTATCCTTTTTAGGTCCGCTAATCCTTTCCCCTCTTCGTCTAATAGCTTTCCTAATTTTGCCTCATCCCAACTTCCCTCACAATTTACTAGACGTTCTATCGTTTCTTCCTCTCTGTAGCATATTCTGCACAACCTGTCTTCCCTGTCTCTCCGTACACCTATTTACTTTATATCGCCATTAATATATCTACTAATATATTCGTTAAAATATATCTTCATAAACCAGTATAACTTTTAATATCCCTACTGTCTCTATCTCTAAATACATATTTGTAGAAAGAAAACGTGTGTTAACTTTTAACGTAATTTATTATGGCTGCCTTTAAATGTATCCTTTATAAAGTTAAATCCTTACTGTTATCGCGTGTTTATCTCGTCTCTATCTTATTATTACGAATCTTTTCGTTCTTCCTTTCCTCCTCCTGTTCTTATCAATCTCTCTTAATCGATCTGTACTGTATTCGACAATGGAACTAATGTATAATCGTGTTTAATTAGTTAAGCGCGAAACGCAATTCAAATGATTTATGGGAAAAGTAACGTTTTTTATTTTATTTTATTTTATTTTTTTTTCCCCCGGGAAAAATGGAATCTCGGCGAGCGGCGCGAAATATACAAAATAAATGTAAATAAAATCGAGTTTGCCGGCTGCTAAAATCTATTTCGAATGGAATCAACTGATATCCATTCGTAAGTTAAATAAACTAAAAGCTGTTCCCCGGGTGGAATAAACTAAATAAATAAATGCATCCAGAGAAATTCGACTGAAAATTCAGTTCTACGCTGGAGTTCTCCATTTGGTTAAATAAACGACGAGTGGGGGGAAATACTCGATGCAATTCCATCGAAAATAAACGAGCACGCCCGTTTAAAACCGCGCGCAATGATTTTTAATATAATTAATAGAATTCTTGAGCGTACGAATATGAGCACGTACGATAAGTAGAATAAGCCTTTACATTTAGATAGCCAAATAATTTAAGTTCAACGCGAAACCGTGTAAATTACGAAATCCAAAAACGTTGTGCAATGTATGGATGGATGAATGGAGAGAATAACGTTATTATTATATTATCCTTACGCGAGTTTCAAACATAATGCCCTGAAAATTGTAAAGCAAACGAATCTCGAAAATGGTTACAGAATTCAGATACATAGAAAGGACGTATATATATATAAAGGACGAAAAACTAGGTCAATCTTCTGTTAAAATACAACTATACATCGTAATAATACTTGAGCAGTTATTCGTGTTACGTTACGATGAAATCGATAATACCAAGTACCTGAATATTCATCGTTAGGCTATTCTAATACCACTCTATCACTAGAACTACCGACTATTAAGATGTACTTAATTATATCAAAGAATTTAAAGCAATCGGATAACGGAGATGAATTATTATTTCGCGTCCCCTTTATATAAAATCGTGACAATTTGTCGTGGCAATTTGGATAAACGCACTGCTATAAATTTTATATGTATGAGAAATTGCAAACCAATCATTTTGACCCATTTTGGCAGTTCTAAACCAACGAATAATTATCCCTATTATTAAAAACACTTTCGAATCGCAAGCTTCCTTTAATAAAAGAATTAACGAGCAATTCACGCGAGAAAAAAATGTTACTCCAAGGGATTAAATATCCACGAAACTCTGCACCAAAAGAAAAAAAAAACAGAGAAGCAAGCTAACGTTATCAGAGACGAGAAAGAAGAAGAACGAAACGAAGACGTAGAAGAGGCGCAAAAGGAATCGAGAAAGACGAGGATCAATGGCGAACAGAGGAACGGAAGAACAGAAGACGAGCACCGGGCACGGTTCGCCAAAGGCACCGAGCGAGAAACAGAGAAACGCGACGCACAGCAGCGAAATAGAAGTTGAACGACGTCGACGTCGACGAGTAGCAAGAGAAGAAGGGGTTAAATAGTGAAATAAAGGACAAAGAGAGTAAAGGGTTAGACGGAAAAAGACAAGCAACTCGAATAAGGCTCAGGAGGGAGGGGGAGATATTAAGGAAGAGAGAGGATCTCTCCGCGGAGAGATTGAAAGGGAGAAAGAGGAGGGAATAGAGGAGGAATCCCTTCCATTCTTGGTTAGGGAGATGCACACAGAGTTGTGCAGTTGGTCAAAGGTTACTATACACTGTGCACTGTACATTGTACACCGTACATAAACGTACATATGGAAAGGGAACAGGTGCATCTGTGTGCGTGTACATGTGTGTGGAACTGTGTTTAGAATTATCCAATCCCACCCAGGCTATACAGAGGCTAAACACGTAATGTACAGCGGCGTACAAAATTACTTCCCTCTCGCAGTGGAAACTCTTCTTTCCCCTTGTTTCTCGCTGTGTCGTTCATTCGCGAAGGCTGATTAAAATTCGGTGGAAAGATTGGCCGGTAAATGTAATAATACGGATCGATTTTCACGTTGCTAAATATTATTAGACGCGTTTTATCATTACGCGCATGCATCTTTTGCAGCGGAAAAGTTTTCGGTCAAATGCGAGAACGTGGAAAGTAAGTATGTAGCATGGTTTTATTTTATATTATTTATAGTGTTGCATTTATTATTCATTGCCCCGTTAATAAAGGAATGAATAGCGATATTGTTGAGATACGAAATGTTGCTCCATAAATTGGAAAACGTATGTACGTATGTACGGGAAGACTGAATTAATTTTGCCTCGCGTAGTCTATAAAATACTCTATTAAGTTTCATAGCTGCGCAATAGCGATTCGCGTTACAAAATACTAGCGTTCTTTCATCGTTGCTTATACTACGCGTAGATTAATATAGAATGCGCAGAATCCACATCTGTATTTAAGATAAAATGCATCTTACAATATTTGAAATGTAAAATCGATCTATATTTATGCTTCTTCATTCACGTTTGCAATCTGTTAATTTATATTAGCAGTCAACTATTATTCCCTATTTTCCAGGTGAAAAACGAACAAACTTTTTCCCTTTCAACCAAACGAAATTCTGTTTCCAAGCGAACTAAACCAAAAAAAAAGAAAAAGAAACTGTTTCGGAAAAATTCGAGTCGCCAATTAAATTCGCGAAACCGGAGCATTAAAATTATAATAATCGGACGACTGGTGGAGCAAACTTCGAACGGGGGAAGAATTTACGTGACGGAGTAATGGCGAAATTGAAAGCTTTAAAAGTTTCGAATGGCGGGGCGACAAAAACGATCAACGAGTTAGTTGATGACGATTAAAAAAAAAAAAAAGGAACAGGCGAGCATACACGCGAAGGGGAAAATTTAGTTGGCAACAGATAACGAGCAATTCCTATGGAATTTGTTTCCTTCTCCTTTTTTTCTCCTGTTTTTCAGTTGCTCCTTTGGAGAGTGATTCGGCAGGAACACGAGGATTTGAAATTTTACCCCCGTAGTGCTGTGCAAGTAATTTAATGCTGCATCGATCGGCCGGCTTGCAGGCCGGACTATAAATTGGAATTTTAAACAAGCAACGGGTGCTAATGAAATTAGTATAATAATTACTGGCGCACAGAAAGCGAGAGAGAGTTGATTTTGTTTTGCCAGCAATATATATATATATATACATATATTCTTTTATTACATACGAGTCATTTATTTTGAAAGTGGCTTAAGTCCATTTATTTTATTATCCAAAAGTCCATTCATTCTTAAACCGCGATATTTAAGGGCTCGAGTTTGACTTACATTTTTTCTGATAAATCAGAACTTGAATGCAATTAAAAATTGACGAGTATTTATATATTTGTGCCCGACTTGACGTACTAAAATATTTCCAAACGAATCGCTTAGCGTTTCCTCATTTAACAATTTCCAACGAATTCCGTTCGCTCGAATATTGCGTACATTAAGAAAGTCTGCATGCTTCGAGTAAATAAATAACGAAAGAAAGAAAGAAAGAAAGAAAATCGAACGTACCGGAATAACGCTCTTTTAAACACCGATTCACCAGCGTGTCAGATTCTTTTCCTGCTCGTCAAATATTCAATTACCGTGCTGCAGCGATGTAAAAGCAACGCGAATGAACGTGCACGAGGCCATAAAGGAGGAGGACCTTGAAGAAAGATGCCTGTAACTGCTCGGCATTGGTCAACCAGCTGAATAGCCGACTTGACATAATATAAAATCATTCCCGACAACGGCAAATATTTCCCAGAACAATTCTCTCTTTGTGTTGCGCTCTGCTCGCTAAGCGAATCATCTTCTAACCCTAATATCTTTTAATTGCTTCGTCGATGCGTATTATTTGCACAATTTCAGGCGATTACTGGTCAAAAAGATTACTTTAGAAAGTAAGGGGAATAAAATACGAAAGGATGGGGACATTAATTCTTGATGGAAAATTGAGATTTTTTTCGCTACTAGTATTTTGGCAAATGGATATACGTGTAATGGATACTGGAATAATTTACTGGAATAATTTACGGGAATAATAGAAGATTATTTTAGAGTAATTTAGGGGGAAATTACGAAGAGGTAGATTTCTAACCGAAGCATTGATTAATTAATTATTGACAAGAAAAAAGCAACTCGAATTAGAAACTATTTTTTCGATAAGAAGATCAGCTTCTTTGCTGTTATTCTGAAAAATAGATAGTAGAATAATTTACAGAGTATTTACGGAAGATTATTCTGCAGAATTTAGAGGGGAAAATACGAAGGGGTTGATTTATAATAAATTCACTTCTTACCCCTTTTCCCTATTTTCATTTTAACGCTATTTTAGCAAATCGGTAGTGGAATAATTTACGCTAATTAAAAGAGATTACTCTAAAAGACTTTAGAGTTTGGCTCTAATCACGCAGCTAGGTAATAAAATGCAGATATTTACAAAATAGTGGAGCTGATCCATTTCCTTTCTAGGAAGCTTAATCATGTACCCAATTGCCTCTAATCGCGTGCATCGTTCTTTCGTAAAGAAATTCCGCTTCTTATCTCTTTTTCACCTACTTTCCCTCTACTATTTTGTCAAATCCGTAACGGAATAATCTGCCCAACGTTAGTTGAACGTTATTCCAAAGAATGCAGCAGAACGAAGTAAGTTGCACACATTATGCACGCATATATGTTTATTTAAGCCTTTCGTCCTGGAAATAGATTTTGCTTCGCATCTCTCGGCTCGCATTTCATACGTTCATTGCACGGAATCCATTGCCTTGCATCTGCTAATCGATTATCCTATCTTGTCTCAATCGCTATTATCTCATCCCTGCGCAACTACATCTTATACTGTTCGCGATCAATTTGCCACATTGTTTCCAAACGATTTCAAACTTCCTGCTCAACGTTACAGGCATCGAAAGTATTATTTTTCAGCGACATACGCGCATACGTATATGTCCCATTTAACCCTACGATAACGAGTCACACGCGTTCCATGAATCATGCCACGGATTCAACAAAAGCGTCTACTATTAAGGAAACGCTAATTTTAGCTTCGCGGTACAATACAAGGTTAACGAATCAGAGTTTCCTATAATATTCGAACGATTCGTACGTGCCGCGTTAGAAAAATACCGATACCGATGAAAACGTTAAAGCTATCCTAAATAGTTAACAAAATAATCCCAAGGCAATGGGTTAACCATACGACTACTTATTCTACGTCACCTCGCTCCCCTTAAATCTTCCTATTTCGGCTATTCGTGCCCATAATCATGAAAGTGGTGCAAGTCAAAAATTTAAAAAAGGAAATGAATTTATCAGTTGTTTCCCAATCGCGTTAATTTAAATTGAATTAATTCAATGTACGTTTCACGATATCGTGAAAAATGAACCGTTAGATATTGTTTGATCGTTCAACGTTATATGGGATTCGTTTAGCGTTAATTATAAAAGTGGTCTTACATCTCGAAACACAAGAAGTATACGATCTAGACCACTTTCATAATTATGTCCACATTTACATACGGTACACTTATTTTCCACAAGCCCGTCGAACTACACGATCAACGTCGGTGAACCTATTGTTACCTATCTCTATCGAAGCACTAGCATTGACTAAGTACAGGATAGACCACTTATCGAATGCTTCTCTTTGTCACCCGGATTTGGGGCTCACGAGCTCCAAATTCGTTTTCATTTTTACCTCTTCGATTGTCCAAAACCTTGGACATTGTATAACCTTTGCGTTTGCTCTTACCGTTTCTATATTAAAATACTCTAGAAGTGTTTACATTCTTTGTCTGACAATAAAGCGAAAGATATTCTTCCTAGAAGTCTTAACTTTTAAGTTATCGATATTTCAAAGCACGTGACACGAAGTTTCATAAGATGATCGGTCTATCCTGTACCTGGTCCGTGGCGCTAGGTTGCGCCTAACGGTAATCGATGCGTATTAATTGATCGGTAACAAGAGGGGCGGGCCGAATCGCGTAAATTACACGCGCGCGCGCGAGTCCGACGACAAAAAGAAGGGGCGAGTAAAAGCGATTCGCGCCGGGCGGCCACGGAATAAAAAGAATCCCGACGAAAGTAACTCTTTCTTCTTTTTTTTTTACACCGGCCCCGGCATTGTAGCCGGTTCACGAGGGCACTCTGTATTCGCCTAAGTAAACCAAGAACGAAAAGCGTCGCCGCCACTGTGTCCAACCCACAAATCCCGCATCAACGCGAGCTGTTCTATGTTATACTGAGGCAGGCAGGTAAAACACGCGTACGCGATTTAGAATCGAACTCGCGTGAACGCGCCTTAAGCATCTGCCGTGACTATTGGCCCCCGTGTACCGTTGTCTATTGAAAATCCGTGAACGCAAACGCAAAACGTATTTCAAACTGTCCGATCCTTTTCTAAGGTGGTCGCGAAAAATATTAATTTACCTTTAACTACGTCCCATTTCGCGAATGTCTCGCAATGGGCGCTCCACTCGCCTTTAATTTAGAAGCAATACCGTTGCGATCGTTTCGAGTACAATTGGAATGGTACACGCGCGTTTAACGTTAAGTATAATTGATCATTTTGGATTTCAATTTGTATGGATTACACTTCGTGGATTACACGAATTACACGATTCGTGGATTACAATTTAGTGTACGCTGAATTTTGCGAGTAACTGTATGTAGAGAAAAAGTTGAACTCGCGCCGACTTAAAATCAATGACTTCTCAAGTGCTGTGCCCACGTATGTATGTATATCTCCCGCGCTACTTTTCGCTTTCGAATCCTGTCACCTTCGCAGCGATGCTAAAAAGCCACTAGGAATTTGGCCGATAAGCGAAAGAGAGAGAGAGAGAGAGAGAGAGAAAGAGAGAGCAGCAGCTGCTGCACGCAGCTCGTTCTGATCGCGCGCTTAAAGCAAATTAGTCCGATGGCCGCAACCCGAAAAGCGAACGTACTCTCCGCGTGGCCGAGGATGAACGAAGGTGAAAGTTTGCTACGGTGGTCAGTGAGCGCGTCGAAACGAAAGAAACAAATCGGCGCGGCGCGGATAGTAGGACGGGGAGGAGCGCCAATAATATCGATGACGTTGACGATAATGACGAGAAAGGTTTCGCGGTCCTTCGAGCGACATTAACCTTTAAATTGGCGCAGGTAGTGGGGCTCCGGATACTTCTGTACAGGTCCTACAAAAAGCTAGCCCCCTTGCGCCACGATTCAAACTTTTCACAGGCACCGAGAGCACTTGGAAGATTTTTAAAAGCAACGATTAAGAAACGCGATTAGGAAATACAATTTTATTTCGCGAAAGATAAAAGGGATTACAAGGGAAGTGAAACATTTACTTTCGTATCGTTTCGCGTAATTTTGTTTCGCGTAACGAGTATATCGATGAGCAATATACTTTTGTTCGCTAGTAGAATGTTTATTTTGAAGAAAATCAAGTATGTTAAATGATTATCGTAGAAGAAGAAGAAGGGAAGAATTCAAGAATTTGGTAACTTGGATCAAACATCAATCTTTAATAATTAAATAATTACCATAGATTTGCTTCAAAGAGGAAAACGATAAAAATTAGAGAAAGAAGAGAAGAGGTAAATTTGGCTTCTTGGATCAGCAACTATTCTTAAATAATTAAATAGTTACCATAGATTTGCTTCGAACACCAGAACAATAGAATGTAGAAGAATTAAATTTGGCAACTTAGAACAGCGACTATTCTTAACTAATTAAATAATTACCATAGATTTGCTTCAAAGAGGAAATCGATAAAAATTAGAAAAAGAAGAGAAGAACTAAATTTGGCTTCTTGGATCAGCAACTATTCTTAAATAATTCAATAATTACCATAGATTTGCTTCGAACACCAGAACAATAGAATGTAGAAGAAGAAGGGAACAATTATAATTGTCAACTTAGAACAGCAACTATTCTTAAATAATTAAATAATTACCATAGATTTGCTTTAAACACCAGAACAATAAAACGTAGAAAAAGAAGGGAACAATTAAAATTGCCAACTTAGAACAGCAACTATTCTTAAATAATTAAATAATTACCATAGATTTGCTTCAAACACCAGACCAATAAAACATAGAAGAAGAAAAAGGGAAGAATTAAATTCGACAACTCAGCACAACCACCAATCTCGACCAACTAAATAATTACCATAGATTTGCTTCAAAGAAATAAAACAATAAAAATTCGACGAAGAATAAAGGAGTTAAATTGTACAATATAAATGAACCATCAATTTTAACCAATTCTCGCAAAGCGAGGAATTATTTCAAAGAGGGGAACGACAGAAAAAAACCCGAGAAGAACAAAGGAAGAATTAAATTTGGCAAGTTGGATCAACGAAATGAAAATCGACCGAATGGATTTTTCCAATCGATCACCGGTCTGTTGAAGAGAGAGAGAGAGAGAGAGAGAGAGAGAGAGAGAGAGAGAGAGAGAGAGGGAAAAAACGAGAAAGAGTATTAATCAATTAGTACACGGAAGAGTGGAGTGAGGCCATTAAATTACCAACTGCTGTCATAATCTATCTCACCTCTGGCCAGTTAAACTTGGCTAATAATTCGCCAGATTGGCGCCGGCAGTAGGCATGCGCAACAAAAACCAATAACACTGGGCTCTCTCTCTCCACTTACCCATACAGAGAGTAGCTCTACACCCTGCTATAGCTTCCATTCGGCACCCCCGTGGTCCACCCCCGTCCTTCCACTTCCCTATTCCCCCCCCCCCCCCTCCCACCATCCCTCCTTGTCCTCTCTTCAACCCCTTTAGAGATCCACAGGGTTCGCCAACCATGCGAACCACGCTGCAGCAACAACCTACCAACACACATTGTTACACAGCTGCACACAGATGTCGGAATAAACCTCACTCGAATGCCATCCATACCCTTCCGCCCCTTGAATGTCTTACCAACGTTTTACTAAAATTTACCCTCACCACCGCCACCATTTCCTCTTCCTTTATTCCACTGTTATTTTATGTATTACCGATGCTTTGTTTTTTGTTTTGTTTTTTTTCGGGGCGAAATTATGGGTGGCTAGTGAACGAGAAACGAGGGAACGTTGCTGCGTGTAATTTGTATTTTCGAGTGTTGCGAGTTTTGAGTATATTTGGAATGGAGTTCGGAATGTGGATAAAAAGTGGATTCGGATACTCGTAGATGGGACGAAGTGGGATGATATTAATCGGATGACATAAATTGGTATTGATACGCGAGTAGGATGATATTAATTCGAGCGGATATGTAAATTGGATGATATAATATGTGGAATTGATACGTAAATACGATTATATAAATTGGAATGAATAATATATGAACTGCGCGATATGATTTGATGTTGTTATATAAAATGGATGATGTTAGTTGGAATGAATATATAAATTGGATTATATTAATTCGAGTGAATATATAAGTTGGATGATACGAATTCGAGCGAATATAGAAATTGGATGATACGAATTCGAGTGAATATATAAATAGGATCATATAAATTGGAATGGATTCGTAAATAGAATGATATTAATTGAAATGGATATATAAATTGGATAATATGAATTGTAATGAGTAATTTATAAGTTGGATATTAGCTGGAGTGAATAATACAAATTGGATGATACGAATTCGTGTGAATATATAAATTGGATGATACAAATTGGAATAGATACGTAAATAGGATGATATTAATTGGAATTAATATATAAATTGGAATGGATATGTAAATAGGATGATATTAATTGGAATTAATATATAAATTGGAATGGATACGTAAATAGGATGATATTAATTGGAATTAATATATAAATTGGAATGGTTACGTAAACAGGATGATATTAATTGAAATGGATATATAACTTGGATGATACGAATTGGAATGAGTAATATACAAGTTGGATGATATTAACTGGAGTGAATATACAAATTGGATGATACGAATTCGTGTGAATATATAAATAGGATGATACAAATTGGAATGGATATGTAAATAGGATGATATTAATAGGAATTAATATATAAATTGGAATGGATACGTAAACAGGATGATATTAATTGAAATGGATATATAAATTTGGATAATATGAATTGTAATGAGTAATTTATAAGTTGGATATTAGCTGGAGTGAATAATACAAATTGGATGATACGAATTCGTGTGAATATATAAATAGGATGATACAAATTGGAATGGATATGTAAATAGGATGATATTAATAGGAATTAATATATAAATTGGAATGGATATGTAAATAGGATGATATTAATTGAAATGGATATATAAATTGGATGATACGAATTGGAATGAGTAATTTATAAGTTGAATATTAGCTGGAGTGAATATATAAATTGGATGATACGAATTCGTGTGAATATACAAATTGAATGAAAAAAATTGGAATGGATACGTAAGTAGGATGATATTAATTGAAATGGATATATAACTTGGATGATACGAATTGGAATGAGTAATATACAAGTTGGATAATATTAACTGGAGTGAATATACAAATTAGATGATACGAATTCGAGTGAAGATAAAAATTGGATGCTATAAATTGGAATGGATATGTAAATAGGATGATATTAATAGGAATTAATATATAAATTGGAATGGATACGTAAATAGAATGATATTAATTGAAATGGATATATAACTTGGATGATACGAATTGGAATGAGTAATATACAAGTTGGATGATATTAACTGGAGTGAATATGTGAATTGGATGATACGAATTGGAGTGAATATATAAACTGGATAATTAAAAAGTGAATATGTAGGATGATACGAATTCGATTAACTGAACTGGAGTACGCGAAATGGATTATACAAATCCGTCTACTTGAAATGGAATATACGAGCTGGGATGTATGGAATTGGAATAAACGAACTGGATTATATGAATTGGAATACACGAACTGGATTACATAAATTCGTATATACGAGCTGAAATATATGAGAGCCTGAATATTTGGATTAAACTATTTCAACCGAAGTAAACGAATTTAAATATACGAAATGGAATATATAGTTCTTAATATTTTAATTCAAATATCTGAACCGGAATAAATGAATTTAAATATGTAAATTAGAATATATATATACAAAAGTCTGAATATTCGAACCGGAATAAATGAATCTAAATACATGTATCTAACTACTCGAATTAAAAATATAAATTCGAATATTACAATTCCTAATATTTAAATCCGAATTAATTCCTAATATTTAAATACGAAGATTTAATCTGGAGCATCGAAATGCTGCACTTAAATTGAATAAAAGAGAGCAATGGAATAATGGACTAATCACTCGATCAAATTGAATTTACCAGAGGAGCAATTCAACGTCGATTGCTACACGCGTAAAATGACCAACCTACATATTAGATATTCCAAATGAATATCATTTGTGCGCGTAGGGGAGAGAAACGCGCGTGCCCGCGCTGTTTGCTTTTATATTATTAAAAAGCCATTTGCCTTTCAGCCGGAATATCGCGATTTAATTTGACGGTGAACTGGATAGAATAGTAAAGAAGAAAATTGCTGATTCAGAGAGGATATTTTTCGACCGGGGGAATACAGGCTACAATAATCAATCTGAATTACGGGCTCGCGTCCCACTTCCGTCTGGATTCGATCCGTTCGAATCAGGCGTTCGCGTTCGCGTTCGCGTTCGGGTCGACTGCAATTCGCAAACAGTTCTCCACTCGATTCCATCTCTACGTGACAGTATTCTAATATATAACCATACGCCTGGATGTTCCAATAAACCAACAGCGTCCCTATAACCGACGCTTTAATCAGTTTATTTCATAGCAAAGATCGAATCGTAAAGAAAGAATTTGCACTTTGCTTTCATCTAACAACGCATAGACGTTGCGTATTCGTTTACACTTAACAATATTATGCTCGAAACTTGAACGATTGTTAGGTTGAACAGTTTGCAAAATTACGCGATAAGCTTAGAGTGGCAGTAATTATAATTTACTGGATTATAAATCAGGTGTTAGACTCTTTATTATGTATAAAAGCAAAGGGTTAAAATTCGCCGAAATTATACCGAAAGAAACTACAAATTTCCTTTGCTATTTAACTAAATTCCACTTTTCCTAATTTTCTCTATTTTTTAGAGACTCGTTGCTATAATTTGAGGGGTTAAATTCACTCCTTTTGCTATTCAATGTATCCCCCTTTTCTCTATTTTTTGGGAATCCGTCAGTGCAAGACTTTAATTGTCCAAAATTTATATTAAAAGAAACTACAAATTTCCTTTGCTATTCGACC
This sequence comes from Eucera pruinosa, assembly GCA_028830335.1. Taxonomy (NCBI): domain Eukaryota; kingdom Metazoa; phylum Arthropoda; class Insecta; order Hymenoptera; family Apidae; genus Eucera; species Eucera pruinosa. The sequence continues at coordinate 1,865,218 of JAMYCR010000014.1, forward strand.
AACTTCCACTTTTCCTAATTTTCTCTATTTTTTTAGAGACTCGTCGCTATAATTTGAGGGATTAAATTCACTCCGTTCGCTACTCAATTTATCCCCCTTTTCTCTATTTTTCGGGAACACGTCAATGAAAGACTTTAATTGCCCAAAATTTATATTAAAAGAAACTAAAAATTTCCTTTGCTATTCAACCAACTTCCACTTTTCCTATTTTTCTCTATTTTTTAGAGACTCGTTGCTATAATTTGAGGGGTTAAATTCACTCCTTTTGCTATTCAATGTATCCCCCTTTTCTCTATTTTTTGGGAATCCGTCAATGCAAGACTTTAATTGCCCAAAATTGATATTAAAAGAAACTAAAAATTTCCTTTGCTATTCAACCAACTTCCACTTTTCCTAATTTTCTCTATTTTTTTAGAGACTCGTCGCTATAATTTGTGGGAGTAAATTCACTCCGTTCGCTACTCAATTTATCCCCCTTTTCTCTATTTTTCGGGAACACGTCAATGCAAGACTTTGATTGTCCAACACTTGTATTAAAAGAGACTAAAAATTTTCTTTGCTATTCAACCAACTTCCACTTTTCCTAATTGTTTTCCGTTTGTTACACGGAATCGTGATTACATTTTCCAGCTAAACATCGATTCTAAGACAGCGGAGGGGGGAAAGAAAAACACGTTAGGTACAAGGTGATCGTCTTGCTGGCGATAATTGTAATAATGAAGGAACGAACGCGATGGAAAATGCAATTTAATAAATACTTAACGATTAATATACAGGCGCGCGTGTATTACACGGTTTGCAAATAAAACGCGATAGCGGAGCAGCAACGTTTAATCGATTCGTCCGGCTAATGGGCAGGCTAACAATTTAATTAAATATTTTCCTAATTATTGCGATTTGCCGTTCAATTGCATACGTACGCAGTATATAGAATCGTACAATCGAACATTCAGCCGATCGAATGATAATTAAACGCGACGGGGGAACAACGTTTTGCCCGACGTCGTAGAAAACGCGGCGGGGGAAAAAAAAGATGGAATCGCGTAACGCGAATCCGCTCGGAAAACAAACTAATTAACCCTTTGCGGACGAGAAAAAATAATACGTAACAAATTTCCACTCAATTACAAATCCATCGCGGACATATTTAATAACGCTAAACGAATTTTCGCTGAGTTATTATCGAAAGTGCATGTTAGTGTCACTAATCCAAATTTGCTGTTTTGAAAATCGAATTGTGGCGGCTCTCCTGCACCCATCACTAGAGGGACATATGAAATAGGACTTTCTCGAAAGTACTCGCTCCAACTACCTCGTCCATATATATACCGCCTTTAACTTTCTTTCTAATATCCCAACGTCTAAGGCAGGGCCTGCTAGGTAGCCGCACTGATGAGTCCACTAGCAGGCCCAGGACGAAACGCAACACCCTTCCTTTTCCTATTCTATCTCCTCTCTACGGCTCCACAGTACAAACGGTAAGAGCAAACGCGCAAAGGTTATACATTGTAGACAATCGAAAAGGTAAAAATGAAAACGGATTTGGGGCTCATGAGCCCCAAATCCGAGCTACAAAGAGGAGCATTGGATAAGTGGTCTATCGTGTCCTTAGTCAATGGTAATACGAACCACAACCCATCACGATCCTCTGGTAAGATGGCATGAGCTACCAGGTGCACGGTACACTCCCCCCTCTCAATAGTATCTCAAAAAAAAACAAAAAATTCCTTCCAATATCCCAGTGTCTAAGGTCCAGGGCCTGCTAGATAACTTTACTGATGATGAGTCCACTAGCAGGCCCAGGACGAAACGCAACACCCTTCCTTTTTTTCTATCGTATCCCCTCTCTACAGCTCCACAGAATATTTATCCATAGAATCGAAAAAGTTTCGGCGGCTATTTGTCGACGCTCGTCCGCAAAGGGTTAACTCTGTTCTTTCCTCGATGTCGAAATTTTATATCCACGTCCGCGTGATTCGCGTTTGCGCTTCTCGAAATTGATTCCATCGATTTGGATGCAAAGATAGATTCAAATAAAAATATTTATACGCTACGATTAACTTAATTCCACTAATGATAAATCTTGGATAAATTTTGATTGAGTAGATCCGTGATACAAATTTCTGTTGCTATATTGATAAAATAAGCAATGCTTGAGAATGAAAATCTACGCTGTCAATATGTCGTGTATTATATGGCTTATAAAGCGTTATTCTATTCGTTCGATTCGATTGAGGTAACTATTAACCCTTTGCGGACGACGAATAATATCGCTTAAAAGAGTATTTTGGTTTTGAATTCCAAGCCTCTAAATTTGCAATCTTTCGATTTCCAGGCCGTCAAATTTCCAAAACTTTCAAGCGTTTATTAACGATATTAATTTAAATTTTGTTGCTTTAACAGTAGACGTTGTGTCCGCAAAACCCCAAAAATTATTAGGCGGCTGTTTGCAGACATTCGTCCGCAAAGGGTTAACTCAGGCAGGAAGATTAATTCGAATGGAAATATTTATTCGCTACGATTAATTTAATTCTACCAATGAAATAGTTCTTCCGATAAATCTTATATAAATTTTGATTAAATAGCAGCCGGTTTATATAAAGTTTGATTAGATAAACGCTGTAATGCTCGACAAATTATCATGCTATACAGTGTAAATCATTAACATATTCCGATTAGATAAACGCTTTACTATCTGACAAATTATCGTGCTATAAATATTATAGATTTCAAGTAGATGATGTTCTAAAAAAAAAATATACATGTACTTCTACATCGACAAAATTGTTAATGGAAAATTTAACGTATTTAATAGAAGTATTGTTAACGTTTTGAAGAAAAGTCGAAGGATAGAAAATAATTCTACGTCGCTTTTTAATAAGAGAAATTGTTGATTGGTTTGCCAGTAACGAAAGAAATAATTGAGGTACATTTCTGTAGCTTTCTATAATATACAATTCGCCATAAATGCATCAAAATCTCCAGCCAATTTATCATTTAATATAACGTTTCAATTTTCTCCCTACGCATTATTAGTAGAATTAAAAAATTCATAGCGTGTGAATATTTGAAAGACAACCATCTTGAATGAATTTAATCGATCGGATTACCATTATTAATAGTATTAATATTAATAAATAAAGTGTAATCATGATACGTTGAAATTAATTTTATTAAACCAATCTAATTTTCTATGATCTAAACTATTAATTTGTTAAACTAATAATACTAATATTGCATGGCTATCCGATAGATTAATACCGTGTAATAACGATACGTTGAAATTAATTTTATTAAAGCAATCTAATTTTCTATGATCTAAACTATTAATTTATTAAACTAATAATACTAATATTGCGTAGAATTTGATAAATTAATACTGTGTAATAATAATACGTTAAAATTAATTATATTAAAGCAATGTAATGTAATCATGATCTAAACTATTAATTTGTTAAACTAATAATACTAATATTGTTTAGTTATCTGATAGATTAATACTGTGTAATAATAATATGTTGAAATTAATTTTATTAAAGTAATGTAATGTAATCATGATCTAAACTATTAATTTGTTAAACTAATAATACTAATATTGTTTAGTTATCTGATGGATTAATACTGTGTAATAATAATACGTTGAAATTAATTATATTAAAGCAATGTAATGTAATCATGATCTAAACTATTAATTTGTTAAACTAATAATACTAATATTGCGTGGCTATCCGATAGATTACTATTCTGTAATGATGACATATTAAAATGAATTATATTAAAGCAATTTAATCAATCTATAATCTAAACTAATAATATTGCGTGGCTATTTGAGAGATTGCTATTTTACAAACGCCTAAGTTTAAATGTTAAAATCTGTATATTTCCAAGGCACACGAGACGTAATGTATATTTATTCGGCGATAAAAGTGGAAGTTTTACACGGCGCGCGTAATAATTCGTACGTCGCGTGAACCGAGGGGAAAAAACGGGGATAGAAAAAAAGAAAAAAAAGAAGAGAAAAATTAGTAGAAATGTCAACTAGCGTAGGAGAGGAATAAATCAACGAGGGAACGAATCGATGGCGTTGCTGCCGTTTCGTACGGGTTTTACGAGTCGTATATGAATGAAACATTGTCAGTGCCACCGAACGAACGTGTTACGTAAGTCGCGCTTCTGAATAAGAGCCTTTACAAACGCTGCATTGATTTTTGTGCGTGTATACAATACAAAACGCGCGCGATATCTCCGACTTCGCTCAACACACGGAACGCTATTAAATAGCCGCCATGTTGCGTACATCGACTTGCTGTATATCAATTACCCGTTGCTTTTCGCGAATATAATTTACAATCGCCCAATAGTTGCACGCGTTTCGTGCAAACACGCGAAATCAATATCCACCCGGCGTTTAAATTTAAATACGTCCGAGAAGGCGATTATTTTTATGCGAATAACAATATCTCCTATCGTTGCTACTCTATATGCATTATCGTTCGATGGTTAAGTACTATTTATTCTTTTCCTACTCAACGTTCCATACAAAATTTGACAAAACAATCGAAAGCAATTTCAAGATACGTACGTAAATCGACTCGATACTCGAGGTCGCGTTTTGTTGCCGTTAATCGAGGATATTAATTTCTCCCTCGGCTTCGCGTTAATCTCTCGCTCTATGGTTACTTTGCGCGTGTAAACTGGCCACGCGATTCGCGATTAGAGGTATGCAAACGCGAGCAACGATCGCCACGCGAAAGGGTTGTGAATCGATTAAAAGAGCGGAACGCCACTTCGGAGGAACACGATTCGGGGATAAATCGCGTCTAACTCCGTGCAACGTGACAAATTGTTGCTGATATACTTCCCCGTCTGCCTCCCTTCGGGACTCTTATCGAATTTCCGACCAGAATGCACTCCGAAAACCGGACCGAAACGATGCAGCCGCGGTTTGAGGGAGAAATTTTCAGAAAAATCCTCGTTCCGATCGATTTCCTATCTATCACTGCGCGCACGTTTGCCGGCCAAAAGTTTCCGATCGCTACGCGTTCCAAGAATTCCCGCGAAAGCAGAATATAACCCTTTGCGGACGAGTGTCTGACAAATAGTCGCCTAATCATTTTTCGGCTTTCTGAACCTATGTCGACTTTTAAAGCAGAAAACTTAACGTAATGAATACTTAACGCAATAATAAACATTTGAAATCGTTAGGAATTATATGGTTTGGAACTCGAAAGCTTGAAAATTCAAAGACGTACAATTCAAAACTAAAGTACTCCCATAAGTGTTATTACTTCTCGTCCGCAAAGGGTTAAGATCGTAGGTATTGTTTTGAAAATATTCCTTTGCTTCGATATTGATATATACATACAAAGATTCAATGGTATTCAATTTTGTATCATTCAACGCTTCCAATACACAATTATTGAACGATAGAAAAATTGAACGTAGCTGAATCTGATTAATCAGCGTTTAATTGCAAAAATACAATCGACGCGTCGATAATTTTCATAACCAGCGTGTATGTATATGGAAAAAGTGAGATAAAAAAGAAAGAAGCGTTTGTCGAGCTGACGGAATGCGAATTACATTTTCAGTAGCGGCCTGTTACACATTTGAAATAAAAATATTACTTTGGAGAAAAGCGCTCAAGATGAAAATGTGTAATGCAATTAACGTTTGCCGCGCGGCAAAAAGAAAATAAGAAACGGAGAAAGGAAATTTCATTTAAATAGTGAGTAACTGTGGCGCAAAAATTTCTACTCTCTCTCTCTCTTTCTCTCTGTGTGTGTTCTTTAAAAATATTTTTTTACAAGATTTCGTTATAATGGATATACGCGCGTTTTTACGTCGCGAAACATTGCAGAGCAAACGAACGCGGTGCTCCCCTTTATTAAAATGGATTGCCCCGCCAAGCCCCGATTCAGAATTATTTTCGCCAACCGCGGGTTAAATAAATGCGGGCAAAATCGCGCTTCAACGATACCGAGACATTAGGCTTTTGTAGTAAAGTTTACGTAGCCACCATTAACGCGTTATTTAGTGGCTGGAAATTCAGACAAATAAACTTACAATATATATACGTACATATGTTACTATACGTTATTGTATTATATATATTATTATATGTATTATACTATATTATATATATTATTATATGTATTATACTGTATTATATATATTATTATATTATATTGTATTATATATATTATTATATTATATTATACTGTATTATATATATTATTATATTGTTTTATACTGTATTATATATATTATTATATTATATTATATTGTATTATATATATTATTATATGTATTATACTGTATTATATATATTATTATATTATATTATATTGTATTATATATATTATTATATGTATTATACTGTATTATATATATTATTATATTATATTATATTGTATTATATATATTATTATATGTATTATACTGTATTATATATATTATTATATTATATTATATTGTATTATATATATTATTATATGTATTATACTGTATTATATATATTATTATATTATATTATATTGTATTATATATATTATTATATTATATTATACTATATTATATATATTATTATATTGTATTATACTGTATTATATATATTATTATATTATATTATACTATATTATATATATTATTATATTGTATTATACTGTATTATATATATTATTATATTATATTATACTATATATTATATATATTATTATATTATATTATACTATATTGTATATATTATTATATTATATTATACTATATTATGTATATTATTATATTATATTAATACTATATTATATATATTATTATATTATATTATACTATATTGTATATATTATTATATTATATTATACTATATTGTATATATTATTATATTATATTACACATATATATATATATTTATTAAATAATATGTATATGTATATATTACCAATTTGTAAGATTATAGGTTAAGCTTACAGATACACATTAACATTGTAACGTAAAAAGAATTGGTAAATGTCGTTTCTAAAATTGTATGCTACTTGGAGCCGACTACAATTGCAAAGCTGCGTAGTTTTAATCAGGCGAAAGGGTTGAAAGGAGACACCGAAGCAACCAAAAAATGATCGAAATGATCCTCATATTTGCGCCACATATTTCATTAAATACATCTATCGTTCGAATTCCTTTAGTTTAAAGAAGAACACCTTGATCATCCTGTTCCGTTATAAAAACCATAAAATAAGGAACAGCTTTTGTTAACGGCGAAAACGTGGATAAATATAAATACTTAGAGCTGGTGTATTCTAATTGCGTTGCACGAATGAAAACAGACACGACAATTGTAGAGGAACGATACGTGTATTCTCGCGAAACGATTGTCCAATTTTTGATGTCGTACAGGTGTACGACCTTCGTAGGGAAAGGGTTAAAGTAGTCACCCTGTCGCGAATCGAACGACGAAATATTTCCACGCGAACGGAGAACGAAGGAGGGTGGAATAAAAAATAGTTTGCGGGATTTGGAAGCGGTATCTAACGAAAGAAAACGATGTAGACGAGTTAATCGTGTTGTACGCGCAGGGCTTAAGGGTACGTTCAACCCGATCGCGGATTCCCCATCGTCCTCAACGCCGAACAACAAACCGCGCGTGCACGCGAATTCCGCGAGTTTTATTTAGAACGTTGAATTATTCTAACTGACTGAACCGCGGAGATCCGTTAAACCCTGGAGTGAAATATGTGGGCGAATTTTAATAGCTGAATCGTTTGCTCGTATCATTTTCTAACCCTTCGCGCTCCATTGGCTTCGCCAGCGGTGACAGATTTCACTTTCATCGAAGGTTTTTTCCACGCATTCGATTTTCGTTTGTTTCAGCGCCGGCGAAACCGAAGACGAACTTTATCACCCCCTTCTCGAAACGAAGTCTCACGCGAAAGTGTGCTGCGATTAAAGAAGTTTCGAGGGCAAAGGGCTGGTAAATTATGCGGGCCAAGAGGAGGCGAAGTGAATCCCTCAGCGAATCGGTTAATCAACTTCTGTGCACACGCCGAATTAGTATAAATCGCGATACAAAGCTTAGGGCGCTAGAGGAGGCAAGAACATTTTGGGAAAGCGGTGACAATCGCTTTGGAAACATTTGTCGATCGAAAGAACGCAGAAGGAAAGCACTGGAATAAAGCCGACGAGTTAATATTTTACAAAAATCACTTTACAAGCTAGAGAATCGAAAGTAAGGAGCGAAAAAAAGCAAGCGCGTTCTCGAAATTATAAAATCGAGCTGCTGAAAAGGTGTGTTTCGAAGCGACGCGGAAATTGCGCGTCAAGCTTCTCCCTTTCTTTCTGTGAGATGCATAGCACACAACGCGAAGAGAGCGAAACGAAAGAAGAAGAAGAAGAAGGAAACATCGAACCGCGAAGAAACGAGTGCAAATAAATTTCATCGTTCCCGGAACAAATTCTTTTTTCTCCCCACCGCGGGATGGAATAAACGAGCGTAAAGTATTTTCCTGACGGGAGCGCAATGAAATATTCGCCGCGTGTATGTTCGATCGCGATGGAATGCATGCAAAACAACACTTTGTTCGCTCCTGTTATTCGCTTTGCCGTCCGTGTATTTATGCTGCTCAACAATACTACCCCGCCACTTGCTGCTTTTTTTTTTCTTTCTTCTTTTCTTTCTATTATTTTTTTTCCCCCCCCTTCCATTCTAACCGTTTCCCCCTTTACCCCAGCCGACGGTTTTCGGTTCGCGTCCCGTGTCCCATCGCAGGATCGCCGTACGACGAGGCTTCGATTCATAAATGTTGCGCATCAATCGGCGCAGCTCGATACGATAACAATCGAACGCGGGATAAAACCGAGAATGCAACACGCTGGTGTAGTCGAATGAAAACGTAAACGGCGAATGAAACTCGCGAAATCCGACGTCTTTTCGGGGGTCGAATTTCTATCGGACGCGAACTGTGTATTAATCAAGCGGCTTTCTTAGGCTGAATTTTTTTGGACACGATGCTACTTGTTAGTAGAATTTAATTGGAATTGAATGGGAAGAGGATTAAGGCAAAGATGCGATAATTTAATGGAGAATGAAACTGATGAAATTCGACGATTTGGGAGTTGAATTTGTAGATAATGTGAATTGTATTAAGCGGCTTTCTTAGGCTGAATTTTTTTGGACACGATGCTACTTGTTAGTAGAATTTAATTGGAATTGAATGGGAAGAGGATTAAGGCAAAGATGCGATAATTTAATGGAGTATGAAACTGATGAAATTCGACGATTTGGGGGGTTGAATTTTTAGATAATGTGAATTGTATTAAGCGGCTTTCTTAGGCTGAGTTTTTGTAAGATACAATGCTACTTATTAGTAGAATTTGTTAGCAATTGAATAGTAGGAAAGTAAAAGGGAAAGTGCGACAATTTAATGGAAAACGAAATCCATGAAATTCGACGTTTTGAGGGTTGAATTTATAGCTAATGCGAATTGTATTAAGTAGCATTCTTAGGCTGAATTTTTTTAGGATACAATGCTACTTATTAGTAGAATTTGTTAGCAATTGAATAGTAGGAAAGTAAAAGGAAAAATGCGATAATTTAATGGAGAACGAAACTGATGAAATTCGACGTTTTGGGGGTTGAATTTATAGCTAATGCGAATTGTACTAAGTGGTATTCTTATGCTGAATTTTTGTAGGATACAATGCTACTTATTAGTAGAATTTATTAGCAATTGAATAGTAGGAAAGTAAAAGGGAAAGTGCGACGATTTAATGGAAAACGAAATCCATGAAATTCGACGTTTTGGGGGTTGAATTTATAGCTAATGCGAATTGTACTAAGTGGCATTCTTATGCTGAGTTTTTGTAGGATACAATGCTACTTATTAGTAGAATTTTTTAGCAATTGAATAGTAGGAAAGTAAAAGGGAAAATGTGACAATTTAATGGAAAACGAAATCCATGAAATTCGACGTTTTAGGGGTTGAATTTATAGCTGATGCGAATTGTATTAGACGACATTCTTAGGCTAAATTTTTGACGTACAATGCTACTTATTATTAGAATTAAATTGCAATTGAATGGGAAGAGGATTAGAGCAAAGATGCGATAAATGCGAAATTCGAGATTTGGGCAATTAAATTTCTATCGGATGCGAATTACAAAGTGCGATAACTCGGCAACAAAAAATCGTACGTGAATTGTTATTAGCTCATTGTAAAGGTTAGACATTAGTCTTTGAACGCGCTGTGAAACGAATTGTAGGAAAAATTTATTAAATTCCGTGCAATCGTTCGAATTTAGAAGACGTAGGAAAACAACGTTTCGGAGGAAATCAGCTGCCTTCGTTTTCCCGCTTCGCATCCCAATATAAAATTGCATTCGATCGATTTCCGTTCGCGAATGTAAAAGTAGAGGATTTTCTCTTTAAAATGAGCCCGAACAAATTATCGTACGATTTTTCTTAACGAAGTTACAGCGTTTCAAAGATTCACCATTTTTCGGTCGAAACTCGATCCATTAATTTTGTATGGAGAACCGTTTTTCGTCAAATTTGCGATAAATTTCTCTGATTATAATAGCAACGACAATTAGTAGCTTCGATGCAACGGCTAGGAAAATAAATATAGCGTCGCGGCGATACTTTTAGTGGCAGCAAATGTAATTAGCGGGAAAATAATTAATTAGAGACGCGGCGTTACACTTTAAACCGTAGGTTATTGTAACGGCAACTGATAACGCGAATGCAACAATTTATTAATCACACTCTCATTGGTACGCAACGTTTCTGACCGGCGCACCTTCGCGCCGAGTCTCCGCGTTCCCGAGTTTCGTTCGCGAAATATACGTATCATTGTTCGCGTTTATTTTCGTTGTCGCGAACGCGATCGAATTAAAAGAAATTAAGCGGCGTCGAAATGTGCGCGAAACGAAAATCGCGCCACGTTTTTTCCCCGTCTACGATCGCACGAGAGGAGAAGGAGAAAGGAATCTATGGGAAAAGTTCTACCGGTTACGCGAAGATGGAAAAAAAAGGGACGAGAAAGCGAGCTTTGAAACGGAGATAGAAGCGTTCGTCTGTTCGCAAATTACTCGCGCGAAGAAAAAAAAAAGGAAACAAACGGAGAAACGGAATTTTTCGCGAGCACAGAGAAGAGGTTGGAAATTTCGGTGGCAATGTTGTTGGAAAAAATAGTTGCAACTCTGTTTGCAACGAACGAAAGCTCGAAAAGAAAAAAAAATAGCGAAGCATTAAAAAGTGGGAAGAAAGTTTTGAACGTTGGAATCGTCGACGATCGAGATGCAAGACGAATTAAAGCTTTGCTCGAAGAGGAACTCGCTAATTTGATTCGATACAAAATCAAAGATCGTTAATTTTATATCGAAAGGTTACATTGAAATGCTACGACTAACGTGGGAAAATACAATCGATAATTGGATTATTGGAGCCAACAATTGTGCTGCTGATTTTCATTTTCGTTTTCCAATTCAATTGTTTCAATTATTCGTATCCCTGCGTTCGATAGCAGAGCGGAAAATTAGCTCCGACAAAAACTATTAACCACCTGGCGTAATAAAAAAATCGTTGTAAAATCAGTTTATTATATAATACATTAACGTATTAAATAACAATGGATTCGCGTATACAGTCTATAATGGAGTAAGAATAAGTAAAGAGCTATAAGATACTTTAAACTTTCTGCCTTGCACGCAACGACAGTGACAAGTGTGTCTTTCGACTCTCGGCTATTAATTAACCACAAGGGCGAAAAACCAAAATCCTTGTCCGCATCACGGACAACCCCTCCACAAGGCACGGCTTAAGATACCTGAAAAATGGGAACCATAGAGGCCGTCGATGCTTGACACATTTGGCATCATCGTTGCATTCCAACAAAAATCGTGTTGGATTGCGGGAGAATTGACAACGCGTAGAAGATAATTCTTAGAGATTTTATTAACCCCTTCGCTTACAATGACGAGTCAAACTCGTGGCACGAATTATAGATAGACTTATTTAAGATAACTTCTGCTTGCCATACGACGTTCCACTTATTTTAGCCTTCCTTTCTCTTCGAAACATTAACAATCGCTCAATATAAATTATGCAGTATATTTTAATAGTTTGAACAAATGTGAGAACTGTAACTTGATAATGATAGCTTACATAAGTGAAACAATACAAAATTTGTAGGACAAGGGGTTAACCCTTTGCACTCGAAACTAGTTTTAATAATATGACACGACAGCAGCTCCGTTACACGTTTCTCTGATTATTGTGAGAACTTGATAAGTTACGTATTTTGGAATTGAGAAATTTGCCTCGATTCCAGAAGAAATGGCAATCGAATTGGTTAATATAGAATTAAAGAAACAAGAACCTTGACTTTTGATACGATTTACGAATGTCTCCATAGCGGAGCCAACCGAGTGCAAAGGGTTAATACGGCTACTGCACTCGACTGGTGAATACGGAAATCTGACGGTTCCATGATTTTGCGGGCTTTTAAGTGCTGTTGTTGGGGCTGACTAATGGTAAGGACAGCGATCGAGGAATAGAGTGACTAAGGAAAGTTACGGGGTACAGGATGACTGGAAAGATGCGGAGTACAGAATGACTAGGAACTGAGATTACGCTGTTTGTCAAATGCATTCGGTTTAGGATGAGTCTACGACGTTTACAGTGCGAGTAGTCGTGTTGGTCATCCAACACAATCTTCTCACAACGATGCATTCCCGACGCAATAATGTAAAAACAATTTTAGCAACCCGTAAACATTTTACTCAAATCCTTGCATTTGGTAGCAGAGCATAAATTAGCTCCGACAAAAACTGTTAACCACTTCGCGCGAACAAAAATCGTCTCGCAACGATGCTCCCGCGACGCGATAGCAAAAGTCACGATTAACCGCTGATTAATGAAGTTGCGGCGAATAGAGAGGGAGAGAAAAAAAAAAGACGCGACGAACGATCCGCGATTCGGAGCGAAAGAAGAGCGAAAAGGTGTGGAAATATTATGCCAACGACTTATCGCGATTCGACTCTCTGTGTCGCGTGTAATTGACGTGATTGATGAACACGAGCGAATCGGAAGGTTCGATTCATCTTGACTATCGAGGAACAATGTTTATCGGGCAGCTGCAGGCCCGTCCCCCGCTTTTTAATTTATTCCGGGGGCAAAGAAAGGGCGCCGGGATGCCACGGCGTTCCCTCGCCGATTCTTCTTCCCTTTTTTTCACCATCGATCCCTTGCCACTGTAATCCCATCGACCGATATCGATGGGTTACCGTTTACCGTGTACCTTTCGACCATTTCGCGCATTTTTATACATTATTTATGGCATTTCAGCGTACGATAGACGCAACGATTACCGTCGGTGTCTCTATTGATGGATACCGTCGTAGGCTGGTAAATATTATTACGTTTCACGCGTTTTGGTTAAGACAAGTTCGCGGATTTGATCTTATAGGAGTATGTATGTATTTATTCTATGTTTGGTCTTACATTGTCCTCCGAGATTGAGCTTTAGCAGGTGCTCTCCTTTTTTTATTCGATCTTATAGATGATGGTACGATGTGAATTGTGCGAGAGGACGATCTTATATTTTGTGTTCTATGTTAACTCTTTGCGGACGAGCGTCGACAAATAGTCGCCCAATCATTTTTTGGCTTTCCGAACCGATGTCGACTTTTAACCCTTTGCGGACGATGAATAATAACACTTAAGGAAACATTTTGATTTTGAATTCCAAGCCTTTAAATTTCCAAGCTTTCGAATTCCAGACCATTACATTCCCAAAACTCTGACGCGTTTATTAACGATATTAATTTAAATTTTCTGCTTTAAAATCGACGTACGTCCACAAAATCTAAAAAATGATTAGGCGGCTATTCGTAGACACTCGTCCGCAAAGGGTTAAAGCACAGAACTTAATGCAATGAATACTTAAACGTAATAATAAACATTTGAAATCGTTGGATATGAAATGGTTTCGAACTAAAAAGCGTGAAAACTCAAAGTCGTGGAATTGAAAACTAAAGTGCTCGCACAAGTGTTATTACTTCTCGTCCGCAAAGGGTTAATTGTGGGCAGTAGTATGACGCAGTAGTATGAAACAGATATCGTAAGAGAGCTGATCGAGTGAAGGAGAGAGTGAACGAAAGTGAAATGTACATTATAATATAATTAGAAACCTTTCTGTTATTTTGTATTATGCAAACAGTGTAATTTACTAACAAAGTTAACTCTCAATTTCGTTTGCAACCGTGTTCTATCTTCTGTGAGTACAATTAAGCATACGACCCTTGAATTCCTTACTCATCAACCCTGAATCATACTCCGAACCTTAGTAGTATCCAAAAATTCCCATTGGTCCTTATTCTCATCCTCGATACATTCAAACGCAGACTACTCATCCCTTAACCACTTGCGCATGTAGTTATTACGCACGTCGATTGATAGCTAATCAGATCTACTAAAAACTGTGAATTATGGCGAATTAATAAATATGCAGTGAATTAAGAATTGTTATGAATACGTTTTACGCGTTAAACTTTAAAGATCGGTGCGAACATTTTATAGAAATAATTTCTACAAATTGCTATCGATGAGTTTATCATAGGTAAGTAGTCGCTAAATAATTGCCGAAGCAAGTGGTTAAAAGCAATGCAAAATCGTCTTTTTAAAGGGGAAGAGCTTTTTCAAAAAGCCATAAAAAAGTAAAGAAGAATCTCTAGCTCTAGAAGCTATAAATTCCAAGCTTGTAAGATTTCCGTGTACGAAACTAATTGCAATTCAGGTGAAGCTAATTTTGGAATGAACAAGTTTAAAATCGAATCGAGTTTCTCGTACGAGCAACGAAGCAACAATGGTATTGTTGGAAAGTTTCCTTTTACACTTTTTAATTACGATAAATTGCGTTTCAAAGGCAACGTGAAATGAAAACCTATACGCGGCACAATAATTTGCAACGATCTAGCTCTATCGAACTAGGAATCATTTAATCTTTAAATTCGATTGAGAGAAATATTTTCAATAGCATTTTACAAGTTACGAATAGCTTTTTTTCGGTCTACAGTTTTTATTATCCACTACAAAAGCGTTGAATATCGTCGTGAATATCGACGATATTTTTGTAACCTTTAAAATACGGTAAACGAGTTTTTTTTTTTTGTTTGTAATTAATTGAATTCACGTTATCATAAAACGTGCATCAACGGCGACGAGAACGGATTAATGTTTATCTGCACGTGGCGTGTACGTGTGTTGCGTTTCATAAAACTAACATTTAAACCAGAGAATGCATTATTCATTACGTCATTTCTGCGGACAGTATTAGAACGTAACCTTGTCCAGCTCGCAGATACTTATTTCTACATAGACGCAGTCGTAACGCGGTATAAATGCACGGGGAAAAAAAAAAAAAACTTACGCTAATTGCATTTCAACCATTTTCTACAGCCTTCTTTATTATTCAACGGTTTCTTTGCGACTTTTCAGACGCCTAGTATTTTTGTGCAAAACAATCCGACGGTAGCCGGATTAAATTAATTCGATTACAAATTTTTACATTCGAGGTTTCCTTTAATTCGGATACTTAAATTAGCGTTCTCGAATTATATCGAAAGCAAATGTTCGCGTTCGAGTAACGGATTCTTTGATTCAGGCTCGTGAATTTTAAACTGTCAACTTTAAACGCGATTGACGAAATTTAGTTTAAAATAACGCGACGCGAAATAACGGATAAACTCGTTTTCTTTTCTCTTTTTTCAATTTTCGCTTCGACCAATTTCGTAATTATGGGCGCGTACAACATTTGCACGCCACATCATCCTCGAATGCAGGAAGTATGATCAAGTTAGAAGAGGCATGAAAATTACGGACAACCTCACCGGGACGACTACCTCACCCTCGTACCAGGACACGTTGCTATTATTCTGCAAGACCATCGAAATTTTCAACGATCTGTGAAGACTGTGACACCACCCTCCGTGATCCCATAAACTTTCCTCTACAAGTTTCCCACCAAGTCCTCACCATAATCAGTTAAATCGGGCCAATAATAGTCGCTAATAACCACTGCTGTTGATGCGACTCTAAATTCGCAAAAAAAAGAAAAAAAAAACATTTGCACGCTTCGCGTATAAAGCTGACGAACAAGTTACGCGTTATGCATCGATATTTAACCGATTTGCATCGGCAAGCGGACGAATCCGCGTACGGTAACTGATATTCATATTACCGATGTTTGCAATGTATCGCCATTGACTAAGAACAGGATAGACCACTTATCCAATGCTTTTCTTTGTCACCCTCGCGAGCCCCAAATCTGTTTTCATTTTTTACCTTTTCGATTGTCTAAAATGTATAACTTTTGCGTTTGCTCTTACCGTTTGTACATTAAAATACTTTAGAAGTGTTTACATTCTTTGACGGATAATAAAACGAAAGATATTCTTCCGAAAAGTCTGAATCTTTATGTTATCGGTATTTCAGAGCATGCGACACGAAGTCCCATAAGATGATCGGTCTTATCCTGTACCTCGTCTGTGGTATCGCTGTGTATCGATCATTTTAACCCTTTGTGGACGACGAATAATAAAACTTAAAAGAGTATTTCGACTTTGAATTGCAAGCCTTACGAATTTCTAAGCTTACGAATTCCAGGTCAAGAAATTCCCAAAATTTTCAAGCGTTTATCAACGATATTAATTGAAACTTTTTGCTTTAACGGTAAACGTGCGTCCGCAACAAAAACCAGAAAAGTAGCGATTATTTGCAGACACTCGTCCGCAAAGGGTTAAAGATATTCATACCGATCGATAAAAGGTGCTCCGATCTGCTCCAAATTTATTCACCGTGTTTCGATTGTTACGCGTAATCTCCCAGTAAAACCGTAAGTCTTTCACTTACAAATCGGATAGCGTATTTATTGCTACCGTGTTGTAACACGTTATAAGCGTTACAAAAAAAAAATGAATATGCGAAAGGGGTTAAAATGAGAAGGAAAATACGATGGAAAGGTGAAATTATCCGGATGCATTGAGCAGCGGATTCAATTATCCGGATGGGAAATGTTCGAACGGTAACTAATTTGGGTAAGGGAAATATTTTAGCGAACGGCAAGGGCGGGTAAAATGGCGTTTGTATAGTCGTGTGTAGTGGATAATGGCGGTAGCGTAATGGGTACTTTGGTAAATGGAAAAACACGTAGCGTTTGTTATTATTTTAAATCGATAAACGTGTGTGCACGCGAGTCGAGTCGAGTCGAGTCGAGAAACGAGAAACGAGAAACGAGAAGAGAGAGAGAGAGACGAGAGCAACTGTTAAATCGAATCACCGAGCTCGCAATCACGGCCGTATTATTGCACACGGCATCAAGTAAGAACAACAAATTGGACGCGGCCTTGGGAATATTTTATTTACACGGCCAACAGTTTCGTTTCCGTTTTGTTTGGTTCCGGGGGAGGCGCGCCGGCTGTTGTTGCGAGTATTAGATTATATTAGACGGCACGATAAAAGTAACGTACGGCGATTAGTATAACATACAGTAAACGGTAAACGAAATGTTCGCTATAATAAGATGGAACAGATTTGCGGTTAACAGCGCTTCGAAATGCTCGAATCTGCTGTTATCTCGATTCGAATACTTGAATTTAGGATTTAACGCGCTCTAGAGTTCGAGTTTGCGAAGCCAAATTAAACAATTCGAATTTGCACTCAAGCGTCTTAAGTTTGAATACTTGGATTCAAGAATCTGTGCTGAAGAATCCGAATTTGCGTATCCAAATTAAGGAATCTTAATTAACGAAGCTGAATCAAGTAATTCGAATTTGCAAACCTGAATGAATGAATGAATTCGAATTTAACAATTTGCTATTATAAATTCGAGTCTATTCGAATGTGAATTGAAATTAAAGAATTTGCATTTAAGAGTCCGAATTTAAATGCTTGCATTTAGGAAGCTGTGCTTAAGAATCCAAATTCGCGAATCCAAATTGAAGAACCTGAATCAAGTAATTCGAATTTGCAAACCTGAATGAATGAATGAATTCGAATTTAACAATTTGCTAGTATAAATTCGAGTCTATTCGAATGTGAATTGAAATTAAAGAATTTGCATTTAAGAGTCCGAATTTAAATGCTTGCATTTAGGAAGCTGTGCTTAAGAATCCAAATTCGCGAATCCAAATTGAAGAACCTGAATCAAGTAATTCGAATTTGCAAACCTGAATGAATGAATGAATTCGAATTTAACAATTTGCTAGTATAAATTCGAGTCTATTCGAATGTGAATTGAAATTAAAGAATTTGCATTTAAGAGTCCGAATTTAAATGCTTGCATTTAGGAAGCTGTGCTTAAGAATCCAAATTCGCGAATCCAAATTGAAGAACCTGAATCAAGTAATTCGAATTTGCAAACCTGAATGAATGAATGAATTCGAATTTAACAATTTGCTAGTATAAATTCGAGTCTATTCGAATGTGAATTGAAATTAAAGAATTTGCATTTAAGAGTCCGAATTTAAATGCTTGCATTTAGGAAGCTGTGTTTAAGAATCCAAATTGAAGAACCTGAATCAATTAATTCGAATTTGCAAAGCTCAACGAATGAATCCGAATTCAACTATTTGCTATCGCGAATTTAAAACGGTGAGTTTAACAACTTCCGTTCAAGAAGTTGAAATACGAACTACGAGCCGAAATCGTAATTGAAAAGGAGATCTAATTGAAAAGCTGGAATCCGATCATTCGAATTTAAGATGCGATATTAACGACGACGTTTAATAAAGGAGAAAGAAGAAAATGCAAAGTGGATCGGCGAGAGAAAACAAGAAGCTTCGTTAAGTAAGATTACGTCGGAAGAATGTATTATTGAGAGAGCAATTCTCCGTGCAGTGCACGGCTTATTTAAATAATTCATTGTGCTCGTTTATACAACGATGCACCAAGCCACATTTTTTTCTTCTTCTTCCTCCTCCTCCTTTTCCCGTCTTATTTTGTTTCCGTTATCGCGAAAATTCCCCGTTGCAAATTTCATACGAGGCGATTTATTTATTCGACCCGGGAAAGAAAAGTCGCGAACCGAGAGTAGCGCAACTTTCCCGTCGCGGCGCATATTTAATTAGCCGAACAATTCGAGTAACTAAATATGCAGCTTTGACTGTTCGTGACTCTGCCAATTAGTAAATTCGAATGGAACTTTCTTGTTAGAGCAGAAGCGAATAATATTAGGTGCTTTGCTTCTCCTCCCCCCTACCGAATTACCTTTCATTCGAAAACACGATAGGGTAAACTTGCCACGTACCGTTGCTTTAAGGTTTCGCGCTTTAAGTAACTCTTTATTTAATTATTTTAGAACGTTGTTAACGTAAAGATTCGTTCCAGTTTGGAGCACGATACTGTTCAATCGCTCTTTCATTCGTAAACAGCTTTTTTTTCACACGTTCAATACAATAAATTCATCGTTACTACGTAATTGAAACGGTGCAACAAAGTCCAATATCCTTCGTACCGTCGCTCGAAAGCTCTTCGTTTAAATAGAAACACGTTTTTACATATATTAACGCGTCAATTTGCGTAACAGATATAAGATATACGTATAGTAAACGTCGCGTTTTACTGACAATGAATTATCACACGTTCCATACTTAATAATTATACTCGTCACGTTTTAACGTTCAACGGCGCGTTTACCTGCTAATATTTATTTATAACGTTTCCAATATTTTTATATCACCTCCTCTCTATTTTACTTTGCCTTTGTTAACCCTTCCTTCCCTTTAAACTCGACTCCGTTTTGCATATCTCTGGCTGGTTAATTCTTGTCGCGAAATTTCCCAAACACAGGAAGAGACCCTCGAGATTCGACGGAAAAATTTGCCCCACCGCTGCGATATCGTCGCCGATATTTAACCGTCGCTTTTGCACGCTAAACTCTTCCTATCTTCCCGGATAAATTAACCAAGTACTCGCCCTTACGATTATTTTATTAGCCAGCTTGGATCGCTGCTTTCTTATCGCGCCACGTGCAAATCACTTGAATAGTTTTACTCGGATCGAATTAGCCCTTTGCGGACGGATCAAATTAGTATTTAACGAATTTTCGTTCGATTATTAACATTTCGAAGGCTATATTAAAGAAATAATCGTCCGCGTATCAATAGCAGCGCGTATTAACCCTTTGCGGACGACGAATAGTCACACTTAAGAGAGTATTTTGACTTTCAATTCCAAGCCTTTAAACTTTCCAAGCTTTGGAATTCCAGACCGTTCCATTCCCAAAACTATGAAACGTTTATTAACGATATTAATTTAAATTTTCTGCTTCGACATCAACGTGCGTCCACTGAACCTAAAAAAATGATCAGGCGGCTTATTGTAGACACTCGTCTTAAGTTGAATTTCTTTTTTTATAAATTTGATATGCTATGTGTCCGAGACAGCAAAGAACTCGAGCGAATATTTCTCGTCCGCGAAAGGTTAAATTTGATCCTCAATGCTACGAGGTTTTCGTTAAAATGCCACAATTCGTAGCACGAGTGGAATTTCTTATTACAATAGTAATTAACGATTCATTTATTACGTCGAATCTGTACATTTTTGTAATTCTCCTATTTCGGTTCGAAATGGTTTTCACTCCGTTTACGCGAATATAAATTTGCGTAAATATTCGACGATCCAGCAGTGATATAATTGGAACACGTTATTACTGTAATACTTATAATTCCCCAGCCGACTAAATTTCGTTCGACTAATTGGCAAAAAAGATTTGCTAATGGAACACGCCGCGCAAAGGAAACCCCTATTTCCGCTAAAGCAACATTTTCAAATGACAAGGCTACATCTGCATAATAAATTTGCATATCAATGCCATTACGCTTGCTACCTAAATCAATATTAGGCATCTAAATAACATCATTAGCGGCATTCAACGAGCTAAACTTTGTCAAGCGTCCGCCATCGCGGCTACAAGAAAATAGATGCCTAAATAGCCGCACGTAACTGCATTTTTAATTCAATAAATTAATTATTTCATTTTCATTCAACTATTTAATGTTAATTAAATTCTATATTTCCCTTGCGTACGGATGAATTTTCGTATTTGTGCAAGACTATATCCTGAAATTGTAGCAAATTTAACTAATTCTCTTTAACGATGGTAAAGAAAAGGAGGGAATTGGCAAGAGGTAGAAGGCGATAAGAAGATATATAGCAAAGAGGAAGGTGCAAAAGCAGATAAGGATAAACTAAAACTAAAATAAATAGATAAGAAAATAATTAAAAGGTTTGGGTTAGGTTATTTAGTAATTAAAGTTAAGTTATTTAATAATTTATATAGTTGTCTAATTTTCGCAGTTTATAAAGTGAAAGTTATATAGATTCTAAGTTTTGGAATGAGTGAGAGGAACGAGTGAGCGAGGAAAGAGTATAATTTGTACACCAAGTCCACATTTAATGGCTCTGATGTCGAAATAAAGTTTCGTACTACTACTTTTAACTAATTCTCCTTAATTAGTTTCAAGGCAAAGTTGCAAATAGATTGAACGAATATATTTGTAGCCATTGAATAAATGGATTGGTAACAATTTCCGCCACGAAGTCAAAATTGATCCGTGAAAATATTACAAGTTACGGTGTATCTATCTATCGTGCGAATCGCACGGCAATTAACCCTAAATCCCCTCTTATACGCGATCGAGATATTTCATAGCCGATAATTTCTCGGCCAGGGCAGAGGGGCGAAGCTCTTCTAATAAAAGCGCAAAAGCGTAGAAGTTAACTAATTAGCCGAGATAATGGTAAAAGTCGTTAAGCGAGTGAACCAATTTGCCATTGAGCGTTTCGAATTAACGTCACTGCTACGCGACGGTTTCGCCGTTCGTTATATATTTATCACTCATCCCCCTTTTAACGCGTGTAACGAGCAAAAGAAAACGAATTTAATGCTTAGAGAAGACGGGCGACGAATTATAAGTATGAAATTTCCGAGGGAACTCCGGCAGAGGAGAGAAAAAGAGAGAGAGAGATGGGCAAAAAAATAATGAGAATGCAAATACGGTTTTGAATAAAAACCGGAAAGTATGAAAAGCCGCGGGAACAACATACAGATCTGCATTTACCGCCTTCCTTTTTCCCCTCTTTGCCTTTTTTTCAGTTTTAGTTTCGCTTTTCTGACAAATTACGTTAACCGTTCGCCGCGAAATGTAAGCGTAATAACTTCTGAAAAAAGAAAAAAAAAAAAAAATCTCGAGAATGAGCAAAAATCCACGAAACGATGTACGATTTTCTTTTTTTTTTTTCGAAACGCGTTGTTCCTCGTAAATCCTACGCTCTATCTCTACTGTCTAAACGTTTATTTTTCTAATGCCTCGCAATGTTTCACCTCGTGCGTTTTCGATGCGAAGTCTTTTAAAAAGCTTGGAGAGTTTATCGGGATCATTTTATCGCGAACATCTTCTCGAATTTGGATTAGAATCGAAGGACGAACGGACGATAAAATGGACAGATATTTTGAACGATAATTCGATTGATTCGATCGATTGATCGCCGACTAAAATTGAACTATTTTTAACCCCTTGCCCTACGATAACGAGTCGCGCTCGTTCTATGAATTATGGTACAGATTCGATAAGAAAACGTCTACTATCGCGGATGAAATTTCATTTGAAATCTAATCTTAGCTTTGTATCGTAAGATTGGAAATTATTAAATGAAAAATTGTTAATCAACTAACGCTAGCTTAAGCGATTAATAAAATAATCGTAGGACAAGTGGTTGAATTTAGTTTGAATCTTCGAATAGAATTGAACTATTTTAAATTTAGTTTGAATCTTCGAATAGAATAAAAGTTCGTTCTAAATCTAATTTAGAAGCAGATATTTACAAATTAAGATTCGGAGGTTTAGATAAAATCAGCTGAGTTAATTCGAATTGAAATTGGAAAATTCGAATCGAACTAAATTGAACGTTATCTTAAATTCAATTTGGAAATACTACGAATTACAAATTCGAAGGTACGAATCGTATATAAATCTTCGAAATTCTACTCGATTCAATTCCATCCAAAGTCCAAATCGCATTGCGTTTTCCTCGTAAGACTGTTACAATTTCTCCTCGAAATTCCTTCGACATAGAAGTCGTTAGGCGGATAATTAACCAACTTAACAGATAATTTACGAAGCGCAATTTTCACGGACTGGAAAGTCGCATAAAAAGCCACAGTTTAGCATTTAAAGGACGAAACAAGTCTCGACTAAAGTTCAACTGTTTCGAATCACTGTTCGCAGTTGCGGACGAAAAATCGCGTAAAAATTCGCCGTCTACCGATAACTTTTCCCCTCCCAAATGTCTCGAAGAACGTAGTTACGATAAAGGTTGCCGCGAAACGGCGAAATCGAAGTGCAGGCGAGGCAAGCTAGTAAGCACAGTTTAACTAGGATTAATCCGTCTCGAGAAGAGTAACGCGCGTACTCGCGGCCACGATATTGTGTTCGGGGCACATTCGTGTACCGGGAATCAAATTCACCTTGTATTATGCTAACGACATGCTAATGGCTCCTTCTTTAACGACCGTTTCCTTTTGTGAGCTCGCTTTTGATTCCTCCGCTTCTCCTCGTACGAAACCGTAAGCTTCCCATCTGGCCGTATTAATTACGAAATACTCTATTCTGACACGCGCGCGTTTCCGATGTGTATCGACCGAAAAACCTTCGAAAGCAACGGACTAATGTTGTAAAATCAGTTTATTATATAATGTTGAAGTGAAACATTTCGCTGTAATGCGTAGAAAACTGCACATCTCGAAATATTGGCAGAAGCGAGTTCTGTTAGAGCTTGACCATGGAACGTCGGCTAATTAGGGTTTGAGGATGCCTGCGAACGCCCCAGGTACGAATGTACAAACTGTCGCCACGTTTTGTAGGCAGTACTAATAGTGCGCCCGTCTTGTAAACATCACCGATACTTCTTCCACCGTATTGAATAGAATTATTTACCAACTCTATTCCACGCGAGTCGATTATTCAATATAACCCTTCGACATACAATACATTAACGTATTAAATAACAATGGATTCGCGTATACAGTGTACAATGAAATGAGAATAAGTAAAAGAGCTATAGGAAACTTTAACCCTTTGCGGGCGAGCGTCGGCAAATAGTCGCCTAATCATTTTTTGGCTTTCCGACCCCATGTCGACTATTAAAGCGCAAAACTTAATGCAATGAATAACTTAAACGTAATAATAAACATTTGAAATCGTTGGAAAATTAAATGGTTTCGAACTCGAAAGCGTGAAAACTCAAAGTCTTGGAAATTCGAAACTAAAATATTCTCACAAGTGTTCTTACTTCTCGTCCGCAAATGGTTAATCCTTTGCGGACGAGAGGAAATAATACGCAAGAAATTTCCACTCAATTGCAAATCCATCGCGGACATATTTAATAACGTTGAACGAATTTTCGCCGAATTATTAATCGAAAGTGCATATTAGCGTCACTAATCGAAATTTGCCGCTTTGAAAATCGACGTTTACTAATAGAATCGAAAAAGTTGTGGATTTAAAAACTAAAGTACTCTCACAAGTGTTACTACTTCTCGTCCGCAAAGGGTTAAAATCGAGCACCTTTGCAGCTTCTTACAAAATGTATACTACACGTTTCGTTTCGTGGTGTCTTAATTTGTCCCAGCAATGACCAACGAGATAATTGAAAAATTGTTCAATATCTCTAAAGAAGAAGAAGAAGAATAATGCAATGGGACGCGCGTAGAATCGTATCGCGGTAGCAAGAATGAGCCACGTTAAAAGTTAATTCGAAACGGAGGAGAAGAATATGTACACGTACGTAGAAACGCGGGGAGAATTTATGCGCGTAGAAATGTTTAGAGAAGGTAGCGCTCAGGCATGAGTATGAGTCAGGCACAAACTTATCTGTAATTAATCATCGCTTCGCCGAGTAAATATTACGAGATCGGTTTTAATTGAAGAAACACGAGTCTTCTCTGTGTTCCGTCGCGTTCGAGCCACGGGACACATCGTAGAAACGCGAACGCGTACAACTGTTATATAAATAAGCGGCCAAGGTACGCGAGGAGAAAAATATTTTGATCTCGCGGGAGTCGCGTTTCGTTGGCGGAAGAAAAAACCAAGCGAGACCTTTTCTCGTTGAAACCGCGAAACATCGAATTGGGTTTCGTTGTCGAAACGCGGTAAGTATGCACGGTTACGCGTGAAATTCATCGTACAACTTTTAATGCAACGAAGGATGGTTAAATAATGATTGGTATTCGATTAAACTGCAATTATTATGGAAAATAGGAAATGCAAAATGATTAATTAGTATTTTACGAACGGAGAATTTTCTTCGCCTTCTTTTGTACGAACGTAATAATAATTTTCTGCATAAATAGAGGTAGAAAATGATTGCAATGTAATGCAAACTATTATATAGCACGGGTTAGTAGAAGAATTGAAACGAATAGGGAAGATTTCAAAGTGAAATTATAAGAAGCTTCTTTTATACGAAATTAATTGAATTGTATTGTTATTTGTGCCACGAAGATTAAAAGTGTTTAACGAAATATAGATCATACGTATGGCAACGAAAATATAGATGAACATATTTAATTTCGCGTCAGCAAAACAGGTATACTTTTTAAAAACAACTACACGTGTTTTATTAAGTATATATATGGTTCACTCACTCCTCCATACACGTAATTGTATGTTTTATTAAGTATATATATATATATATATATATATAAATAATTGTAAGGCTCCCGAAATATTTAATGATTATGGTGCAATACAATTACGTGTATGAAAGAGTGAGTGAACCAAAAAATAGGCAATGTTTTAAGATAAGAACAGCTATGTAAATCCAAAAACCTCTACGCGTATGAATTTGAGAAATAAATAAATACTACTACTATTACTACTATATACATAGATAAATAATGTATTTTATTTTGGGAATTGTCCTTTAAAATGTGCTAATAAAATGCACAGGGTAAATATACGTAAAATGGTACAGCACGTGATACGAAACATCTTAAAATTTCGATAATTAAAAAGAAGAAGAATGCAAGATTCGTCCTTTAACCATGACCATAGAAAAACTATTCATTTCTCATGAGAAAAATAAAGTTTCGCGAGTTTTCTCGACAAATTTCCCCTTGTTTCAAGCCGTCTACGTTTACGCTTCTCAATTAATCTCGCTATAATTTCAAATTACACGAATCGTATCACGTTTGACCAATTGAATACGATTGCGTATCAGCTTCTTTCTCTCGAAGCCTCGATTTTAATTCAAACGGATAGATTCCTTTACTTTTGGCGAGCTTTTAAAATCAGCTGTTCCACCGTTACAGAAACGTTTCACCATCGATGTGTTGCGTTTATATTCACTTTTGCGGCTACTTTTCATTGCCAACGCATAGGTGTACGCGGAATTTTGCGAGTAACTGTATCGCAGCGTGCAGCAGTGGCGTTGGTCGAGCAATGAATTAGATCAAGGTTGCCCCCCATCGCATCGCTAAAATTAGCTGGCAGAAATCGGAAAAATCCTCAACATTACGACACGCGGCTAATCGCTCGGCGATCTTGCGAATCGTTCCGATTAGAAGGCGATCATTGTTCCACGATACGACTGCTATTATCACGGTCAATCGTATCGTCGTTGCCGCGCGTCTTCTTCCAAACCACGAGTGCAATTCGATTCCATTGTTCGATCTTAGATTAGCGCGAATCGCGAAACTTTTTAAACCCTTTAACTCGCGTGTCACCCGTGTGTGCATCTTCTTTCTAACCACAATTTGCGCGGCTTTTCTTCCACGCGTTTCACAATTTAACACCTTGCCCTAAAATAACGAGTCAACGACTCGTGCTACGAATTATCGCGTAGATACAACAAAACTGGACACCACTTATGATGGAATTGAACTTGAACTCTAATCTTAACTTGGTCTCGTAAAGTTGGGGATCGTTAAATCGAAACTGTCTACGATATTTAAACGATATGTACGCGATACGATACGCAGCTAATACTCGCATACGTAGGTAAGACAACGATAATAGGGGTCAAGGGGTTAAAAAGAAACGCGTTCGAAGAAGCTTCGATTAAAAGCAACAGCTGCGTCGCGACACTTTTTCCCAATCCACCGCGTATCGAACGTAAATAATAATCAACCCGCGTGTACTAATTTCTGCTCGAAAGCAGGGTAAAACGTAAGCAACGCGAAAGTATTGAACTTCGTACCTCTCCGTGAGTGTCCCTTCGTCCATCCGGGGTGTTCTCCGGTAAAAAGTAGAGCCGCAACGAAGCCAAAGGTTGATTCGGCCCGCGGCTGTCCATCCACAGCAGCTGTAGCTCGCCGATGCTGACAAGGTCGGCATCGCTCCACAATTTCGTCAGAAAGAAACTGCCTAGACGAAGTACACGACCGTTCCCTATTCTCACCGCTTTGTAGAACGTGTACGGGCCGTGGCTGAAGCAAGCACCGCCCAATAACTGAAACCAACCACGTTTAACTCGGTTTAGTACGGACGCGTGTCGTCGTACGGCTTCGGTTCTTATCGTGGGCCGCCGAAAATTCTATTTGTTTACGAGACGATCGTAACCTCGCTGGCGTTCCAACGACACCAAGTGTCCTCTCCTTCGATTGTAAACAGTGTTTCCGCGTCGTTCTGCCCGAGCTAGGGATCGGTAATGGCGAGGGAGGGGAAATGTATTTCGGTCGGTGAACGATTACGCGAAATACGTTAAAGGGGGGAAAAAAAAGAAATACGGGCTACGCGAGTAGTTTTAAGGTGAACGCTTATTCGTAAGCCGTCAGTTCGGTTTTATGGATGTTCGTCGAGTGAAGCAAGTCGTTAGATGAGTCATATCCCACGCCAGCGGGCCTCATTTGTAACAATGTGCTCCTTTAAAAACCGTTTACCAGCAACACCTTTGTTCCCCCGCGAACGCGCCTCCTTCATTAGCATATTTTCTTTAACGAAAATGCAACGCAGAAATCGCAGTTCTTACATTTTCCGCGTGATAATTTGTATATTAGAGAAGATTAGAGAATAAATGTCGATGTTCCTATAATCGACACTTTAATTCGTTTTATTTAACGGCGAAGAATCGTAAATAAAGAAATAAATTTTTATAGTAAACAGGGACATTGAACTTTGTTGTATACTTTCGATCGATTAGTAATTCGTTCGTTATATTGAACATATAAAAGAAGTTTCCTATCGATGTTTCAACTATTCGTTTAAAGCGATAGAACTTTCTTTGCGTACAACCCGATATAGAAAATCGCATTTGCATACCACTCAGGTGTTAATAGAATGATCATTAACGTTAACAACGCTTGTTATCCTATCTTAGATCTATTCAGCTAATTTCCTCACTCTATAAAACATCTGCGCTCCTCTGCGAAATGTTAGTTTTATAAATTTCTCTTCCTTCTGTGCGCTTTTATTGTTACCATTAATTATCTTCCATACTTATTCCGCGTAAATAAAATCAAATAAAATAGAATAAACAAAATAATTTATCTTTCGTACCCGACTGTAACAATTTTCGCGTAATTTTCTAATTACTTATCTCTCGTATGAATAGAATAAAATAAAGTACGGTAAAACAATTATTATCTTCCATATCCGACTGCAATAATATTCTTGTAATTTTCCAATGACTTCTTCGATATAAATAGAGTAAAATAAAGTACAGTAAAGCAATTATTATCTTCCATATCGAACTGTAATAATTTCCTTGTAATTTTCTAATGGCCTATTCCGCATAAATAAAATCAAATAAAATAGAATAAACAAAATAATTTATCTTTCGTACCCGATTGTAATAATTTTCGCGTAATTTTCTAATGACTTCTACCGTATAAATGGAATAAAATAAAGTACGGCAAAGCAATTATTATTCTTCCATATCCGACTGTAATAATATTCTTGTAATTTGCTAATGTCTCGTCTCGTCCGAACGAAAGGAAATAAAATAATTCCGGTGGATCGGTGAGGGAATTTGCATCTGCAACGATTTAAAGGTCGTTCGTCCTTAATAAATTCGCAGTCGCGCGCACCGCTTCGAGTAAGTACTTCAATTATGAAATTTTACTTTACAGTCTCTGTTGATGTTCATTAATAAACCTTGAGCTCATTTACGGGACTGAATAGAAAACGATACAGCGTGTTTAAACTCTCAGATAACGTGGAAACTAATGAAGGCGAAGTAATAAATTTTCCAAGCAACATTCAACAAAATGGCTTCTCGTCGCCCGTGACGCGATGGAATATCGGCTAACGTTATTTCTACTCGCGAGAATAAAACAACGTTTCGATCGCGATATCTTTCGCAAACGCAGCAATTAATAAACTGCGAATCACTTTTCATGCATTTATGCGAACTTTAACCTTTCGCCGATGGAATACAATAACCATCGACGAATTTTCATTCGATTATTATTGCCTCATTACGAACCGGACTTAACGAATTCTTGTCCAATTACCGACAATAGCGCGTCTATTAACCCTTTCGCCGTTAATTAGAATTACGATAAGCTGCGATCGCAGATGATTCGAATCGTAAACGATACGAAGCTTGGAAAAATAGTCCAGAGATTCTACAAGTTTCCATCGGTTATCGATTAGCTTCGCTTTTGAAACGATTTTTAAACGCGCCGGCATCGAGTTTTCAAAGTTTCTTAGCTCGAAATTTTCTTTCCGTAACGAGATAATTTAGATGCGTACGTAGATAACGTTGGAAACTAATTATAATTTAATCTAGAGATTAATTATCGATTCGAAGCATATTTAAAAATATTTCGCACCTTTTAAGCGAAGTTACAATGTCTCGCGTGTTTTGTTGCGCTCTAGAAGTAATCCAATTTATTTATAAACTGTTACTCGTATTAATAGTTTTATTACGAAAATGGAATCTCACTGTTCGAATATTCAACGGTATTATTAAGCTTACGCAAAAATGTTGCTCCTCGTTTGACGACTTTCGTGCCTCCAAAGCAATTTCATTCTTTCGCAACGGAATCCGGAAACTTGGCAACAAAGTCGCGCGAAACGAGGTAAAATATTTCCAAGATTAATTCGCGATAGAAATGAGAAAGGAATGAAAACGCGGCTCGCTTAAATTCGAAGGGCAAAGCAACTCTTTATCTAGATTTTCAAACTAAATGTTTATTTATTTATTCGTGGGCAAAGTAGAAATAGCCGAAATCGGTGCAGACGAACGAGAGAACTTAAAAACACTTACGTTTATTAACCTCTTGCCGTACAAATTTCTCGAAAAAACTATTCTTCGGCACATTCATTATTTTCTATTTTAATGCCACGTCGAGTGCAAAACACTGAAACGTTATACGTACGCAGTTTTCATTTAATAATGTTCAATCTTACGAATCGAAGTTGTGAGTAGAATTAAACTATAGAGTTATATTTAATATAGAGTTATTATTAAAAAATAGAGTGTGTTTTTATTGCAATTAAACCATGCTTTGCACCACCGGTGTAACTCGTCATTAGACGACAAGGGTTTAAATAAATATGCAAATAAGTATATGCATACATATGTACGTACATAAATAAATCCGCGCAGCAGTGATTCGCAATCTAGACATTAATTATGCCCTCTAATATAAATTTCGCGTCGCTTTCGGACGAGTATAGATTATCGATAGGATCGTGCCTCGGTTATTTATATCCGAGTGACATTTAAAAATGAGTCTCTCGAAAGAGAGTCGTACGCAGATAAGGACGGATTACTTTATCGGCTGAATCGCGAGCATATGTCAGCGAAAATGTTATCGAGTACCGTAATTCAAGTGACTCCTCCGGGCAATTTAAACCTTCGCCAATTCGTACGTAATTTTCATCGTTCGCGGTCTAAATGTATCAATTGCTTTTGTATTAATGGATTGTTATCCGTGGATGAATAGATTACCGAATAAATAAATAATCGCAACGATAACATTTTTCTTTCGATCGAAGGCAATCGTCGTTTTCGCTCTTCTATTAGTTCGTAAAAGTATTAACACTTTGGCTTAAAACTCGTGATTTGAGGTGCAATAAACACCAATTAGGTATAATGAATTAAATATACCAATTAGGTAGAATATTTTCGATATCGCGCAGCGGAAATTGCAATCGAAATTTTTGAAACAAGCGAGAAATTAGTAAGACGAGGGATTAAATATTGGATAGATGGTGGGGGGGAGAAAGAAGGGTTTATTATTTCATGGAAAAAGCAAAGAATGAGGCATTCGCGAAAAACAAAAGATATCGGACAAACGAAGCGTGCAGGGTGCACGTAGATTGTACAGTCCTGTGCATAACTCTCGATGAGCTTCCTGTGCGAACAGCAAAGCGAGCAACGACTCGCCCATTCGCGTCTTTTATGCCTTCTTTCTCTCTTTCCTCGCTTCTCATTTGCTCCTCCTTCGCTCTTTCCTTCTCCCCCCCTCCCAACCCTCTTTCTTTTTGCCAACATTCAACCGTCAACGTGCGTGATTAACGAAGCACGCGAGGGCAGCGATGCGGTTCTGTGCAATTCCGAATGCAGAAGTGCATCGCGAGCGCAACACGCGCATCAATCACGCGCAATCGCTGCCGAAAACGAATTTTTTCTCCCCCCTCCTACTCTACCAGCGCTACCGTGTACACGCATCGTGCGTGGATTAAACGAATCAACAGAGATAATTAGCTGCTCCATCGTTAGACAATCGCAACTTTAACCGTATCTCCGTCGGCTAATCCTATCGTAACGCGATATACGCGATTATATCAGAGATTCATCTTTCTTTTCCGTCCGTGTTCGCAACAATGAATTATTTGCTATCAATCTGATGAAGGAATTTTTTTTTTTAGTAAATACGTTGGCTGTAAATTGTGACACGAGTAATATAAATAGATACGTGGATTCGATTACTGGTATTACGGGGATATGAAGTTTAACCTTTTCGCTACGACACCTTAACCCTTTGCGGACGAGAAGTAGTAACACTTGTGAGAGTACTTTATTTTTTAAATCCACAACTTTCTCGATTCTATTAGTAAACGTCGATTTTCAAAGCGGCAAATTTCGATTAGTGACACTAATATGCACTTTCGATAATAATTCGGCGAAAATTCGTTCAACGTTATTAAATATGTCCGCGATGGATTTGCAATTGAGTGGAAATTTGTTGCGTATTATTTTCTCTCGTCCGCAAAGGATTAACCATTTGCGGACGAGAAGTAATGACACTCGTGCGAGTACTTTAGTTTTGAATTCCACGATTTTGAGTTTTCACGCTTATGAGTTCGAAACCATTTAATTTCCAACGATTTCAAATGTTTATTATTACGTTTAAGTTATTCATTGCATTAAGTTTTGCGCTTTAAAAGTCGACATAGGTTCGGAAAGCCAAAAAATGATCAGGCGACTATTTGTCGACGCTCGTCCGCAAAGGGTTAAAATTGAAACGCGCCTCGAATGAACAGATTAGAGTAGTTATTATTAATTTAAAAATAGCACGCGTGGAAATATTTACATATTTGGTGTTGTTAATTGAAGCGTATTATATGTGTAATAATAATAATGGAAATTCTGCTATGATTAAAAAGAAAATGACAGGCTATTTTAACAAATAATTATCCATGATTTCAGGACGTATATATACGTCATTCGTAGCGAAACGGTTAAAGGATTGCAGATGCAATGGCTTTGGAAAGTTGAAAATTCGAACGCTTGTAAATCCAGAAGTTTATAGGAGTTCAAAGGTTTAGAAATTCAATCATTTGGGAATCAAAAGTTTGCATATTTGACGGGCGTTGAAATCCAAAAGCTTCCGAATTCTAAGGCTACGAAATTCGCAAGGTTTGGAAGTTTAATCATTTGGAAATTTGGAAGATTGAAATTATAGTTCGAAAGCTTGCAAAAATCGATCATTTGGGAATCAAAAAGTTTGCAAATTTGACGGGCGTTGAAATCCAAAAGCTTCCGAATTCCACGGCTACGAAATTCGCAAGATATGGAAGTTCAATCGTTTGGAAATTTAGAAGATTGAAATTACAGTTCGAAAGCTTACAAATATCGATCATTTGGGAACCAAAAAGTTTGCAAATTTGAGGGGCGTTGAAATCCAAAAGCTTCCGAATTCTAAGGCTACGAAATTCGCAAGGTTTGGAAGTTTAAAAGTTTGTAAGCTCGAAAGCTCGTGAATTCCATGCTAAAGGTAACGCAATCTATCCGTATATAATTAGATTTCTTTCGTTCGAACAATTACAAGCGACGTTCTATCGCAAAATTCGGATGCGGAGGACTACTTTGTTCCGAAATTTTCGTCGGCAAATGGGCGCTGTAAATTGACGACACTTTTGCATCGTTTTTAAACCGGAATCCCGTTCGATTCGAAATGGACCGCGTAAATAAAGCAAAGGAACGAAACGGATAAGCTCCGGGCTGCAAAGTAGACGCGCGTCTATGGACTCCGGAGTTAAGCAAAGAGAGAGAGAGAGAGAGATGGCGAGCTTTTTTCTTTTCCACTCGCTTCCTATTGGATATTCTGAATTACGATGGCAATCTTTTTCATTGCCGTGAAAGCTCGGCGCGTCGCATTTGCAATTCGATACGCCCGCGATGTTTGACTCCGTATTAACTCCCGCCTGCGAAACCTGAATATACTCGCTAATATAAAGAATAACCGAGAAATCGCCGTCGGAAATTCGATCGTCGAAATTAGGATAAATTAATATTAGAAAACAGAAGCTTCATTTCTCGCCGATAGAAACAGTAACGATGGTACTGTTATGCTGCATCACTCTCCACACTGACTCAACTATGACTTTGCCCTCTTGGTCATAGTGTGAGTCAGATGGTTTGGCCGCTGCAGGCCCTATGACAGCGTGGGCCCGCTTGGCCAATGACAAAACGATAGAACTAGGACTATTTAAGAGATACATTCAGGCAAAACTCGGGCGGACTTCGATATTCGCGACAGTAGTGTTTAGACGTGCGTCGATGTGCAGTTTCTTGTGAACATTCTGTTGGTGACCTATTCAATAAAAACTTCTGATTATCAAGAAGAAGAAGGATCATTTCTCGAGGGAACCCCATCCTTTCCTTTTTCACGGCATAACAGTACGACAAAAAAGTAACGGAATCCACTACGTGATTCGTTAAAACGTGCGAAATACACGAGGCCAAACGAGGCGAAACGAATCTATGCTTACGTTATTTCCGCATCTACTTATCCTCCTATTGTATTTAGCGAATCGCGAATTTGCGTAAAGATCCACGGTCAAGTTGAAAGTTGATTGATTCTAAATCCGTGCGAATTGTTTTCCTAGCCACGCGTACGCGTATGGAACAGCGAGCAGAAGTAAACGAAGTATCTTTTTGGTCGAACGGTCTCGAATTGAGAATCTCAACGGGAATGGGTTAACCCTTTGCGGACGAGAAGTAGTAACACTTGTGAGAGTACTTTATTTTTTAAATCCACAACTTTTTCGATTCTATTAGTAAACGTCGATTTTCAAAGCGGCAAATTTCGATTAGTGACGCTAATATGCACTTTCGATAATAATTCGGCGAAAATTCGTTCAACGTTATTAAATATGTTCGCGATGGATTTGCAATTGAGTGGAAATTTGTTGCGTATTATTTCCTCTCGTCCGCAAAGGATTAACCATTTGCGGAAGAGAAGTAATAACACTTGTGAGAGTATTTTAGTTTTGAATTTCCAAGACTTTGAGTTTTCACGCTTTCGAGTTCCAAACCATTCAATTTCCAACGATTTCAAATGTTTATTATCACGTTTAAGTTATTCATTGCATTAAGTTTTGCGCTGTAATAGTCGACATGGGTTCGGAAAGCCAAAAAATGATTAGGCGACTATTTGCCGACGCTCGTCCGCAAAGGGTTAAACCTGCTGCAATTGTTTCCACTTAAAAGGGCGCGAAGTATTTTAAAATGGCATAAAAAACGCAGGAAAGCAGAAGGAAGGGGGGGAAGAAGAGAATAACGCGTTGAAGTACTGCGATATTATTATTACTCGGGAATGTCGGTAGAAGAGAGAGAAGAGAGAGAGGGGCACGGCTATTTCGAGCGAATAGCAGGATATCTGGAGAATAGATTATTATTAGGTTGACTTAGCGAGCAATTAAACTGGATGCAATCGCAGCAGGAAATAGCTGCGCTATTGAAGTATTACAGTTAACAAAGTAATTACGCGTTTTTGCACACAACAGAGAAGAGGAGCTGTTGCGTACCGAATCGGAATTAAATAACCATAACTCCTTCCTCTACGTGTTCGCACACGTGTTTTAACCCTTTCACCGACAAGAAAGCAAAGCGACTTTATTTTTATTTATTTTTTTTTTCTTTCCACTAGCAAGAAATCGAACCTTTTGCTTCCTCCTCTGTGTCTTTTTTTTTTATTAATTTATTCTAATTCGACGACTGGATTTCTGTCGCGATTTTGTTGTTACTGTTTCTATTACGAAGAAAATTAATGTTTCGTTTCACTGAATCTTAGTTTACGCGCACAGTCCAAAGGATAGTACTAGGTACTGCAGTAAGTTAATTAAGTTAATTGGTATCTAATTGATGAGTTGGTATTTATACGTACACGTATGTTTACGTTTATGTTCACATTTATATTTAAACGTATATATGCAAGTTGTGTATATATATTATAACGGAAGGACGAAGGGAACTGTTGTGATCCATATGAAAGTCCAATAAAGAAATCTACGAAGGAATCAAGCTTCACCAGTGCCATATAACGACGAGTTGCACTACGGTCCAATTGCAATAAAAATGCACGGTACTTTTTAACACTACGTTTACGGAACTCGTCGCGTTGACGTCGTTCAGATTTCATACCTAAACGTATAGAGACCATAAATATTACTTTTCAGTACTTTATGTTAACTTTACGTAATACAATGGTACGAATTCTACGCGATTCCATTCATCCTCGCGCATCTACGTTCGCATATTTATATATGCGGTATACGTACTTTTCCGGAAGCCTGTCAATGCATGCACCTAACATCCGTAGACCTAGTGTTAACCCTTTGCACTCGGTTGGCTCCGCTATGGAGACATTCGTAAATTGTAACAAAAGTCAAGGTTCTTGTTTCTTTAATTCTATATTAACCAATTCGATTGCCATTTCTTCTGAAATCAAGGCAAATTTCTCCTTCCCAAAATACGTAACTTATTAAGTTCTCACAATAATCAGAGAAACGTAATGGAGCTGCTGTCGTGTCATATTATTAAACATAGTTTCGAGTGCAAAGGGTTAATAATCTGCAATCTTAATTCCAATCGCAACTTTAATTCCTAAGATCAAAAGTCCGTCAAATGAAAGTTACGTACGTGTATAACATTTCAGTGTATTTTGACAAAAACAAAAGGAAAAAATGATCAACCAAAACGCGCAACGACTGAATCACGGCGGATAAAAATGTGCGGATAGCGGAGGATCCGAGATACGACGCGCTCACATGTTCCGGCCAACATGTCAATCGGATAGGTCGCGGTTACATAATTGAATCGATAAAACGTCTCGCGTCGGGGATTGGTATCCTTCGCATGAGCGCCACTGCCATAACTATTTCCAATGTTTTAAGGGGTACAGTCACCGTCAATAGTTCGCCGTTCTTGCCTCCTCGGCCGGCAATGGTATTTATAGCGTTAATCTCGTTTCTCTCTGCCACAGCTGCATCGCCTGCGAAACCCTCAACGCCATTGATATCGCAATTGCATCTACCGGCCCTCCTTTTTTTTCTCTCTCTCTCTCTTTCTCTTTTTCCCTCTTCCATCTCCTTCTCGCGGACAGCTTCTCTTTTCTTCCCTGTGGCCGGGCCTTTTCTAACCCCTTTCGGTTCGGCGTGTCGGTGTGTTTCCGTAGTCACTTTGGCCTGTTGTGCATGGATTTTCGTGGCGCGTTTCTGCCTTCATTATTTACCCGCGCTCACACACTCCAATTACCATCGGTACACGCGCGGCCGATGTACCGCCGCTGCCAAATATTTCTGCCCGCGTGGTTGGATCTCTCTCTGTTCCGCGGCGCGTAGACGCGAGCGCGTACACATCGACGACCGCAGAGAGAGAGAGGAGAGAGACCCACAGGCCGATGTATTATTCAGCGTGCGTTGTCGATGCCTCGTTCGAGCACATTTTATTCGTGTACACACTCGCGCGCAACCT
This sequence comes from Eucera pruinosa, assembly GCA_028830335.1. Classification (NCBI taxonomy): domain Eukaryota; kingdom Metazoa; phylum Arthropoda; class Insecta; order Hymenoptera; family Apidae; genus Eucera; species Eucera pruinosa. Next base: position 1,902,422 of record JAMYCR010000014.1, read on the forward strand.
TACCATCCGTTTATTATTTATGCTCGTTGTCAGTCATGCCCAGTGGCTCTCAGTTGCGCCGCGAATGAATTTCGCAGCATAGGGACGAGTCGATTCTATAGCCATCCGTGTATGTTGGTATTATTTTCGTTTGACCAAAAAGGTCGAAATAGTCAACAATGGAACGCGAACGGAAACGTAGAAAAACAACGATTGCACACGGTGAGAGTATTAAAATAATGATCGGGGAGAAATCGTTCCGTTCGGATGACTGTCAATTAATTCGAGTGGCTTTTAGAGGATATTAATTGGACCGAATATAAACTAGACGACGGCGTTAATAAATTATTAATCGATAGGTCGCGAAACGGGCCGCCGTCGTTGACTGGAAAAGTTGCGAGCCGTGCTGTCTACGATTAAATTCGATAACAGAGGGAAAGAGAGAGAGAGAGAGAGAGAGAGAGAGGGAATCCATTTTCCTTTGGAGGAAAGTCTTCGCCAGATATAACTTTATCGCGGATAATTCGCAACGAGGCCTTAATTGATTAAAAATCGATTCGTCGTCTTGCTTTTGCCCGGCAGCTGCTTTTCGGGCGAAAATAGGTCAAGCAAATGACTTTATGAACTTAATGAGCAGAAGAACCATCAATCCCCTCCTTTTCCCTTCGCGCAAAAACTTCCACGAGCTTTTCGAAATAAACCCGAACACCTTTGCTAGCCGCCCGTGTTTTTCTCGTCGAGAATTTCACCGGATAAGAGTGGAAAATGTGCGTGCAATGGATGTGGAGATGATTCGAAGAAAGAAGAAGAAGGCAACGCGATTATTCGGTGTATTGGCTCGAATTTTAGCTACTACTGGGCGAATTGAGAACAGAATTTTGTAGCTATAGCAGGATTTTTGAGAAAATGATCAGAAAGACAGGAACCGATTAACAGTAAGGCATTCCTTGCCAAAAAATAAAGTTAAAGCTTAAGTTTAGGCTTAGACGTGCAGCTTAAAGTTAGAAATTAGGGCTCAAAGTTTAAGGTCTAAGATTTGGAGTTGAAAGCAAATGTACGATGCGAGAGAGCTGTAAGACTTTATATATATATATAGAGATAATATGCATTTATAATTTGGATATAAATACATTTATAATTTTGATATAAATACATTTATAATTTCGATATAAATACATTTATAATTTCGATATAAATACATTTATAATTTCGATATAAATACATTCATATATCCAAATACCGTAAAGTGTGCACAGCGAATAAACATAATAACGTAGCACAAATCTTTATACTCGTTACAAAATAAAAAGTTAACGTTAAATGGCAATTTACTGTACGCGTATATATAAAGCTTGGAGCTTGTCGAATTCAACGCTATTAATAGATAATTACGCGTTTTAAAAGGCAACAGGAAATAATGAACGAAAATACTCTACGCGTATGATTGAAATACGAAAGATTTTCATAAAATGCTGTTTAAAATTAAAATTAAGCTGCAACGCGGTGAAAGTTCCGTTATCATTAATATTACATACGCATGGACGGATAGAATTCGCGAATAAGCGAGTGAACGTTAGCTGGACAAATTTCATATTGAAAATATGTACAAAGAAACGCGCGACAATGACACGCTAAAAATCCGATACTCTTTAATGTTTTCCAACCGTTGTACGGTAATTAGAAGCGCACTGTTTTTAATTACGCAACGAATGGAGCATTTTGGACTGCTAAAGATAGTCTTACGGCTGATAGAAATACGCGGTAAGCGGAATTGAAATATCGCGCGATTTCTGTAATCGACGTCGAGGGGAACTGGTTTCCGAGAGCCCAAGCATCGCGCTGATCGCACGAAGAAGCGACTGCTAGCCTGAATAGCCGCTACTTCGCCTCGCGGTGTAATACTCAAAAGTGTTAATCCTTTAACTGTGAATAATTGCGGCCGGACAAAAGAGCCCGGTACCGTGTAATTCCCTTCGCTAAACGCAACTAACTTCTCCATTCGACGGCGGTACACTGGTCGCGGCAAATATTTCCGCGTTACTGTCCTCAGTTTTATTAGGCTACCGCGTGCCAATACGTTGTTTTGTTTTTGTTTTTTTCTTTTTCTTTAAACTGAAACATTAAACGCTAGTGAGAATCTTACGAAGCGCTGAATATTATGTTTAATTCATATTCCGCGTAATAATAAAGTATATATACATGTATGTATATTTATAAGTTTGAGCAATTTTGGTGTCTTCTGCTTTTCCCTTTCATTTATCTCTTAATCTTGAATTTTACAAAGGGATTACTCAAACATTTATGTAAGCTTCCTTAAATTCCAGAGTTTGTATTTAATTTTCATTCAAGTACGAATTAAAGAGCTGATAATTTGATTAGAATTTTATTAGAAGCCATTTCCTATGCTGATCTCCGATTCGTGCGATTACCTTAAAATCCCGTTTGTTTAATTATGCTCATACGGATACTAATTTGCATAAAGATCCGCGGTCTGCTGATAATAATCGCGTGCCTGACTAATGAAGTACCGTAAAAATTCGCGAAAAATTGAGAGGCACCGATTTACCCAAAATTTATCAAATATCGAACCTAATCGAATATTTTCGATGCTTCGAGACCAGCTACGCGGTTTCCGAATAAAAACTGCGCCCGATTAAATTTAAATCGGACCGCGAGAAAAAGTTACGCGCTTACGATGTTGAAGCTGTTCGAATAATAATCGGAACTCCGTTAATTTCGCCTTTTCTTTCCGCGAAGAACTCGGCGTTAATTATCGCGCGTAATGCAGCCGCTGAATATTGAATTAAGAATTCATTAGGAATATAATGATCGAAGGAAGGAATTACGGGAAAGTATGGCAAGCCGGTGATTATCTTAAATAAAGAACGTACAATTCTAAATGCAGGAAGTTTCGTTTGCTCGTACATACATACATATTAACAGCCACAGCCAACGCGTGTATCGAGCGTATTAAAATAAACAAAGCTACAGCATCTCTTCCTACTCTCGCCGCGTTTCACCGTCGAACCTAACGATCGACGATATTTAACCGAATGTTAACAACGTTTATTTATTCGGAAGAATATCCCCGGATTTCGTAGAAAATTACCGAAAATCGTTGCAAGGAGTAAAAAGTAACGAGACGAGATTTGCGAGTAGCGACGGGGGATCAAGTTATTTTATAATCGGCGTGCAAAGATGTAGACGTAATCGCGTAATCGTGATACACGTAACGAACGTAATCGCGAAGATTGAGGACAATTTTGGTGACCGAGTGCAAAGGGATAATAAGAAGACGACGAGGAAGGGAAAAAAAGCTGCTGCTTTAATCTTGAATGCGAATACAATGAGAGGTATTACGTAATTGGACTCTGCCAATAAAACGACGAATTAGCTTGTGTTTCTCGTGCGATCGCAGGAAAGGAATATAAAAAGCTGAAGTAATTTCTACGCTTATTCAACCTTCGTTTACGTAAGAAAGCGAAATGTTAACGTTTTCGCGTTTAGAGGTAGGTAGGTAGGTAGAAGAAGAAGAAAAGAAAAGGAAGAGAGGAACTGCAGGTAACGCTTAATTGCAACAATCGATCTGTTACATAATTAATGAACTTGCTTGTTTCTTTATCGACTGCGCAAGAAGCAGGGGGATTAAAAACAAGGGGAGAGAAAGAGACAAACCGCAACGGATTTCGCCTTTTAATACTCTCTATCTTTCTCTCTATCTCTTGCAGCTCAGAGAAAGTTTATTCTGCCAATTAGAACAACAAAAGCCTGCTTCGAATTTTCCGCAAATCATCGCGTTACGAGCATTCGAAACAAATATAGGAAATTAGATTCGAGAAGGGGTTGATTTCACCCTCTTTAACTGTTAAACTTTTGCCTGCGCTAGATTCAAATCAGTATTAAGCTTTTATTCGAAATTGTTGTTCAATTTATGCACATGTTATATTTACACTTAATGTTTATACGAAAATTCAATTTACGCATTTTAATGCATATGTACAGTAAATGAAATAAATTAAACTAAACTAAATATTCTCGCGCACTCTAGTTTTGCGTCGGATTTAATTTTAAGCTTGGCAAAAGTTTTAACGTATATTAAGCGAAATGAAGTTCCATTGAGACGATAAATCTTTAAAGGATTAATAGACTGCGAGTGAATAAAGTATCCATTTGTGGCGTGAAATATTCCAATTGCAATGTTGAAAACATTAACCACTTGCCTTATAATCGCCACGTACGTTTGCGATTATTATTATACGTAGTCCAATTGAAACAATAATAGAGTACTTATTATACAGTGATCTACGAAACTGTCTCTGAAACATCTACGTGCATTCGTTATAATTCTAGTTCAACGAAAATACATACGAAGTATTTTACACTTACAAAATGTTGTCTACTTATTTAATCCACAAGTTGCACGTTTACATTAACCTTTATCAATGCGTACATGTAATTGCTGCAAGAGAATCGTTTGTAATTCCCCAAATAGTAAAATAACAAAGTGATCCATGCAAAGGAACGTTTTCACTCGATCGATTTTACGAGTCGCCGCGTTCAATGCAATTTTATCGTAACTTCAACCACCGTTTCGATACACGGTTTCGAGTACGAATTAATTGCCTTCGACGTTTTACTTCAACGTTTCCCTGGGTCCAACGTTAACCGAGTTAACGGCGAACGTTCCTACGTGTAACCGATCAAAAGAAATACCAAAGACAAGGGGGTTGAAAGACCCCGCTGTTACTCATTCAAATTTCCCTATCGTCACCCGACGCGCAAAACACCCCTAAACCATTCTCCGACCGCATTATCGGTAGAATACACACGGATGCTTCAAAGAAGGCGAAGAAGAGAGGAAAAAGGGAAGTCGTTTTAAAGTAACTAGAATCGGGCAATTTGGGAAACGATATGGTGGCGCTGTAAGAAGAAGAAGAAGAAGAGACTTTGGCCCTAGTCGTGGGCAAAGAAAAACGAGTGGTTCACGCACCCGAGGGATCGAAAAAAAAGATGGGATATGGGGCAATGTCCCTCATCCCCTTTCCCTCTTTACTCCCTTCATCCCCCTCCCTCCTTGTGTCTCATTGTATACCCTCATCGCGTGTAATCGCATATATAGCAAGCTGTCCAAGCCCCCTTTCTCTCTTTCACTCTTTCTCTCTTCTTTTTCCCCCGTTTTTCCCTCTTCATCCTCCTCATCCTCGTCCTCTTCGCGTTGTTACTCTTCTTCTCTTGCTGTTCGTGGATCCGTGTTGTGTCGTCGTGTGTCTCTGTTTTCCCGATGATACCCGGGGCCGTAGCAGCAGCAGCAGCAGCAGCAGCAGCAGCAGCAGAAGCAGCAGCACAGTGCAACACAAGAAGAGAAGCGCACACTGTTCACCTCTTGCTTACAAGCATCCAGTCCTCTCGTTATCCGTCTCTCTTTTCGAATGAGTTTTACTAAGCGCTTTAAGCCGCCGTCACAACCAGTGACTCACCTCAAGACATTAAGGGGCGATTCACAAGCGGAATACTGTGAGAACGAGAATGAATAAACGAGCAAGGGAACTTTCTATTCGACCACTCGGATACGTGCGTGTTCCAAGTGTGTGTGCGCGCCTGTGTGTTTGTGTGTGTATAGAGTACACACGCGTGTGTGTGCACGCGTGCAGGTATTTGCGCGTGTGTTTCTTGCTCCTTTCAAACTTATTTGCCGGGTTTATTTTTCGGCCGCCACCACCGCCGCCGCCGCCGCGCTGCTCAGTGAAAACGAATATAACTTGACGTTATGAAACTAATACGAGGTGAATTATCATGCAAATAGAAAGGGACTCCATTGAAAGAGAGGGAGAGAGATTAATAATACGTAACCAATTTTACGAGCAATCGAGGAATGTTTTTAATCGATTAGATTGATCGGTGAATTAAGTATCGTTGCGGTGAGAGGTTTTTGGTTTTAAGGGAAATTTGAAGTTTCTTCCGATGAGTTGCAAGTGAATCGTGGATCTTTATGCGAGTTCAGATTTTTACAAATTAATATTATAATCCCCTATTATTTATATTTTAGTATATAACCGTGTTTATATTTATATATATAGATATGTATATTTTATCGTATTTGTTTGCAAAAATCTGAATTGATCTGAAAAGACGAAGCAACCCCCTATTATTTACACTTGTACACATATACATTTTGTTTCACCTGCGAAATACACTACAATTTGTATCTTACTTTTATTATTTTTCGCGTGCCTATGTTCCATTCGCATCCTGCATCTTTTTATATAATTAAATTCCTTATAAATGCATGAAGATCCGCAAACTAATTACACGCTTGATTGAACAGTAAATTAACCCGTTCACGTACGTATACTTAAGATAATTACGTATGCGTATTGTACGAATTACAAATGAACAGGATGAGTAATAAAGTAACTTCATCCTGTAAGCGTTTGGAAGAATTTTGCATAAGAAATATTACGCTAGGAAAATTCACGATGCGAATATATTATTATTATATCTATCTGTCCCTTATTATACTGCTATATATTATTATATTATTACGCTACTATTATTACCAGAATGTTTTACGTGCTGCGAAGCAAAATTGAAGTAATCTAAGCTTCCATAAAGTGTAATTTAATATCACCAATTACCTTCCTAATAAATTTCGATTTGAGTTCGAATTTAAATCGCTGTTATAATTATCACTATTGTATTATTCTCTGGCACGCTAGATTATTTCATACGCGAAATGAATGGAATTAAAAGGAAGCCAAATATTTCCCGCCTGAGTCCGAGTTTCCCATAAATGCTTAAAGGTTCGTAGTTAAGCGATTGCAGGCGGCGGGAATAAAATTGGAGTAGATAGAAAAGAAGTAGAGTCGATGAATTTTAGTTCCGAGAGGCTATGGAACTACGATTGGACTAGGGAATGCAGGTTGCAGAAGTGGTGTACAGTCTGTTAGAGTTCTTCCTCGAGTTCTTGATGGGTTTATTACATAGGCAGACATGGCTTTCTCGGGTAAATATTCCGCTACTCGAATGATTTATTCTGCCTCGGCAATCGATACCAGCCTTAAAGTGCATCCCGAATGAGCTTTCGCTGATTGCCAATTGTTGCAAGTCAAACACTCGTGGCAAAAACTTGTTTAACCTTTTCGAAACGCTTCGTCGAGGATCGCTCTAATGAATTTATAGTCGCGCGTAGAAAGTTCCCCTTAAATTTGTCCCGAAGAATTATTAAACCCTTTACGCGAACGGGACGAAATAACGTTTAACGATTTTTCTTTCGATCATTGTAATCCTTTAAGGACAAGACTTGAAGAATTATAGATCAATTGTTTACAGCAGCGACTATTAATGATATTAAGTTGAATTCTTTTGTTTCGAAGATTGGCATATATCCATAATGTTAAGAAAAATTGGGCAGTGGATATTTTTTCGTTTAATAATTTCTGTGTTACGTGTGTTAACCCTTTGCCCTCGAGAGACGATTCTAAGTCCTCAAAATGAACTAGCTTTGAAAGCTCTCGGGTGATATCGAATTTTCTTATTTTTCTCGCAGTTCGGAGGCTAATTATTTCGCTAACAATATTAACTAACATTAACCCTTTGCACTTCGTTGACGACACGCGTAAATTTTCTCAAAAGTCAAGCTTTAAGGCTTTCATTTATTTCCGCCAATCCGATATTCATCTTTTTTCAAAACAAAACGTACTAAAGATATCTCAGTTGATTTCAAAAGCACGGAATAACTATTTGAACTCTTACGAGAGCCAGAAAAATTGCATGTTCAAGTTACCGGTTAATTATACTATTAAACTAGTTTTGGTCAGTTAATTTTATTATTAAAATAAACTTGTTTCGAAAGGGTTAAACTGTGTACTGCTGAACAAATAAATGAATATCGGCGACGTTTCTTATTCATCGAATTAAAATAGGTACAGCAGCGAAATATATCGGCGAGGAGGAAATAAATACCTTTCGCTTTTATGAGGCGAGCATTATTCGTCATACAGTCCGGCTCAAAATTTATTCACACCGAGTCTCGGTGTATTACATTGAAATCGATACACAACGGCCTGGCACACGTGTTCCTATTTTCACTTGGATTTAGATCCCCATTTCACGTCGGGCGCTGTTTGTGAGACAGCCTTTAGGCTATCCTCGCACACAACGTCGAATCCGAGGCTCCACGAATAGCGATGGACTCGTGCGCGTACCAAAAATTGCCCCATTGCGATTAAATTCTTATTCCAAGGTACGAGAAAATAAGGTAAGATCGAACGATTATTTTTGCAGTTGCGATTGTACGAAATTGGAAAACGGAAATGGCACGCAAATTTGCTAGATTTCTCGTTGAGTTACTTTACGCGAAAAGATCGCGGACAAACGATACATTGATGTATCGATAGATGGATACATTGATATATTAATACATTGATACATTGATACATTGATGTATTAATACATTCACATATTGATATATTGATATCCTGATACATTGATATATTAATACATTAATATATTAATACACCAATATGTTCATGTATTGATGCATTGATATATTAATACATTAATATATTAATACACCAATATGTTCATGTATTGATGCATTGATATATTAATACATTAATATATTAATACACCAATATGTTCATGTATTGATATATTGATATATTGTTATATTGCTATATTAATACACCAATATGTTCATGTATTGATATATTGATATATTAATACATTAATATATTAATACACCAATATGTTCATGTATTGATATATTGATATACTGTTATATTGCTATATTAATACACCAATATGTTCATGTATTGATATATTGATATATTGTTATATTGCTATATTAATACATTGATGTATCGATATATTAATATATTGTTATATTGCTATATTAATACATTGATGTATTGATATATTGTTATATTGCTATATTAATACATTGATGTATTGATATATTCTTATATTGCTATATTAATATATTGATGTATCGATATATTAATATATTGTTATATTGCTATATTAATACATTGATGTATCGATATATTAATATATTGTTATATTGCTATATTAATACATTGATGTATCGATATGTTGTTATATTGCTATATTAATACATTTACATATTGATATATTGTTATATTGCTATATTAATACATTGATGTATCGATATATTAATATATTGTTATATTGCTATATTAATACATTGATGTATCGATATATTAATATATTGTTATATTGCTATATTAATACATTGATGTATCGATATATTAATATATTGTTATATTGCTATATTAATACATCGATGTATTGATATATTGTTATTTTGCTATATTAATACATTGATGTATCGATATATTAATATATTGTTATATTGCTATATTAATACATCGATGTATTGATATATTGTTATATTGCTATATTAATACATTGACATATTGATATATTGTTATATTGCTATATTAATACATCGATGTATTGATATATTGTTATATTGCTATATTAATACATTGACATATTGATATATTGTTATATTGCTATATTAATACATCGATGTATTGATATATTGTTATACTGATATATTAATACATTGATGTATCGATATATTTATATATTGATATATTAACACATTGATACATTGATACGTAAGCACATCGATATACCGACATATTTGCACATTGTTATCATCGTCCTTCTCGACACTCTTTCAAGTCTCGCAAGCCGATTCTTCACTTGAGAATCTCTCGATCTTCGATTCACGACCGCTCGGGCTAACTCTCTTCAATTGCCACGAATGCGAGCAACAGTATCGTAGCAGATGCAACAATAACGCACGGAAACGTAGGGTAACGGGTTTGAGCTAATCGAGAGATTCTCAAAGCCATTGCTACGGATAGACTCACGTATGCCGCAGTAAAGTAACGTCTGTGTACAGGAGTGAATCAACACAGGGGAACGCGCACACGCGAGCCCAAAGACACGTGTATGCACACTCGATACACGATATACGGGGAATTTGACTCAGGTATATAGTGTGCCTAACTATACGCACGCATACGAAAGCAACACGAGCACGCACGTTCCTCTGTAATACGAATCAACGAATAGGCACACTTGACTCGTCAGCGCATCACCTCACGCAACATTTGCGCAGCCATTTAACCCTTTGCGGTCGCAGGTATTTTTCCTATTTCGCATACCGATAATTTCGTAGCCAATTCGTCCCCCGCAAACGGAGAGATATTTCTTTATTTCTTTTCTTCGTTTTTTTTTCAACCATCGGCAGCAGCGAGAACTTTTTCCCACGATAAATCGTAGTATTATGATTCACAGGAAATTGCGCTTGACTCGACGCGCGTGGGTGAATAAATCTACCGAATGAAGCTTTATGGCTTTTCAGGCCACCATTATTGTTATTAACAATTTTTTTTTGTTTGCTGTCTTTTTAGCTTGCCTTCGGGTGAATGGATTTTGTACATCGGAGAAGAACCGGGGGAATATAATGAGACGAATAGTTTTAGCTGGTGAATTTGTGCAGCGAAATTCGATTACTTTTCGTCGATAACGTTGAATGCGATTTTAAGTACGGAAAGAGTTAAAAAGCATCCGTTGCTTAACGAAATAATAAACACCGTTTCGATCGCTCTTGTCGCTCTGAATTCAATCGTCAAACGATGTTCCGTCGTATTTGAACAGATGAAAAATTCATCGAAATATTCCGAATGAATTTAAATTGAATCGAAAACAATTTCGTTCGTTGCACTTCGATGCAGGCGTATTTTGCGCGGATAAAAAAGCCAGGTGACCTTACATTCCTGCAGAAGTGATCATCGTACGTTTTTTTTTTTTTTAACGTACGCGAGAAGATTAAATACAAGGAAAAATACTTTACAAATACCCACAATGATTTAAAATTGAACGAAGAACAATTTAAGCTATTTCACTTCGATGCAGGCATATTTTACACGATCAAAAGTATATAGTTCTAATCTTTCATTCCTCTAAATTCAATCATCGAACGTTCTTCATCATTAAACCCAAAGAAAGATTCTTTGGAATATCTACATTAACTTAAAATTGAATTAAGAACAATTTTGACTATTGCACTTTAACGCAGGCATATTTTACGCGATTGAGAATATTGTTTCAGGCTTTCGTTCCTTTAAACATAAATTACCGAAGATTCTACGCCATTTTTGCAAAGATTAGGGGCGACAAAAATTCTTTGGAATATCTACGATAATTTAAAATCGAATGGAAAACAATTTAAATCATTGAACTTTAATGTAGGCATATTTTACGCGACCAAGAATATTGTTTCACGCATTCGTTCCTTTAAACATAAATTACCGAAGATTCTATGCCATTTTTGCAAAGATTAGGGGCAACAGAAATTCTTTAGAATATCTACGATAATTTAAAATCGAATGGAAAACAATTTAAATCATTGCACTTTAATGTAGGCACATTTTACGCGACTAAAAACATTGTTTAAGTCTTTCATCCCCTTAAAATCAATTATCAAATTTCCCCACTGTATTTACAAAGATTAAACGTAAGGAAAAATTCTTTGAAATATCTACAATGATTTAACATTGAACAAAAAACAATTTAGATCCTTGCACTTTAATGCAAGCACATTTTACACGACTAAAAGCATTGTTTAAGTCTTTCATCCCCTTGAAATCAATTATCAAACTTCTCCACTGTATTTACAAAGATTAAACGTAAGGAAAAATTCTTTGGAATATCTACAATGATTTAACATTGAACAAAAAACAATTTAGATCCTTGCACTTTAATGTAGGCACATTTTACACGACTAAAAACATTGTTTAAGTCTTCCATCCCCTTAAAATCAATTATCAAACTTCTCCACTGTATTTACAAAGATTAAACGTAAGGAAAAATTCTTTGAAATATCTACAATGATTTAACATTGAACAAAAAACAATTTAGATCCTTGCACTTTAATGTAGGCACATTTTACACGACTAAAAACATTGTTTAAGTCTTCCATCCCCTTAAAATCAATTATCAAACTTCTCCACTGTATTTACAAAGATTAAACGCAACGAGAAATTCTTTAAAGTATCCACAACGATTTACAATTAAATTTAAAGAAAAAGGAACGATTCGGAGCAGTGCAATTGGAAGAAGATAGGATAGAATCTAAAAACGAGTCGTCAAATCCTTTCCAATCGTGCTTGCAAAAGATTCCACCGAATATTCTCGCAAGTTTATACACTTATTGACAAACATTAAGAAGCTTTACTTGGTCGTTCGCTTTCGATGTACACGGATTTCGATTAAAAGCAGAAGAACTTATCGTTCATCGACGCATGTAATACCATATTTTTATGCTACTGTAAATTCTAATCGTAAGCTGCTTAGAAGCGAGAGGATACGCAAAAATTCGTAAGCGACTACTTTTATTTTTCTTAACTTTCGTCGGCAAGTGTAACGCGGCTTAATAGATCGATGTAAAAGAAAAGAAAAAGAAAAAGAATGAGAAAACAATGGAGAGTAGATTGGGACGAAGGATGAAGGCATACCGGTGCGGGAGAGAGCAAAGACAGCATTTCAACGTACGGTTACCCCATAGAATCGAGCGTATCGAGGCAAAAGTGACATCCCCCCGACATCCTCCTCCCTCTTTTTTCTCCTCTTCCACGTTCCTCCCATTCTCCCCGTTTTCTGCGTTCTGGGCCGCAGAAAAAAAGAAAGAAAATCCTCCCTCTCGTCATTATTATCATTCCGAAGAGTCACTCGTTACGAGACAACGGAAGTTTATAGGTAATAAAGGATATTCGGGAGCGACTTTGGCCCGGTGATTCTACTCCGTGAGCTGTCGACAAAACTCGAGCTAGGGCCCCCTCCCCTACACGCTCTACACATCGCCGGATCCAGAAGTCACCTTGGAGATGGCTCCGAAAATGGAACCGGTTCCCAGCTCATATAATTGGGTCCCGCTCTCACTGGGCCCTCTTTCAGAATAATCAACGTTTATTTCGCCGTTTAGCGCGAACAGGGTGTCAGCTCATTCAATCCGACCCTTTTTTATTCTTCCTCCTTCCACGCACAGGAATCGTTACTCCATTTCCGCCTAGCGTTAAGTTTCAACTATTACATTCGGTCCACGAATATTATTTTCCTTGCTTCGATTGGAATTTTTGTAACGAGATGTGTAATTGTAATAATTATCCGGTGAAAAGATTGAAATTTTGATATTCGAAGAGGCTTGAGATTTGAGAGATTGGGGAATTTGCGGACTCACAGGTTTAAACGTTTTGTAGACGTTCGAAAGCTTCTGATTTTAAACGATTGGAAGATTATGCGTTTACGAATCGAAACGCTTGCGAATTGAAACGATTAGAAATTGAATAGCTTGCAAATATGAAAAGCTTAGGATTTCATATTGCTTGGAAATTGAAACGATTGTGAATATGAAAAGCTTGGAAATTGAAACGCTTGTAAATATGAAAGGCTTGGAAATTGAAACGCTTGTAAATATGGAAAGCTTAGAAATTGAAACGCTTGTAAATATGAAAAGCTTAGGATTTCATATTGCTTGGAAATTGAAACGATTGTAAATATGGAAAGCTTAGAAATTTAAACGCTTGTAAATATGAAAAGCTGAGGATTTCAAATGCTTGGAAATTGAAACGCTTGTAAATATGAAAAGCTTGAGAATTGAAACGCTTGTAAATATGAAAAGCTTAGGAATTGAAACGCTTGTAAATATAAAAAGCTGAGGATTTCAAATGCTTAGAAATTGAAGCGCTTGTAAATATGGGAAGCTTAGAAATTGAAACGCTTGTAAATATGAAAAGCTTAGGAATTGAAACGCTTGTAAATATGAAAAGGTGAGGATTTCAAATGCTTAGAAATTAAAGCGCTTGTAAATATCAAAAGCTTAGGAATCCAAATGCTTGGAAATTGAAACGCTTGTAAATATGAAAAGCTTAGGAATTGAAACGCTTGTGAATATAGAAAAAGTTTAGGATTTCAAATGCTTGGAAATTGAAACGCTTGTAAATATGAAAAGCTTAGAAATTGAAACGCTTGTAAATATGAAAGGCTGAGGATTTCAAATGCTTGGAAATTAAAGCGCTTGTAAATATGAAAAGCTTAGAAATTCAAATGCTTAGAAATTGAAACGCTTGTGAATCCAAATGCTTAGAATCTAAACGCTTGTAAATCCAAATGCTTAGAAATTGAAACGCTTGTAAATATGGAAAGCTTAGGAATTGAAACGCTTGTAAATATGAAAAGCTGAGGATTTCAAATGCTTGGAAATTGAAACGCTTGTAAATATGAAAATCTTCGGATTTAAAATGCTTGGAAATTGAAACGCTTCTAAGTCCAAATGCTTGGACATTGAAACGCTTGTAAATATGAAAATCTTCGGATTTAAAATGCTTGGAAATTGAAACGCTTGCAAATCCAAACGCTTAGAAATTGAAACGCGTGCAAATCCAAAAGCTTTACAAATCCAAATGCTTGTAAACATCAAAAGTTTAGGAATCCAAATGCTTGGAAATTGAAACGTTTGTTAATCGAAATGCTTAAAAATTGAAACGCGTGCGAATCCAAAAGCTTAGAAATCGAAAAGCTTGGAAGTTCAAAGGTTAGGTAATTGAACGTCTGGGAATTCAAAATTTCCTATTCAATTTACAAGGGAATAAGTTTGCAAGGCAGACGCGTCGGAGAAATGTTTCTCGTTCAACGAAACGGAGGGGTTTGCGTTTCCATTTCTTCGCGATTGTTACTTGAGCAACGGCTCCACTCGTTTCTCCTTTCAATGGATTTCGCCCTTTGGATTAAATGAAAACGGCTGGTGATTGATTTGCATCTTCCCATCGGGTGCCAAAAACTTCTAAATCGTAATTCCTTCTCGCTCTTAAATAGCGATCGAAACCTCAGGCAAAGTTCGAAAAGCAACGAATCTATCTCCTCAAATTAGTAGATTAACTTCGGTAGATTTCAATAATTCCTTCATTACCCGCAATAAAGTATAACGCAATAATTTCGTAACGGGGAAAATGAAATCCAATTGCACCGTTTCCCACGAATAACGTTTGAATTCTGCGAGAATTTCGAACGGCAGAAAAATAGGAGGAAATTAAAAGCGGAACGCGAAATAAAGCAGGCGTTATTCGCCGGGTAAAAAGGATTAAATATTGCAGAGGGAAAAACGTTGCCCGTGGAATATCGTGAAATTTTTATTTGCCAGAGTGGCAAGGAAAGGAATTATATTCCGTGCAAAAGCCAGCGGGGAGGGCAGAAGAGCGCGGGATTGAAAAAATATTTCCCTCGCGTAGCAATATTTACTTATCGACGTTTCGCGGAATAAAATAAGGAACGCGGGAGTGTACATAGGATGGGAATAAAGGTATCCTTTTACTGGATATATTTGATGGTAACGTTGTATCATCGCGCCAACTCTCTCGCTTTTATACACTGAATGGATTCTCTCTCTCCCCGGTGCATTCGCCGTGTATATCTTGATTACCATTCATTCCGAAGCAGAATTTTCCCCGCGACGAAAGGATTCTCCCACCGCCGAGCCAAACTCTGAATATTTCAATCGCATCGCGTGCGTTTAACCCTAACTTTACGGAACTCGTCGCGTCGACGCCGTTCAGATTTCGTATCTAAAATGATAGAGATCGTAAATATTATTTTGTCGCTACTTTGTGTTAACTATACGTAATGCAATGGTACGAATATGTATTCTACGCGATTCTATTCGTCCTCGCGCTTCTACGTTCGAATATTTATATGCGGTGTACGTATTTTTCCGGAAGTTTGTCGAATTATGCGCGTAACGACCGTAAATCTAGTGTTAAACTACGGTAGATATCCTAATTACTGCCAGCGTTCCTGTAACCGACGCTTCGATCGATTTATTTAACAGCAGAAGTGGCGTAAGAAGAAGTAAACAAATTTTTATACCAAATTTGGACGTTGGTTTACGCGATGATACGTAGACATTGTATGTTCGTTTACGGTTAAATATTAGGAGGTAAACGTGCCGTTGAACATTAAAACGTGTCCAACGCGATTATAAATTATGGGACGTGTGATAATTCAGTCGAGCCGCGACGTTTACTACCTTATATTTGTTACACAAACCGAGACGTGCTAATGTACACATGTAAAACGTGTTTCTAGTTAAATAGCAACATCTCGAGTGGCAATAATAGGGACATTAGACTTTCTCGTACATTATCAATTACGTATTAATTAATTCGTTATATTCAACGTATAACAAAATGTTCGTAAATAAAAGAGACGTTAAACAATGTTGTGCTCCAAACTGGAACAATTGTTAGGTTAAATAATCTCTATAATAGTTGCATAAAGTTACGTTTAAAATAAGCTTAAAGTTGCAATAATTAGTACATCTATCCTATATTAGATTTCAAATTTCATTGCAAGCTTCCATCGACGTTTGGATCTCTAAGCATTTGGATTTCTAAACGCTTGGATTTTTAAACGTTTGGATTTCTAAGCGTTTGAATGTGCAAGTATTTGGATTTCTAAACGTTTGGATCTCTAAGCGTTTGAATTTGCAAGTATTTGGATTTCCAAGCGTTTGAATTTCTAAGCGCTTGGATTTCTAAGCGCTTGGATTTCTAAGCGTTTGGATTTCTAAACGTTTGGATTTCTAAACCTTTGGATTTCTAAGCGTTTGGATTTCCAAGCATTTGGATTTCTAAACGATTGGATCTCTAAACGTTTGAATTTGCAAGCATTTGGATTTCCAAGCGTTTGGATTTCTAAACGTTTGGATCTCTAAGCGTTTGAATTTGCAACTATTAGGATTTCCAAGCGTTTGGATTTCTAAACGTTTAGATCCCTAAGCGTTTGGATTTCTAAACGTTTGGATTTCGAAACGTTTAGATCTCTAAGCGTTTGGATCTCTAAACCTTTGGATTTCTAAACGTTTGGATTTCTAAGCGTTTGAATTTGCAAGCATTTGGATTTCCAAGCGTTTGGATTTCTAAACGTTTGGATCTCTAAGCGTTTGAATTTGCAAGTATTAGGATTTCCAAGCGTTTGGATTTCTAAACGTTTAGATCCCTAAGCGTTTGGATTTCTAAACGTTTGGATTTCTAAACGTTTAGATCTCTAAGCGTTTGGATCTCTAAACCTTTGGATTTCTAAACGTTTGGATTTCTAAGCGTTTGAATTTGCAAGCATTTGGATTTCGAAGCGTTTGAATTTGCAAGCATTTGGATTTCTAAACCTTTGGATCTCTAAGTGTTCGAATTTGCAAGTATTTGGATTTCCAAGCGTTTGGATTTCTAAACGTTTGGATCTCTAAGCGTTTGAATTTGCAGATATTCGGATTTATAAGCGTTTGGATTTGCAAGCATTCTAAAATCTAAACAAGATCGAAGGAAAGTTGATAAATCGATGATTAATTTATAGCAGAGTCAGCGCGTTACAACTTGCACTTACTTTAGCCTATTGAAAGTGGAACGAAACAAAGAGGAGGCCGGGGGTCGGCAATAAGCTCTCGCTTAACAATAAAGAGTTTGCGGATCGTAAATCGCGATCTTTACGAAAGTTTATCGCGCCGCTCGCCAACTGATTACGTTTCCAAACTAATTTCGAATAATAATTTTACTTACCGCGTTCCTCGTTAAAAGGCGCACGGATTTTCTTTTCCCTTTATTTCTTTTCTTTTCTTTTTTTTTTTTTTTTGTTACCTAGCTAATTACTCGCACGAAAGCACGGGGGTATAAAAAAAAAGGAAAACGAAAGGAAAGGAGGCGCAGCAGCAGCTAGTCGAATATTATTTCTATCGAATAAGCAAACCTGTTCCATGTTTTTCCTCTTTCCTGCCGGGAATCTGTGAAACGTGAAATTACCAGTCGGATTGAAACGCCTCTTTAATAAGTCTTTTTGATGTCTCGCTCGTAGAAAACTGTCCGTCGTAATTTCTATTAGTGTTATAAACTGCTAGAAACGTCGAGTTCTATGTTTTAATTAGACACTTTTTCGTTTTCGTGCCTCGTGCCTTTTTTTTACAAGCTGAATACTCCCGCGCTCTATTTAACGTCCGAATATTATCGTTCGAGCAACTATTTCTTTTGCTTTTAGCCGTCTAAGTTCGCGGGAACGAAACTTCAACCAAATTCCATTCAACACAGTAAAGTGACCTTTATTTTTTATCGAATAAAACGTTGAAATATTGAGTTCTTTCAGTGTCGAAGGCTTCGTATAGTCTTTTCTTCAAGCGTTCCTACACAAATATAGACCCTGAATTACGTTAATTTGAATTTGCGAGTGTTTGAATTTCTAAGCGTTTGGATCTCTAAACCTTTGGATCTCTAAACGTTTGAACTTCTAAGCGTTTGGATTTCTAAACGTTTGGATCTCTAAAGCTTTGGATCTCTAAAGCTTTGGATCATTAAAGCTTTGGATCTCTAAAGCTTTGAATTTGTAAGCGTTTGGATTTCTAAGCGATTGGATTTCTAAACGTTTGGATCTCTAAAGCTTTGGATCTCTAAGCGTTTGGATTTCTAAGCGTTTGGATTTCTAAGCGTTTGGATGTCTAAACGTTTGGATCTCTAAAGCTTTGGATCTCTAAAGCTTTGGATCTTTAAAGCTTTGGATCTCTAAAGCTTTGAATTTGCAAGCGTTTGGATTTCTAAGCGATTGGATTTCTAAACGTTTGGATCTCTAAAGCTTTGGATCTCTAAGCGTTTGAATTTCTAAGCGTTTGGATTTCTAAGCGTTTGGATTTCTAAGCGTTTGGATTTCTAAGCGTTTGGATCTCTAAAGCTTTGGATCTCTAAACGTTTTGATCTCTAAACGTTTGAATTTCTAAGCGTTTGGATCTCTAAAGCTTTGGATCTCTAAACGTTTGGATCTCTAAGCGTTTGGATTTCTAAGCGATTGGATTTCTAAGCGTTTGGATTTCTAAGCGTTTGGATCTCTCAAGCTTTGGATGTCTAAACGTTTGGATCTCTAAAGCTTTGGATGTCTAAACGTTTGGATCTCTAAAGCTTTGGATCTCTAAACGTTTGGATCTCTAAGCGTTTGAATTTCTAAGCGTTTGGATTTCTAAGCGTTTGGATCTCTAAAGCTATGGATCTCTAAAGCTTTGGATCTCTAAACGTTTGGATCTCTAAGCGTTTGATTTTCTAAGCGTTTTGATCTCTAAAGCTTTGGATCTCTAAATGTTTTGATCTCTAAACGTTTGAATTTCTAAGCGTTTGGATCTCTAAAGCTTTGGATCTCTAAACGTTTGAATTTGTAAGAGTTTGGATTTCTAAGCGTTTGGCTTTCTAAGCGTTTCGTTATAAAACTATTAACAGCATAGTCTAATTTTCAACTTCGATTCGTAAAATTGTAAAGCTTCGTCGATACGTCTAAATTCTACTGTTTTTTTCGGTAACTAGAAAATTGCATTCTTCGAGTTGTAACACTTTCCTTACGCGCGATACATTTTCCTAGCTTAATAATTTTAATCCGCGTTTCGTTTACCTATAACTGATAAACTTCTGTTCCCTCTGTCGTCTATTTTCTTTTTAACGAAAAATTTCATTCGCGAGAAACGTTTAACAGTGTCGAGTTTTCGCAAGGAGCATCGAAAATATAGAAGAACACCTTTGGTTAGAAGAAATGTTTCGGTGAATTCGATAGAGTAGCTTTCGAATGGAACAGCGTTTGAAAAATAATGAATGAATCAAAAACGGCGAAAGGATCGGTAAACAATGGGAACGGGAATATTCCGTGGATTCGAAAAACGTACAAACGTTGTAAAAACAGCCGCGGCGGTATTCGATAAACGTGGAAACGTTGGCTTGACAAATGAACGAATCATACGCCATTTCCATTAAAACTATTCCACGTACGTAGATGGATATAATAAAATGCTGGCGAAGCCTGGGCAATCGTTAAACGTGGATTAGTTTAATCGAGAAACGATGCGTTTCAATTTGCCCCCGATATTCGAAACAATTCAACGAAGTTCGGTTAAAAGAGTGCAGATCGAAATAATCGCGTTTGAGAAATATTATTATTGGTACCGTTAATGCCATTAATTAAC
This sequence comes from Eucera pruinosa, assembly GCA_028830335.1. Classification (NCBI taxonomy): domain Eukaryota; kingdom Metazoa; phylum Arthropoda; class Insecta; order Hymenoptera; family Apidae; genus Eucera; species Eucera pruinosa. The sequence goes on from JAMYCR010000014.1 coordinate 1,922,469, forward strand.
ACTGTCGTCGATAATCGCAACGATAAAAGTTTTCAGCGTGAAGTTTAATTTTTTCGAATTGACTTCGTCTTGAAATCATTCGTTTGATTTTAGGATGCGTTTTTAGGAGAATATAAAGAATTTATTTCGAAAGTCTTCGCAATTTTGTTCACCTAACTTAACGAAGTATAACAGAAGAATCGCGATTAAAATGATGTTTAATTTTTACTTTAGTTTAAGTTTAAATTGATGTTTAAACGTTAGGTGGAGACAAAAATTCGGAGCATCTATTTTTAAGCTTATATATATTTTAATATTTTATTTGCCTATACGTGTTGTCTATTTTTTAATAAGGAAAACGATTTAACCTTTTTGTGGTCGATTAAACTATTCACGATTGTTTAAATCGATCGTCGAATCGAACGAATGAAAATGTTTAACGTAAGTTTTTATTTTGGAAAATAAAATCCAAAGAGTGGGAATTTAAAATGATGTTCAAATATCTTCGCAATTTCGGTGTGCCGAAAATCGCCGTAAATTAAAAAAGTAGAGCAATTTAAAACGAAGAAAAATAAATGCGAAATAATGAAATAAATGATTCGCCTGAATATTAAAATTCTATTTAATTACAGCGAGTAAATATCGAGTGCTTCGCGAAAGATATCGAATTAATATCGCCGCGAAAAGATGATAACATAAGTTAGAAGCGTTATCTCAATTTAGTTTATTTTAAAAGCCGTCGCAATTTGCTTTATCTAAACTTTCAACCTTTTGTTTAACAAGGAAAACACTTTTAAATAATAAAATAAATCCGAAGCAATAAAGATAATATTATTCCGAGTATTAACATTGAATTTGATGCCGGCGAATAAATATCGAAAGCTTCGCGAAAGATATCGATTGAATGTACAATTGGAAAAAGCATAATAATACGAGTTAGAAACCTTATCTTCGTTTATTTTATTTTAAAAGCCTTGACAATTTACTTTATCCGAACCTCGAAACTTTTCTTAACAAGGAGAACAATTTTAAGTAATAAAATAAATCCGAAATAATAAAGATTCGTACGAATATTAAAATATCGAATTGATAACACTGCAAAAAAGATAACAACGTAAGTTAGGAGCCTTATCTCGAACTTATTTTATTTTAAAAGCCTTCGCAATTTACTTTATCCGAACCTCGAAACTTTTCTTAACAAGGAGAACAATTTCAAGTAATAAAATAAATCCGGAATAATAAAGATTCGTATGAATATTAAAATATCGAATTGATATCACTGAAAAAAAGATAACAACGTAAGTTAGGAGCCTTATCTAGATTTCTTTTATTTTAAAAGCCTTCGCAATTTACTTTATCTAAACTTTCAACCTTTTCTTAACGAAACGAAAGCAATTTAAAGTAACGAAATAATAAATATTCGTACGAATATTGAAATATCGAATTATTATCACTGTAAAAAGATAATAATACGAGTTGGCAGCCTTATCTCTATTTATTTTATTTTAAAAGCCATAGCAATTTACTTTATCTAAAATCCTAACGTTTTCTTAACAACGAAAGCGATTTAAAGTAACGAAATAATAAAAATTCGTACGAATATTGAAATATCGAATTACTATCACTGCATAAAGATAATAACACGAGTTAGCAGCCTTATCTCCGTTTATTCTATTTTAAAAGTCTTCGCAATTTACCTTATCTACGCTTTCGACCATTTCGTAACAAGGAAAACACTTTTAAATAACGAAATAGTAATAAAGATAATAATTATTGTGGATACGAAAATTCTATTCGACGATTTCAACGAGTGAATAATACACGTCGAAAGATATCGAAAAACGAAGGAAAAAAGAAAAAAAAAGAAAAGAAAAACGATAATAATCGTTAGGAGGTTTATCTCTGTGGGAGGAAAATTTGTTTTATTTTCGAAACGGCAATCGATGATAAACATTGCGCGGACACTAGCCTGATAAACGATTATCGATAAAAGAGAAAAAAAAGGAATGAAATAAAAAATGAAGAAGCGATGCTATCGACGAGATTAGAGGACTTCGAATGTGAAGCTGTGTTTCGCAATTAATCATGATCGCCGTTATTACAAGGGCCACGAAAATGAATTATTCAGAAGGGACGAGAGAGCGGAAGGCACAATACGCTGGAATCAGCGCGTCGATAGCCAACATAGAGGAATGCGAGAACGAGTTCCACTTTTTTTTCTTCTTCTTTTTTTTCCCTCCTTCTGAAAAGAAACTTTCCAGGTAATTAATTTGAAACGGCTTACGAGTGGCCGTGCACGGGGAGAGGGAATCGCCAAGCCGGTTAAATACTATCTTAATGATGCAATTGTATGAGTAATAATGCGCCATGGAAACACACTGATGCTGCAACCTAACGCGATGCAAACATCAACCCGCGACTCTAATCACATTTACCATTCCATTGTTCTGCCGTAATAATAGATATTTTACCCGTTAGCCGATTTCGACTGCGGACAAAATTCGATTCAAATCCTGCCCAGCCGATTATTATTAATCAGTGCACGTTTCACACACCCGTTGTTTCAATTCCAATACGTTTAAAGTACGAGTTTTTGTTTAATCGAAGCTTCAATTTCGTGATTAAACGTGATTGACTCGAAGTCAATCTCAAGTTGCTTGGTTCAATTCGAATTCTTTAATTCGTACTTTTATACGCAAAGCGTTCAATCGAAGTTCGAATTGCACATTTTAATGGCGACTTGGAATAAATGAATTTGCCTATCGTTAGTATTTAAATTCGATTGATCAAATTCGAATAGCGACTTCGGATTTTCCTGTACGAAATTTCGTACGCAGAATATTTAATCGAAGCTTAAATTTCAAGATTCAAAACAGGAATTTAATTGAAGTTTAAATCGCAACATTAAAATTGTACATTTTAATGGCGACTTGGAATAAATGAATTCGTTTCGCTCGAGTGTTTAAATTCAATTGATTAAATTCAAATACAGCCTTCAAGCTCTCTAATTCAATTTTTGAACTACAAAACGTTTCGTCGAACTTTAAATTTCAATCTTCGAAAGGTAAATTAAATTAAAGTCTTTATACGAACAATTGAAATACGCGTTTAAATGCTGACTCGAAGCAACACGACGATTTGCTTACTTTAAGCGTTCCAATTCGATTATTTAAATGCACCTGCAGACATCAAGTTCTCCAACCCGAATTTTTATACGCGAAACACGTTTAAATGGAAATGAACTTTAAACCTTCAAAATGTAGATAAAAAAAGTGGAAGCCTAAATAGCAACGATTAAAATACGTATTTAAATGGCGACTGAAAGCAGCTCGATTTGCCAGGATTGCAGTTTCGAATCGTCGAATTGACCTGTTTAAATTCGAATACAAACTTCTTCGCATTTGCCCGATTCGATTTTCCAAGGGCGAAACCTTGAATGGAGATCGAAATCTGAACGGGCGCGGAATGTAAATTCGCGTGACGAACAGCGGCGGGGACAAATGAATTTTTATTGGGAAAATTGTTTCCGCGGCCCACGCGAAGTTTCGCATAGAATAGATAACGCAACGCGTGTTTCTGTTTCTCAATCCCAGCGCACGCGGTGCTTTTTCGCTACGAGGTGAGGGGGGGAATTTTGTACAGCACGTAGTCGGGGGGAACAAGAGAATCGCGCATGTGCAACGAAACACACGTTTACGCGAGAACATAGAAAGAGATAGAGAAAGAAAGAGAGAGAGAGAGAGAGAACAGGCGAGCATTCGTTTATAGATCCGATATCGTATTATTATTAAATCCTGGCGCAAGAAATATATTGCTGAACGCTCGAAAGAATCCAGGTTATTTCGTAACCTACCATTTTAATTTATTCACTCCGCTTATCAGCGATATTTTTCCTTTTCCTTTCCTCCTCTAAAACCTCGCCGTCCTTCTTCTACGTATATGTACATACGTATGTATTTTCGTTTGCTAAATAACGACTGCGGCGAATCGAACGTATTAACGCTTCCCCTCCTTTAATTATTGTTACGGCGTGCAATGAATGGCAAATTACATACCATATTATGTAACCATAACATTTCGAAGCTAATAATTCTGTGCGTAGCTTAGTTAGCCATCGCGAAAAATTCTGAACTTACAAATAGCAGGAATAACTTTTATTTTAAGTCATTGAACATTTTCGAATTTATGCGCGTCTTAACGACATTGCCTTTTTTATTCTTCAATTAGTATTATAGCTTGGACTGCTTAATTTTAGCACGGTTTGTAGAGTAAAAGAGCTTCTTAAGATTATTACCTGCTACGGTCGAGGGATTGGGAATTTCCCGTACACGTCAATCGAAGCGCTTAATAATTTCAACAAACTTAATGCTACAAAATCTATTCGCTATTTATTTAGACGATATTTCTATTTTGAATCAGCTGCAAAGGTAGACAAGTGATCGATCGATTAACTATTAAATCGAGGCGCTTAATAATTTCAACAAAATTAATGCTACAAAATCTATTCGCTATTTATTTAGACGATATTTCTATTTTGAATCAGGTCCAAAAATAGACAAGTGATCGATCGATTAGCAATTAAATCGAGGCGCTTAATAATTTCAACAAACTTAATGCTACAAAATCTATTCGCTATTTATTTAGACGATATTTCTATTTTGAATCAGCTGCAAAGGTAGACAAGTGATCCATCGATTAGCAATTAAATCGAGGCGCTTAATAATTTCAACAAAATTAATGCTACAAAATCTATTCGCTATTTATTTAAACGATATTTCTATTTTGAATCAGCTGCAAAGATAGACAAGTGATCGATCGATTAACCATTAAATCAAGGCGCTTAATAATTTCAACAAAATTAAAGCTACAAAATCTATTCGCTATTTATTTAGACGATATTTCTATTTTGAATCAGCTGCAAAGATAGACACGTGATCGATCGATTAACCATTAAATCGAAGCGCTTAATAATTTCACCAAAATTAATGCTACAAAATCTTCTTCGCTATTTATTTAAACGATATTTCTATTTTGAATCAGCTGCAAAGATAGACAAGCGATCGATCGATTAGCAATTACATCGAGGTGCTTAATAATTTCAACAAAATTAAAGCTACAAAATCTATTCGCTATTTATTTAAACGATATTTCTATTTTGAATCAGCTGCAAAGTTAGACAAGTGATCGATCGATTAACTATTAAATCGAGGCGCTTAATAATTTCAACAAAATTAATGCTACAAAATCTATTCGCTATTTATTCAGACAATATTTCTATTTCAACCCCTTGTCTTACGAATCTTCGAAAGATTATTTCGCAGAATGTTGGATAGTTCTTATCGTAACAACGTGTCAAGTGCAAAATAGTAAAATATTATACTTAACTTGCACTCGTTACTAATCCTCGATCTTATAATCATACGAATTCGAATGAAATCAATTGAAGTGTATTAAAAAGAATACCGTGTGCTTCTATAATAATTAGTGTACAAGTAACGCCACTAGTGTAACTCGTTGTTACAAGGCAAGGGATTTTACGAGTGAGCTACAAAAATAGACACGCGATCGATCAATTTAGCCGTTGCACCGAGGTGTTTAATAATTTCTTAAAGAATTAGTGCCACAAAATCTGTTCGCTATTTATTCGGGAAACACTTCTATTTCGGATGTCGAAACGCTCGAAAAGGGGGGGGGGATAGGGGAACAAGAGAACGTAGGAGGGCTAAAGAATAGCGATAATTAAGTCTACACGACAGAGCTGCAATTAAACGAGTTTAATGACTCGAGTTCTTTGCTTGATCACAGCCTTTAAATTAGCTGCGCGTTTTATAGTTTAACTTTGCCTCTTTGTAGAAAATCGATGGCAAAAATGGTGCCGCTGGCTGGCTGGGGGGGGGGGGGGGAAAGGGATCGTAAAGTAACGCGGAAGGGCGGGAGAATTTCGAATTACGATGCTTCGTTCGTTGCGAAGAATAATCGGTGATTAGTAGGATTAATTGAATGAAACAGCTGCGTCCAACCTCTCGTAATAAATTTTCAATTCGTTATTCTGCTCCGCCGCGAATAAATAGCGTCATCTTTTTCGGTTTCTCGATCGCGCGTCGCGCGTCGCGTTCTTCGCCATTTTTATTCGTTCAAATCGGTGTCTATTGTACGACGAGTACGAAGATTAACTATAAACAATTACGCGAGAATTGGTACAGTAGAATGCATTGTAAATGCGTACAAAGCTATAGAAATTTAATTCATTAACCGGGTAATTTAACAGTCAGAATTTTCGTCGCATACACGGAAATTGTCGAAGATTAATTAATAAAATAGGAAACGATATTCGTTATGGGAGAATTTATAAAGTAACGCGATTCTTTTTTTCTTTCTTTAATGTTTCTAAATGCAATTTTAGTTTCTTTAACGAGTTCAAGGAGATCACCAATCTTGTCGATTTCGATGTTAACTTTAATCGCGCCTCCAATTTTGTATTTGTATTTGTATCATTTTTATGCAAATGTAACAATGCTTCGGGAAATTAAGAAACACTAAAGACATAAAACACTGTTTCTGAAAAATTGATAACTAATTTATAGAATTAGTCAACTCGTCATCCCCAATTAAAGAGTTTTAATGAAACATTGTTTTAACGAAACACGACCGAATTTACTACTCAACTTGATCAAATAAAAATGCCCGATAAACCAAAGAAAACGAAATGAACTAAAAATTCTACCTACTTTAACTTTAAATGGTAAAACTTTAAAACACAAACGTTTTACGAGTTCCTTCGAACGAACGAAATAAAATTGAAATCGAAATTAACCGCGACTAAACTTTCAAATTTCCTTCGAGAACCCGATACACGTGCAAAGTTTCCATTCGCAATTTTCTCTAATCGATTTCGCGTCTCTAAATTCCATCATTAATCGCGATAAGAAATTCCCGCGAGATTAACGAAACGATCCTGTTTCTTTTCCAACGTTGGCCGCGCAATTTTGATAAAGTTTCAAGAGGCCATAAAGAAAATGTTGCATTAACGCAACGTTGCACTTTAATGGATCGGTTAAATGTGTTTCTGGCGAGCCAAAAAATTCACCCTCGAAAGGGTTAAGCTCTCTCTCTCTCTCTCGCGTTGGTAGAAGGGAACGTTTGTACGACGACGTTGCACGCGACCATAGTCTTTGTAACATTACAATCGTAATTGTTATCAACTCTTAATAGGCCAGACAAGACCGGTTACCAACGGTAAATTGAAATTCTGATCGCCTCTCTCTCTCTATCCTTCTATTTAGTTGTTATTAAATCACGAAAGAACGAAAGAACGAAGGAACGGAAAGAAATATACACGGAGTAGCCGGCGAACACTCGCGAAAGAATCTAGGTTACTCCGTGACGCGCAACTTTAATGCATTTGCTTCGTTTATTTATAGGTAGTTTTCGGCATTGCGCATTGCTCTACGTCTACTTGTCATTTCTCTCGTCTCGTTCGTAAAGGGTTATCCTAAAAGTACCTTTAGGACGTTCAATGAGAATATTTGTGAAACGCCATGTTTGTTAGTAAAATAGAGGTGAAAGAAATAGAAATTGAAAACGAGAACGAACGAAGATAATAGAAATAGAAAAGGGTAAAGCAGAAAGGGAAAAAAAAGTGAAGGTAGGTGTTCCTATAGTCTATTTTGGATAACATTATATAAGGTAAACTTTGAGAATACGGAACGATTGATTCGGAAATTATGCGCGTTTCGGACAAACCAGTTGACGAATTATTGCCGGACGTTCGCTGTTAAAGCAGAAAGTTGAAATTAATATCGTCGATAAACGGTTCAAAGTTTTGAGAATTTGTTAACCTGGAATTCGAAAGGTTAGAAATTTAAAGGCTTGGAATTCGAAGTGAAAATACTCTATTTAAGTTTTACCATTCGTCGTCCGTCGCAAAGGGTTAAATAATTCGAGCATCGAACGGGTGCGTGCGCGCGTGAAGACTTTCGCGAGTGACTGTATATTTAATAACAAGTAGCCGGTAGCTGCCACTCGTGCAAAACAACAGTTAGAACGAACTTCGCGCAAAGAAACTTGCAGGCGGCGTGCAAAAAGCGTGATTTATACGAACAAGGAGAAAGAGAGCGAGAGACAACGGCGATGGGCTAAATTGAACAGCTTTTAGAGAAACAATTATTTGCCCGGCAAGCTTTTTTTTCCAACCGTTTCCTTTCGAACGCGATCGAATGATCCTCCAACGTCCATCGAATTATCCGGCGAAGTGTTCCTTTTTTCTAATCGTTAACACTTTCCTATTTATACACGCCTATCGATATTTATACGCGCCCGACCGGTTTATAAATAGCGATAATCAATCGCTCGTTAGATCTTCGATGCAAATTGCAACGCGAAAGTTACCGAATCATGTGTTTACAATTTTCGAATCTACGAAGAGGGGATTTAGGTTGCTTCAAGCGGTGTATCGGAAAAAGAAGTGGGAAGCAAAATTTTAAGGGGATTTTTAAGCGCTGTTATGAAGGATTATTATATTTGCGGGGATTTTTAATGGTTTACTTGGCTGTTTAATTGACATTAGATTTAAGGACGTTGATAGTGTAGTTTGGGAGGTTCACTGAAAATGAAGTACATTATACGCAAATATTATAATATACTACGATGTAATATAATACACTATAATATACTATAACATAATATAATATACTATGATGTTGTATAATATAATATAATACATTATAATATACTATGATGTAATATAATGTACTGTGATAGTGTATAATATAATATAATACATTATAATATACTATAATACACTATAATATACTATAATATAATATAATACATTATAATATACTATAATATAATATAATGTACTATGATATTGTATAATATAATATAATACATTATAATATAATATAATACATTATAATATACTATAATATAATATAATGTACTATGATATTGTATAATATAATATAATATAATACACTATAATATACTATAACATAATATAATATACTATGATGTTGTATAATATAATATAATACATTATAATATACTATGATGTAATATAATGTACTGTGATATTGTATAATATAATATAATACATTATAATATACTATAATACACTATAATATACTATAATATAATATAATACATTATAATATACTATGACGTTGTATAATATAATATAATACACTATAATACACTATAATATAATATAATATACTACGATACAGTATAATACAATATAATATACTATAACATACCATAATTTAATATAATATAATATAATATAATCTACTAACAAATTATAAAATCGGGGGGAAGATAGAATAAATTGCTATACGTATTCACATTATTGCATCGATCAACGTCAACATAAATTGCTAGAAATTAATATATATACATCATTTCTGTATCTTTAAGCAAAGAATACGAAGGTTAAACCTATTGTCAACTAAACAGCGTGCAAAAGTTAATTAAAAGGATCTTAGAATGGCAACATTTGTATGGAAACCGAAGCCAATAGAAAAAGGAAAATATTAAAATGTATGGATGTACGTGTGTTCGTTGTTAAAATTATTTTTTGCCGATCGCGTTCGAAGTTATCGCGTTAAACGATTCTTTTTTTGGTTTTCATAAATTACGCGCGAGTTTACGCGGGACCGTTACATTTGCGCGGAATTAATTATCGAATAATATTGCCGCGTGCAATGCACGAGGCAAACCGGTGAATTATATCGTGCATTGTGAATTTCAGCGTAACGAGAGCTGGGGGTTAACACGTAAAATTCAATGCGGCCGACAAACAATCACGCGCGACGTCGAGCCCCATTCGCTTTGCAATTGGGATACGCATTTTTATCCGCTCATTGCACCGGGACATTTAAATATTTACCATTTAAATGTTGTCGCAAATATCGCCGCGGCCGAATAATCGACGTCTGTGAATTATGAATTTTTACGCGTTTCGGAGAGGGGGGGGGGGGGGGGGAAATTTAAATACGCAAGTAGACGAGAATTTCAACATTCTACCTATCAGAATTTGAGTAATATATATTCGATTCGATCGTACTTTTATTCGCCTAAAACACATCTTATCGTTCGCTTGGAAACAACTACTAAGTCATATCATAAATAACGTCGTTGCTTGACGTAATATTAAGCGCGAACTATTTTATATTAATACTTGCATTCCTTTTTAATTCGTCGATTTATTGAACATTGATTTCTACGATTTCTTCAACGTCTCAGGAGATTTTTACATTTCATTTTTCAAGGAACTTTCCATACGTTTATTTAAACAAATTAAGGAGTAATCTAATATAAAAGAACAGGTGCGAATGTTTGCGAATTTATATAGCGAAAATTGTAGAATTCTCCTAACGTAAACATAATCCGATGAAATTAAACAGGATTTTGAAGAGCAGAATTAACCCTTTATTAACAAACAACCGGTCAACCGTACTATTGTTTTTCCGTGCGCGTATCGCTTTTTGAATCAACAAATTGAAATTAATATCCCCGGCGTACGTTTCCGTGAACGATTGGACGAAATTATCCCGTTCAAAGGGTTAACAGAATCGCGCTAAAGTTCACCGAGTATCATTTTCCGTCCCGTTCGCAAAGGGTCAAAGCGCGAGAATATATTTCGCTGCACGAATCGCGTTCGCGAAAATGCGAATTCGTAGAAAAATCCGCGCAAGTCTATCGAAGTCTGTTCCGTTTTATTTTCGCGAACTCGCGGTTCGCAAAAATATTCGCTGGCGAAAAAAGCCGCGGTCTAATTATAATATTCGTATAATTTATAACGAGCGCGTAGAGAAGCGATCGTATTGCAAATCGATGCGCCCGCGAAAATTGTTACCTTCTCCCCGCGAGGATCTCGTTAATTAAGAGAGATAATAATGTTTTCGGTCGAAACTCGCTAGCATCTTTTCCTCGTAGAATCGCAAACACGAAAGAGTAGAAGGTTCAAACGAAAAGAAATTGTTTACGCGAGCGAAGCGAATAATTTGCATCTTTTTGCTGGTCGCGTTGTTTTCGAGAGGGAAAGAAAAATCGTTGGAAATTATTAATATATATAATTAAGATTAACCCTTTGCGGACGAGCGTCGACAAATAGTCGTCTAATCATTTTTTGGCTTTCCGAACCGATGTCGACTTTTAACCCTTTGCGGACGATGAATAATAACACTTAAGGAAACATTTTGATTTTGAATTCCAAGCCTTTAAATTTCCAAGCTTTCGAATTCCAGACCATTACATTCCCAAAACTCTGACGCGTTTATTAACGATATTAATTTAAATTTTCTGCTTTAAAATCGACGTACGTTCACAAAATCTAAAAAATGATTAGGCGGCTATTCGTAGACACTCGTCCGCAAAGGGTTAAAGCACAGAACTTAATGCAATGAATACTTAAACGTAATAATAAACATTTGAAATCGTTGGAAATGAAATGCTTTCGAACTGAAAAGCGTGAAAAAACTGAAAGTCGTGGAATTCAAAATTAAAGTACTCTCACAAGTGTTATTACTCCTCGCCCGCAAAGGGTTAAGAGTGCGTAGACTAATTAGACAAATATAAACCTTATATATCATATTATTAATAATTATATTATAGAAAATATATATTAAAGAAACGCGTGGCAACGATGAGTTAAACGTTTTACTCGCTTAATGTTTTCTAACACTTTCGATTGAAAACAACGTTGAGTGATGAAGAATTGTTCCAAAATGTAAAGAAGACAATAGTAGCCATTAATTATTGGTTTAAACTATTTGTAACCCTTTCTTTACTCCTCGTAATGGGTAAATTAAATTCAAGAAATAATATGAAACATTTGTTACTGTTGCGATATGGGGTTAATTTAAATTAAAACTCGGTGTATTCTTCGATCTATGATTTTATTTTAGCAACGAGGAAGGACGTCTGAACGTTAGAAGGATCGAAAATCGAATTAAAAGCGAGGGCTTTTATGAAGAACGTAGAAAATCTGGCGCCCACCTCCAGAAAAGAAAAACAAAGGCTTGGGTCTGCAACGTGTTTGTCACACAGGCCTTTAGACACTTATACGGCCAGAGGCCCATGACTCTGGTAACAGAGTTAAGGCTTTCCTTTATTACAGACCCAGTGTCCCTCAACGCAAAATTTATCTTTGCTTTTAATTAAAATGATAATCCAACAGTTTACCCACTACTACGTTTGTCCGCTTGTTCGTTGGATTAAAAACAAGGTTAAGTAATGGGGAATCGTTGGAAAATATAAGGGAAGCAATAGTAATGACGAATTCTTCGTTAAACTTGAACCGCGTAAATTAATTTAAGAAAATAGTATTGGACATTTTTAGCCCGTTTATAAATTCAGCGACTTGTTTGCAGCTTTGATAATAATACTAACTAATTGAATAAGTGTAAGTAAGTAAGTTAAGTAAGTAACTAATGAATAAATTGCTGTAGAACGTAAGGGAAGGAAAGGAAGCCATGAATTCCTTAATAAACCCTTTCTTTCCCCTTCGCACAGCGTAAATGAATTTCTAAAAATAATATCCAACTTCGCCTACTTTTAATATCAAAGTCGCCTATTTCCAAATTCCCCGGCTTATTCGTTGCATTAAAAATAAGGTTAACCGTCTAACAATTGTTAGAAAATATAAATAAAACGAATAACTCTCTGTTTAACCCGCCGCGACCTTTTTCCCTCCCTCCGAACAACAATATTAGATATTTGTCGCCTATTTTTAAACTCACCCGCAACTTTTTCCGCCTAAAAATAGCGCGTCAACTATCGGGGAACTATTAGCAAGCAGCTTTGAACCGAGAATATTCCCAGCAGAAAAAGGGCTGGGAAAAAAGCCTAGTATAAATAATAGATAGAGATTTCGTAGCGTCTATCGAAGGGTTAAAGAGAGGACCAAGCTCGGTTTATTTAGCAGAATCGGGCGTGTCGGATTTTTTCGCGTCTCCCGTGGGAGTGTTTAAGGTATCGAAGGGGGAGGAGGGAAGAGGCGGAAAGTATCCCTGGCGTGAAACAAATCAGATCCTAATCGATCGGATTGGATTGACTCGTGAAGAACGCGACGCGGTGGATCTTTGCAAATCTCACGTTTTACATTCGTTTCGAGTATGTCCACGTGTGTATGTGTGTGTTTGAAAAGAATTATCCGGCTTTAAAAGAGAGATACTTGTTACTCGATAACGGGGGGTATTATCTTCATTATTATCGCATCGGTTTTTAGGATCTTTTTATAGAGAACCGCCCGTAGTTAGTATCCGTTCAATTTTCATTCGAGTTTTATCCACCGCGCGAAACAGAGAGAGCCGAGCGTAGCAACCGTGTACGTATACGTATGTATACGTATTTCTGCCCCTCTTCTTTTTTGCCCGCCGACGATTCGTCGAACCGTAATGGCAAAGTAATTTTCCCATCCACGGGCTTCGGGCTCAAAATTGCATTTATACTTCGTTACTCGGCTGAAATCCCGCTCCGGGCTAACGAAACAATTATATTCACTTCTTTGTGCACTTAAATAAACCTGCATCCGATTATTAATCGGTCGTGACGAAATTTTGTTCCCCTAGTCGAAAACGCGGCACGAGTTTCGCGGATTAAAATTTCAATCGGCCCGAAAATCTGCCGCCGATAATTGCCCCGGCTTCACTTTTCTCCGCGGATCCATTGGCCACTGCTGTAAATCCATTCGCCGCGTGTTTCGCGTTAAAAAGAAAAAAAAAAATAGGGCGTTTATATTATCGCGAAACAGTCGATAATAATTATAGCAGATGAAACACGCGGCGAATATTTATCTAAAATAAACGAATCTACGAAGGGTAGAACTTTTTCCACGTTCGAGTAATAAATTAATGTACCCGTTTATTTTCATAATCCTTTGCTCTTTGTCGGGGTAATTAATTGGGAATGAGATTAAACGAGAAGCGAAATCTCGCGTTTTACGAGATTCTAAAAGGATACGTGAAAAAGCGCGCATTTATTTTCGTTATAAATACACTTCATATTCGTCGTATTTATTTTAATAATTCTCTGTTAGTTATTTCGGTAATTCATCCCGGGAACGATTGCAATATTAGTTCGAGTAATTAATAATAAGCCGAACGAAAAGCGAATCGTATCTTTTTGAAGTTGCAAAAATGTGTTGGCATTGCCTCGAAAAATTTTATTCCCTCTGCTTTGCTTTGTTAAGGAACATGGCGTTTGAATACCTTTCAGAAAATGGCCCGAAGGCTTCCAAGAATAATTAAACAGCAGATTTTCATTCTGCACTCGTGGATAACTTGAATATGCAAACAGTTGCAGAATTTCTATACCGCGCATAAATATATAAACGTGCATTAATATATTAAATCTTATAATGTTTACACGGTAAAAACCGGTCTCTATTGAAATCCTATTTCCATGATCTCGTAAAATAAAGCTATCTATAAAAATTAATATCACATATCTATAAATTTAATATTATATATTTATATATCTATAAAAATTCGCGATCAATCAAAATTAAACCGAATAATTTCCATCCATTTTAAACGAGCAAATTTGCAAACGCGCCTATTTCGATCGAGGCGATTCTTTTTCGGCGCTCGTCCTAATTCCCCCGCGCAAGGACTTTTAAATATTTGGTCGCGCGTTCGGCTTGTTTTCGAAACGCGAACAAACGCGGAGCCGTAAAACACGTTTGAGAAACTGCCTTATAAGTGAAAGTGAACTGGACTCCCCTGCGAGCCTGCCAGCCTGCGAGCCGCGAATGTGCACCGGATTGATTGGACCGTGGATTTAAGGCGTTTTTTCATGTCCGGTTATCTTTAAAGGCCGGATATGCACACGTTGCTGCTGCTGCTGTTGCTGCTCGTCGACCCGCCGAGTCAGCCTTTGAAACAACACCTTTTTTTTCTTCTACATCTCCGAACATGATCGATGATTTACATACCATTAAGTTACGGGGGGGAAAAATAAAAGGCCACGACTTATCGCGAAAAGGAAAACGCAAAACTGACACCGCGCTTCGACGGTATCGCGATTCGCGAGCACTTAATCGCCCCGAAGATTCTCTTATCTTCCACGCGAGATATCAGATTAGACGATTTTATCTGCTTAACACCCTTTCGTTACGCGCCGATTTGAACTTGATCGCTTGAAGAGCGAATTTTGTTCATCCTTTGAAGAGCTCCAATTGAACGCGCCTAATTTGTAGATCTTCATCGGATGTTACGATCGAGAAGTTCGATTACGCGACAATTGTCCGAAACACGAATGTACGCGTTTGCGAGCGAACTAAATTGGCCAAATTAATAATTAAGCCTTTCGTTTAAGTTGAGTTGATTTTGATCACGTTTCTGCAGAGGGTTAAAAAAGGTTCTCGATGCAGTAATGCGGCTACGCGATTTCTAACAGATTATAAATATAGTATAATGTGTTAGATTATAGTAATGTGGTTATGCGATTTCTAATGTATTAGAAATACGCTATATATAACGTGTTAGATTATAGAAATGTAATCTAACTCGATTTCTAATGTTTCTAACGTATGTTTCGAATACGAACGAATATTCAAACGTAGCTTGAATAGAGTACGCGTCTTTTATTAGGAATGTTTCGGAGGCAAAATTGAAGGTAATAGAATAGAATTTTTGCAATATTCGGGCACAAATGAATAAAGTTTGGAGAACCAAAAATTCGTTACATCGGAGCACGTTCAATCAAATTTGGAAGCTAGAACGTTTATTACTGTACCTACTGCTTTTAATAAAGTTTGGGGGTCTCGAAAACTTGTTATTGGATCACCTTTGTGCTTTCGATTTAATATAAAAATAGCAGCGAGTTAAAATATTTATTAAATTCAAATATTATACTTTAATTAATTAGAGACAAACTTGGCAATATAATTGAGAATATTGAGGCACAGAGGAACGAAGTTTCGAAACTCGAACATTTATTACTGAATTGCGTTTGTGTTTTAAGTTTAACATGGAAACAAGTGGCACGTATAAATATTTAAATCCTGTGCACTGTTAATTGAAGTGTAATAATAAATTTTCAAGCGTCCAAACTTTATTCGTTCCTATCCCAATCCTGCAATTTTTCTTCTAAAACTTCGCTGATGAATTATGGATAATATTTTAATTAATGCAAGCCAATAAAATATATTACAGTGTAATATCAATGCATACGATTTGAACGCTACGCCATATTAATTGAAATATAATAATAAATTTCCACGCGTCCGAACTTTATTCGTTTCTATCCCAATACTTTAATTTTTACGGCCGATTTTTCATCTAAAACTTCGCTCATGAATTATGGATAGTATTTCAATTAACGCGAGATAATAAAACGCAATATTTATATATATATGTACATGTGAATGGCAATAGAAATAATAATGCGGCAGAGAAAACGCATAATCGTAGAAAAGTATAAGTTTCTAAAAAGTAACAGCGGTTAAAAAGCAAACGATGGCCTAATTTCGTAGCGAAAGGATGAATCTATCAAACCTAAACACACGGTTAAGTTTCTTATCGTTGAGCGAAAGAAAAATCTCCGTTTCTAACCGTTCCCTATTAATCGCCACGCGGCTTTTCTAAAAGCTGCACACGAATATACATTTTAGGCTCTGCTTTGCAAATAATAATACAAATAACACGTCCTTGGAATACTTTCAATACTATTTTAACGAAATTGTTCGTCGTTCCACGATCTAAAAACATTTCTCTTATTTCGCGATGTATTAAAGGAATTTATTTGAAATACAAACGTTAAGCATCGATCGAAGATTGGCGGTAAAATTTAAACAAACCTAGAAAGCGAAGTTTTAGGAGGGTTAAGGGAGGGAAAGCGGAGGGTTAAGAAATCACTTTTCTTAACCCTCCGCATTATTATTAACTCTGTATTTTGAAAGATTCTCAAGTTACACGGAATCATTAACCTAACATCTCGCGCAACCTAACCCAAATTTGCACCGCGTAACAATGTCCATCGCAACCGAATCGTAATACGAACGAATACAAAACCGGACCGTAAAATACGAGATCTAATAAAAATACGCACGGCAAAAAAAAAGAAAAGAAGGGTTAATTTCTCGAACGCGCGCGTCGATTTAAAAACAGTCGAAAAGGGTCGCCGTTTCAAAGGCGACGTTTTATTATTGCGCAACGAGGTAACGGAAAATGTCGAGGCTTTTATCAGCGCAAAGTAAGTCATTTGTCCGATAGGCGTGTAGATGGGAAAAGCATTGGCAAAGATTTTCCAGCAGCCTCCGAAAACATCAAAAGCAAGCTGCTGCCTGGGGAACAAGAAAACAGTGGATGAAAAAGGGAGAAAACAGAGGGGTTGGGGATGTGATGCGAGTGAAACACAGCGAAAGGGAGCAGACAGAGAGACGGAGACAAAAAAGGATCTCTACGTGTACGAGTGTACGTGTCCACGTGCGCGTGTGTGTGTGTGTGTGTACACACTTGGGACTGCCTGTTAAATAAGCTGACACTCAAAAAGTGGGCGGCTGACAGTTCGAAGGGAGTCGCGCGAAATCACAAATCCCTCCGGGCGCTTTTGTAATAACTTTAGAGCGCGGTTTCAAGAAATTAATCGCGACTCACTCTCTCTCTCTCTCTATCTCTGCTTCTCCTGAATCGAAGGATCCCGCGTTTTAGCCGGAAAAATACCCGAGCCGGCACAATGAATTTTTGTCTTCCTTCAACCGTCTTTCCACGTTTCACTACCCCACTATTTCCACCCTTCTAGCTTCGCTATTTTTCCGCGATCGAGGACTTCGTAAATAGGGCCCCGATTCGAGCAGCTTTTTAGCTGCCTGCTGGTCGAAACGTCTACGAAAAAGGTTCTGTACAGTTCCAGGCGAGTTTTGGATTAACCCTTTGCCCCAAAACGACGAGTCGCTCTCGTTTTATGAATTTTCCACACGGATTCGGCAAGGGATGCAATTCGATTCGAATCGCGTAATTCTAATTTTTTTAGAGTAACATCTGAGGCTGGTAAATGAGAATTGGCTAGAATATTCGAATGATTTGTTCGTGATACGATATGAAAATAGCGATCGACCGATGCTAGCCTAAGTGGGTAATAAAATAATCGTTGGACAAGGAGGTTAAGTCTGATAAAAGGTAAACGATTTAACGTAAATTTCGCAGCTGCTCCAATTACTGTGACGACGATTATTATTACGGACGAAGAATAGCAAATATACAGAATACGTATGTTTTTAATAGAAAATGTCAACGTACTATTATATCCTATACTTTTATCAAGTTTGAAGACATTAGCCAATCCTCTCGTAATAATCGTACAAAATTTAAGCCCGTGTATGTATATTCGCAAATTTGCCACGATTTTCCACGAGAAGTTGCTGCTACAATTTCATAAATCTTTCGCCTCGCTTATTTTTCACAATTATCCGCTTCGAAATACGCACCCGCTCGGAAATATTATTGTTTACACGCGACTGGTGATAATATTTAAATACATCGCGTACTGAAAATGATATTCGAAAAGCAGCGTAGCAAATAAAGCGCAGACAGTTTTCGTAATCTTCGGGTCTTCGTTTCTTCGATTCGAGATTAAGCTCGCTTAAAATTGCCGGCCAATTCTGCCGCGTTAATGCAACATTGCTGTTGAATGAATGGGTCGGTTTGCGATTTGCTCGAACAAGCAGCAGCCGCTTTTAAATATTTCCATCGCATTTCCGGAATATCTCTCGCGTAGCTTTCGCGCGAATACTTTTATCTACGGGCTGCTACAATGCTTGTTTATGCGCTCGCTAGCGCGCGAACTCGTCATAAACTTATCTTTAATTTGACGTTTCGGAAATTTATAAGAATTAAGTTCTCCAACTGCGAGAGAAATATTCGGCCGAAGAGACGTGGCTCGGGGGGAGGGGGGAGAAAAAAAAAAGGTAAATTATGGCCTGTAGCCGTCTCGACGTGGATTCGAGGTATATACCCTCGGCGTTTTTCTTTCTGCTTCGTCCCGCGACGGAAAGTCCGGCCGATTCCGTGGAAAAAATTGTTCGTCGATTAATTGGGATCGGTGAATTATACGCGATAGAAAAAAGCCGCGTTTCGTACCATAAATACCAACTAAACTGCACCGTAAATACTGGCGATGCTCGCTGACGAAAATCGTAAGAAACGAAGCAATCGTTTGCAAATTTCTATACTTAAATTCTTTGTCTTCCTTGTATTGAAATACGTATGTAGCTTGGGATTAAAAATAGCGAGGAATTGTAAGAAGCAAAGCAATCGTTTGCAAATTTCTGTATCTGTACTTAAACTCTTTGTCTTTTTCGTACTTGGAATACGTAGCTTGGAATCATAAGAAGCAAAGCAATCGTTTGGAAATTTCTGTAATTAAATTCTTTGTCTTCCTCGTATTGAAATAAATATGTAGCTTGGGATTCAAAATAGCGCGGAATCGTAAGAAGCAAAGCAATCGTTTGCAAATTTCTGTATCTGTACTTAAACTCTTTGTCTTTTTCGTACTTGGAATACGTAGCTTGGAATAGCAAGAAGCGAAGCAATCGTTTGGAAAATTCTGTACTTAACCCTTTGCGGACGACGAATAATAAAACTTAATAGAGTATTTTGACTTTGAATTCCAAGCCTTACGAATTTCTAAGCTTACGAATACCAGATCAACAAATTCCCAAAACTTTGAAGCGTTTATCAACGATATTAATTGAAACTTTCCGCTCTAACAATAAACGTGCGTCCACAAAAAGCAGGAAAGTGGCGATTATTTGCAGACACTCGTCCGCAAAGGGTTAAACTCTTTGTCTTCTTCGTATTGAAATACATGAGTTAGGGATAAGGGATAAGCAACAAGTAATCCCATTTTTAATTCTAATCCATGTATTTCGAAAGACGAATAGTTCACAAAAATTTCCAGATAATTATTCCTCGACAATTGATTTCTCGTCTTTCTTTATTTCATCGTAGCTCTCTTATTGTACTTCTATGCGTTTCAAAGACCTCGGCTCGTTTGTTGACAAATAAATAAATAAATGATTTATTAGCGTACGAGGAAAATGTTCTTTTATGCGCATAAGTGATGCGGCACAAATAAACGAACGCGAGACATCATGCGTCGAACTAAAATAGTACACGGGCAACACACTCGCAAAAAGAACGAAGATAAAGATAAAGAGAACTTTTAAAACGAATCACGTGGTTTCTCTTAACTTCTGTCAGCAAGTGTTTACCACGATTTGGTATTTTTCAACGAAAACCGGTAAACAATTATTGCTGTTCTGTTATTTAGCCAAAGATTTTATGTACCTCTCTTATCGGGGATTAATATAAAAGAACATAGAGTGGATATATTTCTTTAACGCGCCGCGTAAGAACTATTTTTGGGATTAGTTTATTTGTGCAGCGAAATATGAGTCAACGGATCGAAGAACTTTGCGAAATAGACGCGAAATAAATCCACGATAGCAAAGAAAGGTACGCGATTATCGTAGCGAGACGAAATCGAAACGTAAGAATGGATTTTTCTAGGAGCTGAAGAGGGGATGCAAACGAAAAGCAAGCGGCGTATAAATAATATATAACCGAGGAGTCTGTAGATTTCTGGACGAAAAGGGAAGCAAATTTGACGGTGGAATTTCGCGGAATCGGCTAGGATGAGTTATGTTCTCTTTGTGGCGTCCAAGTATCGACACGATTCCACCGTTCGATCAAGCCTGCTCGAAATGAACCAAAAAAAAAGAAAGAGGATAGAGTTACCTTCATTTTGTCGGAAAAACCCTTCTCTCAGTACTACTCTTCTACCTAGAATTAATTAAACTCGTTAATTCTAGGAAGCGCACGCGAAGAGGCGGGGGACATTTGGAAGTTCGTTCGAAGCGGTCGAAAAACTTCGAAATTTAAACACCTGCGATGCGGTAGATGTCGGGGAGAGTTAAGATCGACTTAAAAGAGCGTCGCGATCGAAATGATCATGAATGAAAAGAGACGTTGAATGTGGTTGATTTGTAAAATAGTTAAACAAAGACACGTGAAGCGAGAAAAGCTTGAAGCGATAGCAACCGGGACATCCCTTAATAAAGCCTACTAAAGTACCCTAAATAAAGCTACGATTAGGTTAACGCATGTACGAATGATAATAGTACAGGAATAGGTGCAACCTTTCGCTAACAATAAGAAGGAAAGTCGCTCAAGTGGTCGATTTCGATTTTAACGAGCTTCCGTAGGATGGTAAACTATGAGACCCTAATGATGCGTAGTATGAAACATCAAGCGTAGTTACTTAATAGCTTTAACCCTTTGCGGACGAGAAGTAATGACACTTGTGAGAGTACTTTAGTTTTGAATTCCACGACTTTGAGTTTTTTCACGCTTTTCAGTTCGAAACCATTTAATTTCCAACGATTTCAAATGTTTATTATTACGTTAAGTATTCGTTGCATTAAGTTTTGCGCTTTAATAGTCGACGTGGGTTCGGAAAGCCAAAAAATGATTAGGCGACTATTTGTCGACGCTCGTCCGCAAAGGGTTAAAGTAATGCGCGCACGTGACCCAGCGAACTTCGCATTAGAAGTCACTATGTCATTCCAATTTCACAGCGACCGTGTTGTCAGAAAGCACTCACATATATGTTAACAGGTATATAATTTCACTCGTGTATTTTGTTAAAGCTATTAAGTAACTACTCTTAATATATCACGCGCGTCATTAGGTGTCTATAGTTTACCTACGAACAAAAACTCGTTAAAATCGAAGTCAACCAATTTGACAACCTTCCCTCGTAAATAAAGGATAGACCACTCGTTTATAATTATAAACCGTTAATTATAAGTCGAAATTTAGTATGGAAATTTTCGTTACTTACTTACGATTCTTTATACGTCGCTTTGCTATTCAATGAAACGAATTCGAGTGGCGGTTATAGGAACGGTGACAGTACGCGGGTCGTTTACCCTATTTGTTGGTACAGCAGCAGCAGCAATGAATAAGAAGTAAAAGAGTATACGTAGTCATGGAGTGTATAGTGTTGTTCGGAGGAAGGGAGCCAAAGGGGCTGCATAATCGATGGAATGTCAGGTAGAGAGACCGTGGTAGGGGAGGAAGGGGAAATTGCTGTTTTTCTTTTCTTTATTTCAACCAGTCAATATAAATTTCGATATTTCACCGGTTGGAAAAAGGCAATTACTTTTAATACGTGTCAGCGTGGACGTGCACGAAGGTAATCGCATCTGTCATAAGCATACGGCGAAGATAAGTTATCGCTGGTAACTCGATTCACTCGTACAGACGCATCGGACACGCGCACACAGTCACCGATTCCATCTTTAACGATCATTACCCGCTGCAAATTATCCTTCCCTCTTTATTTATTCGCTCTTCCTTTTGCGGAAGCGACCACGGCCAATCGATGTTGATGAAATTTAATAGATGCGCGATTAAATTTAACCGATTTCCTCCGCTGCCACGACGTGCCTTTAAGTCCAGCCCTCAAATGGGAAACTTATAGAATCTTCCAATTGTACGAGTCTTCTTCGAGTAAGCGCGGGAAAATGGTTTTCAAATCTTGCGAGAGATTTTAATTTCGAAAGGAAGAGTAAAAATTCGGCTATCGAAAACGACGCCTATCGTTTAACTTTGAAGCGTGCGAAATTCTTTGCCATCTAACGAATAAAGAAGACTCGAATTTAACGTAACGCAATTAATTTATGTAATCGTGTAATATTTTATTTCTGTTTTTGTTTCTTTGCTAAGAAACTTGATGTTTCTTTGCTCGCGCTATTTACTGTTTCGACGCTCTGCAAAATTGTTTGCGAGTACGTTAATAAAGTTTTTCCCGTACACGTGAACAAATAAAATATTATTATACCGAATGTTTCGAATACAAACGAAAGGAAACAAAGAATCCACAGTTTATCGAGGTAGCAAATTTCACCTCGTAGAAAATGTCCGAGTATTACACTAAATTCGTGTAGCAGAGATAAAAAAATCCATTGAAATCTGCGTGGCAAATAATTCGAGCTAAGGTAGATTTTATTTCAATTTCTGGTCCAAAGAATTTTAAAGAGCTTCGAGTCGTCAATGTTCGATTGTATCCTTTTTTTCTCTCTTCGTCGTGGCTATTTACGTTTGCTGCAAACATTCGTTGCAACGCCACTTCGAATGCTATTGAAAAATTGCGAAACTTCCAGCACCGAAGTTATCGCAAAGCTTCGCTAAAAATTCATTCGAAAGCGGTCGAGACAAAAGACGGCACGTAGATTGAAGCTCGAAGCTTCTCGTGCTTTTGAACCCTTTCCAGCTGGCTTTATTTAAGTCGATGTTTCTTAAAGAGGAGGATGTCAAACGTACAAAACCATAAAAATGCAGGGGTTTCTTTAAATGGCTGAAGCTCGCTTAAACTCTCTCCGCTTTGTTTTTTCTTCTTTTTTTTTTTCGTTACGAAGCTTCGCTTGTTTTCAAAGCAAATAACCAACTTTACGACAATATGCGTTGAAATTACCTGCACAGTGCGCCAGACCTCTATTTAAGAGAGGATTTTACCCTCCGAGCGAGCACTTCAATGAAATCGACCAAAATCGAACAAAAAGTCTCGATAGTTTTCGTCTGGATAATTTTTCAACGAGTTCTAACGAACCCGCGTGCAACCTCCAAGTTTAACAATTTCGCAATAGTGCTCGTCCTAATCAATTTCCTACGAACGCGACGAATTCTCCCAATAAAATACCGCGATATTTTTGTATATGTAATATTTCTTCTTTACGGATAATATTTTAATAATTGTTCCAAAGACGCGACGACAAATTTTTTCAGATGAAACTCTGCAACATTTTTGCTTATCTAATACTTCTTGTTTATCATTACTGTTTCGAGGAAACGTGGGCGATTAAAATTTAGGACAAAGTTTAACAATATTGTAATAATATTCGTCCTAATTAATTTTCTTAGAACGCGACAAGTTTCTCTGACAAAACGTTGCAATATTCCTTGACTATTATTATTATTATTATTATTATTGTGATTGTTTTGAGAAAATAGGCGATTAAAATGTGGCACAGGCTGAAATAATAGGTGCCGTGTAACGAAAGGGTTAAATTGGATCTAGACACGAAGAATAGAATCTTTACCGAGGCGAGAGACAATGTAACGAATGGAGCTAAACTTTCTCCGACTGAGAGAGCGACTAGATTCTATCAAAGTATACAATTTATGCTAACTTGACTAACGTAACGAACAGGATTGTCCCTAATAACTCGTGTCAGCAGTTGATCCGACGCAAAGTAAATAATGAAACAACCAGGGGAGGAGAAACGTATACCGTTTTGTATTCCACTCTGCCTACATACGTACGTCGCTGCTGGTAATTGTTTCAACTACTTTCAAAGCCGACGCATATTTCTACCGACTTCAAGGCTTGGAAATCCAAAAGCTTGGGAATACAGAGGGTTAGGAATTTGAACGTTTGGAAATCTAAAGGCTTGGAAATTTGGGGAAGTGGAAATCCAAATGTTAAGGAATAACCAAAGATTGGAAATTTAGGGGCATGGGAATCCAAAAGCTTAGGAATTCGAAGGGTTGAGAATTTAAACGCTTGCAAATTTGGCGACGTGGAAATCCAAAGATTGAAAATTTGGGGGCTTGGAAATCCAAAAGCTTAGGAATTCGAAGGGTTGAGAATTTAAACGCTTGCAAATTTGGCGACGTGGAAATCCAAAGATTGAAAATTTGGGGGCTTGGAAATCCAAAAGCTTGGGAATTCGAAGGGTTAGGAATTTGAACGCTTGGAAATCTAAAGACTTGCAAATTTGAGGACGTGGAAATTAAAAGTTTAGAAATTTGGGGGCTTGGAAAACTAAAAGCTTGGGAATTCGAAGGGTTAGGAATTTGAACGCTTGGAAATCTAAAGGCTTGCAAATTTGGGGACGTGGAATTCCAAAGTTTGGAAATTTGGGGGCACGTTAATCCAAAAGCTTAGGAATTCGAAGGGTTGAGAATTTAAACGCTTAGAAATCTAAAGGCTTGAAAATTTGGCGACGTGGAAATCCAAAGATTGGAAATTTGGGGGCTTGGAAATCCAAAAGCTTGGGAATTCGAAGGGTTAGGAATTTGAACGCTTGGAAATCTAAAGGCTTGCAAATTTGGGGACGTGGAAATCCAAAGTTTGGAAATTTGGGGGCACGTGAATCCAAAAGCTTAGGAATTCGAAGGGTTGAGAATTTAAACGCTTAGAAATCTAAAGGCTTGAAAATTTGGCGACGTGGAAATCCAAAGATTGGAAATTTGGGGGCTTGGAAATCCAAAAGCTTGGGAATTCGAAGGGTTAGGAATTTGAACGCTTGGAAATCTAAAGGCTTGCAAATTTAGGGACGTGGAAATCCAAACGTTAAGAAATACCCAAAGTTTGGAAATTTGGGGGCATGAGAATCCAAAAGCTTAGGAATCAAAGGATTAGAAATCTAAAAGCTTGCAAATTTGGGGACGTGGAAATCCAAATGTTAAGAAATAACCAAAGTTTGGAAATTTGGGGGCATGGGAATCCAAAAGCTTAGAAATTTAAACGCTTAGAAATCTAAAGGCTTGCAAATTTGGGGGCGTCGAAATTCAAACGTTAAGAAATGACCAAAGTTTGGAAATTTGGGGGCATAGGAATCTAAAAGCTTGGGAATCCAAAAGCTTAGGAATTCAAAGGATTAGAAATCTAAAAGCTTGAAAATTTGGGGGCGTGGAAATCCAAACGTTAAGAAATAACCAAATTTTAGAAATTTGTGGGTATGGGAATCCAAAAGCTTAGGAATCAAACGCTTAGAAATCTAAAAGCTTGCAAATTTGGAGGCGTGGAAATCCAAACGTTAAGAAAGAACCAAATTTTAGAAATTTGGGGGCATGGGAATGCAAAAGCTTAGAAATCTAAAGGCTTGCAAATTTGGGAACGTAAATGATCGTTGTTCGCATTGAAAGGAACGCCGACGAAGAGCTTTCTCTTTTCGGGAGTGAAACGTGTAAAAGCTCCGCATAGAAGATCGATAGAAGATATCGGAAGCTGGCGAGAGTTAAACCGAATGGAATTCTGTTTTGCTTTAGGTGTGCGACTTATTACGATAAATAGTCGCCACGGAAATTGGAACGATATTGATTTCTGTACGTAGCCCGGCGAGAGAGGCGGCAGAATTTACACGCGCACAAAGGGAAAGGATTTCCCTGTGAAAATTATACACGCGGCATTCGGCGAGCTTTTGGGATTGGAAAAGTTTGTAATCCGAAACAAGTTAGCGTGACTTATCGATCCGACAACTAGTCGAATTATACTTATAGGATTGGGGCGAAGTTGCCGGGGCCTGGAGCTGCGAGTTACAACTTAAGATAAATTATTATCGATGCTACGTAAGATGTAATTAAAAAGTTCAAGCTACGTAATATTTGGACGCGTTGCTTTTCATTCGGCTGCAACTTTCGGGCCAGAGGGAGAGACTCCTCCTCCCCGGTTGACCTAAATCTAAAACTTATAGTTTATTTCGTGGCGGGCTTAAAAATTTCGCGTACGGGTTGAAACACGCATAGTATCTCGTTTCCGTCTCCAGCAAATACGATTTACGGCCGAATAAAATTACCTACTTAAATAATAAAGCGACATTTGTTGTTTCCTGTTAACCTAAGTCACGGGAAAAATTAATCGCCGCGTTCTATGCGCGCGTAATGTAAATAAAAGGGAAGAGGAAACGAGGGGGGGGGGGGGTACGCAAAAGTACTCGCGTCAGAGTTATAATAACCGTTGCAACTAGCGGAAATAGAAAATCACGGGTTCGGCGTTGAAAAACAGATTACACTTTTAACGAGCTCCGAACTCTGGCGAATTAATTTTCAGGCTTGTTTTCGCCAAGCAACCATAACAGCTGCGCCTCGAAAATTAACCAATTAACGCTGCCCGCAAAAATTGCTGCTTTCCTGCGCGCCACTGTTGCCTTAAAAGTTAAGCGAACGCTGCGATGCTACGCGTGGATAATTTTCAATGTTCCGATGCATCGGGATTCGAAGCACTCGAGCATCCGATGCTCGAACATTCAAAGACTCGAGGACTCGAAGATCCAAAAGACTTAAACGATCAAAGTATCGAAACGTCGATAGATTTAATCCTTCAAAGTCTCGAACTTCCAAAGATTTAATCGTTCGAAGTCTCGAAATTCCAAAGATTTAATCGTTCGAAGTCTCGAAATTCCAAAGATTTAATCGTTCGAAGTCTCAAAATTCCAAAGATTTAATCATTCGAAGACTCGAGAATTTAAAGCGTCAAAGATTCGAAGATTCGAGCACGAGAAAAAAATGTTTCACTCATCTTCTCGATAGAAAATCACAGCCAAGTTTTATTTATATTTAGCTAGGATTAATAAGACTACTTTTTAACCCTTTCGCTACGGCAGCTCGAAATTAAAAGCATTCTCAGCGCATAAGTGGAAGTACGTTTTAATAATATGGAAACAGTATGAGTACAAATACTTAAGTACATATTTTGTATAATTAACCGTGGTAGAATATGCATCATTCCTGATAGAAATAATACTGTATCGCGGAGAATTAATACGTACAGGTTTTGCAAATTCGTCTTCTATTTTTGAGGGCGTATATAAACGCTCTTCGTAGCGAAACGGTTAATGCCACGAAAACAGTATTCGCGTTTCGATCGTACCTTTCTTTCGCCGCATATTTTGTAGCCCGCATTTAAAATCGTATCGTCCATTCTCCAAACGTATTATTCCTTCGCCCGTGAACGTTCGATCGGATTATTTCTACGTTTACCCGGCAACATAATTACGGTAGCCGTGTCTCATTACACTGCTAATGTAATTTCAACGAGGCTTTACGTAACGCGTATAATATATTCGTGAAACGATTAGGCGCTCGAATGCTGCGCGTATTTCCGAAGTTGCGAGTTTTGTTTTATTAAGAAAAAGTACACGTATACGTACATACGTATATAAGACCGTGGTTAGGTTAAAGCGTTCGTTTATCGTTTGGTGAAGCCTGGGGAATTTCTAATTAATCGAACAAACAAGTCTTCCCTAGAAAAAAAAAACAACATCGGAATAGACGCGTAATAAGCATTATTGAAATTTTCTTTTCGCTCGTAGCCTGCATGTTAACGGAAACCGGTTTTCTCGACAGGCAACGTACATACATACATATGTACGTACACGAACGATCCCCAGGTGTCTCGCGATTATGCTAGAGGTCGAGCCACACACACGCTCTATCCAGATACACAGGCTCTTTAAATAATACTCTCTTCCCTATGGTCGATCGCGATTGCTCGCGAGCCGAGCAACGGGCAGGTGGATCCGTTCCCATCGATCCGAGCGATCGCCAATTCGGACATCGAAGAAAACTAACGCTTCGAGACGCGTCGTTAAATCAGCAAGCGGACTTGCTTAGCAGCTGAACCCGTGCTTATTAACGTTAAACGTGTCGGCGGCTCTCATATGCCCGCCACTAGAAGAACATACGATATAGAACTTTCTCCGAAAGCGTATGACGATTTTTCTTTCACGCCTTGCTTTGTACTTTCATTTGCCTCCTTTAACACTTTGCGGACGAAGCGTCGACAAATAACCGCCGAAACTTGTTCGATTCTATTGATAAATGTCGATTTTCGAAGCAGCAAATTTGAATTAGTCACGCTAATATGCACTTTCGATAAAATAATTCAGCGAAAATTCGTTTACCATTATTAAATAGATCCGTGATGGATTTGTAATTGAGTGGAAATTTGTTACGTATTATTTTTTCTCGTCCGCAAAGGGTTAAGATCTTCGAGGCTTCCGCGGTAAGATTCTTTATAATACTTGGCTTCCGGGATGGAGCCGCGTTGGATCACGGTTTGTTGTCGACGTTTCGTAAACATTTCTGTGGCGGCTCTCCTGCGTCTACTACTAGAGGGACATACGAAATAGGACTTTCTCGAAAGCACTCGCTTCAACTACTTCGTCCATATATATACCGCTTTTAACCCTTTGCGGACGACGAATAATAAAACTTAAAAGAGTATTTTGACTTTGAATTCCAATCCTTACGAATTCCAGGTCAACAATTTCCCAAAACTTTGAAGCATTTATCAACGATATTAATTGAAACTTTCTGCTTTAACAGTAAACGTGCGTCCACAAAAAACAGGAAAGTGGCGATTATTTGCAGACACTCGTCCGCAAAGGGTGTTAAACCTTCCCCTTCAAATATCCCAACGTCTTGTGGTTCTAGGTTTTTTGCGAATTTGATCGTAGATTAATTCCACTACCGACAAGCGGTTCACACTTCTCGCAAGTGTAATACCACAGACGAGGTACAGGATAAGACCGATCATCTTATGGGACTGTGGAGCTGTGGAGAGGGGATAGAATAGGAAAAAGGAAGGGTGTTGCGTTTCGTGCTGGGCCTGCTAGTGGACTCATCAGTGCGGCTACCTAGCAGGCCCTGCCTTAGACTTGGGATATTGGAAGGAAGGTTAAAGGCGGTATATATATGGACGAGGTAGTTGGAGCGAGTACTTTCGAGAAAGCCTATTTCGTATGTCCCTCTAGTGGTGGGTGCAGGAGAGCCGCCACAGGACTTCGTGTCACGTGCTCTGAAATACTGATAACCTAAAAATTCAGACTTTTCGAAAGAAGTCATCTTTCGTTTTATTATCTGACAAAGAATGTAAACACTTCTAAAGTATTTTAATGTACAAACGGGTGTAAGAGCAAACGCGCAAAGGTTATACATTGTAGACAATCGAAAAGGTAAAAATGAAAACGGATTTGGGGCTCATGAGCCCCAAATCCGAGCTACAAAGAGGAGCATTGGATAAGTGGTCTATCGTGTCCTTAGTCAATGGTAATACGAACAAAAACCCATCACGATCCTCTGGTAAGGTGGCATTAGCTACCAGGCGCACGGTACACTCCCCCCTCTCAATAGTATCTCGAAAAAAAACAAAAATTCCTTCCAATATCCCAGTTTCTAAGGCCAGGGCCTGCTAGGTAGCCTTTAGTGATAAATCCACCAGCAGGCCCAGGACGAAACGCAACACACCCTTCCTTTTCCTATCATATCTCCTCTGGACAGCTCCACATTTCTTTCGTTCCGTGTTTTACTTGTTTAACCCTTTGCGGACGAGTGTCGACAAATAGTCGCCTAATCATTTTGTGGCTTTCTGAACCTATGTCGACTTTCACAGCAGAAACCTGAACGTAATGAATACTTAACGCAATAATAAACATTTGAAATCGTTAAGAATTATATGGTTTGGAACTCGAAAGCCTGAAAATTCAAAAACGTAGAATTGAAAACTAAAGTACTCCCATAGGTGTTATTACTTCTCGTCCGCAAAGGGTTAACTTTGTAATAATTCTCGCGGCAGGACGGCGGGGTACGTGTTTATCCAATCGAACGGGGACGGACCGAAAATTGGTAATTTAGAAATTGTCACCACAGAGGGGTTAGAGAAGGGAGACGCATTCGAAAGGAAGCACACGCGGGACGCGAAAGGTTGACGAAAAACAAGCCGTCCTTGGAAATACGCCGCGGTTCCCCGGGTAATGGAAAATTTATATTCTCTCTATCGGAGCTGGTTGATATTCGAAACGCGACAAAAGCTGCAAGAGGTAGTAACGTAAAAAAGGAACTGCACGCGCGGATATATATAAATATAGGTGAACGAGTACGCGAGTTACACGCGGAAAGTCTGCTAGGCGATTCTCTGTTCCCCTTTTCGCAGGAAGTTGCCACAATAATAGAATGCATTTTCCATTTGTCCAATTCCCAGCAGTAATTACGCGTCGGTCCTCTCTATCGGCTTCCAAACCTCACCACACATATACACACACAGCTTCGCCATTTTCGCATTTTCGTAAGCGTCGCGAATTCCGTGACCGTGATATACTAACGTTCGAATGAAAATTACGATTTCGCACGACTTTCCGACCTTTGCCAAACGTTCAGCCACGTGTTGCCTGCATTTTTTCGTTTTTAATCGCCGGATCGCAAATATTTCCTCACCCCTCCACCCCGGCGATAAAAATTAAATGGATCGGTTCATTTTCTAATTCCGTTTCTAATGTCGAAGGCATGGGAATCATAAAGCTTAGGAATTCAAAGGATTAGAAATCTAAGGGGTTGCAAATTGGGGACGTGGAAATCCAAACGTTAAGAAATAACCAAAGTTTGGATTTGGGGGCATGAATATCCAAAAGCTTAGGAATTCAAAGGATTAGAAGTCTAAAGGCTTGGAAATTTGGGGACGTGGAAATCCAAACGTTATGAAATAATCAAAGTTTGGAAATTTGGGGGCATGGGAATCCAAAAGCTTAGGAATCCAAAAGCTTAGGAATTGAAACGTTTAGAAATCTAAAGGCTTGCAAATTTGGGGACGTGGAAATCCAAACGTTAAGAAATGACCAAAGTTTGGAAATTTGGGGGCATGGGAATCCAAAAGCTTAGGAATTCAAAGGATTAGAAGTCTAAAAGCTTGCAAATTTGGGGGCGTGGAAATCCAAACGTTAAGAAATGACCAAAGTTTGGAAATTTGGGGGCATGGAAATCCAAAAGTTTAGGAATTGAAACGTTTAGACATCTAAAGGCTTGCAAATTTGAGGACGTGGAAATTCAAACGTTAAGAAATAACCAAAGTTTGGATTTGGGGGCATGAATATCCAAAAGCTTAGGAATTCAAAGGATTAGAAGTCTAAAAGCTTGCAAATTTGGAGGCGTGGAAATCCAAACGTTAAGGAATAACCAAAGTTTGGACATTTGGAGGCATGGGAATCCAAAAGCTTAGGAATTCAAAGGATTAGATATCTAAAAGCTTGCAAATTTGGGGGCGTGGAAATCCAAACGTTAACAAATAACCAAAGTTTGGTCATTTGGGGACATGGGAATCCAAAAGCTTAGGAATTCAAAGGATTAGATATCTAAAAGCTTGCAAATTTGGGGGCGTGGAAATCCAAACGTTAACAAATAACCAAAGTTTGGTCATTTGGGGACATGAATATCCAAAAGCTTGGGAATGCAAAGGATTAAAAATCTAAATATTATTCCTGGATAACGAGTAGAGGCCTGATAGATTGATATTTAAATAATAATTGCCTCTACTTCGCACGTTCATTTATACTTGTCCCCTTTAGTATAAAACCACGTGGCAAATAATTCAATTTCAATCAGGAATATTTTTCCTATCGTTAAAAATAAAATAGTTGAGTTCCCCTTTCAATTCTGCGTGCAATGATTATTAGAAATATTCTATAATTACGAATGGAGCCCCAATTCGCTACTATTTAAATCAAAATTGTCTCTACTTCGCACGTGCAGCTATACTTGTCCCCTTTAGTATAAAACCACGTGGCAAATAATTCAATTTTCATCAGGAACATTTTTCCTAGCGTCAAAAATGAAATAGTTAAGTTCCCCTTCCAATTCTGCGTGCATCTATTACTGTAAATAACTATTACAAGTATTGCAGAGGCCGAGGAAGCCAACACTCGAATTAAAATTGACCTCTGTCTCGTAATGTTCTCCTTTTTCTTCCTCTTACTTAGCAAACCATCGTTCGGTTTCAATCGGAAATCTTTTCCCCCCCAAAGCTAAAAAGAAGAATAAGGTGGAAGAATCTCGGCAGAGGTTCCAATTCTGCTAGCAATAATTATTACAAATACGACAGGATTCGGAAGAATAATAGTGGAAGATTAAATTGATTCGGATTGATAAGTACACATTGGATTTGATCCGTGGGTTGGCCGATTGGAATCGAGAGAGCCGCGATAAAAAGAAAGGACCCACCGCCGCTCATAGTTGTAAACCTTTGGTTCGAGGATCGATAATGGGCTCCGGAGGCCGGCCGGTCGTGGAAAAAGAACAGGGGGGGGAGGGAGGGGAAAAAAAAGGCGAAGAAAAAACGTTGGAATCGCACAGCGGGACCGTAATCTTTCGTTCTGCACGGCTGCCGATTTGTCGCGCGATTCATTCGCACTTTGCGTTCGCGTTTGTTGTCTCCGCGTTCGCCTTTGCGTTTGTTTAACCCTTTGGCCTAAAACAACGCGTCGCACTCGTTCCATCGTTTATAGCGCCGTGAGTTTTCTCTATAAAATAAGCATTCGCGCTACTTTCATACGACTATCTAATGACGCGTAAATGTAATAATTTGCACATCCGTGTTGCACTCGTTGAGGGATAGTTGAACCTGTTATCTTGTCTGGGTTGCAACATTGTACATGTAATAAAATTGCTCGGCTTCTAGCGGGCCGATTTCGATGATGCTTGGCTTAAATTAAAGGGGAAGGTCCCGAGAATATTATCATATACTGTCTTTTGCAACTTGCAATTGTTGTTCATTTGTTATAAACAAATGTATCGCGTCATGGTAAAGGATTGCTTAGAAAGTGTCTGAAGGAAAATATTAATTACTTGACTACTAGACGTCCGATTTCCATAAGCATTAGCTTAAGTTAAAGGGGAGGGTCCAAATCATATTATACTTTAGCCTTTTACACCTAGTTCTTCCGGTGTATTTGTTATAAACAAATATATCGCGATGGTATATTACCCAGACAGTATCCGAAGAAAAATATTAATTTCTCAGCTCCTAGATGTCCGATTTCAATGCCCCTTGGCTGAAATTAAAGGGGAAGGTTCCAGGATTATTATCCTATAGCCTTTTGCACCCAGCCATTGCAGTTTATTTGTTATAAACAAATATATCGCGTCATGGTAAAGGATTATTAGAAAGTATCTGAAGGAAAATATTAACTACTCGACTACTAGACGTCCGATTTCAATAAGCATTAGCTTAAATTAAAGGGGAGGGTCCAAATAATATTATATTTCAGCCTTTTACACCTAGCTCTTCCAGTGCATTTGTTATAAACAAATATATAGCGTCATTGTAGATTACTCATACAGTAGCCGAGGAAAAATATTAATATCTCAGTTGCTAGACGTCTGATTTCAATGCCCCTTGGCTGAAATTAAAGAGGAAGGTCCCAGGATTATAATCCTTTAGCCTTTTGCACCTAGCCCTTGCAGTGCATTTGTTATAAACAAATATATCGCGCCATGATCGATTACTCATACAGTAGCCGAGGAAAAATATTAATTTCTCAGCTCCTAGACGTCTGATTTCAATGCCCCTTGGCTTAAATTAAAGGGAAATGTCCCAAGATTATTACCCTATCGCCTTTTGCACCTAGCCCTTGCAGTTTATTTGTTATAAACAAATATATATCGCGCCATCGTAGATTACTCAAAAAGGTACCTGACGAAAAATATTTATTTCTCGGCTTCTAGTGGTCCGATTTGAATGCCCCTTGACTTAAATTAAAGGGAAAGGTCCCAGGAATTTTATACTGTTACGAATTTCCCGATAAACATTGCGGTTAATTTGTTATAAACAAATCTTTCCTACTTTTTGCTGCCACTCAAAAACTATACTTGGGAAGGCTCTAAATGTATATAGATAGTGTTCCTTAGACATTTCCCTTTAATTTGAGTCGCGGATGATCCAAATCGGACGTATCGAAGCCGAGCAATTAGCATTTTAAACAAATTACAAGAGGTTTGTTCGACAACCCTTTCCCGAAAAATGAGTAATTCTTGTTGAAGAAAAAAATTAATTTCTCCGCTTCTGGACGTCGGATTTGGATCATCCACGACTCAAATTAAAGGGGAAGATCCAAGGAATATGCTTGATATACTTTTAAGTCAATTGCATGTAGAGTTTTTAAGTTATTAATAAAAAAAGGAAACATTTGTTTATATCAAAGGATCCACATTGTTTAGTGGCATGAAACCTATTGGACATTGTAGCGGCAAGTCTCCCCTTTAATTTGAGTCGCGGATAATCGAAATCGGACGTCTAGAAGCCGAAGAATTAGCATTTTAAGAAAAGTGGGAAAGTTTTGTCTGATTACGTGTGTTCAAAAAATTCTGAAGCGGCAAAGTTATTGACCAAATCGGTGAAAATTTTCGACGCGCCATCTAGCGGTAGAAAGGTGGAACTAAACCTGCAATTTTTATGAATAATTCTTGTTAAATTAAAAAATTAATATCTCCGCTTCTAGACATCGGATCTGGACAAACGACGACTCAAATTAAAGGGGAGACTTCCAGCTACAAGGTGAAATAGGTTTTATCTTGATGCAACTTCTGGTTTAGGAGCTATAAGCGTTTATTTCCTATAATTTGGAATAGCTTGCAAATTACAAACGAAATCGCTTTTAAAACTATTACATCTTATTTCTGGGCTCCTAAGCTTTAATTTAATCCAAGGATCATTAGTATAGCACGTCTAGAAGCGGAGATATAAGCATAAAAAATTACGATCTTCAAATGCTTGTATCTCCGCTTCTAGACGTGCTATACTAATGATCCTTGGCTTAAATTAAAGCTTAGGAGCCCATAAATAAGATGTAATAGTTTTAAAAGCGATTTCGTTTGTAATTTGCAAGCTATTCCAAATTATAGGAAATAAACGCTTATAGCTCCTAAACCAGAAGTTGCATCAAGATAAAACCTATTTCACCTTGTAGCTGGAAGTCTCCCCTTTAATTTGAGTCGTCGTTTGTCCAGATCCGATGTCCAGAAGCGGAGATATTAATTTTTTAATTTAACAAGAATTATTCATAAAAATTGCAGGTTTAGTTCCACCTTTCTACCGCTAGATGGCGCGTCGAATATTTTCACCGATTTGGCCAATACCTTTGCCGCTTTAGAATTTTTTGAACACACGTAATCGGACAAAACTTTCCCACTTTTCTTAAAATGCTAATTGCTCGGCTTCTAGACGTCAGATTTCGATTATCCGCGATTCAAACTAAACGGGAGACTTGCCGCTACAATGCCCAATAGGTTCCATGCCGCTAAACAATGCGGATTCTTTGTTATAAACAAATGTTTCCTTTTTTTATTAATAACTTCAAAAGTGTGCTTGCAATTGACTTAAAAGTATATCAAGCATATTCCTTGGACCTTCCCCTTTAATTTGAGCCCTGAATGATCCAAATCCAACGTCCTGAAGCGGAGAAATGAATTTTTTTGTTTAACAAGAATGACTCATTTTTCGGGAAAGGGTTGTCGAACAAACCTCTTGTAATTTGTTTAAAATGCTAATTGCTCGGCTTCCATACGTCCGATTTGGATCACCCGCGACTCAAATTAAGGAGAAAAGTCCAAGGAATACTCTCCATATACTTTTAAAGTCTTCCCAAGTATAGTTTTTGAGTAGCAGCAAAAAGTAGGAAAGATTTGTTTATAACAAATTAACCGCAATGTTTCTCGGGAAATTCGTAACAGTATAACATTCCTGGGACCTTTCCCTTTAATTTAAGTCAAGGGGCATTCAAATCGGACCACTAGAAGCCGAGAAATAAATATTTTTCGTCAGGTACCTTTTTGAGTAATCTACGATGGCGCGATATATATTTGTTTATAACAAATAAACTGCAAGGGCTAGGTGCAAAAGGCGATAGGGTAATAATCTTGGGACATTTCCCTTTAATTTAAGCCAAGGGGCATTGAAATCAGA
Source organism: Eucera pruinosa (assembly GCA_028830335.1). Classification (NCBI taxonomy): domain Eukaryota; kingdom Metazoa; phylum Arthropoda; class Insecta; order Hymenoptera; family Apidae; genus Eucera; species Eucera pruinosa. The sequence goes on from JAMYCR010000014.1 coordinate 1,958,970, forward strand.
CGTCTAGGAGCTGAGAAATTAATATTTTTCCTCGGCTACTGTATGAGTAATCTACCATGACGCGATATATTTGTTTATAACAAATACACTGGTAGAGCTAGGTATAAAAAGCTAAAGTATAATGTTATTTGGACCCTCCGATTTAGTTTAAGCTAATGCTTATTAAAATCGGACGTCTAGTAGTCGAGTAGTTTATATTTTCCTTCAGATACTTTCTAAGTAATCATTTACCATGACGCGATATATTTGTTTAAAACAAATAAACTGCAAGGGCTAGGTGCAAAAGACTACAAGGTAATAATTTTCGGACCTTCCCCTTTAATTTAAGCCAAGTATTATTGAAATCGGACTACTAGGAGCCGAGAAATAAATATTTTCCCTCGGATACTGTTGAATTATTACTAATGCTAAGCTAGCAAAAGCAATAATGCACAACGTTCGTATATCTCTAGTCTAAACAAAGGCGATAGAAAGGCAACCAGATGTGTCTGGATTTTGTTATACGAAGTCAAGAGTCTTTATCGCCAGGCAAGGCCATAAACACTCTTATAAAGAAAAGCGGAGCCAAACCTTCTTTCGGGTGTTCGATTCATTCGCATTCGAGAACTTGAAACAGCTAGACGTGTTTTCTTTTAATGCCATTATAATAAAGTCACACTGTAACATATAAACTGTTTCATTATTTCATCATCCATTTCCAATACGTACCTTTTTCAGTAGTCTACGATGATGCGATATATATTTGTTTATAACAATGGAACTACTAGGGTTAGGTGCAAACAGCTATAGGGTAATATTCTTGGTGCTTTCCCCTTTAATTTAAGCCAAGGGTCATTAAAATGAGACATCTAGAAGCCGAGAAATTAATATTTTTCTTCGGATACTTTCTGAGTAATCGACATGGCGCGATATATTTGTTTATAACAATGGAATTACAAGGGCTAGGTGCAAAAGGCTATAAGGTAATATTCTTGGTACTTTCTCCTTTAATTTAAGCCAAGGGTCATTAAAATCAGACATCTAGAAGCCGAGAAATTAATATTTTTCTTCAGATACTTTCTAAGTAATCGTTTACCATGGCGCGATATATTTGTTTATAACAAATGCACTACAAGTGCTCGGTACAAATGACTGAGGGATAATAGTCTTGGGACTTTCCCCTTTAATTTAAGCCAAGGAGCATCGAAATCGGCCCACTAAGTGCGGAGAAATTTTGTTATAAGTGACGTTACAACACAGACGAGGTACTGGATCAACTATCCCTCAACGAGTGCAACGCATGGATATGCAAATTATTATATTGTACGTCATTGGATAATCGTATGAAGGTATCGGATAGCTTATTTCGTAGAGAAAACTTCAACGAATACGATACTATTTTTTTCGGATTTTTAAAATCGTGTCCTTGAACCTCAATTCGCAACATAAGAGTTTGTTTACAATTTGCAGTATCGAAAGCGAACTTAAGACAAGCCGCGCAATCAAAGTTGTATCGTATAAACGCGCATGTCTCTAGTTCGAATAATTTATTTAAAATACGTTATTAATATTAATGCGAAATGTCATATTACCTGCAGTCTTATTCTACGCGTTTTCGTATCCAATTTTTCGAAACAAAGTAAACGGTAATCGCGCCGCGAACTGTTGCACGTCTCCGACCGGCGCTGATTAAAATAACAAAAAAACGAAGTCTCCCGGAATAATTAGAAGCAGCGATGCGCTACACGCTTGCAGTTAGTCACGAAACACGGTTTAAAAATGGGGGGGAGGGGGGGAAACGTTTCCGTATATCGAAGGCGAAGCTAATACGCGACGTGGCGTGTTTTAATTTAAATTCGCCCGTGTTTTACTTCAATACCGCGGGCAATTATTATTGTTCGATACGATTTCCGGTGCGACAGCTGTCGTTGCAGTAGAATTACAATACAAATTGCTCTTTTCAATCGCGATTTCGTCGTTTCATGCATACGATATCTAGAAACGTTCGACGAACGTATTTATAATCGGTCCTCGCGATTATGTTCCGTAAGAAGTGCATTGTAAAAATATGAAAATACACGCGATAAAGAAACGCGTGTAACCTATTCAAATAACCGAGGAAGGTAATAAATGGTTGAACATAAAAGTTCGAGCAGCTCGATTCATGGGCCGCACGAAACGCGATAAAAAAAAAAACAAAAATCGAGGTCGGAGTAACTTTTTTAGATATCTCGAACGCGACGCGAGGCATTAAATTTAAATTCTAAAATAAATATTTGCCCACCGATCGCATAATACGAAACGCTCGCGCGCGTTCTCGCTCTCATTTCGCTCGCCCGAATTCAATTTACCCAAAGCGACGCGCAGTTGATTAATTCTTACGTCTCGTCAACGTTAACGTTACTCTCTTTATCGGCCTGCACAAATTCACTCCTCTTTCGACCGATCAGCTTTACGAACACGAATCTCCCACGCGTTTACGCGAAAGAATTTTGTTAACCCCTTGCGCTGCGATTATTTTATTACCCACGCACGCTACCGTTAACTAATCACTGATTTCGCGTCACGTTCCGTACGAATTAATTCAATTTTGTGGATAATTTTTATTGAATAATTCCGAATATTGTAATGCAAAGCCTAGCATCAGAGGTCAAATTCAATTTTATTGTTAACAGCATGCGTTGTTGTCGAGGTTACACCATAATTCGCAGAACGAGTGTGACTCGTTATTGTAGTGCAAGGGGTTAATCGCACCTTTTTCCATGCAACGAAACTGCTCTCGATTCTTGCGCACGAATACTGAATTATATTAATCCTTCGCTATACAACAACGAGTCGCACTCGTTCTATAAATTTACGGCACAGGTTGAAGAAAAATGCCTACTACTAAGGATAGAATTTAGCTCGAACTCTGATATTAATTTTGTATCACAAGATAATAAGCGGTTGCTCTTATTGTGTGCGCGTGAGTGAGGATGCGAATGTTTGCATAGATGGATGGAAGAATGATAGAGGTTAATTATTTAGGTTGGTAGCGTTGTGTGGGACATGTGAGGTTGGAAGAATGGTATGACTGAAAAACAAGTGGGTGTCGGTGAGCTGCTATGCGAAAGAAAACGTGTATCCGAGTGAAGCGTGATATCAATCTTATATTCTTAATATTATATTAAAGTTAGTTCACAAAGGAAACAAGCATATATATATTATATCACCTTCCACTTCCTGTACCCACAGATAGAAGGTGGTGAAAGAAAAATAGTTTACACATTCGAACGTTTTGTACGCGACACGATGAAAAAATAGTAGTCAACTAATGTTAGTCTAAGAGGGGTAATCAAATAATCGTAGGGCAAGGTTAAGTTAATATCATGGGAATTAGGGTAAACCACCCACGTATTTGTCACTGTTCCCATAACTGCCCCTTGAATTCGTTTTATTTAATAGCAAAGTAACGTATAAAGTATAAAGTAAGCAAAGAAACTTTCGTACTAAACTTCGACTTCGGTTTACGTAACAACGCATAGACATCGCATATTCGTTTACACTTAATATTTATAAATATTGCATTAATGCAAAGATTTTGATGGGCTTTCGATAAAACGCAAAAGTAGCGTTTTTATTCTTTGAGGAAAAATTAGGCGTGTTTTATAATAACAACGACGTGCTTTGCAATGAATCTAATTGCTGCGGCAAATTGTAAAGTAGCAGCTGTCCGATAAATCGGATACATTATTTTCAGCGAGATGACGCAATTTATACGTTTATGATCGTCAAACCTTCTGCGCTCGCCTAATAATTTTAAACGTTCCAGTAGAAAAAAAAGGCGATACGGTTTTGCTTTGTTTTTTTTTTGTATGCGAAAGATAAACACGGTGGAGCAGCTGTTCAATCCAAAAAGCTGCTTCCTTTTTCGTTCAACGAGACTAAGAAGTATTTATATCAATGTGGAATTAACGAAATTACGCCGGATTTCGGCGCGGAAAAAATTTTCACCGAGTCGCGGGGCAAATATTTGGCTGGAAAGAAAAATTGATTCGCCGATCAGCCGTTTATTCGAAGCTTTCACAATTTGCGCAAACAAATTTCCTAGGCTATCTCGCTCGCGTATCGTTTACCCGATATTTTGGAAAATTAGAAGAACGCTGCGAACTCTTCCAGTTTGTTGCAAGTTGCAAAAGGAATGTTGCCGCGCTAGAAACTTTCTCGTTCACGAATAATATAATACAATATGTAAAGTAACACGTTTTGAATAATTATTTTCGCGTCGCTTACTGCTTTCAATGTTTTATCAATGCGAACAGTCTGTTTATCGATTTCTCAAATGTTCCATCACTTTACAGATCGCCGTGCTAATTAATACTGTAATAATAAATTGCTGTGCATACGTGCAACATTATCTTTTGTTTCGATCGTTACACGCGAACGCAATCTCGTCTCTCGTCGTGTTTAGACTTGATCGAAATAAACTTGGCGGAGTTATGAAAAATATTCGAGGCGCGAAATTTATTTCTACGGGGAACCAGTCGAAGGATAAACTGAGAGGCTTACTTAATTCCAGTTGGCGAGTGAAAAGTTGCCGGATAGAAGAAAGGAAACCGGTCGAAAAGGAACAAACTTCGGCATCAAAGTTGCATCACTGCAGACGTGGCTTCTTTCTAACAAAACATTCCTCGGATCTTTATAGAGGACGCGATTTTCAAGTGTACCTCGCTGTCTCCGGGGATATTCAAATTTTACTCGCCGGCGATAAAGGGAAGTGAAAAAAGAAGAATTCGGCCCGGATGGAGGAAAATAAAGGCGAGCGACGCGGCAGAAGTTAATGGAAGAAACAATGCAGCAGAAATTCGTGAAAACAGGAGCGTATGCTGGCAGCTGCAACAGGTGCATATATGCACAGGGCCCAGGAAAAAAGGGCCAGCGACTCGAATTGGGGGAGAAAGAGAAGAAACATTTTGGATCTGATCGACACAAACTTTAATGCGTTTAGAATTGCTAGCTGTGGAAGTTTTAAGCTTTGCAACTTCTACGCTTTGCAATTTATAAGCTTTGTAATTTCTAAGGTGTGGAATTTCTAGGCTTTGCAATGTATAAGCTTTGCAATTTCTACGCTTTGTAATTTATAAGCTTTGCAACTTCTAAGCGTTGCAATTCCTAAGCTTTGTAATTTCTAAGATCTGGAATTTCTAGGCTCTACAATTTACAAGCTTTGGAATTTACAAGCTTTGCAATTTATAAGCTTTGTAATCTCTAAGCTTTGCAATTCCTAAGCTTTGCAATTTATAAGATGTGGAATTTGTAGGCTTTGAACTTTAGAATCTTTGGAATTTACAGGCTTTGCAATTTATAAGCTTTGTAATTTCTAAGCTTTGCAATTCCTAAGCTTTGCAATTTCTAAGATGTGGAATTTGTAGGCTTTGCAATTTCTATACTTTGCAATTTATAAGCTTTGTAATTTCTAAGCTTTGCAATTCCTAAGCTTTGCAATTTATAAGCTTTACAATTTCTAAGCTTTGTAATCTCTAAGTTGCAATCTTTAAGCGTTACAATTTCCAAGCCTTCCAAATTCTAAACCCCCAAATTTCCAAGCCCTCGAATTTCCAAATCTTCAAACTTCCAAGCCTTCTAAATTCTAAACTCCCAAATTTCCAAGCTTCTACATTTCTAAGCCCTCGATAATCCAATACTTCTAAATTCTAAGCCATCGAAGTTTCCAAGCTTTCGAATTCCAAGGTATCAAATGTAATCCAAATAGTGTCTCTCTTTCTCTCTCTCGAGAGAGAGAGATAGAACAAAACAGCGTGTATCCGAAGCTGAGATTGGGATAACCGAATTGCGGCGATATATCTAGTTGAAAGACAGGGAATCTCTGGGAAGTTGGCAAATTTATCGAGCTAAGAAAGCAGTTAGATGTTGTTCGCGTGACCATATAGAGGCTGCTTGACGATCCAGGAAGTTTTCGAGAGGAGTAGGACCGGATCTTTGTCGTCTGCTGGTAAACGAGACTTATTGTTAGTCGTAGCATTTTCTGTTTGACCCGGTTACCGTGCAAACTTCGGCATCTCTTACTCCTTTGGCTCCTTTACTCTTCACGCATTCGCGACGTGCTTCTGCCGCTGGACAAACGCGTGCCACAACTATTTCCAACTCTCCGTCGCGTCGTGTCTCTTCCCCAATTCCCTCTATCCTGGCTACAGTGATTCGACGATTCGTAGCAGCAGACGCACGCAAGCCATTTTCTCCCTGTCTTCTTTCGGTCACGATTAAAACCGCTCACGATTCGGCTAAACTTTGCGCTTTCTAAATAGCCCGGCGCGGTTAACGAGACTTTAATCGACGATATAATTGCAACGATAAACAACTCTTCCAATCCTAGCCTTTCTATTTATTTATTAGCATTAACGGGTTAAATACCCTTTTCGTTTCGTCACAAAAAGAATCAACGTAATAATAACAGGAATAAAAGAAGAAAACAGAGAATGTGTAAGAACAGGGAAACTGATTAAAGGTAGCAGGCCGCACGTGGAATCTGGTTACAAAAAATGTTCGTAGATAAAAGAGCGATTGAACAATGTTATGCTCGAAACTGGAACGATTTTTATGTTAACGACGTTCTAAAATAATTGAACAAAGTTACGCGCGAATCTTAAAGTGGCAATACGTGCTACATCTACCCTAGTTTAACCATTTGCCCTATAATAACGAGTCGCACTCGTGCCATGGATTAGGGCACAGATTTATAATTAAACCACATAATATTGACTTGATCAAATTTAAGTTGATCCCTCATTTTGGCTTCGCGTTACAAGATCGGAGGTTGTTGAACAAATATTGCCTACAATATTCAAATGATTTGCACTCGACGTTATACGAAGTCGTTGATCAGTTAATTCTACCATACGTAGATAATAAAATAATCGTAGCCCAAGGGGTTTAAGAGAGCCGGTATTTTTTTCTTCTATGATTCCGTGGCGCGTATCAATATTCATAGACACGCTTATGGAGCAGAATAAAAAGGACAAACATTTGCTCGGAGCAAGCACGCGTACACTTCGTGACAAAAGTTACGAAACATGGCACGTATTTGCGAAGCTTTACGTCGCCGTTCGCTTTTGAAATGCACGGATTTGAATTAAAAGTAGAAGCGCTTATCGTTTATCGATGCACGTAATACTATAGTTTTACGCTACCGTAAATTCTAAGCTGCGAAGCTTAGAAGCGAAAGGATACACAGAAATTCGTGAGTGACTACGTACTTTGTTTCTTAACTTTCGTCGGTAAGTGTATGTCCCCTTAGTCAACGAATTCCACGTTCCAACAGCGCGCTATCTTATCTCGTCACTCGTATCCAAATATTCGAACATTTCGATTCCTCTCTTCTTCCTCGATAATGCATTTTCACCTAACTTTCCGTTTAAATTACAAAGCGTCCCACAAAAAATTGTAACATCTGCGATTGCCATTGATGCTTAATTGTTTCGTAGTTTATTACGTTTGCTTTATTAAAGCACACGAGTCTTTTGATATCTACATAAAAAAGTCTACATTGCGATGTAGCTTAGCGTGTACACGAATTTATTATGGAATATCCTGAGTACTGTTTAGTATTTAAACTTTGGATGCAAATTCGGTGAATTCTATCCAAAATCTATGGATGGAGAAAGCGAATAACAACGAAACATACACCAGAGATATCTCTTAGAGTTAACAATGATCTTTTCCACGTTGCATATAATTGTATCGTATCGAATAATAAACATCGCGAGAACATTGATTTTTTCCTACCGTAGCCCCAATCTTTTTTCAGAAGATCTTTTCTAGCTGCGTTCCAAAATTAATTACGTACTTTTAAAGCCATGTTAAACGCGTTCACGTGTACACTAACTGTAAAGTTACACTGCAGCGTACACTTTTTACGCGTATTATTTTCTTCCCCTCCCGTAGATATCAAAGGACTTGCGCCCTTAAATAAATTAAAAAAAAAAAAAAAAAGCGTCGCTTTTAATTCGAAATAAATCCGAAAAGGGAAAGAGAAATGACGAACCCTCGCTGCGAGCTGTTTCGAGGATCGTACGGGATTCTAGAGGAGGAATTACGGACGAAGAATGAAGGGTTAAGGACTAAGTATTTCCCAGCGTGGATCATGGAAGCGTCAACGAGATACAGTGAGTCCGGGCCGGAGAAAATTTACTGCCAATTACTTTTTGCCTCTCGCATATGCTCGCTACATTCTCCACGGCGTCTACCTGGTCGACTAAAACCTGCTGACGGGGAAAGGAGAGGGTGGCCAAAGGGGGGCTTAAGAAGTCGGAGAGAGAGAAGGCGAGAAGAGGAGAAAAAGGTGGAAGAAAGGAAAGAGACGAGGCTAAGAGACCACGGAAACCCGTACGTACGCGCGGCTGATGACGAAAGCGTACCAACGCAGCCGATTACGATGATTAATAAGTGGAATATGCATGCCGGGCTCGAGTTATCGAAGAAATATTGTAACTACGGCGGATATCAAGATCGTAGCGGCGAGCCTCGAAGAGAATCTGATAACAGCCGGCGGTATTTACGATAGTTTTAGCACGAGTACGTACACGCTGTACGGAAAGATACAAATGCGTTTGGGCAAGTTAATGGCGCGAACTATTCCTGCGCTATGTTAAACGTAAACATCGATAATGCGTTGATAATGAGATAGAGGGGGGAGCGGGGGATTGCCGGAGAAAGTTGAAATGGGAAATAATTGGGTCGTCCCGCGAAATTCCTCTTGCAATCCGTTTTCACTCTATTTCACTGCAATTTGATAAACGTCCCCGCTTTTGTGCGTATGCTTTTTAATTGTGCGATTAAATCTTAACCCGTTCGCTTGGTAATTTGTTAGGTGGAATCCTCTTTACGCGCAGAGTTTCAAAATTAATACAGGGGAATTTGTATCGTTGCGATCCTTTTTGGAAATCAATAAACATCTATCTGTCTATTTGTAAGGGAATTTGTATTGGCGAGGGAAATTTTAATTGCTAGAAACGCAAGTATAAGCTAATGCATTTTGAAGCTTCGAAAAAACAATTCATATGCATCAATTTAATATTAATTGCGCTAGGAAGTAATCTACTATTTGTAAATGGGTCGTTGAATTTAATTTGTTCAACAATTAAGCTTTGAAACGGGAATGAGCTAATATTGCTCGTCGAAAAGAAGATGTAAAATATCGCACCTAGACAGCAATGCGCTTAAAATCAAATTGCTATTTGATTCCATTGAAAACGATCGTCGAATCTAACGAAAGAAGTAGATAACTCGATAGCCTTCTAATATTATCAACTATGATCCTAATTTTATTGCGCGAACGAAAATTAACGACGAGATGCAATGATACACCACAGAAAAATGATACGTACGCTTTTAACAAACGATCGTTGAATCTAACAAGAGAAGAAGATTCCTAATATTATCAACCATGATGCTAATTTCATCGTACAAATAGAAACCGACGATGGAATATCGTAGAAAAACAATACGCACGCTCTTAACAATCGCTCGATCTTTCGGAGGGTATATATTCGCCCGTCGTAGCGAAAGGGTTAAAGGATCGACTCGATGCGAAACGATAGCGTAGCCAGAAACTTATGGCAGCCACGCCGGCGCATTGTTTACGCCGGTGGAATCGTAAAGTTTGATTCAGGTGCAGCTCTCGTGGCCTTCTTTCGCCGGATGAATGAAAGAACGCCGATCCCGAGATCTTAATTGCAAACATTCGAACTGCTTTCCCGGCTCGCTCCTCGCTGTATACACGCATGTGTACCTCGAAGCCAACAGCTAGAACGTATGTATGTACGTGTCGCATCGAAGATGTTGGCACGCTACCAATGGGAAACGTGGAATCCTCGGTGTATTAACATATCGCGTTATATCGACGAATCGTAATAGATGCTGCTGGATTTATCACTCTCTGTTAGCGATATTCGCGATACGCGGGCTACCGCTACGCGTGTACGCGTTAACGTTAACGGGTTACTCGATATGTACACACACACGCGCACACGCGTACCCCGATTACGCAATAGCCAAGCGTATTCGAGCGGAAAGTGTTAGTAAAATTCGGTTTAATTAAGTTGACGCGCGGCTCGGTTGATTCGACAACGATATCAAAGGCTGGCTTTCAATTAAAATAAGAAAATTCATCGAATTTCACACTATCGTCTACAAATTGCGCCCGACTGTTTGCGGAAACCAGGAGCGGGGGCGGGAGGAGGAGAAAAGCGTGGAAAATTGGGGTCGTCCGCGGGGCGGAAAATTCTGTTTATTTATTTAAGCCACGCGTAAATTCCCATCGATCGGAAAGTTCGCGCCATTATTCGAGCAGCCGGCCACGGATTCGTTTTTCGCGATGCATTATTTCGCGGTCCATAACGAAACTCGTAATTCAACAAATCTCGCCTCCTGTCGATTATTCATTAGCCGGAGCCAAATACGCCATCTCCGTTATTAATCAACTGGTCACCCGTGTAATTACCGCTCGTATCATTTATTAAAACACAATCCTCTCCCCCCTCCCCCAACCTATTCGTGCCTCGATTTTCCTTTTCCATCATTCAGCTGTTTCCCTCTGTCTCTCGCTCTCTTCTATCCTTTCGTACGGCAATTAAGGTTTTGTACCGCCATTTAGAGGCGCGCGGTTCGACTACAGTTCGACGATTCGTGTCAAGGATGGATAAACTTTGGTTCGCGAGTAGTGCACTACGCTGCGAACGGTACGAATTACACGAAATAATGAAAGATCCGCGAGCGGAATATTTATACGGGGCCGCGGACTGAGGCCGGCCATCTTTTCTACTAACTCGCTCGTCGCCAAGTGCAAGTTTAAATACTTTCCTCCGCCGTTACACATACCTGCACGATCCGTGTCAAGGATGCGCAAAGTTCGCGCCGGTTTAATTATTCAAAACGAAACAATTAATCGGAAAGCTTGTAGGGCGAGCTTATAGCGACGCCGGCATAATTCCAGTTATTCCGCGAATTATTCTAGTTAGAAGTTTTAAGTATAAGGTGGCTATCTAAATGTGTTTGTACGTCGATGTACTTACTTCTGTCTTGTTACTCGAGCACCGACTAATTAGATCGGTGCGTAAGTGAACGATTTTACGAGGATTAAAGTTTTCCAGTCACTTGAATCTTCTTGGATCCTCTTGTAGTTAATTTAATGGAGGATTGAAATGTGCAAGAAGTAATAGGTAAAAATGTATCGAGTATTCGAACGAAGATTATTTTTATAACGTTTAAAAGGGTAATCAAATTTCTGTTTGGATTCCAATCCCTTAATTACGTTTACAAAGATATGAATTTGCACGAAGATCCGCAGTCTACTAATCCCTAATTAATTAATTCAATCGATAAGTTCCTCTACAGTGTATGTATTCGTTCTGTTTTCATTCGTGCGATAACATTGGACCATAATTATATTCACCTGATTTTCGTTCGATTAAAAATTGTTTCCTATCTGTTGCGATACCCCATAACGAAAAGGTTAAAGGTCCTAACTCGCGATACTCGATTAACTTTTCTTGCAAATCGTACAGCATTTTCGCGTACGCATGTTGCAATTAATCTTCTCGCTTCGTTGTCATCCGCTCGTTGCACGGTTATTCGAGAAAAAGACAGCGAGGCTGTCTTCGTTCGTCGCGAAGCGTAGTATCGTCGTTCTTAAATTGAAAAAAAAAAAGAAGAAGAGATGACGTAACGGCGTAACACTTTCAGATTACAAGACCGCGTAGAAGAAGACGAAGAAGAGAAGCGAGTAATGCTATTCGACGTGTTTTTCCCAACGTTGGAGCGGAATTAAAAGGCAGCCATGTATATTTGAAACGACGATGATTTAGAATTTTAGCATTGCGCAGGCTTTGATAGCTTGCCAACAAAGTTGTTTAAATTACACAATTATGTACGAAGCGAATTTATCGCCGGCGGAGCGGAGTTTGCGTGTCGTTTTTAGCGACTGATTAATACGATAACGCCGTGATTGTTATTATTAATTTATAACCATGGAAACGTATTACTATTTCGCGTTACATTGTTGTTCGCTCGCCGGGTAAACATCCACGCGAGATCATGGCTGCCAAATTTCGTACCGTATTATCATAATACGGTAATTAGAATATTCTTAACGAATCGCGACTGCCACGTTGACTCGCTTGTAATCGCGGAGTTTGCTTTCGCAGAGAAATCGTGGCGGTTATCAGCGGCCGAAGTACTGCATGTGTTTACAGCGATTCAAATAAAACGAATACAATAGCATCGACTAAACACGGGGCAGCCGTTTATAGTTAAACATCGTACGTTTCGAATCGAAATACTGACCGCGCAAAAAAAAGCGTACACACTTTGTACGCCTCTTACGATTTGGAGTAATAATTTCAAGAATTATGATTAATCCACCGCAACAGATTACGAACCACTGTATCATCAAGCTATCTATTATCACCGACGAAGCAAATCCATTGTCATGTAGAATCATCTTCTACCATTTCAGTGTTACACAAGCGACATTACTAATTTCGGACTAGAATAAGATAACAGCGCCGTTCGAAACAATAGAACTTGTAACCAAACGTTGCGATAAGTGATTCGTCTAATAACGATAAAAGAAACAAACGCGGCGATGAAATGATACGCAAATACGATAAAATTCCACTAATTTGAATACATGAATATGTAACTTTCAAGTTGCGTACCTGTAATTAGTCAACGATAATGATAAAACTTGTTCATTGCTCGGCGTTGTCGAAGCACTTTAAATTCTACATTCCGCCTAGGCACCTTAGCACGACAAAATCTGTTCTATATTAATTCCTATCGTACCTTCGCTAGACGAGAGTACGCGTATCGATAGATTAGCATAATGAGCATGATGAGCATCATCGTGCATTCGATGATCGATTTGTTTGGTGATACATAAGTTGGCCGCATTTAACACTAGGTTTACAAAACGCGTCACGTTGACGCCGTTCAGATTTCATATCTAAAATAAAATTGACCATAAATATTATTTTTCAGTACTTTATGTCAACTTTAATTAATACAATGGTATGGATATTCTATTTATCCTCACGCTTCTACGTTCGAATATTTATATGCGGTATACGTATTTTTCCGGAAGCTTGTCGACGAATACACGTAACGTACGTAAACCTAGTATTAAAAAGTCTATTTCTATTTATCCGAATTCGTTATCTCTCTGTATACGTACGCGTAACATTTCTCTAACTTTTTAACCCATTCCTTATTGTAATCATGATCAAAGATGATAAAGATGATAAATAATATATCAACCGAAATGAAACATTACGGTGCACCGTGTATCGAAGCAAGTGTAATTCTATACGGTGGCCGCGAAAATTTGCACATCAAAACGGGCGCGTTAACGATGTTCGATCGTGTTCGAGCGGCACGATTAAAGGCAGAAACGGCGCGAGTGCCTCTCAGCTATTATTACTTCTTACTAATGCTATTTTTGCCGAAACTTGTTTTCGCGGGCAAACTAAAATCGTCGGAGAACTCGCGTCGCGAACCAGCGAGTTGTTAGATTTCGTAGCATTATTGGTTGTTTACTCGATAATGCATTTAAGTGGAGGCAGAGAGATAAGCGTTTGCCCGGTTATAACTCACACAGATAAAACCGAATCGAGTTAAAAGTTGCTTGCTTTTCTTTAACGCGCACACATAAATACGCGCGCGTGTGTGTATGTATATATATATATATATAGATATACATCTGCTCTTCTCTCTCTCGGAGCGAGTTCAGACTTTCGTTTTTCTTTTTTTTACAACTTTTTCGTTTTCAACAGAGCAGATGAAAGAAGAAGCAATGTACTTACTCGCGTGAACGCGACTATGTACAGTCCCCGTGCAAAGTTAAGGACGCGATCAATCGCGTTTTAACCCTTTCGTTGCGACGGATTTAAATACCAAACGCGTGTGACCGCCGTTCTATTCGTCTTTTATTCGGGGAATAAAGAAGGAGGAGGAGGAGTAGAGGGGATCAAATATTAATTCGCGTTACGCGGAACGTTTTTCCCATTTCGTTCTTTCGTACGTGGAATATCCTGTCCAACGAGTGCGATAGCAATGATACGTATTATAATTGCTCGTCTAATTCCAGCGTAGATTAAAGAGTCACGAATGTAGATAATAGAGGAGGAATTTGTACCCTGCGAAAAGAATTGAAAAGTATATTTGACGAATTTATATCTTGTAAAGTGCCAATAGTGAATAGAAAGAACAGAGAAATATTATTTAGGAATTTATTCTCACTCTACGAAGTGTTAATAATGAATACAAAGAATAGACAAGTATTATTTGTGAGTTTATATTCTGCGAAGTACCAATAGTGAATAGAAAGAGCAGAGAAATATTTGTTAACAATTTATTCTCACTCTATTAAGTGCCAATAATGAATACAAAGAATAGACAAGTATTATTTGTGAGTTTATATTCTGCGAAGTACCAATAGTGAATAGAAAGAGTAGAGAAATATGTTTTAACAATTTATTCTCACTGTATTAAGTGCCAATAACGAATACAAAGAATAGAGAAGTATTTTTGGGGAATTTATATATTGTAAAGTGCCAATAGTGAATACGAATAATAGTGAAATATTTTTGAGGAATTTATTCTCGCTCTACGAAGTGCCAATAATGTTGCTAAATTTAGCGATACCAAATTTAAACGCGACAAAACTCTAACAGTAAGCTTCACGAATTTATTGTATTATATTTATTTACTATTGGGTATTTATTCTATACTTCTAACTGCGCGAATATTTTTTTAGCACAGCTGCGTAAGAATTTAATTAAATTCGCGTCGATTTAATCAATATTACAATGAACTAAAGCTAGGATGAATCGATTGGCCAACAAATGTTAACACTTTTGAGATGTTCCAGCCTTTCGGCTATCTATAACTAGAATTTCGTTTGATCGAGTGAAAAGAATGATAAGTGACTCACGTTTCTAGGAAACAATAATTGTTACGAACGAATCATTTGGCGTTGACGTAGATAATAGCAAGCTAGTCGAATATAAAGTGACTCAGGGAATTCATCAAATACCCCAACGTATTGTACATACATACATATTTCTTATTCAATTAACCTTGCTATCGGTGCTCGATTAATGCTAAGAAAAGTATTTATAAAATAATCTTTTAACAACGTGTTATCGCTCGATCGATTTCGTGAGTCACTGTAGCACTACGATAATTGCCAATATTGATCTAAAATCATTTACAAACCGATGTACGTTGCGATAAAATCAACCAATAAAATACTAATGAAAGATGCAGATGCAACGGCGAGCATGCAAATTTAATATTCCATTTACATTTCTAGATAACGAGTAACAATAATTTTTACAGCTTTTTAATCTACGAAGCTAGGTGCTTCGAAAATGCACATTACACAAGCAAATACGTTCGCAACCTACAATTATATAATTGACTGAATTTAAGAACGTTTCCTTATTTACATATGTGACTTGCAAATTACATAGCATTGCAGAAGGTTAAGACTGAGTGTAAATACCACGCCTTCGAATTTCTAAGCTTTGCAATTTCTAAGCTTTGCAATTTCTAAGCTTTGCAATTTTTCAAGCCCTCGAATTTTGAAGCCTTCAAATTTCCCAGCTCCTAAATTTCTAAGCGTTCAATTTTCCAACCTCTCAAATTTCTAAGCCTTCAAATAAACCAGCTCCCAAATTTCTAAGCCATGAATTTTCCAAGTCCCAAATTTCTAAGCCCTGAAATTTCCAAGTCCCCAATTTTCCAACCTCCCAAATTTCTAAGCCCTGAAATTTCCAACCTATCGAATTTCTAAGCCTTCAAATTTCCCAGCTGCCAAATTTCTAAGCCCTGAAATTTCCAATCTATCGAATTTCTAAGCCTTCAAATTTCCCAGCTCCCAAATTTCTAAGCCCTGAAATTTCCAAGTCCCAAATTTTCCAAACTCCCAAATTTCTAAGCCCTGAAATTTTCAATCTATCGAATTTCTGTGCCTTCAAATTTCTCAGCTCCCAAATTTCTAAACCCTCAAATTTCCAAGTCCCAAATTTCTAAGCTCTCAAATTTCCAGCTCCCAAATTTCTAAGCCCTGAAATTTCCAATCTATCGAATTTCTAAGCCTTCAAATTTCCCAGCTCCCAAATTTCTAAGCCCTGAAATTTCCAAGTCCCAAATTTTCCAAACTCCCAAATTTCTAAGCCCTGAAATTTTCAATCTATCGAATTTCTGTGCCTTCAAATTTCTCAGCTCCCAAATTTCTAAACCCTCAAATTTCCAAGTCCCAAATTTCTAAGCTCTCAAATTTCCAGCTCCCAAATTTCTAAGCCCTGAAATTTCCAATCTATCGAATTTCTAAGCCTTCAAATTTATCAGCTCCCAAATTTCTAAGCCCTCAAATTTCCAAGTCCCAAATTTCTAAGCTCTCAAATTTCCAGCTCCCAAATTTCTAAGCCCTGAAATTTCCAATCTATCGAATTTCTAAGCCTTCAAATTTATCAGCTCCCAAATTTCTAAGCCCTCAAATTTCCAAGTCCCAAATTTCTAAGCTCTCAAATTTCCAGCTCCCAAATTTCTAAGCCCTGAAATTTCCAATCTATCGAATTTCTAAGCCTTCAAATTTCCCAGCTCCCAAATTTCTAAGCCTTGAAATTTCCAATCTATCGAATTTCTATGCCTTCAAATTTCCCAGCTCCCAAATTTCTAAGCCCTGAAATTTCTAAGTCCCGAAATTTCCAAATACTGATAAATTGGATCTCGATCGAGGTTATAAGTCGCTACTCGAGCGAGTAATTTACGGCGCTATATTATTTATAACGTAGCTTCGTGAATTTCGCTGACTCGTGCCTATTGTTGTTGTCGCTCACCAAGTGTCGCCTCGCTGTATACCACTATTTTCTTGCTTATTATTTTCGGCCCCGCTCAATATTAATGTCTTCTGAACGCGCGTTGCGAGCGCGCGCGCGAATAAATTATTCATTCGATAGGGATTGAAAGGAGAATTCACGTTGCAACAAAATTAATGAGTACACGTACACGTACACGTACGAGGCGTTAATGTAAGTATGTGGCAAACGAATCGGGGAAAAAGGAAGCAGAACGTTAAGTGGTGAAAAGTGGAACGCAAAGGGATTTAACGAGATGCTTCGACTAAAGAGCGTTGCGATTACGAGTGCGGAGTATAAAAGTCTCGCATGAAAGCTGAGAAAACACTGGTTATTTTATGATCCTCGTTTTTTATCCCCCCCCCCCCCCCCTTGCCAAGTCGCGCGCGGGACAAATCGAGCAAATATTCAAATCTAATTAATTAATTTATCCGGCCAAACGAGGAGCTCGCGTTTCGAGATTAACAAGGCCAAGACAAAAACAAATTGATTTCGATAAGCGAATTCTATCGATAAGGGACTCGAAGAGCGCGATGAAAATTATCTGTTTGCCGAACGCGATACACGTCCTTCCTTTCGTTGTCGTTGTCGTTGTCGTAATACGCTCCGTTACTGTTACACAGTGAAATGAAATTCGTACCGCTGTCGTCTCTCTGTGTTATGCTTCTCAACACAGTCCTGATAACTGCTCCCACGAATGTTGCCATTCCGCGCCACATCCGCTACAATACATATAATAGATACTAAATGCAGGTCGAAACCACGTTAATGTACTTTTTCTTTTTTCTCCCCCCTTCGGCGAGTCGCTATTATTTTATTGGCACACGGAGCAAACTATCAGAGATATGAGAAAAGTAATATGTTCTTGTGTTGCGTGTATCTGCACTTTAATTTAACGAATTTAACGTTGAATTCGTACAATTCTTGAAGATATGGTAAACGTTTTTGTTGACGATTAAATAGACGGAAAAGTGTGTAAATATCGAAACGATAATATTTGAGAAAAATAACAGAATCGATGCTAACAGGATTTGAATTAATAATTAGATAGAAAGAACACAGTCTAGGAGATATTAATTAAATTAAAATGTGCCAATAATATCACGACTATTTACGCAATCAATGATACTAACTTTATGAAACGTCACCTAAATATGATGTCATATTGTCATATTTATGACTTCATGCATCGCTTCTGCTATTCTGAAATATATCAAGACTACTTATGCAATCAATGGTAATAACGTTATAAAACGTAACCTAAATATCTTTTCCGTCTGCAATTTTTTGCACCACTTCTATCACTCCAAAATGTATCCTAAAATATACGAATATTTAAAATACTCCAGAGTCCTCTTATTTTTCGCGCTTCTATAAAATTCCCGACTGCGCGAATAATTTTGCGACTCGACGCAGAAAAGAGAAGAGCTGGCAACCGAATTGAATTCCCCTTCCTTCGAGAAATTGCAGCGATATTTTCAAAGAACGCGGTCTTTATTGTATTGCTAATTGAACTGGCCGGGGAGCAGAGAAATATCCGCGCGGCGAAAAAGATTCTTCGTTATTCGGATAAATATTTCATCGTTGTATCGTTATACCAAGCTCGTCTATTTACTTTTACGTATCCTTCAAAATCAATATCGCGACCCCGATTGAATGAGGCAACTTTATAACGTTTTAAACGAGGTCAAATATTTCAACAATTTTTCTCCCCATCAATTATTTATACCGTCCGCTGCGAATTTTTCTTTCCTTCGCCCTCCGAATCCAATCAATTTTTCATGCAACAATCGTGCGCGAAAATTCGGGCACGCGTAATTCAAATGAATATTCATTCCGAGCGGATAATAATTGTTTTTCCTATGCTTGGGCACGCTACGAGGAAGGATTTGCAGCAATAAAAAGTTGAAGCTTCAGTTTTGGATAATTTAGGTAAACTGACGAAAAGCAATTCGAAATGGAGCACTGCTCGAAATGTGCTACGAATTCGTGGTTAACCAGTATTCACTTTAATAAACGTACTTTCATGTTAAAATAACCTAGTTTAAAACTAACTATTAACTAAGTAGTTCGCGTTAATAAACTACCGAATATGAAACCCATATCCTTTTTATTGTTCGAATAAAATACGCGTGTTGTAACTAACTATTAGCCAAGTAATTCATGTTAATATACCACTGAAACCCGCATATTTTATTCCAATAAAATACGACTTCGCTATAGAAGGTAGCTCCTTTTTATACCGGAACAGAAAAATAAATGGCAAGTATTCACTAAAGGAATTTAAACATAGAAACAATAATATTCCAATGCTACAGCTAAATTATCTTTACGTAATTCGTCTTCTGTATCTCCGAGGAGCTCTTTATTGCATCAACCATGCGAAACGCTATTGCAAAATTGCCATAGTCATTACTTGCAGCCAATCTTTTTTATGTCGGCTAAAAGATTTCATTCTCTTTCATATCAAATAGAACACGGAACAAAAAAATGTATTAAAAGTGGAGCTGCCCCTTTATCGCTGCAAACCCTTAAATCGTTAAACTCTCCGCCGCGTAAAGGGCTTTATACCCGTTTACATAAATAAATAAACGTATTAAAATATGCATAAAAATTCCTGGTCGCTGCAAACGCTTCAACTATTAATAAACTCTTTACACGTAAACGGCTACGTGCCCGTTCACATAAATAAATCTATTCAAATATGTACAAAAATCCCATGTCGCTGCAAACGCGTCAATTGTTAAACTCGTCGTTAATAAATAAATAAATAAAGTAAATATTACGCTGCTTCGACAATCGCGTATTACGTTGTATTTTTCTCCCTCCACAGAGATACTTAACGGCAAATATTTCTTCCATTACTTATGCAAGATAACGGGCCATTAGTATTATATTGATAACAGGCTTTGGTCGCGTCGTTATCGTCTACAATTGCTCTAGCATTCACCGCAGCCCAGCGAAACGTGTATATAATATACTTTACATTGTCGGTGAACGAGATCACGCTCGCGCGTTCGCTGCTGCTTTTTAACATTGTACCTCTATAAAACGTGTAGCCGGTCGATTAGCATTATTAATTAGGTTGGCGTAATTACGCTCGCGCATTGTGTCGATTAACGGCAGACGAAGGAGGTCGTTCGATTTGATTCGATTCCCTTATTTAGGATAGCTCGGAACTTCCACGATATTAATTATCGATCACTCGCCGGCGCTTGCCGAGACCTCGGAATTAATCTACAGAATTTAATAAGGAAACTGATTAAAGCGGAAAGGGAAGAGAAAACGAGCGTCTCGTCTTGTTCTCGTCCCATTCAAACACGGGGTGTCTCTTGTCTTGTCTTGTCTTGTCTCGCTCGCTCGCTCGTTTCTGCGCGTGTGTATGTATGCATGTTTGTATGTATGTATGCGGTAACCAGTGCAAACAGTTATATGCCTAGAAAAAGAAATAACAGAGGCAACAACACCGCATTATACACAAGCCAATCCTACGTTGAATTGATTTCATAACTTTTCTAGTTGGAAACGCGGTCAGCCAGACTTTCTGCCGCGACTGTACCCCCTCCCGACTAATTTTGCCGATTAGAATTTTAGCATCGCGCGTACACTGCCTGCTAAAACCTACGCTGCCAACCGGTTACACGTTATACTCGAATAAATTCTATTCGAAACGAATTTTATTCCTTTAACCCCGCTTTAACCTTTTGGCTTACGATGAGACGGATTGCGGATTGATCTATTTACGATGCAATGCTATTCTTGTTGCAGCTCCAGTATCGCGGAAGATACTTGGAAGATTAATGATTACGAAATACGAGTTACGTGGAATCTTGTAATATTTGGGACAAATGCGAGAATGGGATTCGTCGACGATAGCTTACGTAAGCCATAGTAGTCGAAAAATTGTAGGACAAGGGGGTTAATCGAATAATCTTTGAAGAGGAAGCGTCGATAAAATATATACTTGAAGCAGGAAAGTAAGCAGAGGTAGGTACAAAATTTGCTCGTCTCTACAAGGTAAATATTGTAATTTCATCTTTTAACCAGCTCTTGCAGCTCTCTACCTCTTTTGAATAATTTATTCGAAACGTTACTCGAATAAAATATGCTCAACTCTGCAGTGGCTCGCATTAAAAATCATCCACCGCTCAGGTTTATTTGTTCGTCTCTATGAAATGCACTAGATACGAATGAAATATATCAGGTGCTTTTTCTTGTCCAAAAATACCGATGTGTTCGACGAAAAAATGATTCCATAGTTTTGCTAACGATAATTTATTTAATCGGTCAAAGCTTTGGATCGTGGCTTTAATAGCAATCTGATTTTTCTACTATAAAAAGTGCTTGACTTTTCAGGGAATAGAAACGTATGGTATCCAATGCAATCTTTTTTTTTTTTTTTTTGTTTTTGTTGCAAATGCTTTGCAAGCTTTTTCGCTCAGCTAAAATAACGAGCTCGATAATTTTATTCCGTTTCCATCCAATTATTAATTCAAGTCCATTTGGCATCGATTCTATTATTCTCGTAAAATAACCTTCGATATTTCGATATCTTTCCATCAATCTGCTTTTTGTAGGTCGACTTTACGAGCGACAAAAGTTTACCCTTGTATCTTTGAAAGTTGCATGCTCAACTTCTTAATAACCTCCGCGTTATTTTTAAATAACAAGTCCAAAAACTTGCTTCGCTATCTTTATACTTTTCGTATCGTCAATAATAATGTTTTTCGCGTGCCAATAACTCGGTGACTCACCGCACGGTTAAACATTTCTGCACCGATTGCGAATAATATATTTTTAGACGATACCGCGTATCACCGTTTTCCAATTTGTAGACGAAGCTGCAAAAGTGAAGAAGAAGCGAGGATATTCAACGCCAGCCAGCATAAATACCGCGTAGCATTCTTTCGGCTGACAATCGCGGAGCGGTTGCGTTTTATTTTGTAATTATTGTAGCAGTTGAAGCGACACGCACACATGCAAATGGAGAGTCGAAAACGACTTTCTCCCCGGAATATGAGGTTTTCACGACGGCCATAAAGCGAACGTGTAAACAACGAACGGATTTATTTCGATTCGGCGCAGCTTTCCATAATGGATTGCGGTATTATTACCCACCCCGCTACCTCCCATTATTATGATTATTATTATTATTATTACCGTCGTTGTTGTTGTTATTATCAGTCTTTTCCCTAAACGCGCACACCGTTGCAACACAGACGCGTTGCGTATCGTTGCATTCGACAAATGTTTCTACGCTCGCAACGTTATCTCGATGGTACGAGAACTTCTTATCGGCTCTTATTTTGATGAGTACCTACCTCGCACGCGATCAAACAAATCTAAACGCGTTTACTCCACGTAACAATTTCACCGAGATAGGGGGAAAAAGAAAAAAACCAGCCACGGAATCACAATTTTATAAATCCCGCTATATCCATTTCCTACAATTTAACTCGCAACTTGCGTAACTTTACTCCGTTCGCGAAATAATATCGTGCATAAGAGTAACAGTAATTTAATTCCTTCGATCCTTTCTGTACTTTCTTTTTGAGCTTATTTTCATAATGATATTGTTCCTAATATTGAAATTGATTTAATGCGATCATCTAAAGATATTCATTTGTTTTAATTCTTATCATATTCGCCTATTCAATTCGATTACTTTAATTCCATTAGGAATTACCGTAACTCGAAATCACTATTGCGTACTGAATTGTAAATATGCTGTATTTAATTGTAGATTTATCAGGTATATATTTTTCTTTTACTCAATATATCGAATAGTACTTCGAATATATATCGAATATTGATATTAAGTTTCATTTTGACTTAACGATGGAATTTATGGATTCATTCCTGTTTTAGTAACTGGATTTCATGGATTACATCTAATATTTGGAATTATTATATTAATAACTGTACTGCTACCTTGTAACCACGAGTCACACTAAACTGTGATCCAAATAGAACAAATATACGCGTGTTTGATGTAACTCTATTAACCCTACATTTACGAAGCTCGTCAATTTGACGAATTTCAGGTTTCACGTTCAAAGCTACCAACAGTTTGCATCGATTTTAACTGGTACAATGATACGAGTACGTATCCTAACTCAAGATTATTTTATCCTATTATAGTATCTCTATATTATTCATACTATTTCATTTCATTATACTATCCTCGACTTCTAATTTCGACTACTTGGACACGGTACACGCATTATTCCGAAAGTCTACCCAACTATACGATGAATGTGCGTAAACCTAGCGTTAACCGACGAGATGGCAATTTTCTAGATCCGATTACATCCATCTCGTTTGATCCGAATATCCGAGACGTGTAAAAAGCTTCGACGATTTACCGTTTGCGAAATAATATCGCGAAGAGGGTACTATTGTTCGCGTCAAATCGAGACACTTGTTTTTCGAGATCCGCCCTCGCGGTGCAATTTACTCTGTAAAGTATGGTGAGCTCTGCGAAGCTACAAAAGTAAATTCCATTAAGGCAGCAACGGGGTACTTTCCTTTAATGTCGTTAGCGAGAAAGAGCGGCAACGAGCAGCGGCGGTGGGGCAGATTCCGAGGGGCCACACGAGGGGTAGAAGCAAGAAACCAACCAAACCGAATCAACCAGCAAGATTTTACTCCGCTATCGTTCTTTGCTCTCCCCTTCCCAAAAAGAAAAAAGAACAAAAAAATAGCCTATCAACGAGACTTGCGCGAATCGAAAACTGTAATTGAAAAAATGCAAATACTCCGCGCGAAACGATTCGGAAACCGCGAATCCGAATGGCTTTATCGCGTCGATCGATTGTAGACGAAAATCGGTCAAGAAATAGTATTAATTCGCGAACCATTCGCAAGTGGATCGCGGATTTTTATGCAAACTTGTTATTATTTTGAAACGAAAGAAATATATATAGCGTTCAATTAGAGGTAATTCAGCGTAAAAGAATCTACAGATCTGCGAGCCCTTTTTCCTAGAAATCTCCTCAATTGGATCTAATTTACCCTAGAACTACCAAAGTGGTCGATACGACCTATTTGTAACTTCTCGTAAAAGCTACATCAATTCACGCGAATACGCTTTGCAAATTTGCAGCTATTTTCCATTAAGAGAACGAGCAAAGACTGATTTCCATTACATAACACACGGCTTCGGGTTCTTATCGTTCTAGTTTCATTCGTGCAAGTAAGTGCATCTTAATTAGTCACCTAAAAAGATATAAAAATAACCACAACGTTGCAGAAAATACTGTTCTCGTAACCGCCGCATCTTTGCATATCGTTTCCATTCTATTCGCGGAGACGCATAAATCGAGACGTCGCTGAAGATCTCGAGAAATATTGTAAAACAGATCGAGTACGAAGATCACGGCAACAATGGCCGCGGCACGTGATCCCCTAACTGTTTTTAGCCAACGGACAAATGACTAATGAAGTAATTGACGAGCAACGCCTTCATCGCGGCGTATTAAAATGCCTCCTCTCTCTCTCCCTCTCTTACGGGCTAACCTAAATTCATTTTTTCACGGATTATAAATATTTGCGGTCGGCTTTGAAACGCGACGGCGAACACGCACTCGGCACGCGCGTGCGAACGCGAATAAATATGCCCGCTCGCGTGTACACAAATTTTAATTATGAATCGGCGATTGAATTGTGCGCGCGTGCGCGTATCTCACGCATCGCGTCGATGAATTATCGGCTAATTTCCTTTCCCGCTGAAAGATCGTAAAATTTATCTGCCGG
Source organism: Eucera pruinosa (assembly GCA_028830335.1). Classification (NCBI taxonomy): domain Eukaryota; kingdom Metazoa; phylum Arthropoda; class Insecta; order Hymenoptera; family Apidae; genus Eucera; species Eucera pruinosa. The sequence goes on from JAMYCR010000014.1 coordinate 1,983,620, forward strand.
CCGATTTTCTTCTTTTTTTCTTTTTTTCTTTTTTTCTTTTTCGCAAGCGCGAGCGAACGCGTGTCGCGTGCGTGTCGTGCGCGGTAGCTTTACGCGATAACTGCAAGTGCGCTTAGCGTCGCGATCATTATTTGAAGTACATTTTCAAAGGCGGGCACACCACTATTGTTAAGCGAAGCACCTGTCCCGCTCGGTTCGTTGAATTTGACTCGTGCTGTAGGTGTTGTGCATGTACGCGAGCGCGCGCGCGCATCTTGTCACTCGTCTATACATACCGATATCGTCTAAAACGAACGTACACACCGAGCAGAGGGAAACTGAACACGTAAACAGTGAGCCAGGATGCGGCCGCATGTAACCAAATACACGCATACGGCGGCTGGGAGAAATATTTGTACACCGTCCTATATACCTTCGTATTAGTATTATTATTATCGTTATTGTTTTAAAGTTCACGCGAGGTATGCGGCTTACAGATCATATGATGGGTATTTATCGAATCGTATTATCGTCTTACTATTGCCCTGATGCCTTTCTAACGATCGCTCGTAGCTTTCTGTGTCACTGTTTTTTTTTGTTTTCCTAGTGCGTACGCGTGTTTTTAACTCTAACGTGTTTTCATCGTTTTTTTTTGTCGAAATACTTGTTACTGATATAACACGACGAATACGATTGCTACGTTTACTGGTTTTAGAGTTGCTTTAACTCGGAAAACATATGCAAATCGATCGATCGAATTCGAAACTGATTCATATTAACCCTTTCCTTTGCAATAACTGGGTATCGTACTTGACTACTTTTTTTTAGAATGGGGTAATAATAGAATATATATGAATATAACTTTTTATATAATTTTATATAAATACATTGACTCTAAAGCCACGCAAATTGGTTTGCTTTTAAATATTACGTCGAGCAGAAATAAATAGTATTTTTCGTATTGCTTCCATCGGCTTTGAATTAAATCGGGAAAGGGCTAATCCGTATGCAAGCGACAATATCGATTGGCATTTGTACATATTAAAATACGCAGACTGCGGAGTTTTACAAATTTATGGGAAAATAAAGTAGGCAAAAAAGCGGAGAATACACGCAGCGTATAAGAATATGCGAAACAATTAAATTAGAGAAGAGATTGTAGTATTTAGACGTTTTACTTTATCCTCATTTTTGTTTACAAAGGAATGAATTCGTGTAAAAAAAAACGCCACAGGCCACTTGCACATTTAAATGCTAATTAATTAGATCCAATTATGGTTAAGTTGGCTATAATTTAGCAGCGCTGTTACGTGACTATAAAAATTTGGTGTCATGGAAATGAAATGTAAAAAGCTGATTAAAAAACGGCCTGTGTGCACGAATATTTTTTCGTAGCCACTGTAAGTACGTGTACCCGCGTAATACACACGCATGGCTGGCCGATTGCCGGCTAAATTAATGAAAGAAAAAATACATGCGTGTAGTATGGTACATGTACGTGGAAATAATAAGATAAGAAATTATACACATATATATAAATTGGACGTGCTCGGGTTTCTCGAATAGTTCTCCTCCTCGTTCTTGTATATCGAGCCACTCGGTATACATACGTGTACCACGAAACGAATTATAATTACAAATGTAAAACAGGAATTCACGGTTTTCCGGGCGAGGTAAAATTATAGAGCGAAGTACGAAGAACACCGAGGAGAACCTTACACGCTTCCGCTCAAATGTACCCCGGACACTTGCTTACTTCTGACGGATACAAACTGTAAACTTCGGCCAAAGAATCGCGAATATTTTTGTAGCACAATATTATCCTGCGATGAAATTGTTTTTTTAGAAATTCGCGCGAACATCAGCGCGCCTAAACGGATCGAATATATTAAATCGACTACTTCCGTATCTAATTTTGATACGCTATTGGTAAGCGTTTCGTTAAGCATAATTTACCATTTATTAAAATGATTTTAATAGTTAATAGACTGGGAATATTTGTGCATAGAAAATGTAAAACGTGCATTAAATTACAGAACAGAATCTAACTATGAATTTCAAGCTAACAATTGCGAGCATTTGTAACAGGATATTACGCAACGATAAAATTGCTTTTAGAAATTTGTGCAAATGTCAGCGAGTCTAAATAATCTAAAATTAAATCGACTAATATCGTATCTAATTTTAGTACACTATATTGGCAAGCGTTTTAATAGACGATTTACTATTTATTAGTAGCAACAATACGTGTAGTATTAATCTACTGATTTTAGTAATTACTAGGCTACAAATATTTATGCACAAAATTACAGGGAACGTTGTAATCCTTTATTATTGTACTACAATTTACTTTGATTCACTGCTAATTGTATACCACGGCGCTACATCAATTTACTTTTTGTAATCTGCTGAAATATTGTACTTTAACTCGCTAATAAAGTGCACAATGTTACAATAAACAAGAATATACAAGACAACAATCAAAAACATACCAAACATGCAAATTTTATGTTGCCTCGTAAAATGATAATAAAAGATACCACGTTGCATAAATATTTGCAGCCGGATAATTAATCACTTTAGCAACATTTAACGTGGGTACTGCTGTAAATGAATTTAAGTGTCCGGATACATATGTGCGGTAGCGTTAGTATGCAGTATGCATTATGTACACGCATGATGAATTCTCGTGTTATTCCTCCATAAAGGAATAAAAGCAAATGCAGCAAAAGAAGAAGCAAGAGAAGAAAGAGAAGCAAAAGGGACGAAAAGAAAAATATATATATATATGTATATATATATACATATATATATAGAATGAGAAAAAACACGGTTGCGAGGAACTATAAAATTTATTAACGATCTGTAAGGAGAAAAGAAACAACAGACGCAGTGAATCACGAGATAATTATCGTACGAGCACGGGCAGTATTTTTATCGGTGCTATATTTGCGGTCGATGCGTATAGCTTGTGTTCGCTGTATGTATGTATGTACATATATTCGAATAGAGAGAATCGAGAACAGAACGAGGCGCGAATATTATATTACATAAATCGCGCTGGAGAAAACGGATTGCCGTGAGAAGAGCTTTTGTTGCTAGTTGCAAGGCCTGTGCTTGTGCAAAGGTTGTTGCAAAAGTTATCGACCACGTGAATTACGACCGGTGCACGCTTAAATTCACCTCCCCCGCGTTTTAATCACTTTACAGTTGTCATTCGTTTCGCGTAATATCGAAATCCTTAAACGTAAATAGTGCGACGTCAGGGCATGACGCAATGCACTCGGCTCGCGAAAATAAACCTTTCGCCTGTGAACGCGAAACAATTTTAATGTAATTCGCGAATAGTTGCGCTTCCGAGCGGAAAATCGTAGACAGATAACGCGTTTATATTTGATGCGCCAACCAAACGGCCGTTCGATATAAAACCCCGACTCTCCTGCAAATTACAGCCAAGCTAAAATAAACGTTCTGTTGTTTTTTATGGCTCTTGAAAAAAGCAAGAATACAAATACGTTTAATGTACGCGTATACAGTCACCCGCGAAAGTCTACGGCATGTTTCTACGTGAATTTGTAATGCTTCAAACAAATACTGGAGCTTCGATCATTTTAAGAATATTAATTTAGCGCCCGATTAAAATTCTACTGATCGCGATTGGATGTACAAATTAATTCTCAGCCTCCGAGATTTTATAAATTTAATACTTATTTGCAAATAATCAAGTACAGTTTCAATGTTCAAAATTTGCAACATTAGTTCAAGTAAAGAAGTAGAGGTTTCGAATTGATAAAGAATTTTAATTAATTTGCACACCTAATAAAATGAGGTCATGCTTTTTATGAATGTTTATGTTTCTCTAAAGTAATTTGTACACCTGATAAAAAGTGGTCGTGTTTTTTCCACTTGTTTGCAGTAAAATAAATATGAATTGGAAACACGATTTCATGAATAAAAGTGCAGAAAAACTGCACGCATTGAAGTGTATAAAACTTTATCATTGTATCGTATTAGATTATATATGTATTATATACAAATCAAATAACATCTTCCACATTTTTAAAAACAATTCGATTAATGCTATAATTAATTCTTCTTTTACGAACTGTCTACCAAAAAAACATTCTTTGTGATTTTATATTTGATATATTCTCGCATTATGTCCGACTATACATAATTCTAAAGCATGCTTTGAATTATATAATTATTTGCAATTTAAAATGTATACGCAGTGTTTCACGAGTGACTGTACGTGTTTGTTTGTTTGCCACAAGGACGGAGCATTATTTTAATCGCGATTCGCGTATTATTTAATCCGACGCTCGGGAATTAATAAATAGGACCCAACCGATATACACACGTATAATACGTTTCTGTATAAAATTTGCTTTTGCCCACCGAATTGTTAAATTCAGTTTGAAATGCGCTTTCGCGTTAAATTTAATTAAATCATGCAACCGTTTGCCTGCATCGATTATTTATTTAAAATTTAATTACCAAATTTGAATATTTAATTAGCCGTAAATCAATCGGAATACAATTTACAAACAACCCCTTCCGCCGCGTTGAAATTAAAAAGAAAAATGCATTAGTATCGTTATCATTATTATTAATAATAATACAAGCAGCAGCGCGTTGCTACGGTAAATTTATTTACCCGTTTTACGTAAGCACACCGATTCCATGATTATTAACATTATCGCGGGACGTTACTTAGTTTATATGATAAGTATTCAATGTTGCATAATAACATCATTTCACCGTGCCTCACTTATCATACTCCAAATAGCTTCGCGTCGTATAAATATATAATTTTATTACGTCATAGTCGCTCGAGTATAGGTCGCCGGGGGATGGGAATTTTCGTTGGCGCACTGATTATTATTGCATCTGCCAGTATTCCATTTCTTACAGTTTGTATTTCCCCGTTTTCAACCCAACAACCACTACAACTACACTGCAGAGGGGAGAAGCAAGGAAAAAGAATGGAAAAAAGGCAAAACAAAAGTTTCGACGGGACGCTAAATAGCTGGTCGTAGAGTTCGCCATTATTCGAATAAATTCTCCGAATAAAGTTTCGTTCCAATTAATTCTTCGAAGCAAATCTTATTTGAATAACATTATTGAATAACGATAAATATTAATGAAATTTATTTGAAGCAAGAAAGTAACCAAAATTATGAAAAACGTAACATCAATAATTCGGAGTATTATTTGAGAAATGTTATTTGAATACAATTTAATTAGACCAATTTAAACAGAATTCTATTCGAAGAATTTGTTGGGATTATTACTAGAATTAAATTTAACTCGAAGAATCTATTCGAAATATTACTGGAAGAATTTGCTGGAAATATTATTCGAATAAAATATGTGCAAGTGTGGCTGGTCGGGAAAACACGCTTTATTCGAAAAGCCGGAGAGAGAGAATATTTTAAGTCGTTATACGTTGGAAGGAGGACGGGGGACAAAGGCGACGAAAAAGTGCACAAGTTTGTTGTCTCCTTGTTACGAGAAAAAAGACAATAGAGAAACGGTTTACGCTTGTATTATGTACCGAGTCGAGTTACGATAACAAAAATGACGCTCACCGCTTGTGAGCCCTGATACAATAATTACCAACCGTGACTCGCGACCCCACATTATCGATTTAATTCTCAAATGTATACTTTCAATTCGTCCGCTAGTAATAAAGACAGAGAGAGAGACAGAAAGAGAGAGAGAGAGAAAGATAGATACAGAGAGTGGGAGAGGAGGGGGAGAGAGCGAGTCAGTGAGTCAGTGTGCGAGAAAGAAGGAGAGAGGGGAAAAGGAGAGAAGTGGGGTGACGACAAAAAAGAAATGGAAAAAAGAAAAATGGTTGCGTGAGATATACAACATACTCATACTCGTACGTACGTATGTTAAAAATAAGAAAAAAAAGGAAATACTGCCAGCAAATCAGTAATTGAATGGCGAGGACTCACGGGTCAATTACTGCCTGTACATCGAGCGCTAAATAAATAACGAAGCAAGGCTTAATCGGTTTTATATTATAAATAAAAGACAGAGAGAGAGGGAAGAAGAAGAAGAAGAAACTGTCGATAATAAAAGTTGTCGTAAAACCTCTCATCCGACTGTACATCCTTTCCACGAAACACTCCTAAATATATTTTTCTCACGGCAGCCAACATATATGTATGTACCTATGTACGTATGTGTGTTTGTATGTATGAACGCTCTTAAAATTTCCTTTAAACAAGACGACGACGCTCTATTTATCTGGCCGTGTGTACCCATAATATTTCATCCTAATAATAACGGACGTACTTATCGATTCGGCTCTTGGACATGTGCACGAATAGAGTGCTGTTGTGTTTTCCTCTTCTTCGACCCTCGCCTTTGCGATTCCCATTTAGTTAGTCTAGAATGCCTCGAAAACAAAAAAGAGAAAGCGTCGTCGATGGATACACAAGCAACGCGAGCGACAGTCCACGAAAGAGAGGGGGGATCAGTCGAAAGAAAAAAAATTGTAATTTCTCATTAAATCGTTGTTAGGACAATGCAAGTGTCGAGGTGGCTGTGTTAAATCGGGTTAAGGCACATCTATAAATACCTCGCTAACTGAGAATGAGAGAACACGAAAGAAAGAGAGAGAGGGAGCGAGAGGGAGAAGAAGAGAAGAGAGGGAGGGAGAGGCACAAAATGTGCTGGTAGAACGAGAGAAAGAACGAAACACGAGCGATAAAGGGAGAGAGGAAGAGACGACGAAGCGAGCGAGATATGTAAACGGAGAAAGAGAGACTGGCAGGGAGGGAGGAGGAGCTAGAGAGAAAGAGAGTAAGCAAGCATAGAAGAACCAGTTAGAGGAAGAAAGAGAAGAAGAGTGGGGGTGGACAGAGAGGGGAAAAGAGGGAGGAGAGGAGGGGGCCAAGAAACGTGCGAGAGAGATATAAAAGCGGAGAATCACAAAGTTGACAGAGAGAAATGAAAATGAAAGAGAGAAAGAAAGACGACGCGATGATAAGGTTGCAAGAGAGAGGAAAAGGTGGGAGGGGGAGGTAGGTAATCAGTGGGTCTAATAGTGTGGCACATCGAAGATACACACAATTGTATTCGTTGCCAGATGTCTAACTACACGATCGTGCTCTCCCCTCCATCCCACTACCCCTTCCCCCACTCGTCACCACGCTGTCACTTCTGCATTACGGACGAGCGAGAGAACACGTCGGGTGAATTCGACAACGACGAGAACCGGAGGGAAAAAAAAGCGGATCGTAGGACGCGGCGCGCGGAATCCGTGCGTTAACCGGCCGCACGGCACCAGGGCACAGGGCACAGGGCACAGGGCAACGCGGGGCGAAACACTGATGTATCAATTAGAATATTTTTCCGGCGACAGTTATACGCGAGCATAATTTTACAGCTCACCTCTATCTTTTCCATTTCTTTGCTGCACGACTGTCACTCACTATTCCCACAGTCATCTAGGATCCTTTGGCACACACACACTGACGGCACATAGCGCGATATATCACGAGCTACACAAACGCGGTGTGCGTGTATCGAAACGATATAGGTTTGACGCGCGCGGACCAGCGACTCACGGTGCGGCGCACGCCGCTGTCCCATCAAGACTACTTTGTATTTACTCTAATTATGTGACGTCACGGATACACTGCTCGCCCCACCACTGGCCGCCGGAGGCGCCCGAGATGCCACGAGTCTGCTCGAGCGATCCCGAAACGGAGCGAGCAACGCGCATGGCGAAGCTAACCAGTCACCTGTCGTCTCTACTCCTTCACTCTTTCGAGCACAACGCTCAGCTCAGTACATCGTGAAACCTTTACCAATTTTATACTCTCTCCGGCTCCATTCCCAACCGATCTCCGCTCTTATTTTACCGCTACGTGCTTTTCTATCGTCGCGATTTACCAAATCCTTTGCGATATTCCTCGCGTTTTACGGATAAATGCGAACGTTGCGCGCCGACGGAACCCGGCCGATTTTTCTGTGCTCCAACTTTGACGAATCTTGTGAACTGGTGGCTTAAAGGACCGTAACGGTCGAGAAACTTTGGTGTTTGTGCTTTAAGTTGGATACGATGTTCCGTGCGATCGATTAGCTTTAAGGTTTAAGGATACCAAGTACGGATACCGATATTTCGCGATGCAAATTCGTGCCGCCGCTGTGAGTTCTGACAGTTCCCAGTACGTTTCGAACAGCTGATAGTGAGGAAGCGTGGTTCAACAAATTCGACAGTTTATTGGCTTGTTCAGTTGGGTGAAACGTGTGGACAAAGATTGGAAAAGAACGAGATAGTGAACGATAGTGTTACCGAACGTCGACCCGTACGTTTTGCGAATTCTGTTAAGCGTTACGCGCAACGTAAGTGCGGCTCTGTTTATTTATTTGCTGCAGGAATAATCGTGTACTATAGACGAAATATAGGAGTAGACAAATTACCGTATGGGACCTCGCGTCCCGTGTTCTGAAATACCGACATCTAAGAGAAATCAAAATTTTCGCGAGAATACCTTCCGTTTTGTTACCCGAAAGGGAACGCAAACTCTTGCAATGTATTTTAACATACAAAATGTAGAAGTGAAAGCAAAATTTATCGATTTTACGCCCGTGAAAAAATAGAAATGGGCTACAAAAATTCATTGAATGATTGGTCTACTCTTATAAGTATTTGTAGTCGGTGATTGTACGTATGCACGAGCAAAATTAAGATAAACATAATGAAATTAAGATGGGTAAAATGGGATCAAAGGTGTCGAGAAATAATAGACTGCGTAGAGAATCGACGCAGTGATCAAAAGATCGAATTCCGTTCGCAAAAGCACCCAAATGTGTAACAGTTTACTTCAGCAATTTTGCCGTAAATCAACTTACTTCTTTCCGGCTTTTTCTATACTTCTCTTTAACGCTAAAACGCATCCTTCATTGGAAAAACCGGAGAAAAGTAAACAAATTTAGGGCAAAGTTACCAAAGTAAACTTTTACTATAATTTGCTATGTACAAAAGATTAACCCTTTAACTACGAAACTTAGTGAAACACTTTGGTGTCGCGAATAAGCGATTTTAAGATTTTAATCAAGCTTATCTTTTACCATATGAATAATTACAGCTTTGGTTTGGATACTGTACTTTTTTTTACAGAATAAATAGGTGCATTTGTATGCGAGTGTGTGTATTTATGTTTGGAAGTTCGTAGAAATTTATCGATACGCACAGTTAGTCGCAAAAGTCTACATACACCTCTAAACCTCAAATATTTTAAAAAATGCAACAATTTCGATCATTTTGGGAACATTAATTTAGTTACTAATCAGACGTGTGCACATTATCAAGAAATGGTGATGTCTTTTCCATTTTTTCTTAACAAAACATACATCAACCGAAAGCTCAAACATCCTAGTTATTTTTTAGGAATAATATCATTCATTTAATTAATGATAATCTCTTTTTGAAACATCTTCTACGTTTGTAATTTTATATTTTATGAATTTTCATCCCTCTTGATTATTCTAAAATTTTTCCTAGAATATATTAACACATTGTTTACGGATCACGAGTTTTAATATTCTTTTATACCCGCCTACAAAATGCCGAAAGAGTGGGAAAAAATAATCAGTCTTACTATTACACTGAGAAGAATCTAATCCGTTTGTGGTTGACTTTACAAAGCATTTGATTCATTTTATTACCTGAAAGCTAGTGTTTTAATTGACTGGTATGAATTGTATTAAATTTTTTATACAGAGCGTAAAGAAATTAAAATACGTGTGTAGACTTCTGTGGCCGACTGTGTTTGTTTCGTAATGTTTCACGTTTGGGGATCACGAGTTCTCTACCCGCGATTAAGAGGTTAACGTAAGCGTAATCGTTTCTAAGTAGACCGCAACTAAACGTAAATAATGAAATTAACGTGTCGGTGTGCGAAGGGAAAATAGGTAATTTTCGATATAAAAGGAGAGATGCATCGATGAGAAGAGAGTGCAGAATAAAAGAACACCACCGTTGAAAAATCATATTTGTTTGTTCCATTTATTACCCAAAGCTCTCATTTCCAATGTCCAGTGTTTGTTGATAAAACTAGCGTTTCTCACGCCACGTGTGACTACTTGCCATTTATCGAACACACATACAAATTACACGGATCGACACGTGTCTACTTTGCACAGTAGACTAAACGCTTTCCAGAGACAAGTACATTACGCCTCTTAGAGGTTAACTGTCTCTCCGTTTTCTCGGTCTCGTTCTCGTTCTCGTTTTCGTTTCGTTTCGTTCTCGGTACCGCGTAACCGATAAAACACCTCCGACAATTTCCCAATCGCCATATACTAATTCTTTTTCTCCCCTCTTATTTTATTCAACAGTTTTCTCTTCCCCCTTTTTTCATTTCATTTCTTTTTATAACTTTCATATGTCGTACGACAAAGATTCGAAGTGTTGCTCCAGACAAAGATTTTTTTGTTGTAGCGGAAGGCAACGTGCACGAGGAAATAGGAAGGATATACATACATATGTGCATATACATATGTATATCGTTATATATTTACAATAAGTGTAGAAGAAACGTGTGTTGTTTTTACTTGTCCACAGACGGATTTTAGGCCTATTTTTCGCGAGACATCGATTTGCACTGCGCTAAGGTTAGCAAACTAGATACAGCCTGGTATACAAGATTTAATTGTATAGTGATTACTTCGTTGTTGCTCGGGTTTCTTATTCGGATATTTCTCGCGATTTTACCCGTTGTATCGGTTTAACAAAAGCCAGATCCAACGAAACGTGTGGATACTTAAATTGGTAGGGTATCCCATAAGCAATATCGTCCGTTGACTTGCTTTCAACTACAAGTTCGCAATACTTATATTCGCCTTTGTTCATCGATTTATTTTAACTTCTCTCATTTCTCGGGAAATCTTTGGATATCCCCTTCTAGCAATTTTGGATACGATTGTTTAAACAAATTTGATAGACATTGCTTATGGGATGATATAGAAACGGGTAATTATTTATACGAATTGGTCGCAAAATTGTTCGACCACCTCACGAAATTGGGAAAAATATATCCGTTTATTATTTATAAATATTAACATTATTTGAAATACTGTTTCAAATAGCATGGTATTTTATTTTATAATTATTTAAAATAATTATTCGATATCGCGATACGTGCGGCCGTAGGTTCTAGAACTCGAATGAGATTTTTGTGACCAACCGTATTCCGTGAATTATGTATATATTAATAGTATTGGATTTGTTAAAAAATCAAACGCATCGTGTTTATCAGCGAAGTTATTAAAAATAATTCGGAATTTCTCGGCTAGCAGATCTGATAGCGTTGTTAAATAGGGCTTGGGAAGCGAGGAAGAAGAAAAAGCTTGCACGATTTGGTCTAAACCGGTTTAAACCGGTACAACGGAATTGCATGTCGGCCATTGCGAGAAACTTTTGTGCGAATTGTGCACGTATCACTAATTATCCCGAAAATCCTAAGTCGTACGCCGAAATCACCCACCCGTATCGAATCCCCCATAAACGTACTTCGTCAGTTTTTTTTACCTCGACAAACCAACCGTACTCGATAACGTTGAACACGGGGCGAATTAATCCGTTAAATTTTCGGCTCGCTGGAACAATGGACTCCTCCATTAGGTATCCATAGGTAATCCAAGGAATCGATGCACGCAAAAATCACAAAAATTACACGCACAGAACACACTATTCACAGATACGCACTTCCAATGGGTAACACTGAACACAGGCGCGATTCCGACGACGATCTAGCGACATTTAGTGACGACGCGGCAGGAGAAATTACGCTTTATCACACCCGGATTTATAATTGACATGTCGCGATCAACGAATCGATTCAGTAACTGCTATACGGTACGCGGGAAAAAACTTAAAAATGGAGGAAAACGCGGCCGACGGCAGCGCCGTTATTTTCGTGATAGGTGCCGAGATTTGGAACCGCGGTGCGCATTTCCATCGAAACAACACACAGTTTTCAAACGCGAGCAATTCGGGATGTTCGCACGGTGTTCAGTGCCGAGTTTTTTCGTTTCGTTGCTCGATTCAAGTACGCGTACTTCTCGCAATGACCGCTCCTATTTACTCGCGAATTCCATTCGAGCTTGTGCACAGTGTGAGAAAGTGTATACGCGAAATCACGACGGATTGTGGCTCAGGTAAGGTCACGGCTATCGTTTAACACTTTGCTGACCGGTCACCGAGTAAGGCTACTGCACAGGCGAGCTACAGAATAACTTCTGTCGTACGATTTTGGGGTATCGTATAATCTATAGCTTTTCGAATAACTTTATTAAGCTACTTTAGAAGTGTTTGCATTCGATTTCAGTTAGTAGAAAGAAAGATATACTTTCAAAGGTCCTGATTTTCTCATACGTTGGTAGTTCAAACCACGTGACACGAAGTCCCATAAGATGATAGGTTTAATTCCGTAGCTCGTTTATGCCAGGTTTTTATGAGATATTCGAGTAATGAAAAATTTCACGACTAATCGGATATCTCATAAAATCGATGAGATACACGGGTCGATAAAATAGCTACGAATTTTGATCCAAGAGCCGAGCATGATTTTCTTTATTCCTGATGTTAATCGCAAGCAGCGTTGGCATAAAGAATGCACAAGAGCAGGTGGAGAGGAAACTGTATGGGCGGAGAATGAACGTCGCGAATCTGATTTGGCGTCGCTTCTTAAATTATGAAGACCTCAGCGCGAATTACGAATCAGATTTATAATTTTCAGTATCCATCGATTTTCTCTCCACCTGCTTTTGCGCATTCTTTATACCAACGCTAATCGCCGATCAGTGATCGTTAATCCGATGCACGTGTCGTTCAGCAAAGTATTAACACTCAATTTGCGTTAACAGATCCGACAAACTTACTTTGCTTAAGCAATACAGGAAATTGTAGATTCTTTAGACATTTAACACGAACAATTGTCGCGTACGTTTAAACGACCGATCATGTTTAAAGTCTCTTAACACCAGATTTATCGTTTATGCGAGTTAATCGCGTAAATTGGAATAATAATTTACTTTAACGATGGGATGCTCGATACTCCGAAATCTTAAACTCCCTCGATACTTAAAATGTTTCGAGTTCACTAAACTCGAAATTTTGCGCTACTTTTGTACGGCTCGAAACTCTCGAAACTTAAAGTGAATCATCACTTCTATTATTATGTAAGTGAACATAATTTGTGTAAATATATATATATATATGTATAATTATCTGTGATAATTTGTAATTAGTTGCGAATATTAGTGTTAGTAATTTACGGAGTGAATCCCATTAATGTACGTAAAATACGATAATATTGTCATAGTACAAATTTACTTAATTAACAATCCAATTCAGTTCACGTCTAAATAGACTCCTTTTAATTGGTACACTTTGACCAATTTATTTAGAATTTATTTGTGTAAAATAAGAGGGCAAGAATCCCTTTGATGTGCAAAGGTAAAAGAGCTGAAGCATCCTACAAAATTATTATTGCACAGTCATCTGTGCCGAGAAAAGATAAATCATATAATTATAAAATTTTTTCGCTTATTTATTTAATTAACCCTTTACACTCGAAAAGCAACTCTGAGTCGTCAAGACCAATCAATTTCGTAACATCTCGAGTGCAAAGGGTTAATTACCGAATTAAAATGAAATCCTCCTCTTTTCAAGTAAAAAGGAAACTAAAATTGGCATTTATGGTTTCGAAAGTTTCGAGTTTCGAGGGTTTCGATAGCTCGCTTAGCGTTGAATTCGAGTTACTCTCGAATCTAGAAATTAGATTTCAACCCATCTCTAATTTACCCGTCTCCTATTTTGTAACTTGGTCAAGACAACGTACGTGACGGTATTTTCCGCACTCAGAGGACAATAATTTGTATTACGCGCGTTATTTTTCTAACAACGTTTTGGTTCGATCAAGAATAGTATCGTTTATACAGTTTGACGCGTCCCATTTCTTTTTTTTTTTTTTTTAACGCTACTGTCTGCCAATGTCGGTTCCATTTTGGTCCTCCAAGAGTGAATAACGAAAACGGTGCGAAATGAGAAATTTATTCGCTACTCTAAGCACAGATTAGTGACAAAACATCAATGGAATTCAAGGAGTCTCAGCATACGTCCGATTATAACAACAATGAATTTTCGCCTAGATCTAAATTTCGGTACTGCGACCGGAGAGCGTTTTAAAGTGGAGTGGGGAAAATATCACAGCTGGCCCCCGGAAACGTCGAAAATCCAAACGAAAGGAGGGACTTTGAGGGCCTTCGAGGAACCGCCCGGTCGTCCCAGCTTCGATCTTTTTCACAAACCTGCCTTCTCCTTACACGTGTTCGCCGCGTCGAATATCATCCGTATAAGGTACCATCTATGAAACATAGAAAAAAAATCATACAAATATTCCCTATCTACGAGGCTACGAATTTTTCCTCGATTTTCTTCGATTGCGAACCGGGGCTGATCGGGCTTCCTTTTGCGCGGTATATTCATATTATACATGTATATTCTGTAACTAATAGTAATATTAATTGTATGATCGCTATTTAATATTATTATCATTGGCTCGCACGCTACACCAATCACTGTGTCTGTGTGCAATCCGGATTCGCCTTTCTATCCGCGCAAATCCTTCTTTTTCTTTTCTCTCTCTCTCTCTTTCTTCCCAATTCTTCTCTTCTCTTTGGGTAAAAGAATATGGAATCGAAGCTAGGGTTAACCATTTGAGTGCTAAGCAATTTCAGGAGATCGACGCGTTTCTAGATTTATATTCACGGATCGCGCGTACCCATGATGTTTAATATGAATATTCTGGTCTTCATTGATCAGTAAGATGCTTCTTAATTCGTATTCGGTGAACGTTTTATACTGATTGTTCGTTGCGTTGAAAGACTCAAATTTGTAACCTATATTTAATAATATTTAAAATTGACCGCGTATATGCGGCCATAATATTGAAAGGGTTAAGGCAGGGACAATAGTATGTTTCTGTTCTTAGTTACTCGCAAGGATGGGCGATTCTACGCGATCCTTTCGGAATCGATCGATTCCTTTTCCGAAGAATCGATTATTTTCTATCGAAACGATTCCCAATAATTTTATTACTTCCCGACGAACGAAGAAGAGTTCTTTGCTCGTGTCGCATAAAAGTCTAGGAGAAGTGTGCATCGAGTGCACGATTACAAAGCAGGGTTATGTAAAAAAGTAGGTAAAGTATGGATCTCGTAAATTAAACATTATTGAAACAACAGGTGTTTGTTCCTTGTATATAATTCGTAATTTATAAATCCCTAAAAAAAGTTTAAATTATTTTGTATCCAACTTATTTCTATTATATTTCCTTTCTTTTTTCGTTTGTAAGCTCTGTTTTCTGTGTTCAAGAAAAAATACCGTTCATACTTTGTAAACCAATGAGTTTTCTTTATCCGTCGAAATAACGGTAAATAAATAAATAGCGAACGATTCGATAGAAATCCTTTTTAACCGTGCCATACGCACTGATTTCGTTGGAAACCATTTCCATCGATTCTTCGATTCTGTTGGAAAATAATCGATTCTCGTGTATTGATTTTTAGGAATGGATTGTCGTGAACATAATCGGCCATCCCTAGATGTTTTGAACGGCGAAACAGACGCGTCCCCATAGTTAATGTTTGAATGGAATATTAATCGGGGTCAGGGGCGCGTGTGCTTGGTGCGTTGAAAGCTTGTAGACCAATTTTAGAAGAAAATGTATCCGCCGATATCCTATTGCAATCTTGTCCAGGCAAAGTTGTTATCCCATAATTCAATGCGGCTGAAATTGACTACGGTCGAGAGCGCACCGGCACAGTAATTGGCTTCTACTTGTATTAAGGAAAGCGTGTCGAGGTCGCACGAGGCTTCTGAATTTTTGTTCGAAACGCTACTTTATATAGGGAAATTATAATCACAGATTGATTCAGCGCGAAAATTTCTAGCCGTTCGCGCGTCTCGCGACGATTCGTCACGCTGCTGTTTTCTTCGTTATTGTTTTTTTTTTTTCTTTCCGTGATAGGATTTACATATATATTTATCATCATCGTCGTCGTCGTCGTCGTCGTCGTCGTCGTGTGATTCGTAATTCAAAGTCTATCGTAACTTTTTGGTCGCTAAGAGATTCAACGAGCCCTTCGCTCGCCCGCTTTCGACTTTCTTTTTTCTTCTAACGAGAAACCGAATTGTACACATTGGAACGTTTGTACTCGTTAACTTCCCCACGATTACATTAATGATTCGATTCGATCGAACAACAATCAAACTCACACGCTACTCGATAAGGACGCGTATCGTTTTCTTCGGCTATCGACACTCGATACGTATTATCAATTATGGTACGATTAACCAGGGGTGTATTGCTGGAAATGTATTACCGGAACGTTTAGTAATTTCACAAGGTATTAAAGAGAAGCGTGGCAATTAGCTACGTTTCTTTTTCTCGCAGATACGAGAATACTTGTTCAGCATTTATTTGTATATATTTGCTAACGAACAAATTAAGAAAGCTCCGAAATAATTGGAGCCATTGTTTCGTATTGTTAAATGTATAAATTGCATTCGGTTTCGTTAATCCAGCTACAAATTTACATATGCCGTTGATCAGAGCGAAGATTAGATTCAATTTGACTAATTCGGTTCCGTGTAATAAGAATATCTAACAGAAATTGTACACGCGATATCTTTGGCTGGTTTCATATTTCTATAAATTCAAAGTTACTCGAGTCTAACGCATTTGCGGGAAAGTTAAATGCTGAAAAGATGCCCGCGATGCATGGAATGCGGTGCGTTCCGGTTTCGATACACCCCTGAAGTTAATCAGAAGACACGATCAAACGAGAGATTAATTCCAAGACAACTTTGCAAATATGCGCAACGTAGATGCACTACACTTGCCGACAAAAGTTAAAATGCAAAGCAATCGTTTGCGAATTTTCGTAGATACATTTCTTATCTTCTGAAGTATACGTAGCTTAGAATTAACCATTTCATTGGTACGTCCATTCGTGTACGGTTGATCTGGGATATAATAAACAATCCGCGCTACTTAAAGTAGCAAATAATTGGTGCAGAATATCGTAGAGAAGTAAATTTAGAAATATTGTTACCAATGCTAAAGACGATAAGATAACGAAACCTATTTACAAAAGTCAACATGAGGAATTCTAAACGTGCTTATTATCATCGTAGGGGTTAAAAATATTAGGGAATGAAAAGATAGCGTAAACCATGAGTTATCTCATCTTTAATTCTAATCCGTGCACCTGGGAAGGTGGAAAATATACAAAAATTCGCAAACGATTTATTCGTTTTGTAACATTTTCAGCGAAAGCAGGGACGCGCTATTGTCGCGTGAGTTTAGTCGCGACAGTGCGCGCGTGCCTGGCTTAAGCGTATCAATTGTGACAAATACAACGCTAAACATCTGAAATAACGAACCGAGTAAATACAACAGGAAGATACCTGACGCGGTACGGATAGACTTTGAAACAATCTAACGTTGGCAATCGAAAGGATACTTCTAACTGTTTCCTGAGACCTTCGCGTCGCTCTTCAAACAGTCTGATATGAGGAACCGTACGCAGAATCGTACCTCTTCGTACGCGAATAGAAGCCTCGCGCGAACGCGGTGCCGTAATGTCGTTAAATTTCTTAAAATAATTTCTTCTTTTCTCTCTTCATCTTCTTCTTCTTCTTCTGTGCTCGCCGCGTTGGCCGCTCGAGATATCTCCACCAAGCTAGAAGCCGCCTCCTTAGGACGCTTCATCGATCGAAATGCCAAAAGTACGTGCCTATTAATCGCAATCAATACAATATAATATAATATACTTTCAATCGTTGTGACTTGGACTCGTCTGGGTCCGCTTCGGAAAGCCGTAAGAAATTTGCTAAAACGAGAGCCAAAGCTGCGTAGCTTGCTTGAGGTGCGTTTCAAATTAGCCCTTTTAATCTCTACGATATAAGTATAAAACGAAGTTTAGAATTTTGTGGCTGGCAAAGAGTGCTAGTTTCTGAACGATCGATCGACGATTTCTCTTTTCTATCAGCTCCAAAGGGAGGAGCTTGTCCTCGAGCGAGCAACGCGACGTGAATCGTGGACCTTTCGTCGAATAGTCGAACGCGTATTAAATTATTCCGCGTCCCCGGCATCCGTTCCCCCGTCGTCTTGATTGCTTCCGCCGTTATTTTCCTCCACAACCCCGTCGGTTGTCGCTTCCGCGTTCTCTTCGCCCGACACTTCGGTCACTTCTATTCTCTCATCTTCCACTTCTTCGACGATTTCCCCATCTCGAGGATTCTCCTCGTCCTGGGGCCTCTCTTCCGGGTCCGCCTCGTTCTCATCCTCTTCTTCTTTATTCTCAGCGCCCTCCTCGTCTTCCTCCTCGCTTCTGAAAACGTCCGCAACCTTCTGCTCGATGGTGAGCTGCCTGATGGCGTTCTCCATGTTCTCCCTTAAGTTGCGACTCGTCTCGTTCTCCTCGTCTTGCCACGCGGTGGGCATGAAGGTCATCCGGACAGTCTGATAGAGCTTCCTGAAGCCCAGCTTCTTGTACAGACTTTGGCTGGCTTCGTTTTCGGGACGTATCACCACGAAAGGCTGGTAACCTTTGTCGGCGACCCGTTTCGTCAGGTACCTACGATTGTTTCACCATCAATGGAGAAATTCGTGGAATCATTTCCGATTAGTGTTAGCCCTTTAACGGTTCAAAGAGCAAGAGCAATTACGGCGGTAGCAAGATCTCGGGCGCTAGCTTGATCGAAAAGTCTCGCTTAAGATAGGTGCCTCTTTAAAGAGGTGGAACTCAATTTACGTACAAATTGGAATTCTTGCATTCTTCCTCTTTAACGAGAAGTCGACAGAACTCTTCAGCGATCAAGGTAGTGTCGCTCGTTTGATACAGCGTAGACATAGTTTAACGAGGCACAGAGTTATTCGCGTGGAAGCAAAAAGGCAACAGAGGTATAGAAAACGAAGAAGTATTAATGGAACGTTTAATATCGGTTTGCTTTTTGATATCGTTGTTAGTAGATTATGGATGTTTATTGCAAATGAATAGCTTTGCAATCATGATTAAAGGAACGAGTCCAAAGTAAAGATTAATTGCACCGCGTAAATATTTCAATCAGCGCCTAAATTTAGTTATTTGATATATTTTTACGTATCACGCGCATCGTTGACCTTTTTTCATATTGAGTTCTCCATAAATGCGCAAAGATCCGCAGTGCAGTTATTAGTTCACTTTAAAAGTAGTCTACTTTTATGCATCCATTCCCTCCTAACGCAATATCGAAACTTTTGCCATTATTTTTTTTACTCTTTGCTCGATACATAAAGCTTTCAACAAACCCACAACGAAAGGTCTGACATTTCTGTATTTTTCGCGTCTGAATATTTCCTCGCCTCTAATCATCTTTAAACGCTGCGTTCGCTATTGTATTCACCTGCGATTATATCTCGTTGCATAGTAAAGGATGCTCTATCCCATTCCAGACGATAGGATAGAGGATCCTTTAATCTACAATGAGATATAATTAATCGTAGTTGATTAAGGTACGCCATCAAACGCGGCGTTTAACTAAATTTAAAGTCGACGCAAAGTGAAATATGAAAGATACCCAAATAATATTACGCGTACAAATCCATAAATAGATAAATATTTCTCTGCTCGCGTTAACAACTTTCTGCCTCGCTGTATATACTATTCAGTTCCGAATGGGAGGGAAATATGTTTACCTTGCTAATTTCGTTCCGTAACCCTTCCTCCGGTATTCCGGCTTCGTCTGCATGGAGAACATAGCCCCGTAGTAAGATTGAACCATCCAAGCAGCTAAGCTTCCCTTCACGAATACTCCGGCCGCCGGAAGTGTCCTGATCAATCGCAGGAAAACTTCGTGGCATTCCATATCGTTGGCCGGATACAATTCGTAGATGCCCTCGGCGTGTTCCGCCTTCAAAGGCCGAACCTGGACGTCCGGATCGGCTTCTTCTTCCGGCTCCTCGGCGCATTCCGCGTTTTCCGGTTTCGCGCAGACAAAAACGTCGCCCACGACCCTGTCGATGGTGCCGGTGCCCTCGTAGAGGCGCATCAGCTCCTCGGCGATGTCGTAGTGAACGAAATTGATGTAGAGGGGCTTGGACCAGTCGATCAAAATGTCCTCCTCCCTCAGCAAGTTAAGCAGCTCGAGTCGGTCGTTGGGGCAAAACACGCCCACGCTTTCGAACAGCAGACCGTGAGGCTGCAAGTCGATGAAGCGATTATGTTAAAGGAAAAAGATTGGCCCTGCGTCGGCGCTAGAAATGAGAGAAGTTGCGAGAAGGCAACGGCTGCCTCTTGCGCATGAATTATTTATCGCGACCAGGGGGGAGGGGTGGGGTTTAGGTCCCCTTAACGTTACGATTTACTTCCCCGCGGAGACGCGTTTCGGTGACGGCGAATTTAACTCCCTCTTTAACCCGTTAACGCTCGAATTTTTCTGCAACTTTACGAGCCGAAGCTGGCAAGATTTATGGAACTGGGAATCTTGTATCGTGTTTAATTGTAACTCTGATAGTGCACCGTTAAAAGTAGATAAAGCTTATTATTATTAACCCTTTGACTGCCACGCGGTATTAGAGTTACCGTTGCCCTTACGAAAAATTAGTACAATTAGAAACTAATTAGAATCTACAAAATAGTTGAGTTGAATTGTCGAATGATACGACGTAACATTGGTGTTAAAGTAAACTTTCGAATCGTGTTACGTAGCGACAAATTGGGAAATTAGTTTACGTCGTATTGTATAAAATTTGCTGGACGTTGATGAACGTCTTTCGCGGTGAAATGGTTAACGTGTTGAAAGTAGTCGTCGGCAATTTCGTTCGAATTACTAATGAAACGAAAAGAGAGGAAGTCTCTTGCTATCCGTTGAGTTCGTCGTTGAAATCGAAAGTAAAAGCAAAGGTAAAGAAAATTGGCAGAGTCATCTGTTTCCTGTGTTCAATTCTCTTCTTTTCTTTTTTCTTAAATATATTTTAACGTCGCATCAACGGCTTGGTTATTAATCATTAGCGTTCTTATGTTATTAGACGAACGATCTTTGAATCTTCGATAAAATCAAGTACAAGCTCCTCGGTTTTTCTTTCTTGTATTACAATTTGTGCGAATATATTTCTTTTTGCGTTAAACGCGCGTCGTCTCGCGTCACTTCGAGACTCCGGATAAAGTACCGACAATTAATAATAATAACGGACGCGTATACAAAGAATCACGGCTGTAACGATGTCGCGACGCTCGAGCCGTTAAGGGGTTAATGGAGCGCGTAGATTTTAGTCAGACCGACGCTCTCCTCGGGCTTCGGTTAAATGCATTCGTCGGTACGTGCGAGAAATATCAAAGTTCGCGGCCGGTTTAATTCGCGAGGCGGCAAATTTGTGGAAGGACAGGGAAACGTAACGATAACAAGTTATCGAACGGACAAGATTGCGGACACGTTAATTAAGTAAAGAGCATCGAACAGGAGGGGAGTAGATTAGAGGAGTCAGGAGGTGAGGTCAGGAAATGGTCTGGCAAGGCTGTGAAACAAAAGATTGGCCGAAAGCCAAGCAAGGATTTGGGCCAACTTTTCACCACCCCTGGCTGATACGCTCCGGAACAAGATAAATTTGCCGAAGGCATGCGAGGAGATACATTCTCTCCTCAATTTGAACGTTTCGCAACATCAATTGAACGGGATAACAACTTTTCTTCCGTCCGAATGATTTATAAATTATATCGCGCAACAAAAACAGGCAAGATAAATCGATCTCCCGTTCTCGCTCCCTCCCCGAACCATCTTTGATATTTCTCCCCGTTCCGTTCCGCCGCTCGATGGATACAAAATTGTATCTGGCAGGAATCGCCGCGGGCCACGAGGCCTTTCATCGATCGCGTTTAACCCTTTATCGTAGACATTTTTCTTCCACCAAATCTCGTCGCGGGCGTTCGCAATATCGAGATGCAGTGAAACTTCCGTATACGCAAATTATTATAGACAGTATATATATACGTTTATATAGCGATTAATTGTCGATAACGTGTGTACAACTGCGCGACGAGATACGGTTTAATCGTGCCCGTGACGCATTCGTTCGTTAATGGATCAAAGGATAATTCGAAGCTGGATGAAACGAAAGCATGGCGAATTATTTTATACTCACGGATAACGTCATGCCTGGGAAATGCAAGCAGATCGCATCGTCGGGCCATTGATTGGCCACGTAGAAATGAAAATCCCATACCCTGTCCCGCATGTAGGTCAGCAAAGTTTGATGGAACTGCGAAACACACGTAGAGATAACGTTACATAGCTTTATCTCGTCTTCTCTGGCCCGCGAGGGAGATGCTTTCAACGCAACCGCGGAGAGAGAGAGAGAGAGAGAGAGAGAGAGAAAGTGAGAGTTTATACTTTCTTTCGCAAGCTGCACGTTTCCCAAGTGAATAATATCCCCGTTGCAAGCCGAACAAAATGACAATCCTTTTGCACGTTGCAAAGTTTACAAAGCGAATTGCACCGGCCAAGAAACAGCGGGGAATCTTTTCATCTTTGCGGAAGAATTAGAAAGGCGGTGGATCTACGTTGGGGTAGTTAAAGGGAAGGTTTCGCGGCTCGCATTCACCGCAGCCAACGTCTCAAATGAAAGGGTGGATATTTACGAGGAAGCTGCGCAGGATAAAGAGAAATCTAGCCGAGGGCGACGCTCCAGACGTCGTCGCCTCTCGAAATAAACCACCTCGTGCTACCTTCTTCTTTCTCTCTTTCTTTTTAAATAAGCTGACCATGTTTTGCAGCGCGAAATTCGGCAAACTTTTCCACCACCCGATTACGCGGAATAACGATCGATACGGGGAAAGCATATTCGTCTTAATCCTTTACAACCCGATGCGACTCGAAAGTTACAAGGTTTAAAGACGTACTTGATTTTAGTTTTACGTGCTACCGTAGCGAACGATCGAGACGAAGGATCGGATTGAAGTAAAAATGCAGGCGATAAAACAAGTCGCAAGCTGTTGTCGTAAGCGGAAAAGAAAGCGGTGAAGTAATATGAATAATTAACCCCTTGCCTTGTAACAACGAGTTACACTCGTGGTTTAAGCTGTGAGCTGATTACAATAAAAACACGCTGTTATTTGATTCGCTGCGTTACAATTTGTAAGATTGCGAGATTGAAGATTGCTAAGTACAAATTACGTAGAATATTTTAGTAATTAGTATTTTAGGAAAATTCGCGAGGCAAGGGGTTAAGACGTGACAAATGTGAACTGAATTCTTATCTCGATTCGCCTCGATTTATTTTGTCTCTAACGATTATCATTTCCTAGTTTATATATCGAAATTAGGGGAACTTTAATCGGTTGGAATTTTTTGGTCCCTTAGTCGGACAAAATGAGGGTTGCAAAGGATTAATTCGTTGATCGATATATCGTAGAACTAAAGTGGCTACGAAAAGTATTTGCGCATCGTTGTACAATTCAATTCAAATATGTACATTAAATTTCCAATTATTAAATAGTATCGCTATGCGAGAATGCAAACGGATCGCTTTGCGATTGAAATGCAAAATTAAGTGGAGCATCGCCTCGTTAAAAAATTGAAGTATGTGCCAATACTTTTTGTAGACATCGTGTGGCATCTGCTTACGATACTTGTTGATCTAAAAATTTGCGTACGCGTGGGGAAAGGATTCCGATATAATTCGGAACAAATCGGGTCAGAGGAATTGAATTCGGGCCAAATAGGTGTCCCAAATTGCCCGTTGAAAAAATTCAGACAAATTGCATCGATTCGCAGCTGCATCGAGAAACTCTGGATTAACTTTTACCCTTTAACCTTTCGGGGAAAACTTCCATTTAACCGTTTCACACCGATTGCTGCGTATACGATAAATATCTTCTTATTTAACAGAGCTAAGTGCAAATTAGAGTATCGAATTTTCTTTAGCGAAAAAGTAAGAAAATGCCGCTTGTTTAGTTCGAATTTCCAGTCCGGTTTAAAACGTGACTTTATATATAGAAAACGTTCGAGACCGAAAGGATCGAGGCGATCTTTCGATTCGCCGAAAAATCTTCGTATTCTTGCAATGAAATCGGAAGCCGAGTGGAAGAGTAGGGCAATAGGGGCGAGAAACTTGGAGCGTTTGAGAAATGCTGCAATCTTGAAGGAATAAGGAACGCGTATCGATTGTAGAATAAACATATTGAATGTAGTTTACGCGGTGAGCCGGTGGCTCGATAACAACCTCTCGGTTGAAAGTAAGTAAATAATCGACAGTGGAAGCTATTGCGGAACGCCGTTGCTTGTCCTAGATTTTATATAACAGTTTGCACCAGCCAGAATAGCCGAGTATCGTACACACGAACAGTTCTACCGATTTCACACGTCACTTCGATCGAGAATTTTAATACAACTCGGCAAAGCCACGTAGCCCGCACGTGTTTTTATTAGTCACGCATTGTCACCGACGCCGATGCCTGCTCTCTTGCCGTTTCACTTTTACAACCAATCGCACCGCCACCGGCACGCGCTTTATTTGCACGTGTACGCTACTGGACAATGCTCTAATGATCGCTCTCGACGTTGTTCGTTAACCCTTTCGGATATTACTTCTCTGCAATTCGATATCATTTCTGTTTTCGTTCGCGCAGCAATGCTAGACCGTTGTTAACCCTTTCGCTGGCAACGACAATTAAATACGTCCTCGAAAATTAGGCAATCGTTCGCTAAAAGAACGTACGTGCAATCTTTGTACGATACAGTGTTTCTTTTCTTTTACATTCGTATCTATCGTACTTTAACCCTTTGCCTTATAATAGTCACACTCGTGCCATGAATTAGGGCACAGATTTTTAACTAAACTACGTAACAATGACGCGAAAATTCAAGTTGATCCTTCACTTTGGCTTTGTGTTATATATTGCCTGCAATATTCAAATGATATGCTCTCGACGTTATACTAAGTCACCGATCAGTTAACTCTACCATGCGCACATAAGTAATAAAATAATCGTAGGGCGAAGGGGTTAATTAATTAAACATGCCGCGCGAATATTCGTACTCGCGCTAAAGATCCGCGGCCCACTCGTTTCGTGCCTATAAACTATCGCGAGGAATCATCGAAATGTTTGCAAATACCCGTGGTAATTAGATTTAACGGTAAAAGAAAGTTGGCGGTAAGAGGACATTTTTCATTCTCACTTGTTATGCAAATGAGGTTAATACGCGAAGACTATAGCCCCGGCGCGTAATCTCTGCCTATGGACTGCTGCTATAATTCATACGGCACGTAGTGTGACTCACGGTGCGAGCCAACGGGTTAATCTCCAAAGAAAATACCGCAAAGCTTGTCCTCTGTAAATAATCGTTTCCCCGAAGCTGTCATAATTCGGTGCAGTATCGTATAACGCTCCGCTTTTGACAGAAGGCAACAAATCTTTCGCGTGCCGTGTCCCGCCGCGTAAGTAGAAGGAATTCAAGCGGGCTTTGCTTGTTCTCTCGAAATACTTGCGGCCACGCAGATGCCGCGCGTAATAAAATGTTTCACATGCGCCACGCGAAGCATAGCCGGTTGTAAATTTGCATATCGCCGGTTCGATCTTGAAAACCGCCATGCGAACCCGTACGTTGCACGAATTTTCTGCATTTTCGATTGCTGAACGCTCTTAATAGAAAACACAGGCACGGATTCGAACACTAGGTTTACGGAACTCGTCACGTTGACGCTGTTCGGATTTCATACCTAAAACTATAGAGACCGTAAATATTATATTTCCAGTAATTGCAAAGATACGTGACGCGAGGAAAATAAATCTTTAGTCATGCTATTTCGCGGAAAATTTTCAAAAATATGGTGCTGTAAGTTTATACAATTTTCGTAATGGCTTGCGAATGAATCATTTTCACCACTCGGGTAATTCTAAGGTTACTTAATTCTACAATTAATTATTATGAATTGAACATAGGGTAGATGCATTAGCAAACGAACACGCGCCAATGAATGAACATTAATACAAACGCAAATACAAATTCCTTCTTTTTAATATTCAATACGATGCGATGGAAATATGCGCGCAATTAATACAAAAATTAATTATGGACATACCATTTATTGTATTCAGCTTTTTACTTTACATTCTTGGCATAGAAAAGTGTTGCATTTTATCGCTATCCATTCCCTGGCTTGGATCAATATTTTTAGATTTCTAATTTAATTAATCGTACTTCCTATTTCTTTTAAATCCTTGTACAAAGGCCTAGACGTTAAGGAATCTAGTTTAAATCGCCGGAACGATCTTTAATGTTATTAACCCCTTGGCTTACAATGACGAGCCACACTCGTGGCACGAATTATAGATTGATTCGTTAAAGATAAGCTCTATTTTCAATACAGTATTACTTTAATTCTAGTTTTAGTTTCGCTTGAGAAGATTAAGGATCACTTGATACTAATTACGTGAAATATTCGAATATTTTGGAGAAATATGAGAATTGTGATGCGTTGATTGTAATTCACGTAATTAAAATTGGCCAAAAATTGTAAGGCAAGGGGTTAATCCATGGAACTGTATCCGAATAGTCAACGATTTCCTTAATCGTCCATTCATTGGTGCATCTATCTTACGTTCATTATTCCTTGCATCCTGCACTATTTTAAACTAAAGCGAGCGCCTAGTTCGGGGCAAGGGTTAAAGATGCAATAATCTGGGCGAAAACTGAAACCCTTTCGCGAGTTCGACGCTTGACGCGGCGAAAAAAATGAATTCCCACGGAAAAGTTAAATTGGAATATCGCGTGGAATATTAATAGGTAGAAGCATTCGTCGGAGAAACTCTTCGGAGTCTAATTTGACCCGGCAAGCTGTCCACGAAATTCCTTGCAACGATCAAATCAAACGAACGTCTTAACGGAGAAAAAAACAAAAAGACGCAACAATGATTATCGAGTCTCTTTCTTTACTCTGTGTCGCCTTTCTTTCTCGCGTTCCTCCCTCGAGGCGAAACAAAAGAAGTTTCGCGTTCGAGTTGTCGCCAGCGATATATAGGCGACGAGTCGCTCTCGGAAATTCAGTTGAACAGAATTGAAGAAACTGGACGGGAGAGTTGGTAGCGAGTAGTTAAAAGTCGTGCAACCTAATTTACTTTTGCCATAAGGCTAATAATAGAACGGCACGTAAACGCGCGACGGCCGCGGATAAGTAAGAAACTGCTGGCAACGTTATTATTTTCAATATACGCGGAACATGTTTCACCGTAATGAAGTTTAAACCTAGGCCGCCTACTCAACCTGTGCACGCTCTGCCACCTTTCGCGGTCCGCGTTTTCGCTCGAATGAAAAGCGAGGAATTGCGCCAACCGAAGCGCCTCGTTACTCCGCAATCGGTTCGCCTCATTTTCTTCCCCTTCGCGCGAATCGTTCCCTCTATTTTTTCCGCGAGAAATCCGTGCCAGTACGGCCGCGGCAGCGCGTGTACCTTGATTATTTCGTTGCATCGCAAATTGCGATCGCCGCGAACGATCATCTCGAAGCATCGTTCCGGGCTTCGAAATAGGAGAAAGAAAGTGGTCGGGTGTGGGTGGCGTTTTTTCTCGCCCCTTTCGCTTGTCGAAAGCGGCGGATTCAGCGGGAAACGATCGCACCACCGGAGAATAATGAATTTTAAAGATATCGGCTTGAGGAATAACTTCGTTTGCGTTTCGTTAAAATAGCGTCGAGTATCGTTAATATACTACGGATGTTCTCGCACTTATGAGGTATTTAATTATGGGAAAAAGTGCAGAGTGCACTTAACCCTTTGCCCTACGATAACGAGTCACACTCGTTCTATCAATTGTGGCTTACAATTGGATTCAAGCGATACGGATATTACCGAGAGTGGAATTTAATTTAAATTCTAATTTTAGCTTTGTCTTATAAGATTCGAGGTTATTAAATAAAAATTGCCAACAATATTTAAAGAACTTGTACGTTAAACGATGTAGAAGCAGCAATCGGTTGATGCTAGCGTACGTAGGTAATAAAATAATCCTAGTGCAAGTGGTTGATATACGCTTCGATTTTCCATAAACGGAAGAACGTTTGTAGTCTAGGAATAATATTTGACGATACTTTAATGAAACGCGTAGGAACTTGCTATTCGATCCAATATTATGCTACATTCTAAAACGGGTCGCTTAATTATCGTTCGAATGATTGACAGCATAAAACATCGTGCGTATTTAACTCAAGCGCAATTGAAAATTGAAAACACCGTGAGTTCATAGATTCTACGCGATATTGCAAGTCTTTTAAGGTTTCTAACATCGTTTACGCGTAGCTACGTGATGTAGAAGATAATTAGGTGGCCTGTTTCAGCTAAGACGCCTATTTAGCGTGTCGATTTATGTGATAATACTCGTCGAGATGCTCGCTATTCGTATATTTAGCGAGCGTTCGCTATACACATTAGCTTACGCGGTTTACGCGTTTCGACTTATATACCAGAGCTTCTTAAACCGTGGCTTGGCGACCCCCAAGTGGATCGCGTAACAGACTTAGGGGGGATCCCGAAGACTTTAACAATTGTTCATAAAGAGGATTCCCCTCGACTCGTAATTAAAACCGATCGTTATGCAAATTCGTATTTTTAGAAGCAACTTTCAGAAGCAGCCGGTTAAGTTTCTCAACAGACGCGCGAAAATCCGAAAGAACACGTTCGACCATTTCTAGTATTCGAGACAGTCGATGTTCCATTCGTTTATTCGCTTCGAGAAACCTATCGAAATAATTGTCTTCGACGAAAGGTTCGTCGCGAATGCGATAAAGTTCAAGAATCCCCGGATTCGTCCTGATCGTTCTCTTTCGAGGGAAGGCTTCGGCATCCGACCCTGTCGTCGCAAAAGGCGGAAAAAAATAAAAAGGAAGCCGGAGCGGAGAAACTGTTCGGTGAAAGGTACTCGTTATCGAGGCGGGTGCCGTAGGGTGGGCTGCTCGTTAAGGATCGCGGGTGACGGGCGCGGTAGGCGTGTGTAAGAAGCATCGATTCGAATGCGGATTCGAAAAAGCGATACGGCATCGCGTGTACCGCGTCCAGGCGCGACCTTGACCCTGGCTTTTCGCGCTGGATGGCACAGCTTTATTCGAGGATAAATGACGCGGCTGGTATGCGCCACGTCGCGTTTCGTTTCGTTCCTTTCCATTCCATTCCATCCCATTCCATTCTGTTTCGTGTTGGCCGAGCATTATGCCGCGCAACACGACCACGAGAACGAGAACGAGTACCAATGGGCGTCGTTAACTCTTCCGAATCGCGCAAACTGCTAAACGCGAAGCGGGATGGGATACGGGAGAGAAGCGAATAACGCTCGCGAGAGTGCACTTGGCGAAGCTGAATGGCCAGGCACATGAACATCTTGTGGGAACTTTACCCTTTTGTGGGCTCGTTGAAGCCTCGTCGAGAGGGGACTAATAACTCGCACCGCGTGCCTGTTAACGCGTTAGCGTTCTTCTTCGTTCATTCGATTACAAAAGCGAGACGAGACGCGCGTATTATGTCATAGAGAGAGAGAGAGAGAGAGAGAGAGGAATTCGCGATCGCAGATAAGCAATCGACGACTCTCTCCCGATAACGTTGCCGTTGCACACCGGAATTCCAAACGGAGCTGTGGCGTAACCGGCAACGATTCAGCTTGCCGATATACGGGGGCAGATTACGAGATCGCCGCGTATATACACGGTGCGGTGCAGCAGTGCCGCGGCGGTGCGTTGATCACGGAAACGCGACCCTGGCCTTGACTCCGCAAGTACGGGGAACACCTTGCACCGCATCGGTGGCCGAAGCGAAGGTGGCGTGGACGGTAGTCGTAACACAGCCGCATGCCAGTCCCACCAACGGGCAAACAAACCTCTTTTTAGATCGATAGTCCGCTTCCGTCGAGAGTGAAAGGCAAAAGTGAGAAAGATGCTGATAGAGCCTTTTCTTGTAGGGCGAATCGAGTGTACGCGTCCAAGTAGGAAATTCTAACAAAGTTCAAGTGTAATCCCGCTTCTCGTTTGCTAGCCAGCATCAAACTGTGAATTTTTATGCATTCGTGGGTATTTTAAATGCTTAGAAATGCACGTAACGCGTGAAATATTTCATGTACGTACAGTAGAAATTGGAATATTTTGGATGGCGAAACAAGCCCCGTTTCAGTTTTGCTCGCTTTCATTTTGCTGATACATGTACATATGAATTTGCGCGAAGGTTCGCAGTCTAGTGATGTTTACTCGCGAAGTAGCTAAACTATATCAGGATAACTTAATAGGGGAAAGTTGCACCGAAGGGGTAGTCCGACGAAATAATAGCGGAGTACTATATTTTACAGGTGTCGTTACTTATTATCCCTTCTGCGCGTAATGCGAACGTAACGAAAGGTATCGAAGATAGCGAGACATCTCTGTCGAAGAGTAGAAAGAAAAATAATGCAAAAATAGTTGTATCATTGGGAATCCCGTTTTGTCCGACTTTCCTCTACGCCAGTGTTTCCCAACCTTTTTTCTGCCATGCCCCACCTAAGCGTTTCTAAAATTCTTATGCCCCCTATGTAACATATACATAAGTTTTAATTTTCAAAAATTGACGTGTTCGCTGAAGAAACTTAAAGGATAGGTTTTAAGAAGAAGCCACTAGGAAATTGTTGAGGAAACACGCGCCTCGTATCTATAATCTAACGTTTATCCAGCTCGAGTAGCGACTGAGAGTCGCCGTGCGGTTAACTTATTTTCATTTTCGAATTGCCCCCCTTGAACAATTAACGTGTCCCTCTATGGGGCGTGGGCCCCACGTTGGGAAACACTGCTCTACACGGAACAGCGATAAGAGCATTTAATTACCCGCAAACTACCCAAATAGCATCAGCGCAGCGTAATATGCTTATCGTTGCGATAAGAATAGAGGAAGCTCCACATATCTGAATCCGTCGAGCCGTAACATACATATATTCGTTCTGTTTTTCCCCCGGAACGTTTTTAAGGTTCGGGGAATAAATTCTTCGGCCATCTCGCAAAGATGGAAGAACGCGATCGATCAAAGTGACGCAGAGACGTAATTGATCGACGTTAAATTCACGAGTAAACGATTTTAAGAGCATTCAATTAGAACGGAACGAACATATGTTGCAATCCGATACACGTACAACAACTAGACCACGGGGTTTCTTTTCTTTTTATGCAGATCGATATTTTTAAAAAAAACGCGACCAGCTAAATGGAACCCGTGTAAATGCAACGTGACCATCGTCCATCAAATATAATAATTTCTGCTTTCCTTCGTATATTTCGCGTAACTTTGCATATTACGCGCATCCTGCACTTTTTGCTATAATCGTTAGGTGCGCCGATAAATAATCCACTATTTTCAAGCGCGAAGCCAGTATTAAAGCGTTACTCGGCAACAGGGATTACATTTAATTACAGGCTAGGCGAAATTAAATAAGTTCAACCGAAACAGTGCTATTATTTATCGGTACGCCCAACAAATTTCTCGTAAATGCGTAAACATCCACGATTTAATAATACCTCAACGATCTAACAGTTTCTCAACCCTTCTTCGAATTTCGGTGGCGGCTGGCCTAACTTTAAATCCCTGAAAGCGTTTAACTGGAATTTCTTAGCCGACGCGTTGCAGCTGAAAAGGGAACCGAGCCACGAAAATGCGAGATCGAGCGAATACAGGGAGCATTTGGAATATCGATCAGCGTTGCGGAACTTGCGTAAAGCGATATCATCGAAGTCGTAAAAACGTAGACGCGAACGACGGTCATCGGGCGTTGCGCAACGATAGCCTTTTGATGCGTGAAATTTCAGCAACGATACACATCGCTATTCCTATCCACGCGATATATTTTCGAAGATCCTTCGAAATGACACGCGCGACACAGTTCCTTATTCCCATCGATTTCTACTTTAAATCCTCGCGCGCCGAACTCTAAAACGGGAAGGCTGGAAAAGTACGTTCGATACATCGCTATTCCAATCCACGCGATATATTTTCGAAGATCCTTCGAAATGACACGCGCGACACAGTTCCTTATTCCCATCGATTTCTATTTTAAATCCTCGCGCGCCAAACTCTAAAACAGGAAAAGTACGTTCCTCGTTCGCGGTGTTTTTAGCACGATTAACGAAAAAGAACGGTTTGATTAGCGTGAAATGAATCGCGGACGGAGACGTAGGCGAGGTTTATGGCAACTTTCTCTCGTAAACATGCTCGCTGACCGATTATCGCAGCCGGCTGCGCGAGTATCGTTCGCGTTAACAGGTGTCCGCGGCGTACGCGCGGATTGGAGATCGCCGCGTTTTCCATCCGCAGCGAAAACACCGAAGCTCTGCTTACGAGAACGACGCAACAAATGTCTCAGCTCTGTAAAAACGCGCCGCTTAGCGTAGCGTTGCGCCAGGATTTATGCGTTACGCGTGGGTGGCGGTTGAGAAAAACGCGTCAACGTAATATCGCGAACAGCCGCCGTCCGATAGCGGTGAAAGTAATCGCGAATTATCTTATTGCTAAACCCACGCGAGCAATGTTATGTTATCGTAGCGTTAGAGAGGAAGAAAAGATATCTCGAACGTTGTTTGCACGACTGTTCGTGGGAACGGTGATTTGCATTGCAAATCGAAGCTATTCCGATGCGAACGGAGAGGTGTGAGATGAAACGAGAGTTAGAGAGTTGGCGGTGACGCGGTCATAAATAACGTCCGATCGGATTCTCTGACAGATCGGTATTCGTGTCAGCGAAGTGAGAGAAATCGCAGCAATGCCGTTTAATCCGTTTCAAGGAACAGTGAGATCCGAATTGAACGACCCAGGCCTAGCCGCTTTATAGCGTCCAATGACGGGTCGATTGTTCCTAATAGTTCTCAAAGTTGCTTAATCGCAGCCAACGGGATTCAACGATACCCGGGATGCGACGTATTATTGCCCGTGCAACGAGATTCGGATAAGAAATTAACGTTAAAGTTAGCGGCTGTTAAAATATAAACTTATTTGCATCGTGGTTGATGCTCCGTTGGCTCTGGCATGGCAAGATATTTTAATTTCTTCTTAAAAGTTATTCTATATATTCCTTTTCGCCAATTCAATTTTTATTCGTTTTCGAAGCAAACGAAATTGAAGGTGAATTTGAGCCCTTTCCAATAAATAAAGCCATACAGACTATTAAAGAAGTTTGGTGTGCAAAGAGTTGAAATAATGTAACGCAATGCAAGGGGAACAAAATCTTCGATCGTGTTGTTTAGAGATCTTCGAAAATCTTTAAAACTGCACTGCTGCGAGTTTGCACGATTCTTCTGAGAAAGATATTCCGCGGCGAGTGGTTTCCGCTTAACGTTTCATTCGGGCTTTGATTGTATCATCGATCGATATGTAATCAGTAGATTGTGAATTTTTAATTTAATTTAATTTAATTTGATTTGATTTAATTTAATTTACTTAATCAACGGGAAGGACTCGTTCATACGTAATACAAAAAGTTTAAGTGTAATGCGAATAAAAGTGACAAAAGGAAGAAATAAAGCAAGAGAGGTGAGAAAAAAGGGAAGAGCATTTGTACGCGAATTTAACGTTCCGTCGGCAATCTGGGTTTTTTAAAGCACGCGTCT
The DNA here is from genome assembly GCA_028830335.1 of Eucera pruinosa. Taxonomy (NCBI): domain Eukaryota; kingdom Metazoa; phylum Arthropoda; class Insecta; order Hymenoptera; family Apidae; genus Eucera; species Eucera pruinosa. The sequence goes on from JAMYCR010000014.1 coordinate 2,017,269, forward strand.
CGCGTATCTCTTCGTTTAAATTTTACTTTGGTTGGAAAAAAAAAATAGTACGGCATTTACGAATAAAGCTATTAGGCGACATTGCAGAGACTTGGAGAGGTAGCAGGGAATTTTTCTAGATTTTTTTAAAGGTCTAGAACATCGGGGAAATCTTTAGTGAACTTACGTGACCTAGATTGCAGACAGTGTTAGCAGAAAAAGGGATTGCTGACGAAGGGTTAATAATAGAGGGTTGTTTTCAGTCCAAACTGGCTCTCAGTTGAATATCGTATCGCTTCTTCCACGTGACGGCAAAAAAAACCGACAAACGACCGACATTAAATTTTGATGCGCAACGATAAAATAACGCAAGCGAATACGCACCGTTAACCCCCTTGCCTTACGATTGTTTTGTTACTTCAAATATGCTACGAATCATTTGAATATCGTATACAAATTTGAATATTTTTATTTAGTAACTACCAATCTTGTAAGTAGACTGCGAATTTTTATACAAATTTATATTTCTAGTAACCTAATTAAAGCAATGGAATTTTATTAGAAGGTTGCTTCGCCTTCCGAATCAAATAGTCCTTATACGTTTCTCTTCGAATATTTTATATATTTTTCCACATAGCGCGGCTTGTTCTTCTAATTTCTTGCACATCTAAATTCCCCTCGCACGCGTAAAAATTCGCAGTCCACTTGCAAGACAAAGTTCAAATCAAATTTAATATTCAATAGGATCCGCGGCTTGTCGGATCCGCGTCACAACTCGTGCAGCTAATACGGGTCGCTATTGCTAGTTAAAAGGTTAAGGTGCACCATCGATGGTACTCGCGTGCGACATCGAGCGCGTTAACCGCGATAAAGAGGAACCAAAACCGTACCAACGGCAAGGTTCTCGAAACGCCGTTAAAATAAACGCTCGCTCGCGAGTCTCTTCACAGTGAAACGACGGTGAAAGCGATAAAAAAAGAAATATCAGCTTTTACACAGATGGTTGAACGCGGCGAGCGTGTGTGGTAACAAACGCGACGGCCCGGTTTACAATCGCGTAATCGGTGCACATGCACACCCGATCCATCGAAACGTATCGGCGAACGATTGCAACGGTGTAACTCGCCACGTGACGTGCCTAGCAGCTATCCGTATGCGTACGCGTATACGTGTGTGTGTGTGTGCATCGTTTAAAAAAAGAAATCGCGCCGCTTTACGATGCTGCGTGCAAATATCGCCGGGAGAAGGCCGTTGCAGAAAACGACCTGTACCACAGCTGCGACCTTGACACTAACCTAGCACAACGGCCGGCCACTTAGACCGGGTTACGGCGGAAATACTACGCGAGGATCGCTTCCTTCGCGCCCGTAATCTTATCCCCGATCCACGTTGCCTCTTCCCTCGGGAACCCAGCGATATCCTCCGCCCAACGCTCGCCCAACCCTGCGACAAATTCCCCCCCCCGGACAAACCGAACAACGCTTCTTTCTCCCCCTCTTTGCTTCGGGCGAATTTATCCTCTGCGCGTTGCGTAAATCGGCGAAACGTGCGAACGGTACTGTACATGCTCGAAAATTGGTAAATCATCCGGTTTGCCGGTTAGTCCCTAGCATTTACCGTAGTCGAATTAGTGAAAGGCATTTTTTGAACTTCTAAACTATTTTGGTAAGTGCTAGGACTTAGCAATGCCAATTGGTTAAAGTCTCAGATAAGAAATGAAAAAGTAATTAAAAATCAGAATCAGACGAGGCGAACTTACACCAAGTGGTGATGGCGTTGAAATGAAAGGGTTTGCAATATGTTTTCAGACTTCTACCAGCTTGCAATGGTAGATGCTAACATTAACCAGTGGAACCTAGGATTTACCACGTTCGAGCTTCCACGGTAACATAAACATTGCATTCATCTGCATCTCATCCGAACGGGGAACAACGTAAACCCTTGCTCTACTTTCGATGAATCGTATGAATGATTCATCCGCGGTGTAGCTATAACGACAAACGCAAACGTGTCGAAAAACAAGCGAACAGTCTCAGCTAGCCATTCAGATTTCACAATTCAACCTGCTTTGTTATCGCTATGTCTCTCCGCCAATTTCAAAGCTAGCGAAATGAACTCGACTACTGTATCTGTATAAATACTCCAGCTTTCACATCTTTCGCGTTCGCTACCGATGAATCGTTCGATCGTGATTCTCGTTGCTCGTCCAATGCGTAAAGTCCAAGTTCGCGTTTGCCTCGAGCATCCTTGTTTCTTCCGTGTCTCGGTTTGAAATTGCATTTCGAATCGATGCGGCCGCGGGTAAGTAAATCGATGGTCGAACGTCTTGGATGGCGTTCCAAGTTTAGAAAGGTGTAGCGGCGGTGGTGGTGGTGTTCCAAGGACTTGGAAGTTGGAGGCGACAATTTAAAGGCAGGCGCGAGCGAGCAGGTGTCGGCTTTTGTTCGCGCTGAATTCCATCCGAGTTGCTTTATCGTGACGCAGTGGATTCCAAGGACCTTAACCTCGCAATATTAATCGTGACATGCATCCTCCCCGCGTTGTAGATTTACGCGTCGCCTGCTCGTGCACACCAGGTTCGTCCGCGTTCTCCACCGCCGCCGCTGCGTCCCCAACCCAAAGTCCAAGGTCTCTCCTCGGAGCGTGATTTTAGATTCGTCTTTTTGAAGAACGCAGGCGACGAACGCTACACCACACCAGCCGTCAAGCTTCTAATTAAATTTCGTTTCGCTAAGATTGCCTCGTAAAACCCGTGTGGATCATCCACCACCTCTCTCTCTCTCTCTCTTTCTCTCTCTTTCTCTCTCTTTCTCTCGTTTGCATATTAAAATTGCAACAAGATGGAGTAATTTGCAGAGAATCACTGTAATTACTGGGGTACAAAGTGTCGCGCGGCGGCGTATTTTATTCAGAACCGGTGGTTGTGTTTTCTTTTGGAAAACCTAACTACCGCTCCCGATATCGATCGTCGGAATTATTATTAGCCGAAAGCACGACATCGCGAGGGGACACGGAGCATTCGCAGGCCGGGGGTGAAACTAATTTGTCCGACGTATCGAAATAAATTAGGTTTTTTCCGTGCCCTACCCCCCTATCCCCCTTATCGCGGTTCGATTCCGAATAAAAGTTTCCTCGCCGGCAGACGCGAAGTATTTGCGGCAGCAACGAGTTCGCGACGTATTGGGAAAATACGGAGACGTACGAATTAATATCGGTGCGAAGAGGACGTCGCGAAGAATTCGCTGCCTTCGAAAAGTTTCGCGTTCGTCTGTGCAAGCCTTAATCCGAGAGAATCGAGAAACCGTTGACTAAGTACATGATAAATCGCTCGTTTATAGGAAACAGAGGATATTAAGAATTATATTCAACCCACGCGTCAAAATTGATCAAGGTAATCCTCTATAATGCCACGCGACTTCAAAGTTTCGTACCCATATATTAGGTGCACCGTTAAATAATTGAATATTTGTCTTTGCCAAAATCGAATACCTATAGGTATCGTCTTAAATAAAATTGTTCCTTACAGCAACCAGCTTCGTGGTAAATAATTATAATTATTTAAATAGTGCAGCATTTATTAGTAGACCTATTGTATTTAAATTTGTTGAATATTATTTTACTTGCGTATCCCTGTATTGCTTCACTTTTCTCGGTAGCCAACTATTTTTAAACGATTTCTACGAATATATTCCATCGAAAGACGAAACTTTAAACTTAAACCGTAAACTCAGGGCAAAGCAAAACACATCGGATTACGAAGCAACAATGGTTGCATTTAAAATAGGATTAGACATTTGATTTTCTTAAACACAAGTGCCAAGTTTAACAAAAATAGTGGATTGTTCATTGGTACGCTTAATATGTACGATGATCTATATATAACGAATGATCTATGCCTTATGCTTCATTCGCCGTTGGTGTCGAAGCTAAGGCTGCGAGACGGGTTGCAGACATTCAGGAGTTAAAGCTGCGTCCCTGCCTCGCAGAATTTCCCATGCGAACGCGAAGCAATGGAAAAAAGAAAGGGAAAGTGTGCACGCACCTTTAAGGATTCGGGCAAATAGCCAGCAAGGAAGTCCAAGAGTTGAGGCAACTCCTCCTCGGCGAGCAGACGAAAGTTCCGGCCTCGTTCCATCGCTTCGGGGCACTCCATGCTGAAACTAATTACCAAGAGATCATTGTGTGAGTGGCACGAACTTTCGAACCCCAGTCACTCTTCGCTCGCCCGTAAAACACGGCACTCTATGTGTGCCTGCTCGCTCATAACGCGGCGACGGCGCGCCCCCAAATTCCCATTTCTCCCATTCGATATCCACCGAAACTTGCCGGCTTTCGCATGGATCCCGCAAACTTGCCCGTTTACCCGACTCGTTACAAAACGTTGCGTCGATCGCGTCGCGCGAAATCCTTTCCCAGTGTTTAAAGTAACTTTGGATACGCGTAAACGACTTTTAATCCTTTATCGTACCGGACGAAGCTTGACGAGTTCTCGCGTCGCGCGTTTCGTTCGAAGTAGCGTAACTCGGCGACGAAAAATCGTACGTCAACTTTTGGCTGCTCGTTTGGAAAGGGAAAATCTTACGCTTCGAGCGCACTGCAACGGGAATCGCGGAAAAAATCTATTAAGCTCGGCGCAGTCGTTTGAATTTGGAAAATTTGGGAAGGAATAAATCATCTTCTTACCCCGAATCTGGGAATAAAAGCGTCTTCGAAGAAGTTCGATTCAGAGTCGAAAAGATAGAGTCTTTGCCCGTTGAAGTGAGCAATGGACGCAGAGGTCCCTTGATTATGGTGAGCAACGCATTAGGTGCACTCACGCTTTTCGTGTACTTCACTCGCGCCTGCTGAATGTAAACTAAATTGCTCGTGTCCGGTATCAAATGTAATGTTTGTTAATGGGGCTGATTTTAAAACTGCAGCGTCAATTGAAGCCGATAGGCAAGAGCAAGGTCGATCGCGGCACTTTAATTTTCGAACACGACTGCTGCTAAAAATGCAGTTGCATTCTTACCAAAAATTCTTCCACAAACGTGTTCCCTAAGAATTATCTAGCATTATTGAGCCACAGCAGTTTCGTCGTATCTCGAATAACATCCGAGTAATTCATAAAAAGTGGCAATCAAGGAAAATGTTACACCTATTTCGAAACGCCACGTTTGACGAACGAATTTTAGCAGATATCGCAATAAGCGCGAAAAACTATTCCTAGTCTCGCTCTTCGCTGTTATCCGTCGCTTTCCTGCACTGCGAAAAATGGTTAAACAGCGACGCGGACTTAAGCGCAAAGCCCAGCATCGTTTTCGAAGCATTGCGGATGAATCCTCCGCAAGATTATCTTGTCTAGAGTGGGTCATAGCCTGTAGCTTTCCGCAGACTCTCTAACCGGAAGGCTCGCGAGGAGGAACGAGCGATTCGCTGGGGTGGAAGCATCGTAAAGACCGAAAGCGAGGTAAATTGACCCGTGATTAGCGAACATTAACGAGGTTGACTCGCGTTCCTGCGCCCGTTCGCAGATCTGTATCGATAGAGCGTTCCTATGCGACGATGATTACATAATTGTGGCCACTTTTGAACTTTTTAAAGGTTGCTGCGGCCGCCGAACGGCCGGCAGTTTGTGCGCGCATTCAAGGTCTGACTTTGACTTATCGCGGCAAGTAGAATGTGCCCGTGCCCGCTCAGACTCGTATCCATCATCGTTCGCGTTAATCGTTTTCACCTTCGATGCTCCGCGAAAGAGAGAACCACTCGTTAGAAAGTGATAAATGAATATTAATTCAACCACCGATACCCTGTCCGACGATCCTCGGGCATCTTTGCAGGTGAATTGCGTAACGAGCCGAATTGTTTTACGCCGCATCGGTGTCAAACGCACGTGGCCAGCAATATCTGGAATGCTGCACTCTATTCGAATCTTCGAGTCCTATTTTACTCGAACAATAGAACGGAGCGTAACCATAATTGTTCTCCTCGCTATGTTCGAACAAATACCGCGTTTACGGTTGATCTAAAAAAAAGTCCAACAAGATTTTGGAAGACCCTTCTTTATCTTAAGCTCCTCAAACTTGGCAAGACTATTTTTTTTTGTTGGCCTGTATTTATTCTCGCGCGAGTTTGACACCATTGTTTCGCGTAATCGCGAAGAAAATTCGCGTGCCCGTATTTTAAACGAACGATTAGACGAAATATGGGATCTCGGTTGCTCGCGAACGCAGAAACTCGAGTCCCCCGAGACTCGGAAGTTACAGCGATCCAAGGACTCGCAAAACTCGAAGGCTTAGCAAGTTAACTTCTTAATTCTTAAGAAGCGGGGAGAGGAAAATTGACAAGGTTCGAGTTGGCAAAGTTTTTACGGCTGCGGGATTCGAAAGGTTAAAGGTTTAGAGATTATCGCAGCCTTAAGGCGAGCGGGCATTCTTTCTTTGTCTGATGATTGGACAAGCTAAAGCGCATTATCTGCGAAGCGTCGAGAGTTATCTATGTATGTATGTAACCAGCTTAGTTGCGCGAGCATTGTCAACAAAATCATCGAGTGACGATGTAATCTGTATATTTCCTGCTATTAGCCGATAATGGCGATCCGATGCAATGCCACTAAAAACAATGTAGGATTCGAGTGTCGGGTATCGCGCATCGGCGAATCTTCTTACGATAAATAACGCGACGACGAGCTGACGTTGATTAAAACTAAGATAAGCTCCGCCTCCTCCCGCCATTCTATTCAACTTTCCTCGCCAGCGATTTCTTTTTCTCTTCGATCGGGCAGAAGATTAAATTTAGCATCGATCGGCGGAGCGTATATATCTCGCGTTTGTTAACTCCGCTTTTGTTGACGCATTAATCATGCTGTGAAAACAATTTGCGTAGAATGTCTCGGGTGTACGCGGCGGAGAGTTTATGAAAAACAGACTATTAAAGCTGAACGACAACATTGCAGCAGCTTCCACCGGCCTTAAGATTAATTGGATAAAGCGTTTCATATTTTACGCGCACCGATCTTGCCCCGCTATTGATAAATTGTTCCCCTCGCGGAATTGATTTTATTCGATCCCCCATTAATAAATTGGATCGACCGTGAAGCAGCCAGCGCAACTTTTAACATCGATAACGAATATTAATTCTCGCGATGCAATCTCGGCGAAAACGTTTCATCGCGTCCAGCGCAATTATACGCGATTCCCCGGCAGACTATCTACCGGACGTCCGCAAAAGTGTCGTTGCTTTTAACCCTTTCAGTGCTCGGGGCCACGTACACGGTCACTCGCAAAAGTCTACGTACGATGGATTCTAAATTTCCAATACTTCAAATGATATACAAATTTCCACCGCTTAGTCTATCTGTTAATTAACTTTTTAATCACGCGTAAATCGGCAACGCAATTGCTTGAACATCTACGTACATATATTAAAATGTACAAAGCGTTGTTGCACTTTCCAATGCACGTTTGACGTTCTACAATAAGCTACGCGTAAACAAAGCAACATTTTTTATTCTTTTGAAGACAATTGTATTCGTGCGCGAAACGATGCTTCCTTTACGAATCGTTCGACTAAGAATTTTTGTTACTTTTAATCGTATATTTTACGAATTTTCATATCACTTTTGGAATTCCAATATCTGCCCTAAAACACGCGAATATGTACTTAAAATGCAAAGGGCGTATGGAAACTTTTGCGACAGACTATACGAGGTTAAATTCGAATGAATTTGGTAACCACAATTGGATTGCGGATTTCTATGCAACTATGGAAACTTACCTGCGCTAAAAGGCACGGAATGTACGCGATACGGAAAGATGTACTAACGCGAACTCGCCTGAAAATCCGCAGTCTATTTAGAATAATTAATGCAACGACTGTAACGGTATCAAAGCTTACGCGTACGCGTAACTCGCGAAATTGAACCGAGAGTCGCGTCGATTTCTCGAAATTGCTAGCAACTCAAAGGGTTCTAATGGGATTTAAATTTGGCTAAAAGAAAATTTAGCAACGAAATCCAAAGGGATTATCTTTTATGATCCGTGAAATCCCTCGGACAGCGGAGAAAGAGGGAGGTAATAGAATAATTCCCCGTGGAAACGTTTTCGTTTCCCTTACGTGTTTTCTTGCAGCACAATTTTTGCCCGATTTATCGCCGCCGATCTACTTTACCCGTAACTCGTCATCCCCACCGCGCGTCCCCGTAATCAGAACTCTATTGTTTTCGTAATACAATCGAAACACGTTTCACTCGATTTGCATCATCCTATTTTATCACGGGACTCGCAACGATTGCCCTGGGTTCTGACTAACCGAATCGAGCAAAAGGAACGAGCGCACGCACATACGTAGGTCTGTACGCGGCGACGAAATATACGAGTACGAGTAGGAACGAGTCGCGTGAATGCAGACGTGGGCACGTTTGCACGCAGCATCCCCCCTGGCTGCGTGCAAAGAATCGTCATTTATCGACGAGCAGCCGACGAGTGCTCGCGGAGCGAAAATACTGCAGGGAATCACGCCGGTGTCACGGTAACGTCACAACAGGAAGCACTATGCCGATATCCGAGTAATAGGTGGCTTGCGACACGCAACAAACAACCCCCTTGGGACGCACCACTGTCGAAACATCCTTTTTTTTTCCAGACCGTGTTCGCGTTCCTCTAGACCTGGTCGCTCGCGCCGATTTAACCCGCAACTCTCCTCTGTTCCTCTGTTGGAAAGTGTGCGCCGTACGCGGTTCGCGGTGTGCGTGCACCGCCGATTTACCTGAACGAATCGCGAGCCGCGTGTCTGATCCTTGTCGCAGCGAGTCCGAAGCGGTCACTGCAATCCACGGGCCTTCGATTCTAGCCGAAAGAAACGAGAATTACGCGGCGTGAGATCGGTCGGGGGTGAGAATGGTTGCGGGCTGTTGTCAAGGGGTAGTTCCAACGGAGGCACCCGCCCTCGCCGCCCCCTGAACCCGCACTGCCGCCCCTGGGCCACCGTTACCCTCCGTGCACCCGACATCGTCGTGTTCCGCATAGCGCAGGCGCCCATTTTCTTCAATGTTGTATCCTTAGTTTCCGGTACCCGGCCCTGCGCAATCCTCCACTGATCCACCCATCACGAACCTACGGCCCGCATAACTTTCCCTCCGCCTCGAATATCCCACGAATTTTTTAAACATCCGCTCGGCTACGTTTTTCAGTTTCCCTTATTTTAGTCGTAAACCGGGAGAAAAATGCGTACCAGTTGATATAGGTTATCGAACATGCGTGCGGTGGTTGCAATATTCTCGAAATCGATCTGCGAGGAAACGAGTTTAGGCTTTCATCGAGCATCTTTGCGCAATTATTTTCAATGCGCCGACGAAGGGTACAGAGCCAAGGGTATTAAAAGAGTAGACAATTTTAGCTTATTTCTTTGGGCGATGAAAAGCCTCTGTTATCGTGATCCCTTTTCTTCAATCTTCTTTAAGAAATCCGCGGTCCATTGATTATGTTACGATGTACGGTGTAGCATGTTGCAGCCAGTATAAAGTTGCAAACATTATTATGTATGCAGGTCGAGAGAGGAAAAAAGGTTGAGCATGGCTGCTCCAATCGAATCCCGCGATCGATGATTGAATTTCTTCGAACGTTCGAAGCAATTTGATTGATTAATCTTCTCACAGTCCTTGGGTCAGTTTCGACTCGAACGTGCTTTTATTTTTGCAAAGAATCTCCTAGCATTGACAAGGACGTACAGGGATTGCAATTAATACGTACAATTTCCGGTATCTACGTTGAAGCTTCATCTTTACAATATTGTAAAGCATTTCTAAAGAAAGCAGGACATGATTGAATCGAAATACTAAGGTGCTCCCATAAGCGTCTGAATTTCTGTCTCCTTTAACGTCCCCGTCATTAGAATTGGATTGGGATAGGAGGATTAGGATTGGATTAGAATTGGAATCATCTGAATGAATTTCAAGTATCCAATTTCTGAGACAAGTAAACTTCACGAGGATGCGTGTCCCGCGACATCTTTCCTCCTCTGCATAGTTTGTCTTTTAGTCAATCGACAAGCATCCAAATATGGTCTCGGACTGCAGACGCTAAATCTGGCAACAGTGTGAAAGAATAGAGTAGCGTTGGATGATAGAAAGAAGGAAAAAATAGAGCAGCGTTGGATGAAATAATCGAGGAAAGATTAGAGCAGCGTTGGATAAAAGAATGGAAGGAAAAGGAGAAGGCGAATTTTAATGTCATGGTTGGCCGATGGAATTACGGTAATTTTGGGAGCACACGTTTGTCCACTCGCCTAATTTAACGCGAAGGTTTCGCTGTATTTCACGTGGGAAGATCGATATTTTTGCAGAGATATCACCGAAACGTGGGCACATTTATCAAGCTGTTTCTCCTTGCTGCGCCTAGCACGCAATTTACATCCAGAAAGACGTATCGTCTCTTCCCATCGTTTCTTCAACCCTTTCGCCCCCATCGCGTATAAAAGCCGCAACCCTTTCAGCATTGCGCTCTAGCAGAAGTTACACCGATGCACCGCGCCAATCTCTTGGCACCTAATCGCATTGTTGTATAATTGAGGAACTCTCTAGAAAGATGCACCCCTTCTCGCACTATTTTCTTATAACCCGCCTTTGCGCTCCGTTCGCTCTGCTGTGGCAACAAACTTTAATTTCCTCAGAAATCGTACGTTCGCTTGCCCCAATTTAATTTTCATCCCTCTCAAGATTTTCCCCGTTTCAAAATAAAATCCTATCAAAGGTGTGCTGAAAATTAGAGGTAGATTAGACTATGAAACGAAGCTTGAGATGCAAAGGGTTAATCATCTATTTAAGAGTGTCCTCCCCAAAATTTCGTCTCGATACTGCACCAACCGAAATTAGGGCAACACTTATCCTTGAATCGTGCATGCTTGGACTCGCATAACACGTAATCTTCTGCTGCAATTTACTCTGTTCACCCCAGTTTTCTCCCGTGGTCCGTATTCGCGAGAAGCTCCCCAATTATACTCGATCCTTGCGAATTAAAACTCGGTAGGACAAATAGGGATCCAATTGAAATATTTGCGCAGCCTCTTCGCCTCTTTATTTATAGTTACAAGTTCTACAATGGAGGTGACGTAAATCTTCAGCGCTTTCGCAGCCTAAACCCTTGCGGACGGAACGAAATAATATTTACCCCTTGGAACTTGGGATTAAATGCGTAGCCAAGCGTAACTTTCATTGATTCGAAAATAGACTAAGTGTAAATGCGTAGGTACTTTATATAATTGATTCGCGCCTGATATTGCTATAGAATTGAAAACAGGAACAATACTTTGCTATAGAGAAATAGTATCCACGATTTTCGCAAACGATTGCCTAATCTTTGACGGGATTTAATCAATTCTTGTCCAGCTATTAATCGAGTTAATTTTAATATCTGGCTTGAAAAGTTCACCTATTTATGTCCGAAAAAAGCAAAAAAATTAGGGGCTATCCGCGACGATAATGCTTAAAAATTTAGCTCTAGAAAGACGAAAGTTAGTCGCATAATAAGTAGCCTTCTTTTTGAATATTCTATACCCAACAAAATCGAACATTTTGAATAGCTTTTACCTCGAAGCGGTTTTAATTAATCTCTATAGAATTGTTCTGCTCGAAGCGTTGACTTTTTGCGGTAAACGAAGCTCACTGAAAATTGTTAGCTCGCGGAAAATTCTCGTGGAAGTTTTGCGCACCCCGTTGGTTGTACGGTCCTGCATGCAACGTCGCGACGCAGGAAAGCACAGCTTCCACCGCCTCTTCATTTTCGCAGATCGATCCGACTGACTGACAGAGGAAGCGTAATCGAAAATCTCGAGGTTAAAGTTGCCTCTCGCCGGGCCGGAGCGGTGCGCGTGGAACGTCGTAGCAGAAAAATCATCGTAACGTTAACTAATTACTTTCGTGCGGCAAATCGTCGAGTGTGTTCCGTGGAGCACGAGTACGAAACGCGGTCGCCTTAAAAACACGACCACCGGTAGTAGTAGTAGTAGGTAGTGATCGACACGCGAAACACCTAGCCAACTAACTAACTAAGTATAGTAGTTGTTCCACGAAAATTTGGACGGTCATGCGAAAGCGAAGGTCGAACATCCGCCACGTATGATTTTATCCACTCGCTTGGCTCGCGTGACGGACCTTGGATAAAATCGATTATTAAATTTCCAAGATTTTACACCGATTCGAAAAGTGTTAGCCAAAGGAACGGTTAACCCTTTCGCTGCTGTCGGCGGCTCGACTAAAATTTAACCGTAGCTATGTTTAAAAGTGGAAAGCAGCTTTAGGCACTCGAAGCGTTCGGGGTTTCAAGAATATGAGAGAAACGAGGAAAGGACGCGGATTGATTATTTCGTACGAGCTCGGGTAAAAGGAGCAGTGAAAGGGTTAAAAAAGGTTCGGTTCGCTTCTTGCCGGAGAGAAACATGCTGCCGTGAAGAAGATCCAAAAGTGTCGCTTCGAAACGAAATGCTCCTCCGTTTTCGAACATCGGCCAACGTTATTGCCTTATCGATAACGAATCGGGGAATGAAAAAAAGGTTCGGACGATAATATTTGAAACGCAAACATAAGCTTGCAATCGTTGATTGATATGTGGACGAACTGGTTTGGCGCAGGTAATCTCTCTTTCGTAATAACAGTATCTCGCGCTTCGATTCTCGATACAGAATTTCTTTTATCGTAAATTGCTCGCGTCCACTTTCATTTTATTCCTTTGCGAAATTCGTCGAGTCCAGGCGCGCGATGAGAAACGAGTCAGGTATTTAAATTGGCGATTGTATTTGGTTTGGTCCGGAAATAAGTTGCGGTTTTTTGCAGCATCTTAAGTGGCCCAATTTCTCTTAAATGATTCGCTGCAGCTGTTTCGCTTGATGCAAATACGTGATTGATATTTCGAGCAGCTTCTGCTACTTTACGATCATTTGTAACCGTGTATAGAGATGAATATACTTGCAAACTCGCTTTCATTGCATTTTCTATCGTGCGAGACTTTGAATTAAGCTGCTAGTAAATGAATTGCAGGAAGCAAAATAGTACCCGGTAAATAGAAATGCGGTATCTAAGCTTTAAAAAATAGTATATCGCATGATAAGTATGAACTAAATTTTTGTAGTATACAAATATCTACGCTATCTACATTGTATATCTACACCACTATAAATATCTAGTTAAGAAAAACCGCAATCTATTGTATTTCTGGACAATTTAACGATACCGGTAAAGCTCCAAAAATTTCCTCAAATTTTTACTTCTATAAATCGAGTAAATGTTATAATAGAGTGCGTATATATTATCGTATATGCGTTTCATAGCTTCCACGCATAAGTGAACAAGAAGTGCAATAAAAATTGCAGTTGCACGATAACCCACAAAGTTGAAGTTTCAAGTAGAAAGATAAGGAATATTGTTTATCTTTTCTTTTCCATTCGATTGTAACATTGCAATGATTTGTAATTTCGCAACGTTCTAATTTCATCGACAGATTCTTTTCCGCGATATTCATTCTTATGCTTTCAATAGCTTAAAAGATATCGATAAACCGGTTACGATTAAAACCACAAACGAAGTACAAAATAAACCTAGCATCCGATGTATTTTTCTGTCGCACAATTTCTACCCTTTTAATCGCGTCAAATCTATACCGTTTGCGTTTGCGTTTACATTTTGCGTATTAAAATATCGCAGAAGCGTTTAAATTCCCTTTAGTAGTGAAAGGGAGGATATTAATAAATATCTTACAACAAACAGTGCAAGTTATACTTGCTAATAAGTAAAGTAAAATAAATGAAAGATATACTTCCAAAAACTCTGACTTTTTTAGAGGTGGTATTTCAAACAACGTAACGCGAAATCCTATAAAATGAGTAGTCTATTCTGTACCTCGTCTGTGTTGAAAGCTTTACCGAATCACCGGTAAATGAAAAAGTCAGCAAAATCCCTGATTTAAATATTCCCTCGGAATCTAGTAATCCCCTCTTTTTAACGCGCATGCGAGGCAACGAAAAGCCAGTTACGTTACTTTCCAATGGACACGTAACGCGAAACGAAACTTCTTGCGCTTGTTTCACCTGCAATAAATAATCAAAACCATAATAATGGAATCTTGATTATATTCGTTCGAGTTACTATTTATAAGGTCCCGCAATTGAAAATTGCCCGCAACGAATCAATGCCACGATGATTGATCGAGAACGCGATCTAACTCGCAAAAAGGTTATCCGCTGCATTGAAATATTTTAATACGAACTCCACGTGACTATTAAATTTTACACGTATTCCTTTATTACGCTTACTAAGTAGAAACGTGTGAATAAATTGTATTCGAAAGATCTCGCAAATTGCATACGCGTTTAGCGTTGACAACATATAGATCGTATCGAATAGATCGCGCGCGCACGTAGGATAAATTGAGGCGAAATAAATCGCCAAAGATAACGATTGAAACACACGTACATAACTTATCTGCGCAAGACAATTTTACTCGTGCATGAGCAACTGTAAGCCACGGCTGTATAACAATTGCGCTGCAAAAATTCGCGTCAATCGTCTTGTTTCCGTTTGCGCGAATGCCGAAATTTTGATAGGAAAAACAATATTTTTTTGCCAGAGCAACACGTGATAAAGCGATGTACGTGGTTTTCTAGATTATATTCACAAAGTGAGTATGTCCAGAAGGAAACTTGGCGGGGACAGACAATTCAACAACGTGGATTATACACAGCTCACAGAAACCGACAGTGGCTTTGTCGATTCCCAGGTGAAGCATTTAGTATTCTTCTATTGGAATGTAACGTATATATTCCTCCCATCTATTAGGGTTCTTAGAATCATATTTAATTGTAAGTTCAGAAGAAAGTTTAATTAATTATGCATACAGCTAATCTGAAGCATAGTTGATCAGTTTAGGTAGTTGGTAAATCTTATGTACAATTATATGTGTATTGGTAAAAGTAAGAGTAACTCGAAATTTATTTTCGAAATTGTTAAGGAGACTGCTTTAATAAGATTATGAAACATTGTTCTTAAACATTTGTTACAAAATTAGGGAAGATTCTCAAAGTATACGCGTGCTATTCGATCATTGATCTTCTTGATCTTTCCCAGTGGCCAAATGATATCTGTCTTATAGAATTCTTGAGA
The DNA here is from genome assembly GCA_028830335.1 of Eucera pruinosa. Lineage (NCBI taxonomy): Eukaryota > Metazoa > Arthropoda > Insecta > Hymenoptera > Apidae > Eucera > Eucera pruinosa. Next base: position 2,032,375 of record JAMYCR010000014.1, read on the forward strand.
CTTGCTAGTGGAAAACTGATCCAAATTGGATGAATGTAAAATAGTGTGCAAAAATATCTGGCTATAGCACACATAAATATTCAATGATAACTCAGAACAAACATTATATTCTTTGCAAGAATTTGGTGTTGCAATACACTGATGCCTTAATATCAATTATTCTTGTAAGAGCAAATAATTCCTTGTACAATTTTTTGTTTAAAATGTATTAGAAATAAGAATCATAGTGTAATAAGTACTTTTGTTCACACCACTGTGTTTTATAATCCAATACATATGTTCTGAATGTTCTCCTATTTCATGCTACTATAAACATGTGTATTTTTAACAGTTTGTGAACCCGCCTGTAAAAATACCATGGAAAGCTATTACCTTGGCAGCCCTTCTCTTTGTTGGAGGTACAATTATGCTAATCATGGGTAGCCTAATTGTTAGCGGGCATATCGATTCAAAGGTAAATTATATCAATGCTTTACCTATTGGAAGCCATTTAATAAATTTCTCAGTACCAACATTTGAGTCTATTGATCTGCTTTTTTATTTGATGAAAAATAATTTTATTTGTTTTATACATTACTAGGTTGTAACATGTATTTGTTCCATTCTCCCAGAACATTTCAAATTCTGTGGCCGCCATAATTCTTCGCGATGCGACGATAATAAAAATTGAATAAGATTATTATGAATCCAAATAACACAGATCCAATCAATTGAAAATTTATTTTACAATTAATATATAAATAATTTTAAACGAATATATGTTGCAAGCCAATGAAACTGGTTTCAGATTAATCTTGCATACTATGTTAAATATAACGAATAGAATAAAATATTATAAAAATTATAATTGGCAATAGAATTAAAGTAGCCTACAGTAAAAGAAATTAAAACGGTGTAGCGAGTACTCTCGAAAATGTTGATTTAATAGTCGTAGAGTTTTCGAAATACGTGCATATATTTCCGTGCAATGGCCAATACTGTTAGTACCAGTTAGTAATGCATAGTAAGTTCAGTCACAGCCAGTAGGTAAAGTGTTAAATACCGCACGGCGAAACAGCTTAATCTGATACGTATTTAACAATTTATTTATTGTTACAGTATTCGGACCGCATGTGGCCAGTTATTATTTTAGGCATTCTAATGTTTATACCCGGTGCTTATCACATGAGGGTAGCTATTTTAGCGTATCAAAAGGTGCCAGGTTACTCATTCGACGATATCCCGGAGTTCGATTGATCGAACTCTCGCTAGTTAACCAATTAGCTGTGTTCACCCCTTTTGAAAGGGTGCACCTAAATGTGTCGCGAATATATATTTTAGTTCACAATGAAATTACAATTTAAATAGCCAATGGTAACTATTTTTTACGCACGACCAGTATACTCGTTGTAACGCAAAATATTGCCATTTCTCCGTGACGAGTATACTCGTCGATCACAGCTAAGTGGTTAAAGATTTCAAATTCTTTTAAACGCGTTAGATATTCGATCCATGCCGAATTATTTTGTATATAAACTGTACGTTTCCATTTAAAATTATTACAAGTATATATACGATAAATATACATATGTATATATATTTGTAATAATTCTAAATGTATTCAGGATTTTATTACACTGTTAGCTCTGTGCAAATATTGGATTTAATAAGAGATACCACGAAGATTATTAAAAATATCAAAGATTTATTTCTCACGTTTTGTATGTTACAGTTGTACGATTATTATCAAATATACGTTTAGTATGGAAGGACACACACGAGTTTTACACGCAAGCATACGTGTATATATTTTACTGTTAAGTTAACGATCCGTGTAGCTTTCTTTATTACGCGACACACGTCCTAATCTGCTAAAATCTGTTCAACTTAAAAATTTCAAACGCGCTTCGTAGTGTTTGTAAAAATTCCGTACGAAACAATTGCGTCGCTTGGAAATGAAAAGAACGAAAAAGAAAAGTATATAATATTATAACTAGACTGTGGATCTTCGTGCAAATTCAGATTCTTACAGATGCAATTAAACGGGGGATTGTTTCACTCGCTTAAGTAGCATAATTTGCATATTTTACTTTCAGTATTTTCTGCGTTTTTAATACCACTTACACTCTGCGTCTTTTTACGTATTTAAAATTCGTACAAGTGCACAATAATCCGCAGCCTAGTTATAACAATCGTTGCAATCTGTGAACGAGTTCAATTAAAAAAGTAAAATCAAAACTTTTATAATAAAACTTAAACAGTGATTATCGGAAGCTGTACGCTTTCATACAGCAGAGTCTCTCGTTACGATCGTTCCTGATTAAATAGTATTAGTAAAAGGTGATTAAAAAAAAAAAGGTTGCATAATTAAATTATGCACAGAGTTTGCGTTTCAGATAGTTTAGGACACTCACGCTATCCAACATCAAAATCCTTTCGCTAAGTTGCTTCGTCGTTAAAATCGGTGGATCGAATTTATCTTGCAGTACACGTTTGCACAATGTTACGCTCGATTCTATTTGCTCGTCGTGCTGCCGATTCACCATTCCATTGCAAACGAAACGCTTAGTTGAAGTATTCTGGAAGAGAAAATTAAAGTTAATGGATGCGATTAAAGAGTTCCCGTGACGAATAGACTGCGGATTTTTATGCAGATTCAAATTTCTAGAAACATGGCCAGCATTAAAAATAAGGGATGGGTTCAAATTTAATTATTGGTTTCGCGAAACACGAATTCGAAACTTTACAAGATCTCGACAAAAATTAGGCAACTATACGAATTATTCTTTATCAAAATTTCGATAGTTTCGAATCATAAAAGTAGCGCAATGTATCGAGTTTCGAGAGCTCGAAATTTTTTAAAGTTTCGAAGGGTTTAGAATATTTCATCCCTAATGGAATTTAGTTTCGTCCTCTAAACGTAATAACGTGTGCTTTGCTTTGGATATTTTATATACGTTTGCGTATTACGTGCGTGTTACACTTTCTACCATAGCCGATTTTTCCTACGAACGCATAAAAATCCGCAGTCTATTAAATGAAACGTTACGGTGACCCGGTAGCTTGCCTCGAAAATAAAATATATAGTACAATCTTTCGGGCTAATATGATCGACTGCGTGTCCGATGTTCGACGAAAGTTGTTCCATTAAATGTAATATTATAAGATAGATTTCCATCCTGGTCCAATCGGAGTGTACGACCAGATACGTTGCCTGTTGAATCTAATCTCCGAACATTGGAAAGAGACAATGCGTGTACATTACCATATAAATATTTCTTATAAATAAAGAACTACAACGTTATTTTTTTTAATACAACGATTCTCGAAGTATGTGATTGCTGACCTACCTGTAGCATAGGATACACGCCTAAAGCGGTCGCGATTCGATACAACTTTTTCGCCAAAGCGATATCGAACTGGGTTAAACTTGTGATCAGCGCTCGATACGCAATGCAGCGCAGTCTAAAATTGTACCGAATAATTAACTTGGCGAAAGTTACAATCGACTCTGGATCTTTCTCCGACAGAAGACTCGGTACTATTTCATTCGCAACATTCAAAAGATCTAGAAACAATATTTCATTGCTCGTTTTAAATGTTTTCTTGTTGCGCGCGGGTATAGTTTAGGTAACATTTATTAATCAAAATACACGTGTTTTATGATTAAATTAATTGATTAATAGAGTCGAACGAAAGTAGATCCTCTTACCAATCGGATAAAAGTTACTACCCTGATCTACAACTAGAAACTGAAAAAGAGAAAATGCGTATTCTGGATGTGTTTTGTAAAGTGCGCTGAATAAAATCGTTATTATTAGTATTCTAATAGTGTTATCTTTCAGAGTACTTGGCACTTTCCACTTACTGGGATCGGAGTAAAAGATTTTAGTGTCTGCAAAGAAATAATGTTTACGTGAGGATAATCGCACGTTTAATAATTGCAGCGCGCGTTATAGTTTATTTCGAATATTTGCTATCATCGACTCACGTTTAAGCAAGGAAAATGCATTGAGTGGCTCGTCGTTCGCCATGAATATTTCGGCAAACAGCATAACAGTCAAAGCATTCAGTTTACACGAAACGATGCGTACTTTAAATATACTGTACATATCTTTAAGTAGTAAATGCGCTAGCACCCAGAGACTTTCCTCGGCCAAATGATCCAAAACGTATATGGCTACGTCCGCTAATATTTCGAGAGACACTTTGGTCGTTCCAGTTCGGACTGTAACGTCCAAGAAGAAGAAAAAAAAATGTTAGGTGTATTGCAAATAAATATTAATGATCGATATCAAGGCAGCATCCTTTATTTTATTTATCAAAATATATTAGTACAGAATAATTGTAAATTAATATCTAGTCTGTCGATACTTGAAAAAAGATCTTGCGTCAACGCGTAATATAGTAATTCGTACGAGCTAGCATTTACAACTTAAAATACTTTGGTACGCCTAGTATAACTTTGGTAAGTCTTCTTTAAAAACAAAAGGAACTCAATAAAAAAAATCTATACAAACTTAAACGTGTAATTGTCAAAACTTAAAAAAGGAACATAGAAAGAAGAGATAATTTTATTAGGCTGGCCGAAAAGTCTTGAGATTTTTTCGTAACGTTAATATATTACTATATTGCGATAATTTGTTATTCGACTGCGGATATTTAACGAATACTAAGTTAACTATTAGCCTGAAAATATCAAACTATACTACTATATGCTCATCCAGATTTTTTAGCTAATGCAAAATTTCAAGGGATGAGTACTTGTGCGCAAGAGGCACTTATAATCACTCGTAGGATCGAAAGGGTTAACAAAGTTTCTATCGAAATACGACAGAACTTTTTGGCCAACCCAATACTAATAAAAAAAAAAAAAAACAATATTTTCAACAGTCGCTTAAAATTACGCTAAATTATTCGTTACCTGAGTGTGAAACGAGTTTACTCAAACGATAGTGAGAATACTTTATTTCTTTGCACAAGATTTCATAGCATCCACGGGTGAAAAACGATTGCTGCTCCTTCTTCACCGAGTTCAGAATTTGCATAACGTAATCGTAATCGTTATGTTTTAGTCCCTGCTGAAGGTTGTGCAGTTGCACGTAAAATTTCCAAAATTTCGACCTAGCGTATACCGAATTCGGTTCCGGTAAGTCATCTGAAAATCACGTACACCAATTTATATATACATAAAATTCCGTGCGATGAGACTTCGAAAGTTTTGTAAGAAGATGGAAATTATTTTCTTCACCTATCGGATGCAATCTGTAAGAGCTTCCATCCCTTACGTTATTATTGTCGTCGCCTTTTTTGTTAATTTCCCAAGCCGTTTTTCTCGCGTTAAGTATGCTGAAATATTCGTTTTCGAGGTCCATCGGGCTCGTATTCATCGCGGAATTCGAACTCGGCGACTGAATTTCTTCGACCACTATGCCCTTACCGTTCTCTTCCTTCGTTTCGCTTTTTACTAGCTTCTCGAACAATGATAGCACGTTACTATTTATTTCAGACCGCGTCTCATTGTACAGTTTCGGCATAATACACGCGTTTACATCTTGAACGTGCATTCGCGTGTTCAGGCATTCTTTTAAAATAACTTCCACGATTTCGGGCTCGAAGTATTCTATTCGGAGCGTAAGTTCTTTCACCGTGCTCCAGTATTCGCCATTTCTAACGTAATTCATGATCACTTTTAGCATACAGTTGACGAATTTGAAGTCGCTATCGTTCACGATTTTTATTAATTGGTCAACGATCGATTTGATCGAGTGTTGACAACCGCGCATCATTTTCACGGTACAGTACACGAGCACATCGTTTACGATTTCCAGCTCGTATAGTCTCTTTAGTATTCGTAAAACGGAACCGATATTGGACTCGCAAAAATGATTCAGCAACAGCACGTACATATTTCGTAGGAACGTTACGTGGTTCCGGAACGCTAGTGCATCTAATACCCTAAACAAATATTCCTCGTTGTCGTTACACCATTGTATCATGGTTGTTAAGAACTGCAAAATAGAAATTCCGTATGCAATATTATCATAGCGCTCGAGTAGAACAGTTTAATATTGGAGCTGCCGACAATTCAGTGGTTGCAAGGCGAAACGATGCGAGTCATGTTTTCAAAAAGTTCCAGTTTATACGTCAATTGAGCTTCGGAATTATAGAATCTTTGCGCTTATTGGAAAACACGCGCGAAACCGAATTTCTCGTGTTCGGAAACTGAATGCATTCAAGCGGCAGTATCGCAAAATCTTGCCTCGCAATTACAGAATTAAGATGCATTTATTTCAATATTAACAAGTAGAATTCTTGTAATTATTTGAAGAGAAATTAGGAGTGAAAGTCCATTAATAGGAAGTCGCGGCAAAGTTGCGAAAACGTGTTTCCGTAAATTTGTCGATTTTTTACGAGAAATCGCGAGTAGATCATTTTGATCGCTTTTGTAATTCCCGGAGTTAATTGTTATATACTTACGTGATGATTATAGTTGCATTGTAAAACGGTGCACGTGCCAGTCCGCAGAGCTTTATAGCAGAAACCTCTGAAGATAACTAGAGGATCATCCGGATTCTTAGATTTCCATTCTGTTGCTCTTTTTTTCGGAATCGTTGCTCTATCGGAAGTTCCACTGGGAACCGAAGCGCTTTCCTTTGATCTTGTTAGTATCGCAACTTTTTTCGAACCACTATCCTCGTTGCTATTAACAGTATTGGTGTACATTTTGTTAAACTCGGAGCTAGTTTTTTTATAATAATTTTCGAACACATCGTCGGTCATGGGATACCATTTGTCGTCATTGTACCTGCGAAAATGTACGTGTTTTTTTTTTATGAAACATAATAAGAGCAACAACGATTCTCGATGTAAACTAGTCTAGTAGATACAATTTTTGGCGAGAAAAAAATAGAAGTGAAAGATGCACTTGAGGAGAGATAAGATAAAAAAGAAATGGCAAACGTTATTCCGAATATTAGCCTTCTGTTGTAGTTAAATGAAAAAGTGTCGGGGGAAGAGGAGATCGAAGAATGAAGGTTGAAGATCCCCAATTCAGAGAATGCCGTTCCAATATCGTAAATCCTTACTCCTCGATAATTGCCGAATCCGCGAACAAAGAAATGCAATCGCTATCTCCGTCATCGATCACGTTTCCCTTAGCAGAATTTCCTGCCTTCGTGATATTATTAGCACCTCTCTTATTCTCATTTTGACTCTGCTTTGGAACACCGTTTCTCCCATTTTCCAATTGCCTGTAACCACCAACTCCAACTTCTTCCTTGTTAGCTACAACAGCGTTTGATTTCGCGGGATTTAAATTATTTTGAATTCCTTTGCCTACAACTCGACGATCTTGCGGGTACGGCTTCACGCTCAATATTCTTGCTTTTATTACAGTATCATCGTCCATACTCTCGCTAGTAGTACTCTTACGTTTCTGCTTAAACGAGCTTTTAGTCTTGGGCGAACTTTTCTCTGCAATTTTTCGAAGAACCAAAGTTGCAGTGCTTTTACTGCTGCCTTTAATAGCAAGTTCCTTGTTTGCATTCTTATCAAATGTTAATGAATTTTCAATAAGAGTTTTATCCGTATTTTCAAAAGCAGTGCACCTGTCGGAATTTGTATCTTTTCTTTCTGATCCTGGCTCTGCTTTATTCTTACCGTTTTTATCTTGCTTTTTCGATAAATCTTCACTGGAAAAGTATAAAGTTTCCCTGTGCAAATTTTCCTGCTTACCCGCAAAAACAACAGCGCTGTGCGCCTTAAGATTCTCCTTTGGAGTTGAAGTTTCAGTGGGTAAAAAATATTTAGTGTACATCATTTTTCCATATGGAGATAAATTTGTATCTTCTTCCTCTATTACGTTTATCCTTAAATTTCTTCTACGTGCAATCTTTGCTTTGTTTGTCCTTTTTATTGCACTTGAATTTGTATTAGGCTGAGGAATTTTTTGTAGGGAAATCTTTATACATTTGTCAATATTTAAGACTTTGTCTTTTATGGTTTCCTTTGCTGAAATATTGGTAAATTAATATCAGGAACTCTTCTGTGATAAATGCTTGCAGGATGAAGCAGAAAAGTAAAGAAATTGAGAATACTTTATTATAGAATACAGAGCTGTTAGATGCAATATAATATTGAATATAGTGATATTAAATCTAAATTGCAAGTGTAGAATATTAAATTTGGAAATTTAGAATACTTACTATGCTTTGCTTTAGCAGAGCTGGAATTAGATTTGCTTTCAGTCACACGTATCTTAGGATTTTCCTTCATATCAGGAGAGATTTTATCTTGATCCGCTTTTAATGTGCAATCAGGTTTCGCTGTATTAAGAACATTATTTGCAGTATTAATGGTATCAGTATTTTCTATATTCTTAATCCCCTTGCTTTTAGACACATTTTTTGATCTATTCTTTTTGTGAGACTTTGATTCTTTGGTCTTAGAAGTTTCATTCAGCTTCACTGAATTTTTCCTATCCACTCCTTCCTTCTTGCTTTTGTTTTTTGGTTTATCACATTTAATTTTCATTTCCAATGAAACATTATACAACCACAAATTGTTTAACAAACTTCCATCTTTTAAACAATCTTTCAAAACAACAATGGGCTCCTTTAAGCCCAAGACTTTTTTATACTTATCATCTATACTTATATTTTTTACATTGCTTGCGTTGGATTTGGAAACTTTCGAACTTTTATTAACTTTTCGATTAGAATTCTTCGGACGTTTCGCAGCATCCTTCGAAGTTTCAGCTTGTGAGCTTTTCTTTTTCGTCATTTCGGTACCCTTCGCAATTGTCACGGATTAAACGAACAATAATGAAACTACAAAAGGAAAACTTTAATAGAAGATGTTTGTTTGAAAGGATGTTAAACTTTGCTGCAACGAAAAGTGCTCGTAAAATGCGGCACGTGCTTGGCACATCATTAAACGTAATTATGAATGAAAGATGCGTCTGTACTTACCGATAGTATTATTTCTCGTTCAAGAGCAACACTGATTTGTCTCCTTCGTCAATCGCACGCGATTTAATTCACGTGGAAAAAGCACGTGCGCGTCTCCCAACAATCGGCCTTCGCTTAGTTTTGCGTAGCGTCGCGGAAATATTTAACACCGGCGAACCGCAGACAAAGATAGAGATATCGATACCAATACCCGGAACTCTTCGAAACTTTTCGCGTTGTCCAGTTTTCGTTATCTGATTGAAAATAAACGAAACGTCCTACGCTTCACTTTTTGTTACTTTCCACCAAACAAACAAAGAAGAATATAATAGGATGATAATATGAAGTTTTAATCGGATGAATGGAGTCGAACAGCGAGAGAATAAACTTCGAAACTACGAATGAACGAACAATTGGTACCAATTGTTATTAATAGTATTTGAAACTAGAATAAAATTATCCGATCACTGTTACTTCTTTCTTTGCTAACGATCAGCGTTTACGACGTTCTGAGGCTTGTGTGGGTCCTACAAAGTAACAAACTGCAGTGTTCGAGACTTTATGGCTTTGGTTCGGTGTTCCGTCGGACTCTTGATGCTCTTCGCTTTCATGCCAGAGATTCTCTTCTTCCTTTTTCTATTCTATATAATTTGCAAGGCGTACGATTAGGAAAAATAACCGCCGGCAATTACAGAAGACCGCGCAGTAATTAATTCTATATCATAATTCGATATTGGACCATCGGAGGATTAAATTAAGCTGCGAATTATTTGATGGGAACTCGCGGAAGTTTGTTTGCGTTTTTTGAGGAAATTGAGAACCTTAAGTAGAAGGTAAAACAAGGATGAAAGACGCTGGGAGACAAAAAATAGCTGTGACGGAAAATATGGCTGAAAATGTGTACACATTGGGTCGCAAGAATTCTTAGAGGCCAACATAAACAAATTGCGAGCTAAATAAATACGACAGCTTGCCCACCTTTCATAGGCGTAATCCGCGGCGCGAATCAGTCGCTATTCTGACTTCGAGAAGGCAAATAGGTAAGAATTCTGGTGCTATATTAATAATTTATTCGCTTCTTCGTAACATTTTCCCATCCAAATTTACTTAGCCACGAGCACGACACTTATTAACATCTTCGATTTAATTCCACGCAGATTGAGTTCCACGCAGCGCGATCGCGTTGTTCAGATTTTTCGTCAAAATGTGTCGCTACGTTTGACGATGCGTTTGATTGAATTCCGTCGCAATTTACGCGCTCAGTCTTTCTGATACTCATTCTTTGCATCGTCACATTCTTTTCCGTGTAAACCATACAGAGATACATTAATTTATAAGTAGGTTTATTCGATAAACTAAACGTCATTTGAATTTTAAGAGAAGCGCTATCGCGTCGATTGGCATTTGTTAAACAACTTTGACTATGTATAGGAATTAATTGCTAACATATTTCGCCAAAGAGTTATAAATCTCGTTTCGTAAACTCCGATACTATTGTTCGCATTACTGCTACGGCTAACCAAGATCTCTGTCTGTCCACTTTTTCAATGTGTCTTCCGGGAAATTTCGAGGTCAGATAAACAATCTTTTGCGGTTTCGTAATTCACGCGCGATGGACATACTTTCTGTAGATCAATGGGCTTATCGCCCGTAAATAAAATAAAAATAAAGATTAAAATATTTAATTGCGTGCGCAGGTTCCTTGGGGTCTTAATTATTTCCAAGAATATCGGCGATTCCTAGAAATGACGTCAAATTCCTGGAATCGCCGAGTTTCTTGCGTTTCCCGACTAATTGTACAGGAAAATAGTTTTGATCTTTATTATTCTCCGCTAACAATTTCGAAGGACGAATGAGGTATAGAAAGATTTAGTAGTAGAATTACATTTAGAATAAATGAGAAAGTAACGAAGCATGTTTAAAATATTTCGTTCAATGAACGACAATAATCTTCTCATCGTACAATACAAACGTGTTACTAGTCAAACATAAAACTAAACTGCGCCCGCACGAAACTCCCCGAGACTGCGCATTAGCAAGTTTTACGCGGGAAACGACTAACCGTTAAACCGTTAAGTCTAACCTAAGAATAGGAACGGGAAGCTGCTCGGTTTTTGATAGCTCGTTCGCGCCGGTCTAAGATGAAAGTACGGACTTCAGTAGTTAATTACCAGCCTAAAATGAAAGCGCGGAGTGCCGCGGTCAATAATCAGTTTGATTTAATCGAATACGTGCATCGGTTTGTATAATATGAAGAAATTCGCGTGTGTCGCGTCAGGACGCCAATCTCAGTAGGATTAGAAAAATGCGTAGATCGCGGTTTCTACTTGTTTCTAATAGACTAGATCGATACAAATGAAAGCGTTTAGTAATGCGGTTCAGAATTAGTTGGTTTTATCCAGATCGATTATGTCATTCGTTAATAGTTAAACAACTTCTCTTCGGTGACAAGTTGGCGTGCGAGTGAGGATTAGATAGAGCGCTAGATCTTTGCTTCTAAGCATTTCTAATCATCGAGTCCGGGCAGAAATGAAAGTGCTTAGTCCCGCGGTTCAGAATTAGTCGGTTTTATCCCGATCGATTGAGCGGTTTGTTAATAGTTAAACAATTTGTGTTCGATGGCAGGTTGCCGTGCGAGTGATGATTAGATAGAGCGTTAGATCTTCGCTTCTAAGCATTTCTAATCATCGAGTCCGGACAGAAATGAAAGTGCTTAGTGCCGCGGTTCAGAATTAGTTGATTTTATCCCGATCCATTGAGTGGTTTATTAATTGTTAAACAATTTCTGTTAGATGCCAGTTTGCCGCGTGTTGCCGGGCGAGTGAGGATTAGATAGAGTGTTAGATCTTTGCTTCTAAGCATTTCTAATCATTGATTCCGGGCAGAAACGAAAGTGCTCAGTGCCGCGGTTCAGAATTAGTTGGTTTCATTCGAATCGATTGAGTGGTTTTTTAATAGTTAAACATTTTGTGTTCGGTGACAGGTTGCCGCGCGAGTTACTATTAGATAGGGCATTAGATCTTTGCTTCTAAGCATTTCTAATCATCGAGTCCGGGCAGAAATGAAAGTGCTCAGTGCCGCGGTTCAGAATTAGTTGGTTTCATTCGAATCGATTGAGTGGTTTGTTAATAGTTAAACAATTTGTGTTGGGTGACAGGTTGCCGCGCGAGTGAGGATTAGATAGAGTGTTAGATCTTTGCTTCTAAGCATTTCTAAACATTGATTCCGGGCAGAAACGATAGTGCTCAGTGCCGCGGTTCAGAATTAGTTGGTTTCATTCGAATCGATTGAGTGGTTTGTTAATAGTTAAACAATTTGTGTTGGGTGACAGGTTGCCGCGCGAGTGAGGATTAGATAGAGTGTTAGATCTTTGCTTCTAAGCATTTCTAAACATTGATTCCGGGCAGAAACGATAGTGCTCAGTGCCGCGGTTCAGAATTAGTTGGTTTCATTCGAATCGATTGAGTGGTTTGTTAATAGTTAAACAATTTGTGTTGGGTGACAGGTTGCCGCGCGAGTGAGGATTAGATAGAGTGTTAGATCTTTGCTTCTAAGCATTTCTAAACATTGATTCCGGGCAGAAACGATAGTGCTCAGTGCCGCGGTTCAGAATTAGTTGGTTTCATTCGAATCGATTGAGTGGTTTTTTAATAGTTAAACATTTTGTGTTCGGTGAGAGGTTGCCGCGCGAGTGACTATTAGATAGGGCATTAGATCTTTGCTTCTAAGCATTTCTAATCATCGAGTCCGGGCAGAAATGAAAGTGCTAAGTGTCGCGGTTCAGAATTAGTTGGTTTCATTCGAATCGATTGAGTGGTTTTTTAATAGTTAAACATTTTGTGTTCGGTGAGAGGTTGCCGCGCGAGTGACTATTAGATAGGGCATTAGATCTTTGCTTCTAAGCATTTCTAATCATCGAGTCCGGGCAGAAATGAAAGTGCTAAGTGTCGCGGTTCAGAATTAGTTGGTTTCATTCGAATCGATTGAGTGGTTTGTTAATAGTTAAACAATTTGTGTTGGGTGACAGGTTGCCGCGCGAGTGAGGATTAGATAGAGTGTTAGATCTTTGCTTCTAAGCATTTCTAAACATTGATTCCGGGCAGAAACGATAGTGCTCAGTGCCGCGGTTCAGAATTAGTTGGTTTCATTCGAATCGATTGAGTGGTTTTTTAATAGTTAAACATTTTGTGTTCGGTGAGAGGTTGCCGCGCGAGTGACTATTAGATAGGGCATTAGATCTTTGCTTCTAAGCATTTCTAATCATCGAGTCCGGGCAGAAATGAAAGTGCTAAGTGTCGCGGTTCAGAATTAGTTGGTTTCATTCGAATCGATTGAGTGGTTTTTTAATAGTTAAACATTTTGTGTTCGGTGAGAGGTTGCCGCGCGAGTGACTATTAGATAGGGCATTAGATCTTTGCTTCTAAGCATTTCTAATCATCGAGTCCGGGCAGAAATGAAAGTGCTCAGTGCCGCGGTTCAGAATTAGTTGGTTTCATTCGAATCGATTGAGTGGTTTGTTAATAGTTAAACAATTTGTGTTGGGTGACAGGTTGCCGCGCGAGTGAGGATTAGATAGAGTGTTAGATCTTTGCTTCTAAGCATTTCTAAACATTGATTCCGGGCAGAAACGATAGTGCTCAGTGCCGCGGTTCAGAATTAGTTGGTTTCATTCGAATCGATTGAGTGGTTTTTTAATAGTTAAACATTTTGTGTTCGGTGAGAGGTTGCCGCGCGAGTGACTATTAGATAGGGCATTAGATCTTTGCTTCTAAGCATTTCTAATCATCGAGTCCGGGCAGAAATGAAAGTGCTAAGTGTCGCGGTTCAGAATTAGTTGGTTTCATTCGAATCGATTGAGTGGTTTGTTAATAGTTAAACAATTTGTGTTGGGTGACAGGTTGCCGCGCGAGTGAGGATTAGATAGAGTGTTAGATCTTTGCTTCTAAGCATTTCTAAACATTGATTCCGGGCAGAAACGATAGTGCTCAGTGCCGCGGTTCAGAATTAGTTGGTTTCATTCGAATCGATTGAGTGGTTTGTTAATAGTTAAACAATTTGTGTTGGGTGACAGGTTGCCGCGCGAGTGAGGATTAGATAGAGTGTTAGATCTTTGCTTCTAAGCATTTCTAAACATTGATTCCGGGCAGAAACGATAGTGCTCAGTGCCGCGGTTCAGAATTAGTTGGTTTCATTCGAATCGATTGAGTGGTTTTTTAATAGTTAAACATTTTGTGTTCGGTGAGAGGTTGCCGCGCGAGTGACTATTAGATAGGGCATTAGATCTTTGCTTCTAAGCATTTCTAATCATCGAGTCCGGGCAGAAATGAAAGTGCTCAGTGCCGCGGTTCAGAATTAGTTGGTTTCATTCGAATCGATTGAGTGGTTTGTTAATAGTTAAACAATTTGTGTTGGGTGACAGGTTGCCGCGCGAGTGAGGATTAGATAGAGTGTTAGATCTTTGCTTCTAAGCATTTCTAAACATTGATTCCGGGCAGAAACGATAGTGCTCAGTGCCGCGGTTCAGAATTAGTTGGTTTCATTCGAATCGATTGAGTGGTTTTTTAATAGTTAAACATTTTGTGTTCGGTGAGAGGTTGCCGCGCGAGTGACTATTAGATAGGGCATTAGATCTTTGCTTCTAAGCATTTCTAATCATCGAGTCCGGGCAGAAATGAAAGTGCTCAGTGCCGCGGTTCAGAATTAGTTGGTTTCATTCGAATCGATTGAGTGGTTTGTTAATAGTTAAACAATTTGTGTTGGGTGACAGGTTGCCGCGCGAGTGAGGATTAGATAGAGTGTTAGATCTTTGCTTCTAAGCATTTCTAAACATTGATTCCGGGCAGAAACGATAGTGCTCAGTGCCGCGGTTCAGAATTAGTTGGTTTCATTCGAATCGATTGAGTGGTTTGTTAATAGTTAAACAATTTGTGTTGGGTGACAGGTTGCCGCGCGAGTGAGGATTAGATAGAGTGTTAGATCTTTGCTTCTAAGCATTTCTAATCATTGATTCCGGGCAGAAACGTCTCTGTATCTGTCGAATTTTGTAATAAATCGTCCAGGATATTTCGAGATCTGATAATCAACCTTTTGTGGTTTCGTAATTTACGCGCGATGGACAAAATTTCTGTAGATTGATGGGCTTATAGCCCGTAAATAAAATAAAATAAAGATTTAAACATTTAATTGTATGCGCAGGTTCCTCGGTGTCTTAACTATATTGCGGAGCATAATCGATACGAGATAATGGATCGGAGATCAATTTCTTCGGCTGCATCTTGGTGAATCGTTGCGGTTTGCAATTAAAGGAGGAACTAAGGCAAGGATTAATTAACAATATTCCCTGCACCTGAAGGAGCGCAATGGCACAGTGGTCAGCAGCTAAACCGAACCTACCTCAATCCAGAACAACGAGACCAGTGGGAAGAAGGGAGAACTTGAAGAGATTGATCAATACACATTAACTTACGCGTATATACTATATATTACTTAAACGTAGTTATAAGACGTATTGTAAATGGGTTTATAACACAATAGTCCGTAAGAATAAGCTCGTGGACATATTATTTAGTTTGTAAGAATATTTCTATATTATTGCACACTTGTACTTTATCAGAAGGTTTAAATAAATGAATAGTTAAAGATAATTCGTTGTTTAAACAATTACTTCCCTGCGCAACGATCCCAGAATAACCCGTCCGAATCCTTTAAAGAGAAGTATCGTGGAGGAACTTTAATAAAGAAGTTCCGAAGTGAGAAACTGAAAAAAATAGCCCCGAATCCAATTAAATTAGTTCTAAATTCGTAAGATTAAATTCCGAGTCGTTGCTAGTTCAGCAATTCCTGGAATATGACGTCACTTCCTGGAACAGCCAAAATTCTTGGAAATGACGTCATCATGCCATGGTAGCAGATACCTCCTTGCATATCATATTCGCCTCATACAAAGTCGCCAAATCGGCCGTACGTTTACTCGAAAACCCGGGACACTCGGCAGTTCTTGGAAAATGACGTCACTTCCTGGAACAGTCAAAATTCTTGGAAATGACGTCACCTTGCCATGTTCGCCGGATACCTCCTCGCACATCATATTCGCCTAATACAAAATCGCCAAATCGGCAGAACGTTTGTTGGGAAACTGGAGAAACTCGGCGATACCAGGAATTTGACGTCACTTCTGGGAATCGCCGAAATTCTTGGAAATGACGTCATAGCCCGAAACTTTCGGCGACCTCCTCGTACCTTATATTCTCCTGATACAAAGGACCGTAAATTTTTCGATAAATTTGGCGTCTTTGTATTAGGCGAATATGAGTTGCAAGGAGGTATCCGGCGAACATGACAAGGTGACGTCATTTCCAAGAATTTCAGCAATTCCTAGAAATGACGTCATTCTCCGAGAACTACCAAGTTTCCTGCGCTTCCCAGCAAACGTCTGGCCGATTTGGTGACTTTGTATTAGGCGAATATAATGTGTGGGGAGGTATCCGGCGCACACGTCATGATGACGTCAATTCCAAGAATTTTGGCGATTCCTAGAAATGACGTCATTTTCCAAGAACTGGCAAGTTTCCTGCGATTCCCAACAAACGTTCGGCTGATTTGGCAACTTTGTATTAGGCGAATATAATGTGTGAGGAAGTATCCGGCGCACACGTCATAATGACGTCAATTCCAAGAATTTTGGCTGTTCCAGGAAGTGACGTCATTTTCCAAGACGTGCCGAGTGTCCCGGGTTTTCTAGTAAATGTTAGGCCGATTTGGCGACTTTGTATTAGGCGAATATAATGTGCGAGGAGGTATCCGGCGCACATGTCATGATGACGTCATTTCCAGGAATTTTGGCTATTCCGAGAAGTGACGTCATTTTCCAAGAACTGTCGAGTTTCCCGTGTTTTCGAGTAAACGTTCGGCCGATTAGGCGACTTTGTATTAGGTGAATATGATGTGCGAGGAGGTATCTGCTACCATGGCAAGGTGACGTCATTTCCAAGAATTTTGACTGTTCCAGGAAGTGACGTCATTTTCCAAGAACTGGCAAGTTTCCTTCGATTCCCAACAAACGTTCGGCTGATTTGGTAACTTTGTATTAGGCGAATATAATGTGTGAGGAGGTATCCGGCGCACACGTCATGATGACGTCATTTCCAAGAATTTTGGCAATTCCTAGAAATGACGTCATTTTCCAAGAACTGTCGAGTGTCCCGTGTTTTCGAGTAAACGTTCGGCCGATTTGGCGACTTTGTATTAGGCGAATATGATGTGCGAGGAGGTATCTGCTACCGTGGCATGATGACGTCATTTCCGAGAATTTTGGCGATTACTAGAAGTGACGTCAAATTCCAGGAACTGCCGCGATTTACGACTAATTCGGCAAACGTTTGGTTTAACTACTGACTAGTTTAATGGTGTGCGGGTCTTCTTTTTAGAGTTTCTCGCTTCGGAACTTTTTTATTAAAGTTCCTCCGCGGTACTTCTCTTTGATGGATTAGGATGGGTCACTTTAGGATTGTTGGACAGGTCAGTAAATGTTTAAACAATGAATTATCTTTAATCAGGCGTTTATTTAAACTGTTTGATGAACTACAAGTTACAGTAATGTTAAAATGTGCTTATATACTAATGCGCGTTACAATGCAGTTCAGAGTTAATTAATTTGTAATGTATAAAGCAGTGTCTATTGCTTAAGTTCTTCTTTCTCCGCTGTGTTCTTGTTGTCCTGGACTAGTAGCTGCTGACCACTGCTGCAGCAGCTTGCACGTTCCTTATTTCTTTATTGCAGTAATTTTGGAGCACGGTGTATTGTTAGTAGGCGGCTGCATTGCTTTCGAATCTACTAGCGGGAGAATCAAAATGTATGCCTAAGATTTTCTTATATACCATCGAGCGCGGACCATTATGAGGGACTTGGTCGTTCCATGCCAGTGTATGTCCGTATGCCATAATTATTGTTAGATCTCGGCTTCTAGACGTCTGATTTTGATCAAACGCCACTTAAAATAAAGGGGTGACTTACGGCTATCAGATGCATGCGGTTTCATTCCTATAGGACTTCCGGTTCGGATTTTATAAACGTTGAACTCCGCTATTCTCTAATATAACCCGGTAACTACGAACGAGATCGCTTTAAAACGAAAAGGACCTTCCTTTTGAGCTTCTAAGCTTTCAATTTTTCTACGCTTCGTTGGAAAATTCCTTACTAGAAAGTAATTAATTTCGCGCCTTCTAGTTGCAACTAGCAGCATTTTGTACCTAGCCCTTTCAGTGCATTTGTTATAAACAAATAGATCGCGCCATGGTAGATTTCTCTGTCAGTATCCGAAGAGAGATATTAATTTCTTGGCTTCTAGATGTCCGATTTCAATGCCCCTTCGCTTGAATTAAAGGGAAAGGTGCCAGCAATGTTATCCTATAGCCTTTTGCAAATAGTCTTTGCATTTAATTTGTTATCAACAAATAGATCTCGCTATGGTAGATTACACAGAAGGTATCTGAAGGTAAATATTAATTTCTCGGTTCCTAGACGTTAGATTTAAATGTCCCTTGGCTTAAATTATAGTGAAAGGTCCCAAGAATAATATCCTACAGCCTTTTGCACCTAACCCTTGTGTTCATTTGTTATAAACAAATATAATCGCGTCATGGTAGATTACTCAGAGAAAGTGCCTCGGGAAAAATATTAATTTCTCGGCTCCTAGAGGTCCGATTTTAATGTCCCTTGGCTTAAATTAAAGGGGAAGGTCCCAGGAATATTATCTCATAGACGTTTGCAAGTAGCCGTCGCAGTTCATTTGTTATAAACAAATATATCGCGTCATGGTAAATGATTACTTAGAAAGTATTTGAAGGAAAATATTAACTACTCGACTACTAGACGTCCGATTTAAAAAATCATTAGCTTAAATTAAAGGAGAGGGTCCAAATAATATTATACTTCAATGTTTTAAACCTAGCTCTTCCAGTGTATTTGTTATAAACAAATATATCGCGTCATGGTAGATTACTCGTACAGTAGCCGAGGAAAAATATTAATTTCTCAGCTCCTAGACGTCTGATTTGAATGTCCCTTGGCTGAAATTAAAGAGGAAGGTCCCACGATTATTATCCTATAGTCTTTTGCACCTAGCCCTTGCAGTGCATTTGTTATAAACAAATATATCGCGCCATGGTCTATTACTCAGAAAGTATCTGAAGAAAAATATTAATTTCTCAGCTCCTAGATGTCCGATTTGAATGCCCCTGGGCTTAAATTAAAGGGAAAGGACCCAAGATTATTTCAGTATAGCCTTTTGTACCTAGCCCTTGCAGTTTATTTGTTATAAACAAATATATATCGCGCCATCGTAGATTACTCAAAAAGGTACCTGAGGAAAAATATTTATTTCTCGGCTTCTGGTAGTCCAATTTTAATGCCCCTTAGCTTAAATTAAAGGGAAAGGTTCCAGGAATGTTACCATCTTACCAATTTCCCGATAAACATTGCGGTTAATTTGTTATAAACAAATCTTTCATACTTTTTGCTGCTACTCAAAAACTATACTTGTACAGGCTTTAAAAGTATATACAAAGTATTCCTTAGACATTTACCTTTAATTTGAGTCGCGGATGATCTAAATCGGACGTCTAGAAGCCGCGCAATTAGCATTTTAAACAAATTACAAAAGGTTTGTTCGACAACCCTTTCCCGAAAAATGAGTAATTCTTGTTAAAGACAAAAATTAATTTCTCCGCTTCTGGACGTCGGATTTGGATCATCCACAGCTCAAATTAAAGGGGAAGGTCCAAGGAATATGCATGATATACTTTTAAGTCTATTGCATGTAGAGTTTTTAAGTTATTAATAAAAAAAGGAAACATTTGTTTATAACAAAGAATCCGCATTGTTTAGCGGCATGAAACCTATTGGACATTATAGCGGCAAGTCTCTTCTTTAATTTGAGTCGCGGATGATCGAAATCGGTCGTCTAGAAGCCGAACAATTAAAATTTTAAGAAAACTGGAAAAATTATGTCCGATTATGTATGATCGAAAAATTCTGAGGCGGCAAAGTTATTGGCCAAATCGGTGAATTTTTTCGACGCGCCATCTAGCGGTAGAGAGGTGGAACTAAACATGCAATTTTTATGATTATTTTTTGTTAAATTAAAAAATTAATATCTCCGCTTCTAGGCATCGGATCGGGACAAGCGACAACTCAAATTAAAGGGCAGACTTCCGGATACAAGATAGAGTAGGTTCCATCCCGGTAGTAGTTCCGCTTCGGAAGTTACAAGCGTTTATTTCTTACAATTTAGTATAACATGCAAACCATAAATGCAATCGCTTTTAGACCTATTGGAGCTTATTTCTAAGCTCCTCGGCTTTAATTTAAGCCCTGGTTCATCCATATAGGGTATCTAGAAGCAAAGTTATAAAAGTTTAAAGATTGTATTATATTTTAGCTTATATCTCGGCTTCTAGATGTCCTATATGGATGAACCTGGGCGTAAATTAAAGCCGAGGAGCTTAGAAATAAGCTCCAATAGGTCTAAAAGCGATTGCATTTATGGTTTGCATGTTATACTAAATTGTAAGAAATAAACGCTTGTAACTTCTGAAGCGGAACTACTACCGGGATGGAACCTACTCTATCTTGTATCTGGAAGTCTGCCCCTTAATTTGAGTTGTCGTTTGTCCCGATCCGATGCCTAGAAGCGGAGATATTAATTTTTTAATTTAACAAGAATTAATCATAAAAATTGCATGTTTAGTTCCTCCTCTCTACCGCTAGATGGCGCGTCGAAAATTTTCACCGATTTAGTCAATACATTTACCGCTTTAAAATTTTTCGAATACACGTAATCGGACAAATCTTTTCCAGTTTTCTTAAAAAGCTAATTGTTCGGCTTCTAGACGTCCGATTTCGATTATCCGCGACTCGAATGAAAGGGGAGACTTGCCGCTACAATGTCCAATAGGTTTTATGCCACTAACCAATGTGGATTCTTTGTTATAAACTAATGTTTCCGTTTTTTATTAATAACTTAAAAACTATACATGTAATTGACTTAAAAGTATATCGATCATATTCCTTGGTCCTTCCCCTTTAATTTGAGCCCTGGATGATCTAAATCCGACGTCTAGAAGCGAAGAAATTAATTTTTTTCTTTAACAAGAATTACTCATTTTTCGGGAAAGGGTTGTCGAACAAACCTTTTGTAATTTGTTTAAAATGCTAATTGCTCGGCTTCTAGACGTTCGATTCGGATCATCCGCGACTCAAATTAAACGGAAATGTCTTAGGAACACTTTTTATATACTTTTAAAGCCTCTGCTAGTATAGTTTTTGAGTAGCAGCAAAAAGTATGAAAGATTTGTTTATAACAAATTAACCGCAATGTTTATCGGGAAATTGGTAATACGGTAACATTCCTGGAACCTTTCCGTTTAATCTCAGCCAAGGGGCATTAAAATCGGACTATTAGAAGCCGAGAAATAAATATTTTTCCTCAGGTACCTTTTTGAGTAATCTACGATGGCGCGATATATATTTGTTTATAACAAATAAACTGCAAGGGCTAGGTGCAAAAGGCTATAGGGTAATAATCTTGGGACATTTCCCTTTAATTTAAGCCAAGGGGCATTGAAATCGGATATCTAGGAGCCGAGAAATTAATATTTCTCTTCAGATACTTTCTGAGTAATGGACCATGGCGCGATATATTTGTTTATAACAAATGAACTGCGACGGCTACTTGCAAACGTCTATGAGATAATATTCCTGGGACCTTCCCCTTTAATTTAAGCCAAGGGACATTAAAATCGGACCTCTAGGAGCCGAGAAATTAATATTTTTCCCAAGGCACTTTCTCTGAGTAATCTACCTTGACGCGATATATTTGTTTATAACAAATGAACACAAGGGTTAGGTGCAAAAGGCTGGAGGATATTATTCTTGGGACCTGTGACTATAATTTAAGCCAAGGAGCATTGAAATCAAATGTCTAGGAACCGAGAAATTAATATTTTCCTTTAGATACTTTCTGTGTAATCTACCATAGCGCGATCTATTTGTTGATAACAAATTAAATGCAAAGACTACTTGCAAAAGGCTATAGGATAACATTGCTGGCACCTTTCCCTTTAATTCAAGCGAAGGGGCATTGAAATCGGACGTCTAGAAGCCAAGAACTTAATATCTCTCTTCGAATACTGACAGAGAAATCTACCATGGCTCGATCTATTTATTTATAACAAATGCACTGAAAGGGCTAAGTGAAAACGTCTGAAAGATAATATTATTTGGACTTTCCCCTTTAATTTAAGCCAAGGATCATTGAAATTGGACGTCTAGGAGCAGAGATATTAATATTTTTCCTCAGATACTTTCTTAGTAACTTTACTTGGTAATTTAACTTTCTTAGTAATCATACCATGACGCGATATACTTGTATATTCGTTCATACAAAAACGGTTGACGAGTCGAGGGTGTCCCAATCTGAAAGGAAACAGCACGGTCAATAGCGGTCGGGGAATGATTGCACCCCGCTAAACGCGGAAAACAAACGCGGTCGTGTTTAGCACGTGTTGGCAATCTCGAGCTCGACAAAAGTTGCTTTAGAATTTATCCATTGTAAAAGCAGATGCTGTTTAAAAATACGCCGAGTTAAGAGCTTCGAAAAGCACAATGCATCGAATAGTTTTGTGAAGAACGCGTCTGGTAAGCATCGTTCGAGTGGCGCGGGCCATAAACCACCAACCACTTGCCTTTAGCCGTACGCGTTGCTTCGTACGCACGAAACTCTGCCAGCGAATACAATCATTTTACGGCCGCCAATTATGTATTTTCAAGCCCAAGTTAATTTCCACAGTTAGCTTCGACTTTTTAAGAACCGTTCCTCTATCCGTTACGCGTCCTTTTAACGAATAACGCTGCTTCTTCCCCTGACGAATTTCACCGGGCACAAAGGAAAAGGAAACGAAGGGTAGCGTAGGTAAAAACGGCCGAAAACATTCAACGAGTTCGATTAGCAATGCGTGCTTTTCTGCGCAGCGGCAAATTTCTGCTTTCACAATATATCTCGATGACAATTACGTTTTAGAGATTTCCGTGGGTTATTATTTATGGTACAGTCAAAGTTTTGGTTAACGATTTCTCTATAGAGAAAATACTTTCAACCCTTTCGCTGTTTTAAGCCCGTCGATCTGAAAATATATAACGTTAATATATTTCGAATTTTTCTTAGCGATAATATTTAATTAATTGTTCTAATGAAAAGCGACGCGATATCGTTTAAGCGCGTCGATCTGAAAATATATAACGTTAATGTATTTCGAATTTTTCTTAGCGATATTTAATTAATTGTTCTAATGAAAAGCGACGCGATATCGTTTAAGCGCGTCGATCTGAAAATATATAACGTTAATGTATTTCGAATTTTTCTTAGCGATAATATTTAATTAATTGTTCTAATGAAAAGCGACGCGATATCGTGTTGATAACCGAAGCGATTCTAACGCTTTCTTTATCGAAATCTATTATTATATATTATGTATTATTATATATTATTATAGCTTATGTTTATTACTATATATTGACGTTTTATTATTCGGCTTTTTTGCAATGCCTATAAATTAACCGTGGTTTATTTCTTACGCTTACCATTGACTGAATAGACTATCCATTTACAGGAAACGTGACAAAGTTTAAACTGAATAAACGCATAGATTTTTCACGCCCCTTTGTAATTTAGAATGGTTCGCCTAGCAATAAGAATTATATCGTGAAAGTTGCGAAAGTTGACCCTTTGCGGACGAGTGTCGGAAATAGTCGCTCGAGTTTCTTTGGTGTTCTGCACAAGTATCAACTTTTAAAACAAGAAATTCAACTAAAGATGATTGATATACGCTGCTGTTAATACGTGGACAAGTTATTTCTTTAATCCTTTGCGGACGAGAAGTAATGACACTTGTGAGAGTACTTTAATTTTGAATTTCACGACTTTGAGTTTTTTCACGCTTTTCAGTTCGAAAGCATTTCATTTCCAACGATTTCAAATGTTTATTATTACGTTAAGTATTCATTGCATTAAGTTCTGTGCTTTAACCCTTTGCGGACGAGAAGTAATGACACTTGTGAGAGTACTTTAATTCTGAATTCCACGACTTTGAGTTTTTTCACGCTCTTCAGTTCGAAACGATTTAATTTCCAACGATTTCAAATGTTTATTATTACGTTTAAGTATTCATTGCATTAAGTTCTGTGCTTTAACCCTTTGCGGACGAGAAGTAATGACACTTGTGAGAGTACTTTAATTTTGAATTCCACGACTTTGAGTGTTTTCACGCTTTTCAGTTCGAAACCATTTCATTTCCAACGATTTCAAATGTTTATTATTACGTTTAAGTATACATTGCATTAAGTTTTGCGCTTTAATAGTCGATGTGGGTTCGGAAAGCCAAAAAATGATTAGGCGACTATTTGTCGACGCTGTTAACCCTTGTCATGTATATAAATATAATGTTAACCCTTTGCGGACGGGACAATATAATATTAATATAATTTTCGTTGAATTATTAACCTTTTGAGAAAGGGATTTAATAAATTCTTGTCTAATTATTAACAGCAGCGTCTTTGAATAATGTTAAGTTAAATTTGTTGCTCTAAAAATTGATATTATGATCAAGAAACGAAAAACTTGGGCGTCAATTTGCGACACTCGTCCGCAAAGGGTTAATAATCGAACGAAAATTATTCGTTCAATATTATTTCGTTCCTCTCGCAAAAGGTTGACCCTCTATCCACGTATTAAATATAATTTGTTCGTATCATAAAAAGTAAATGAAATTCAGTATACAGAAGATTAACCCTTTGCACTCCAAAACTATTTTAATAATATAATCTACCGATAACTCGAATACTCTTTTTCTGGCTCGTATGAGAATTTAGCGTTATTTTGTACTTCGGAAATGGGAAGAGTAATCTTTAATTTGCTTTGTTTCGAAAGAAATAGAAATTGAGTTATTAGAAATGAACTAAAATCTTAAATCTTGAATTACGAGAAAATTTATGCGTGTCGCCGTAGAGGCGACAACAGAGTGCAAAGGGTTAAACGAAAGAAGTCCGATACGTACGAAGATTTACGTCTATTGGGAATTAATATAGGATTATCCAAAACAGATTATAGGAACACCTGCCTTCACTTTTTTCCTTTCCCTTTCTGCTTCACCTTTATCTAATCTGTTTCTTTATTTCTATTATCTTCGTTCGTTCTCGTTTCAATTTTTATTTTTCTCACCTCTATTTTACTAACAAACATGGCGATTCACAGATATTCTCATTAAACATCCTAAAGGTACTTTTGAATAACCTTATATAAGATCGATTTAATGGGAAACAATTAATTCGATCGCTATTTATTTACACGTCCCATCGTTTCAAAAACTCTGTTGCTTTATTTCAGTAACAGAGCCAAGCAACCCCCCCTACAATTTCACATAACAATAAATACTCCATCCCATTCTTCGTCAACGATAAAAACTAATAAACTTCGCAACGCTTTAATAGCGAATATTAATTCCTCCTACAAAGTTTGATCGGCGAAAAATAAAAGACAAGCGGTTTGGGTTAATGGTTCTCACGTTGATTATTATTTCGCAAGTAGCATCATCATACGAACGATACAGCAGTCTTTGCGCGAAGAATCGACGTTAACTTCTGTGTGCGTGGGGGGAACGTTTGTAAAATCGATATTAGTTTCGGACGATCGGTCAGTCTATCCGGAGGGTTGGTAAACGGTGGTGTCCAAATTGTTGAACGCCATCTGCTCGTCGATCCAATCTCGCGCCGAGGCGATGTTCGCGTAAACGCCAGGAGTTCTGTCTTCGCCGCATCCGATACCCCACGCCACGATACCTGCTTGCAAGTACGTGGTAGGATTGTTCCTGCTTGGACAGACGAGTGGGCTTCCTCCGTCGCCCTGCGGAACAAAAGAAAATCGAATCGTTCGCGTTTCTTGCATTTCGCCCTTTAGCCGTCGGCAGTTTTTAAAGCTAGGGCATCTTTTCAACGAGGGCAAACGGTTAACGTGGACTGTTTAACCCTTTAACGCAAGCTATTGGGAAATAAAACGAGGCGCAAAAGATAAAACCGAAACTTACAACTCGTTCACGACGAAGCTTCATTGATACAAATTATTTCCAGCTCCAAAATTCTATTCAATTTCCTCATAAATTCGCATCGAATTTTACAGGAAAAAAAAAGGTATCGAATTAATTTCTACACCTAACATGCATTGCTATGCTTAAAGCCGTGGTCTATGCGAAAATCTAAATTCGGCGACGAAGGGTTGACCCTTCTTTGAATTTCCAATCCGAGTTCTCGAAAGGGTTAAAGGATATCGATGCTTAGGTTGGATTAAAAGGATTAAACCGATACTTGGTCGACGAAATCTGAATCTATACGGATTAGCCTTCGGTAATGCGCGGATTTGCGGTAGATTTCGATTACCTTGCAAGTATCTTTGCCAGCCTCACCCCCGGCGCATATAAAGCTCTCGTGAAGGACAAAGTATTTGCCTAATCTGGTCTTTCGAAGGCTGTCCTGGCACGTGTCGCGTGGCACGACTGGCAACTCCACCTTTTTCAGGATTACCTGGTAGTGACCCTCCTTACCTGTGAACACAGACGGATCAGAAGCTTCGAGGACCGTCGCAATAAAGGTTTTACCGCCTGCGAGCAGGTCCGTGGATGAATCGTTATGGTGGATAATTATATATCGGCAGGCGTACCGAAGATGTCCTTTCCCCAGCCGCTGGCGAAACATCTGGAACCGTCGAACACCGTGTTTCTGTCCGGCAGGCAAACCAAGTCCACGTTCTCCATCAGTTTCACCGGCTCTGACAAGATCAGGATCGCAAAGTCGTTGTAAAGTGCCCCGGAATAGTATTTCGGATGGACGATTATGTTCTGCACGGTGCGATCCTGATGGGGATAGATCTCGTCCTTCGTTTGCGTGTCCCATTCACCGGCGCGAATTCTCAACTCCCTCGGCTGCTTTCTACTCGTCGAATACGACACAAGCGATGGAAATTTTCAAGATTTCGTTTGCGAGAAGAAAAGTGTTAGATCGTAATCGGCGAAATTGATCGAATATGAATACAACTACTCCTGTTTACCTGTATTTTCTTGCTTAAATTAATCCTTTGAGCGGTAAACACGTTTAGTGTAAATCACCTCGCGATGCTTCGAAATTTGTGTTTGGCGAACATTTTATATACCAATTTTGTAATAAATGGTAAATAATTTTGTAATAATGACGAATACAAAATAAATCTGTAAACTCTACGTATTACATTTAAAGTAGCGCCCAAAGGATTAGACTGTAATCTTTAGCTACATTTATATGTAGCTTTATAAAGCTTTATAGCAGTTTTATTTACTTTATAAAGCTTTAAAGCTTTTTAAACATACCTACTTAACGCGCAATTTTAATTGTCAGAGATTTAATCGTGCTAAGAAAGCTTCTAGTAAGCAAATCTTTCTAGTAGAGTAATAATTATGATATACAAAACTACAATAGCGGTACCGTTTGATAAACTTCGCGAGTACCTGTATGAATTCATCCCGTTTCTCCATCGCCTCTAAAATCATTTATTTGCATGTAAATTTAGAAACAACTTTAACTCCTCAAGAATATTATCGGCCGATTCAATTCAGCTCTAATCGTCGCGCAATTTCCTTTACTTTAACCACCCTTATCTTATCTACAATATCGATTCAACGAGCGTAGAATAACAGAAGCGTAACGAACGAAAGTAATCGATCGAGTTCGAATAATTTTGCAGCGATCGAGATTACCCTTGCACGCAGTGAGCCGCCGTCAAAACAGCCTGCTTGTGAATCAAGGAACCTCCGCACTGGTAGACGTTCAATTTCTGATTGTTCTCGCCGATAGCTTCCTCCTTCAATATGGCCACCATCCAGGGGAATTCACCGAATTGAGCTTCGTTGTCGTTGTTGCCAGTGATTCTGAAACCGACACCGTCCGGGTGCCTCTGCCCGCAACCCTTTCGTTGGATCGGCGGCGGCGTAACTTTTTCTCCGGGTTGCGTCTTGTCCGGTGGTTTGCAGCAGACGTCCAAGTAATTCTCGCAAGGACCGAAGGCTCTGCGTCGTTAATCGCATTAAAGTAAAGAACAAACCTTCTCCGACACCGATAACACACAAACGCAAGATGCGATTCGAAGACGAGAGGATCGAGATGGAAAGTTAAGAAAAAACGATGCGATCAAAAAGTTAGGGACTTTTGCTATTTAGTAGTTATCGTTCTTCGTTTTTCCGCCGATGGACTATTCCTTCGAGGATTAAACAACGAAGCCGCAAGATGTAGTAAAAGTTGTTGAAAAATCTCGACGATACATTGCTCAACCCTTTCGCTACTGAATATACGCCCCCCAAAAATTGGACAAACGTTCGTTAAAAGGATACGAAAATTTTATCCAATAACGTGATACAATTTCTACTACCGTTTGCCCAGCAATGTTGCAGTGCAATTAATTACGTAGGCTATCTAAGTGTTTACTTTCATATCGACAAATGCTGCTATTACCCACGCTTTTGATTTTTACATTCAACGAGCAGGAGCGGAAAGGGTTAATAAATGCGCGTTTAAAAATAGGAGGTAACTTTTCGACCGAGCGAATATTTTACGGATGACTCGTTGCAAATTCTGTCTACACCTCCCAACGAACAAATTACGTAACAGAGTGATGCCGAAACTCGTTGATCGCAGGTTGCAAAAGAAAAAAAAAAAAGAAACAGTTGTGGCAATTACGAAGAAGTGAGTCCAAAGACAGTCTCATGCGGCGTGCATTCTCGATTCATCGACGCGTTACTACCGGTACCTACGTACGAAAAGAGGAAGCAGTACGTTTGCTTGTTTGTTAAATGTACGAATTACCGTGCACATGCAGAACATCGCTACGTCCTTGTCTCCGAGAGAACGAGCGACTCGATGACGCGCGCTGCGACGCAAATCGATAAAAGGAGCCCAGGCATTATTGTACGTATGCACATATTTCGATCGCGCGCACCAGTTTCCTCGCGGATCGAATAATAATTGCGAATCGTTGCCGTTTTGCGAGACCGATCTTTGGGACTCACCCCAGCAAGCGTTGCGTGTTATTACGGTCATCGTCGTTCCCTTCAAAACCGGACCTGATATCGATCAATCCGACTCCGTTCTCCAAAATGGTCCCCTCGCGGCACTGATAATAAGGCACGCATTCGCAATCCTGCTGCGGTTTCGGCTTGTTCTGCGTGCCCAAAATCGTCGTCGGCGTCGTCGGCGACGGGCTCCCGAACACGCTGCCGATCAACGAGTTCAAGTCACCGCTGGAATTGCGATCGGTTACGATGGGCTGAGGCGGGGTCGACGATTGGGAACCCGATCCGAACACGCTCGATATCAACGTGTCCAAGTCGCCGGGATCTTTCTGAGGGGCTGACACGGCCAGAGAAAAGCTGGTTATCGCCAGCGTAAACAATACACTCCACATCGCGATGCCGGAGGTCCTGGAACAGAGTTATTCTTACGGTTAGACGAGTGGGGCCACTTGCAATCTCGAGGGGCAGAGGTGCAAAGGTTGATGGGCTCTCTGTCGGGGTCCAACCGCGTCAATGGCTTATTTGGGAAGGACGTATTATGGTTGCGAATAATAAATCTTGTCGTCGGCGTTCGGGCAACATTCGTTTTCAATTCGAACGATGACAAATACGTACGATTTAGGTGTCGTTCTTAAGTAAACCCGAATAAGGTATTCGTTTTTTTTTCACGGGCAATAAATAAGTCCAAGTTATTCTTCGTTTATTGATTCGTTATTCGGAATGGGAAGTTCGCAGGACGATCAACGAATCGACGTTTGTTTGCGCTTCATATTCGGCAGAGATTTATGAGCTTAAACGATAGGGGCGAATAATAAGTAACGAATGAAAGATCTCCAAACGAGTGACGAATAATTTCCATTTCATTGAAAATGCGCGAACTCGGTAAAGAAAATCGTGCATCGACTTTTCGGGGCTCGTTGGAAAGGGGAGACTTTCCTCTACAGAATCAATGCGAAATGGGTCGCAAAAAAAATTTATTAAGATCCGTAGACACGTTTGAACTTATTAAACTTTTAAACAAAAACTACCTTTAACTTTTCACTCTGCTCTTCGATTGTAAGAAACGTTTCGCAATACGTCTATGTTTATATGTATACGTATACGAAAGTACCGACTTTGAGCTTTAAAACGAGCCCAAGTTGATCGTCCTCCGATGCTTCTTTACGAAGTTACAGCGATTCAAAGATTGACGCGTTTTCTATCGGGATATTTTGATCCTTTAATCTTGATTGCGAGAGTATTAATCTGTTAAATATTTTCCTTTTCGATTTACCGTTGCAGCAAACGAGCTGCATCGATAGACATATGTAGTAACGCTCAAAAATGTACTTGAGCCACTTTGCGGCCCTCAGATTCGATCTTGAATGCTGCCAAGTGTATCCAGTCTACGCCGACCAATTTTCATTCCTCGGCTAACTGAAAGATAAACTATCGAACCGGAGTCGAAGTTCGAAGAATCCGTGGAGCGGATTATTATAAAAATCTCTATCCGCGATATTTTTACGCGACGCAAACTGACCGATCCGGCGGAGCTCGGCTCCACGAGAGATACTCTCGCGTAAAACGATCGAACGAAGATTTCGATGTACGTTGTTCGTATGTATTTCAAGGTGAATCCGCGCTGGGCATTGCGAGAGATGATTATCGGCTGACTATCGCCGTCTCGTTTTCTTTCGCGCACGAAATAAAGATGATTTCACTGTTCCAGGTACTCGAGGATGAAATCGTTGATGCCGAGGAACGCGTGAATTCCTCCTCCCCCCCCCCCCCATGCTCTCACGAAAACAGGAATATGACGAAGGCTCGATAAAAATTTACCCGCGATCGCTTGAAAGCCGCTCAACGACCCAATCATCGATCACTCTTCTGCCGTTTTTATGCTAATTCCATCTAACGCTTTCAAGGTGCCTGCATGTTAATAACAGGCGGCCAACCAAGTTAGCGTAAACAAGGAAATCTGTCATAATTAGAGATCGACGAGGATGATTTCGATCGAGCGTAACAAACTCGAGATTCATTCAATGGTCGAGCATTAATCTAACTTGACCTCGTTGCTGCATTTTCCTGTTCGGGATTCCCGGAGTCTTATCGCTGTGACCGTTCAGATGAAACGCATAAGAAAAGATTGATGCACCGCGCGTCTTTCATTATGATAGAAATTAAAACGAATAAATACGACCACGACGACGACGACGCTATGCAAAGCATCTCTAAAATTCAACGAACCGTTTAATCGCGGATTACGCAAGCATCTCGCGTCGTCGCCGATTTCCTATCACATCGAAAATACTTGACACTGACCTTTTCCGAGGAGTTGGTTGGCACGATCTTGAAACCGGTACATCAACGCGATCGCGACGCGCGATCTAGACCAGTGCTTCCCGACCTTCTACCAACCGCGATCTTTTTTATAATAGCTAAATCATCCGCGACTCTCTTTCAAATATATTTACAAATAACTACTACGTCAACGACCGTTGAAATGTTTCGAATTTGAATTTGTGCGAATACTCTGCGGCTGCGAAAATCCAAACAAGGGTTAAAATGCTTTTGTAGAAAACATTTCCAGTTGGGAACCAGTGATCTTAGCGACTCGAAACGCTGCTATCGGCGATCAAGAATATTCTTTCGTTCCGTTACGGCGATCCATTCGAAGATGAATAGCGCGAAATTGCCAACCCAATGAACAAACACAAAGCAAAGATGCTTTTTGCAGCCACCTGTTCGATAACGGCAACTACTGCGCGCTAATTGATTGCAATTAGCCCTACAATTAGTTGTCAAGGACTTCTGAAATTTAACCTGCGAGCCAAGCTACACCGAGTAACTTCCCTGAATCCGGAGTTCTTTCCTTTTACGCTTGTCCAATTGTGTCGACGGACAGTGATTCACGAAATTCATCAAATACTTCCGTTTATCGTGTTTCTTGTTCAATCGAAATGTAATTTCTAACTACAAAGCTTTCGCGTACGAAGCATGTTACGATAAACTCGAAGTAAGGTAAGTATAAATTACCGATACCAATGCCAATGATTAAATTGCGGATTTGGATATTTTACTTTGCGTCGAATTACTAATTTTTGTTCCCTACATTTATATAATAATTACATTGCATATTTTGGTTGGATATTCCGTGCATATTTCAATTTCATACCACTACATTGAAATCCGCGGTCTACTAATTAATAAATAATGCAGATGTACATACTAATACTTAAACTGTTAAGCGTGTACTTAACGTGCATCTCGATTTTTCGCATTACTCTCGTCCAAGGTTCAATTACGCTAACTTGCAAAACAAACCTGCAGCGACGTTACCGCTCGACGAATTTCGCGAGTCACCATAAATCGTGGATCATAGATTGTAAATCGCATCGAGTTTGTCCGCAGTTGAAAAAAAAAGGCAAGCCTACGATTTCGTCGCGAAAAGGAGTTCTAAAGTTCGCGTTGATCGTCGTTTCGTTCGTTTCGTCGAAGCGCGCGTATCGGAGAGAAGCGATGGAACGATGGAACACTCACCGTGAATAGATCCTAGATATAAAACACAGTTTCCTCTTCGGTGTACAACGCGCGATTGCGAGGCTCCGAGTTCTCGGGTCGCGATTTCTTCGTTCACGCACACAGCAGCGGAAGCTTCGACTATTTATGAGAATTGCCCCCACCAGTATGCATGATTCCTTGATTCTCCATCGCGGCGGAGAACGTGCGTGTATGTTGCCTCTTTTAACCCGTTCGCAAGCGGAATCAACTCTGGCTGGAGGACAGGTGGTATTCCCCATTCGCAGCCGTGAAACCGATACATATTTCTCGGAACCTTTTCGCAGGACAGTCAGAAATCCCTTTTTTTCCCCCCCCCCACTGACGTCGTTATCGTCTCGGCAAACTTCGCGTTGACATGAAAAGTTCGCCGTTTCTTAGAATACGCGCATTTCACCAGACGTGCGACACGCGACATGCGACGATTCGTAAACTGTAATGATTACAAAATTGTTGCACTGACGCGATCTATTTATCAGCTTTCCACTGATAGGAAAAGTTTCGCGGTTTTGTAAGATACGCGGGTTTCGTCGTTGGTGAGACAATTTGCAAAACGTAGCGGCTACAAGAAGCGTTTGCACGCGCCATTGTATTTATTCTAGCACTTAATCCTTTCGTGGATGGAGATTATTTATATTATTACAAGAGCAGCGCGGCAATATGTATTTGGAGAATATTTCGCAGAATTAATCGTGATCGAACGAGTATCTGTAAATTGTAATGGAAATAATATTGTGCTGCGAAAAGCCAACGCGTATAGTTTTAGAGAAAATGATATACGTACCTCGTAGCGAAATGGTTAACTTAGGATTACCCTAAGTTAATCTGATTAGATTTAACTCTCTGCACTCCGAAACATTTTTAATAGCATGATCTATGAATACTTGCAACGCGTTTTTCTCACTCGAGTGGAAATTTAAAGCGTTACGTGTTTCGAGAGAGAGAGAGAGAGAAAAGGAGCCTCCAATTTGTCATGCTTTAAAAGAAACGTGGAACTGAATGGAGCAACTTAAACCTCAACCTTTTAAGAAACTCGAAAAGCTAACTAAGTGCAAATGGTTAACATATCAATTTGCCCGAGATTAGAATTATGGTCTATTAATTTTGCTATCGTTCAACGATTTGCACTTGAAAGATAATCGAAGTTTCCACTTCGAAAGCTCTCAAATGCGAAGCATTAACAATTCTCTTGCACATTCTCTATAAACCGCGAAAAGATTTTCAAAGTAAAAGAAAGAATTCCGATTCTTGCATGCAGTGGCATCTATTAATATAATCGTTCTTGCACAACAAGTTTCGGTGAATTTAAACGAGGACCTGGTAGGGAATCTTTTTGGTACGAAAAATAACACCGCAAAAGGTCGTTAACTCTTTATGTACGTACACGTATCCAACATTATCTCGTGTCAAAGTTCTACCGCTTGATCGCATTTAATTTCAGCCGCTGTTGCTTCCAAACGTGTCTAGCATTTAATCTATTCCCAGAAGGCGTCATTTTGTTGCGGCCGAGGTCAAATATGAGCCTTGTAAATTTCGATTCAAACCTTTTAGAACGCGTACACGTACTTACATATATTTCAGAACCCTACGAATTTACGATTCCGGGAAAAGATACGACGATCGTCAATTTATTTGTTTTATCTCGTACGTCGTGGCAGCGTGACATTCTTGCGACGATGCAAATGCATCTCAAAAAGAAAAAAGAAAAATAGATGCACGGTAAACGTCGTTGGAAATAGGTCGGAACGATACGCGTCGGTTAATGGTTATTAACGGCGCGTGCAGATTTTACGATAATTCGCGTCACGAGATTCGCATCGCGCTGCGCAACACGCGAGCTTAACAATACGCAGGTAATTGATGCGCAAACACGCTGTCCGATAAAAGAAGTGTAACAGTGTGTGCATCGTTTATTTGCGGCTGACTCGAAACAATCGATATTTCCATAGCCGAATGACACGATTCTTTAATAAAGCGCAGGTTAGCTGTTCTAAGGAAAAAAAAAGAGCGATACATTAAGTAAACTTGATTCGCCGTGAATCGCGATTCGAACCGGAAATTAATGGAAAGGAAAAATATGTCTACTTACATATGTATGTATGTTTAAGCAATATAGGACACGAATTAAGTAAACCTGATTTGCGACGTATCGTGAATCGAGTCGGAAATTAATGGAACGAGAAAGACATTACATTTAAATAACGTGGGATGCAAATTAAGCGAACTCGATGCGCGACCTGTGGCGATTACGAGTGGGAAATTAATGGAAAGGAAAAATATTTATATTTATATTTAAATAGTATGGGATTAAAATTAAGTGAAATTGTCTTACGAAGTATCGCGATTCCATCGGAAATGAATCATCGAAAGGAAAAGTATATCTATTCGTGTTCAAATAGTACGGGATACAAAGTAAGAAAAATTGTCTTTCGGCGTGTATTAAGATTCGAGTGGGAAAGGGGAAAAAAAATAAACTTCCACCCGTGACAATGTGCGAGAATTGACACATTGCCGTGACCAGGATTCGAACCTGGGTTACTACGGCCACAACGTAGGGTCCTAACCACTAGACGATCACGGCTACTGGAAGAGATGATGGTGCAACGAAATATTTCCAATACTATCCTCGCCCCTGTAAATTCTCCGTACTATTTATTTTCGTTCAAACGGTATTTTTAAACAATCTTACACAATTTTATACAATCTTATACGACAAGTTGCACTGAATTGCGCAACAGCTGTGCGTGAATTAATTACACAATCGACTAGATAAGGAAACTTATTTAAGTATCAATCATTACGTAATATATATGGTCTACCAAACGAGAAATTTTGATATCTTCAACATTTGTTACAAATGGAACAATTTTCGTCGCGAATAAGAATTTGATCCGAACGAACGCATTTTTGCCATTGCGACGCAAATCGATTGTCGCATATTTTACGATTCTCAAATGCGACATTTATTATGTAACATTTATTTTCTTCTTACGATCCGTAAGTTGCTAATTGTTGATCGATCCATTGCGTGTATTGCGCGACATTTGTGTAGACGGCGGGGATATTGGACGAGCCGCAACCGACTCCCCAAGACACTATGCCAGCCTAAAAACAGTCCTCGATTATTATTTCTCGTTCGATTAACCCTGTTGCGGTCTTTGAAATTTTATTCGATTCGATCGCATCCCCTTTTAATTACGAGGCTATTTAAATCGCTTAGAAATCATCGAGTACAAATCACGCGACCGTGATCCGATTTATTTAGTATCAGCAAGGAAGTTAACATCAACGTATCTAATGCACTTTGTACGATTCTTACAAATACAAATTAAATTAAGTTGAATTACAATTCTAAGAAGACGAAACTTCAACGCAGAAATTAGAACTTGAATTTGCAAACGCTAGCAACGATTCTTTTATACGGGTGCTTCGAGACTAGGGAACATTTTCGAAGATTAGAAGCACGATTGAGCCGAAAATGGCTCGAAGATCGCAGCAGGGTTAAACTTAAGATAAAATGCGAGCTATTGGAAACAGTCGATAGATTCGCGCTTCCCGATTAAAGGGTTAATTCTAACTTCGATCCAACTCGCTCGGCGATTCGACTCGCCTCGATTTACTCTACCTGAAAATATTGCCCGGTGGCAGTGAGACAAACCAAAGGACCACCGCCGTCTCCGCGACACGTGTCTCTATTTGCTTCACCTCCCGCGCAAATGAACGAGGAATGCAACGAGAAATACGGCCCCAATCTCGTGGTTCGAAGCCGATTTTGGCAATCGGTTCGATCCACGATGGGAAGCTCCACTTTCCGCAGCTCTTTTTGGTACGTTCCACCTGCAATCGTGCGCGATGAATAATTGTATTTCGCATAGCACGGGGAAAACGGCGTCGAAGCAAGGTGGCGGAGGAGGACTATAAATACAACAACGATGTTACCAAACGAGTTCTTCCCCCAGCCGGAGCCAATGCACCTAGTGCCGGCGGGAAAAATCAATCCCTGTTGCGGTATACAAATAGGGGCCACGTTTACGTTCTGCTTCACTGGCGCGTTTAAAACCACCACTGCTATGTCGTTAAACAAAGCGGCGCTATAGAATTGAGGATGGGTCACTATGGCCTTTATGTTGGCGTCTTGAAAGGGCAGCGGTTGGTCGCCAGGCTGGTATTCCAAGTTCCATTGACCGAAACGCGCTATCAGCCTTCCATTCTCCCTACTGCAATAACATACGCAAGATATTCCGCCCCTTATTCCTGGACTGCGGATTTTTATGCAAAGGGGACGCAAATAGGGGATTGTTTCGCGCCCCTTAAATATTCACTTAACAGTAAGGGTTAACAGTAAGTATAACAATTGTTTTCTGAAAAGACGCGATGCTCCAAGATATTTTATATCCCCCCCTAATTAAGTTAAAAAGAGCGCAAGTTTATCAAGTTCGCGATCGAGTAATTTATTGAAATAATAGCGTTGCGAGAGTTGAGAGCGAGTAAAGCGAGTGAATGAGATACCTAATTGTAAGCCAAAGTTGTAAACCAAAGTCCAATTTATTAGCTCGGTAGTCGAAATAAATGTTCCCTATTATTATTAACGAATAAATAAGTATTGCAATATCTACCACGCTTTGACTGTTTCTTTCAACCCTTTACTTTTTAAACTTCCTCGTAAAATGTTTAAACATCCTCGTAAGTACGTAAAAACGCGCAGTCCACCGATTCCCTTACTTAGTAACGCAATGCGCGGCAGTGAGCACCGCGTTATTGGTGATCATAGATCCTCCGCACTGGAACAGGTATTTTCCGTCGGCTTGTACCGTTAGAAGCGCGACCATCCACGGAAACTCAGCGAAGTACGTTTTCCCGGTGTCCCCGGGATACGGTTGGGCTGTGGAAACACAACCAGATGGTACCCGCAATTAGGCTCAACAGGTTCGATCAACGTTTTACCACGGTCTATGTACCTGGCGCGTACGTTTTGTTCCGTGTGCCACAGCCGACTTGCGAGAACGAAGCCTCGCCGTTCATGATGTTCTCCCCTCGTCCAAGCAATTCGTTGCTCCTCGGTATAATCACGCCGTCCGTGGAGGCGCGACAGCAAACTTGATCCGGGGCCCCGCACGCGGACAATCTTGGATCGATCAGGCCAATCCCGGCCGCGTTAATCGAGTTACCCTGCGCGCACAGCCAGCTCTGCATGCAGTAGCAAGCTTGAGGAGATCCAGGATTCCTCATCGGCCCGATCACCACTGGAATCCCGTTTCCGTACAGAGGATTCGTCCCCTGGCAGCAGGAGGTAGGCACCGGGCACGTCTGTTGCGCGTAACTCACCACGGGGTTCGCGACGCCGATATTCACGGGTACCACGATCCCGTTGCTGCACTGAATCGCTCCTCCGCAGAGGACGCAAATTTGCGGAGAGGTTGGCACGACAACCGGAGGATTGTAAGAGTACGGAATCACGCTGCTCGGAAGGCAGCAAACGGTGTTGCTGGGACACTGAACAGATTGCTGGCGAGGATTTATCACGCCTTCTCCGGAAGGACCGACGATTCCCGTTGGATTGCATTGAGTCACTAGCACGCAGACACAAACCGAAGCTGGGGGGGATTCCGAATTTGGGAAAATTATAGGTGGAAGAGTGGAGGTGGTTGTGGTTGTCGTTGGGGTGGTCATTTTAGTGGTGGTCGATGGGGTGGTCGGTTTAGTGGTGGTCTTTGAAGTTGTTGTCGGGGTGGTTCGCATAGTCGTGGTTGTGGTTGTTGTCGTTGTTATATTTGGCGGGCGACAGCACACTTCTAAATCTCCGGAGCATCTTCGATATCTGATCGTGCTTTGAAACAATCGATGAAATGCTTATGCTCCAATGTTCGGTTGAAGACTTTATCGGAAAGTAACCATTGTCCATTTTAAATTGAAAGTAGGCCGCGAATTTGTGTGCAAAGTCGCATTTGTACCGACGCGATTCAAGAAATGGAGCTTCGTTTAACGCGATACATCGTTTACTTTAGATACTTCGTACAGTTTTACGAGCTACTCGTATTCCGCACGTTTCCATAAATGCGTAACAATTAGCAGTCTAGTCGTAAGGTATACAACTTTACGATTTAATTAGACTTCTTCTCTTAACAGCCCATAAAAACGTGTAATATAATGAACTAACCGACAACGAATATATGAATGAACAACATTGAAATCTATTAAACCTTCGACTGCGGCGCGGTCATTCGCGTAATTCCTTGCTAAGCATTAACGCGATAAAAAATACGCGCGCACTTTATGAATGCAAAATAATTAGTTGCGATAAGAAGCGTAAAGTAATGAACGTTACATCGCTGCTAAAATAAACCTTCCCAATATTCTCAACGTGATTGGGATAAAAAAAATTAGGAAGTTAACGTACACGTTAACAAACATAACAAACACGCGCTGCGAAGTCAAAGGGTTGAACAAAAATTAAAGCTGTTAGTCTATTATTCTCTTGTTCTTTCGCGGAAAGATACAAAATGGGCAAGGGTTATTTCCGTACCAGAAATCCTTCGATCGCAAGGTAATGGATTAAGCCTGTTTTTCGTTGCGGTGCAAAAACTCACCGAACATCGATCGCCCCGATGCCATCAGTAATGATGGTGCGATTGGCATTGCACAGATAATACGGTACGCAAATGCAGTCCGCGGTGGGCGGCGTGGTTACCACTTTCTCGATCTTTTGAATCGTCTTCTTCAGCTTGAGCAGATGGAACAGAAACAACGGAGACGATACCCTTTGAAGGGATGCTCTCGCGTTTCTCGTCGCTCTTTCACTCGGCTCCACCGGCGACACCGTTTGCGAAATCATTAGGAGAATCGCGGCGACGCAAGCCAGCGCAAAGAACCGCGACATGACTTCACTCCTATCCGCGGGCTCGTTCTCTATTGAACGATTTTTAACACGGCAACCACGTTTATGTATACAGGATGCGTCGCTACTTCCTGACACGACGTGTTCGGATTCAGGTACAAGGCTGGTAAATGGCTTTGTTGCATGGACCGTTTCTCGATTTTTTTTTTAAACAATAGCGAAGCTACGTCAGCGGTTAGATGAGAGCGGATAAAGTTAATATTCTTGCGCGCGCCTCGCTCGCTATGCGATTGCAACGAGGCTTCTCTCTGTTCGTCGACTGTTCGCGGTGGAATATTTTGATATTTAACAACGATGTTATAGTTTTTCTGTATCGAAATTATTCGTGCAGGCGTAAGAACGATTTATTCGGGCAACTCGTCGTAACGAATACAATAAGCGACCCAGTTACCTAGTAAAGCATCGCGAAACGCGTTAATATCAATACGAAAAGTTACGCAAGAACCATTTCCAACGATAAATAAAATAGACTACCGAATTAATATGCGATTAGATTTAGAAAAATTGTAAAGAAATTCACTTGAAGTCCAACTCGAAACGTTGCAAAATCCTCGCGATTAACCCTTCTTGGAATTCTCCGTGTTTAGTTTCACAGTTTGCTTCTTTCTTTGCTTTCACCGTCTATATTAATGAGAGAAATCTGTAATAGACGCGTTGCGGTATTTAAAACTCGGCGAGACAACGCGGAATTATTATAAATAAATTTGCGAGTAATTAGATAAAAATCCATTGAAACGTGTTGGATTTAATTTTGCGCGGAACTTCTGCGATTCGTGTAATCGGAGGAAGGGTTAAATTATGGAAGCGCTGCGACACAAAGTTGTTCGTACCGGTTGCAAGCGTGCAAAACGATTTGTGCGCGGCGAGGCGTGTGCACTTTACAAAACGGGTACAGTTTCCATGAAATACCCAGTCACGCAATGCACGTTTGATGGTTTACTTGGTAAAACGCGATAGCTCTATTTTTCTGCCGTCTTTCGGATGTTCGCCACGATTGTGATTAGATTTTAAATCAAGGGGTTCGATTTTAATTACGGTAATAAAGCCGTCAACCCCTTGTAATGCTATGCAACTCGATTACACCGGCACTTATCTAACTTTTATCGTTAACTCTTTCTCTTATAAGTAAACCGCGGATCTTTATATTAAATCATATTCATTGATATTTTTATAAATTAGTTCGAACAAGTGGGACTCAAATTAGGGACTGATTCACCCTCTGAATATCTATGCAATAATTTCTATCATACTTGTCTAATTTTATAAATTGTATAAATTTCCAATGAATGCATAAAAATCCGCAATCCACTTTTTAAGTTTACACGTCGTACGGGCGTATCGAAAAATATAAACAGTTAAACCTTTAAGTCGCGACGGTATTTTGTTCTGCTATTTATACGAAAAAATTGCCATAAACCAAATACCTGGCAATAACTTGTAAAGCTTTTGAGTAGCTATAAAATTATGCTAACAACATTCAGAGACAAAATACTAAGAGACTGCACAACAGCGAAGTTATCGTTTATCGATGGTTTCGTTTTTAACGTCTACCCGCAATTAAACGTAATTCGGAATTTAAAGGATTACATCGACGACGACGTATATAGGCAATAAAAAGTATACAGATACTTAGCACGAGTCCGAGTATTTTTCAATCAGGTTTTGTGTTTTACTT
Source organism: Eucera pruinosa (assembly GCA_028830335.1). Lineage (NCBI taxonomy): Eukaryota > Metazoa > Arthropoda > Insecta > Hymenoptera > Apidae > Eucera > Eucera pruinosa. The sequence continues at coordinate 2,073,554 of JAMYCR010000014.1, forward strand.
CTACGATATCTTTACTACGATACTTGTAACAGTAAAGAATAGAATTAATTATAGACTTCTTGTTTCATCCGAAAGCCACGAGAGATTGTAGTAATTATTATGAATACGGTGTTTAGCGATGCTACAAAGATGCAGCAACAGAATACGGTAATCGTCTCGCTGAAAGTGAATGAAGTAAAATTTAAACAATACGAATAGATGTGGCTACGTAACTTCTGAGTCACGCAAACTTCTAAAAAGAATCGCAGGGAATTGAATATAATTGAACTTAACTATACTTTCAGGAAGGAGTAAAACGGGAAAAATACAAGCTTCAGGTTCCACTTGTAATCCGATAGGAAACCAATAAAAGTATTATTACAAGTCTCAGTGTTTCTGTTGCAGTGTTCTTTTTATATAAACATCAATAGTCTCGATACAAATGATCACACTACGTACACTTAAATAATGACACGCCAATAACATAATAATAATATAATAACACGAATAATAGGAAAAATAAACGAGATACAAATATACGTACATAATGTGTATACATATATATATATAATATATATATATATATATATTGTAACGCGTAGTACGCAAAATGTACCCTAAAATAGCAATACCATTTTTCTTCTGATTTTTAATTCGCACGAATCGCGAAATAAATCATCTTCGCTTGTTAAATTAACAAATCGGGTTCTCTTTATTTACGATTCGCCAAGATTTGCTTCGTTCGATTGTTCGCCGTGCAATTGTGCATTCGACGAAGGAGGGGAATAGACAGGAACGAAGAATAATCGGATGAAAATTAGCATTTGTACTATTATCATGGTGATCAGGAAAAGAGCGGAGACATTGAAAGAATGGGATATGAAAAGAGGATGAAATATACAGCGCAACAATTAAAACACTATTTCTGTACACGGCTTTCTTTTAGCTGCCATTATTACGTTATCACCTGCGGCTCATAATCGTAATCCACGCTTGACCTCAGATTACGGTATCGTCATCTCGTTCTTTCTTTTTTTTATTGCGAATCATCTACCAGCGACAAGGTTCTTTAATGGTTTCATGGTTTCGCGAAATTACACGTTGCGCCGCGATTAGACTTCGGATTCTTATGCAAATCCATATTTATTCGAGCGCAAAATAATGATGTTTTAATTGAGGATTTGCGTTATCTTCCGAGTAACGCGACGTAATATTTGCTTTCGATATTTATACGTGTTACTAGTAGTTACCTATAGTCTACGAATCGTGTCGACGATTATAAAAGCGGTCTAAATTCAAAATTCAAAAAAAGATTGATATTGTTTTGTATCACAAATATATGGAAGCTCTTTTCGATTTCTTTGTTTCTTTAATTAGACAACTTTCATAATTAGCGGCACAATCATGATTCACGCCTATTCGGTCGAGTGCTATTTGGTCAGCTTCTTACATTTTAGCGGTACAAACGAACTCTTTGGACTGTCATATATCACTCTCAAACAACAACACTTGAAAACAACTGCACAAGCGATGGCGCATAAATATTCGAAGTATAACATCTTTATAAATAATTCATATACCTATAGGATACTAACATACACACAGCGATTCATGGATCGATTCTCTACTCTCTTTACAGCGATAGATTCTACTTAACTCTACTCAACACTTAACTCGAAAGAAAACGAAAAAGAAAAAGGAAACAAAAGAACTCAAAAAAGCTTCAATGCTCAAAAAAAATGTATGAAAATAACGAAAACGTAGATCTGTTCTAGGACGATAATAAAATAGGATACATGAACCATAGTTTGGTTTCGTTATCGGAACTTATATGATAGCTGCGGGTCAAGGATCTATCGTAAACAAGAATATAATCCCCGAGACTGATTGTCATCCTTGTTCGACACGAGGGAAGTAATATCTTAACGCGCAACTATCAACGATTAATACTAAACAGGAACACGAGCGTAAAAAAAGCTATCCGTATACAGTTCGCAGGATGTACACACAGATTTGTTGCCCTTTTGTTCTAAACGGTGTCGGCAATCGTATAAAAGAATGCGCGTCTTTCTGAACGCGATTGCTACGAATCCATGGTTTCATTGCTATGAATTTACTACAACAGTGTTTCTGCGCGCACAACTGTGTAACTATTCGATTACCAATCGTAAATCCGACACCAGAGATTTCTAATCATCAATTAATTTTACCCCTCGACTGCTCGTGTGTAAATACTATATACTATTACTAACTCTAAACTCTATGAAAAATCTACCGCTAAATCTCTACCTGCTAATTGAAACTGTTACGTGTCTTCTTAATATCTACTAAACAAATATATAATATATATAATATATATAACATACGACACGAAGTAGAAGTTTCTAATAGCTAAACAAAGAATGAAAAGTTATACTGTTTCGGTGCTCTGTCGTTTGTAAGTCGAAATGTAATTTTCGAAACCAATCCGTGCTCGTCGAACCGTGCGTATGAACGACACTGTGTGTTCTTCGTCGTGTAGGGGAGGGAAAAAAATCGGTAAACCGTCGGCGACGAGAACAAAAAGGCTTCTGCCTGGAAAGAGCCGCAGCTTGGCCGATCAGTCATCGAAGAATCGAACAGAAAAAAGGTAAACACTTCTCTGCTGGTTACCTAGTTTCGTTCACCTTCGATAAGACTCGCCGGCCAGCCGCACAGGAACGAGAAACCTAATCGATTCGTCGTCGATCGTGTGTTAACGATAAATGTACCGCCATCCGGAGATGCATCGAAAGAGAAGATATTCTGCATCTAGAGATGCAATTGCACGGAGGTGACGAGTATCACGGAGTCGGATAAGTTAAAAGTAGAATGAATAAGTTGCGAAGACTTACAAACACTTAATTTACTTAGGTTCTTAATACTACCGACAATTATAGTGGCTACGCAAAAGCATCCACTGAAATCTGTATTATTCTACCGGAAATAATTAATTTGTTACTTGGATCTTTTTTTAACCCTTTGTCTTGCAATCACACGAGTCCCATTCGCGATGCATTTATGACCTAAACGCAACCGAAGGCAATTGTGTTTGCAAATGAGCGTAATTGCAATGTTAGCTGCTGCTTTGATATAGAACGAAATAATTATTACACTACGGATTTGTGTATGCATTTATGGAAATTTTTAGCTGCGCAAGAAAACACGTAATGCATATAGCATGTAAAAGTGTACAAACTGTTCAAAGCAAACGAAACATTATAATGTATCGTAATGTATTTACGACGTTATGAGCTTTCCAAATCGAGGCAAAGTTGACAAAAGGGAAATGCGAAAACACAACAAATTTTGACCGTGCTTTTAGCTTTTACTTTTACCGTTCGATAGAAATATTTTACCGTCTCTAATCGTTTGCAAATCGAATTTGTACGTTCCAATATCTACGATAACGAATTATCGTAGTCAATCACGGACCATTAAACGAAAGAAAGTTTAATAGCACAGGTAAACTAAATACAGTGCAATGGTAATGCTTCTCGTAGTCACTATAATAATATGATTTAAAAGGAACTATCGCATCTCGTTTGGTTCCCAATTCAAGTCGACCATTTAAGAATAGCGAAGTAAAAAAAAAAAGAGAAAAAAAAAAGAAAGTCTTTCCCCTTGTGATTCTTAAATAAACACGTTAGTAAAGTATAAACGCAGTCTTCAAGTATGGTATATACAGGTTTCATATACGCATCTAGTCGCAATATCATTGTAACCTAATCATTAAGTGTAGCTTTCTCGATTGACGTGCCCCGTTAAAAAATTGAAAACCGTTGAATCTTCTAAGATCGGAGAACGTGATTAGCTTTGATCCATTTACAAAGAATAATAGCTGCACGATTCTGTACCAAATATGTTTTGATGTTTGAACGAAGTCAAATTGATATATGGGCTATTGGGTAAAAGCTCTTGGATTCGCATTATCACAGTGTGCAAATCGTCGTAAAAATCTATATCGAAAGCTGCCGTTAAGAGATATGCGGACGTTATGTCAACGAGTGTAAAGGAATCTTGTTAAAATGCAATCGATCACTGGTAGTATCAAATGCTGGCACGAAAAGCGATCTACGAATAAATTCGTAACTAGGCAAAAAGAAGGAGTTCCGTTGCGGAAGAAACGCGGCACGTCCGACGAGAATTTATGGCACGTTTGATATTAAATTATTTCTACGACGGAGGAGGCGAATTTCTATGTCGTATTCTTTCGATAAAAATCCATCGCGGCGAAAGGGTTAAGAACGACTGAAGTAGCTTGCAAAGCGACGCGAGTTTAGGCATAATAGTTGCATTCAAAGACTCGCTTCTTCTTCAGTGTACTTTCAAGCATCTAAGATTTATCTCGCATCTTCAGGATCTGTTAGCGTAGTACGCGAACACGGGCAAGAATAAATACGATACAAAACGGTGGTAGAAGATGCAAAATAAATTTGCCGCGCGACACGTAGGCCATAATAAATTTGGTAAAAAAAATAGAAAGGAACGCATATTGCCGCAATCAAGGCACTTTGGTTTCGTTTATAGTTGGAATGGTGCGACGGTAAGGTTACCTGCCAGCAGATGATACCTAAACGCTTCTTCGGAGCTGTCGAATTTCGAGACCCCGCTTCTTCTTCTCGCAAGTCCTCGAAGATGTTTCACGTTTTATGGTACGCACGTGTGTTTATCGGGTGGCGCCGTCTGCCCACGGCGTTCCTCGTCTGCTTGAATGCATTTGGCGCGGCCGTTTCGGTCTTCTTCAGACCTTTTGGGCAATACTTGAGAGTGTGAGCGTGGTCTCCGTTGGCACCGCAAATCGGGCACGTGTACGCCCTAATAACCCACAGAAAAAAAAAAGGTATCGTTTGTAGTGCGGTTTGTAGATGCTTGCTGTGAAGAGGCTCTTCTCGAGGCACGAGCGTTCAAGCGACGGATGGTGCAAGGGACACGAAAGATGAATGGTTACGATTGCCGTCGCACGAGCGATCATTTTGATGCCCATAAATTAGAGTTTTGCATTGGCAACAGACGCGAGATACGAATAGGTGCGCGTATATTAACTTATTAACCGTTTCGCTACGAAACACTACATGCTACGAAAGATTGAATCGTCGTTTGTTAAAGGGATTCCGTGCGAAAGGACTAACTTCGAAGCGACGGCCGCGATCTTTTACTCGTTCACACAAATAAAAGAGATTTCCATATTTTGACAAATTTCTTGCGCTAAACTACTAATTGAGTTGACTTCTTAAAACAACAATACTACCACCCTGCAGGTTCCTCATAATCGACAACGTAACAATCTGGTTCAACGTATAAGATTCTTTGGTCGATTCGGTTATCTTTGCCAAATCAATATCGATCGAAGGCATCTTTACACGTCTAGCTCTCAATCATAGTACAAATTAATCGATTCAACGTAGAGGTGATGCAAATGTTGCCTTCGATCATTATCAATTTGGCAAAATTATCGAATCGATCGAAAAACTGTATTATTTGGACGAGCTATGATTGCCGACGGATCGACGGACATGTGGCGTTTTACAACGGATCGACGAGTATTGTACTGCTTTTCGTCGGATTGTTCAACGTCGTAGCATTTTCCGATAGATCGGTGAATGTTGAAGCGTTTTCCGTCGATTCGGCGATTATTGTCGCGATTGCCGTCGGATCGGCGATTATTGTCGCGATTGCCGTCGGATCGGCGATTATTGTCGCGATTGCCGTCGGATCGGCGATTATTCTAGCGATTGCCAACGGATTGACAATCGTAGACAGATAGACATAGCAATGCAAGGATGGCAAACAGAATTTGATCAATTATCCAAAATACCAATAAACTATAATGCAACTTATTCCCCGTACCACTAACTACGTACAGATTAAAAAGAATCACGTACGAGGTGTTCAAAAGCAAAACTGATCAACTAACCTAAAATGTCACGTTAACTGCCACAATGAGTTCGATCAACTCGTTAACAAACATGTTAAATCGTTTAAATCGGCTTGGAACTTAATCTTTTGCGGTGAATATGTTTTAAGACTCGTAGTTGGCAGTCAACGTGTTAATTTATTTAAAAGTTCAACACTAATTGTGTACCTAAACAAGAGAACTCAGATACGTAGAAAGAAGTAGAGTTGATCAGTTTTGGCTTCCGAGTAATGCATATATAATAATGTTAGCCAAAATATAAACGCAATGTGTACCCATCTAAACAATAAGACAATAGTCTTAACAATAATATTAATATTTATTCAATACGAGTTTAAAGTGCTATTGAAAATCCACGTGCCATGATTTAACGTGCGTATTATCTGTTTGCCATCCCTGTCGCAGCGTTTGCCGACGGAAAGAATTAAGTAAAAGGGAGAAGAAAACTTACTACGAGAGGGAGTTGGAAGGAAATCTCGCGGAGAAATGCGTGTTTTTGATCGCTTAGAAAATCTCTGTATCTTATAAACCATGATTATAAACTGAGGTGAGACGCGCCGCGTTTACACCGCTGGTCGAGACGTTACTAAGCGAGCGAGGGAAGGGGACACGCGGTACACGGCGAAACATAAACACGCGTTGTTCTCCTTGCCCCTTCCCTGATTCTCTCGCCGTCCGACGGCAAATCTTTTCATCTTTGCAAAACTACAGTAGATGTACCAATTACTGCCACTTTAAACTTATCGTGCAATTTTGTTTAATTATTTTAGAAGTTATTTAACCTACGAATCGTTCCGGTTACGAGCACGACAATAATTAACATCAGTTTTATTTATGACGATTTTTACGTATGTTAAATATGATGTTATTACGTACTAATTCATTGAAAATGTATAATAAGGTCCAATGTCCCTCGTACTGTCATTTGAAAAGTTGTCACTTAAATGGAAATTATCCTTACATATATTAGCGATTCGGTTTATACGACGGATAGAAGATAAATCGTAAAAAGAAGCATCGCCTTTACTGCACCATACAAATTTCCATACTTTCTACTTGCAGTACATTAGTCGCGTCTTTATGCTCAAACGACACAATTCACCTCATAATATATTTACTTCTAAACATTAAATATAAACATATATGCAACGTCCATATGCTGTTAAATAAAAATGAAGTCCAAGTTTGGTATTAAAAATTGTTTAGTCTCGATTCGTCGTACGTTCGTTCGCTATTAAACGAACGAATTAAAGTGACGATTATAGGGACACTGACAGTAACGTGGGACATATTTCCTATCTGTACAACAGGATTTTGATTTACCTTAACACAGGGCATAACACGCGACCTTGAGTGTCCTTTAACACGTGACCTTTGTAATAAGATTCCTCTTCTCCGTTGTTTCTACAGAAAACGCATTCCGTAGGTGCGGGTCTCCTATTGATCTTCTTGCGACGCATCAATGATGACGATGGCGATTCCGCCACTGAATCCTTTCCCAGATCCGGGCAGTATTCGTAATCTCGGCCGTTTTGCCGGAAATCCTCCATTATGTCCTCAACTAGAATCACAAACATTTAGATTCGTTAGAAAAATAAAAGGAAAATGTATAATGTCTGGATTGTCGCAAAAATATTTCGGTGATCCACTATTTTGAAATATTATTACGGAATAAAAGAAATGATTAAGAAGACAGCACCGATATTGCCGTGATTCAATGCGAAAGCTGTCGATGAATGTGCAACGTTAAAAATGCGATTTAAATAAAGTTGAATTAAACGCGAAAGAAAAGTTAGACAATCGATGGATGAAAAGGTTTCAAAGAAAAATCGAAGCGCCATAGTAAAAAGGAAACAGAATACTATAAAGTATAGAGAATCTTCGACAAAGGTGAAACATTGTATATTACAAAAGAAATATCAGTGGACCGTGTATCGATTTTCAACGCCAAGCTAAAGGAGAAGTTAAACAAATGCGCACCGCTCGACAGTCGGGTCGATGAAAGGATTTCGAACAAAAATTGAACCGCGATAAAAACGAAATAGAATACTACAGAGTAGAGGATCGCCGACTATCGCAACTGCGTCTGTTTTTCTTGTCGGCTTTATCGAGTGCCGCTCACCGGCAGAGGTGCCAAAGTGGTGAAAATAACCGCCACAGTTATCGAGAGGTTCTCGATTTGTAAACAGAATCGTCCTAATTTTTCGAATGACGCAGAGGGGGAACGGTGTTGTCGTTTAACCGAAAATAAATGATTATTTAAAAGCCATCGTTTGGAACTTCGAATTTCGCAAAAAAAGCATTCGGTGTAGATTTGACAAAACTGATGAGAAAATTTCATTTGAACGATAATTTCAGCTTTGTATTATAATACTGTGGCTTACTAAATAAAGCGTGCCCATAATATTCAAATAATTTGTACGTAATGTAATAAGAAAGCTAGCATATACGTAAGTAATAAAATGATCGTAGCGCAAGTGGTTAAATTGCTATTTGCTGATGAGAGAAAAAAGCTTTTAAAAATATCAAATGCCCTAAATAACGTATGTAAACAATACCCTAAGAATAATAAATTGGAAAAGCAGGGAACAGAAGAACAGAAAATTTCAAACTAGAATTCAACGACGAGGCTTCAAATTAAATAAAATTGTTACGCGCTGAAAAAGGAGCGCACTTTTGGAAACGTGAAATTGGTAAAAATAATGAACGCGAGAATCGCAAAATCCGTATGGGCGATTTGAAAGTAGAACGCGACGGCGAGGTTTTAAATTAAACGAAACTGTTACGCGCTGAACGAGGAGGGGCAATTTTTGAAATTTCAAATTGGAAAACTAAGAAACGCAAGAATAGCGAAATCCGTAAAGGAGATTTTCAACTAGAATTCTCGACGGACGGAAAACCTTTAAAATTAAATGAAACTGTTGCGCGTTGAACGAAGAGGGCAATATTGAATATTTCAAATTGAAAAAGCAGAGAACGCAAGAATAGCAAAAATTCGAACGGGAGATTTGTAATCAAAACTCGACGACGCGAGGCTTTAAATTGAATTATTACGCGCTGAAGAGAGGCGGCGGATTTTGAACTTCGACATCGAAGCGAAGTCGCGCGGCTTGCAAATTCGTCTGATCGTAAGAAACCATAATAAACAGAACTACGCGTGAACTATTCGCATTTGGCAGGTTTAATAATATTTTCGCACGGTTCAATAATATCAATAGCAATGCAAAGGAAGTTGCAAAGCGTTATCTCATCCGTGATTATAGTAACCGAATTCCATTGTGTACCAAACAACAAATACTATTGAATAAACTTACGTTTCGGAGGTTCCGGCTTCTTCGTCGTGTCGATCGTACAACAGTTTACGAACAATCTCTTCATCTCGTCTTCGAGACTCGAGTTAAACGGATAATACGTGTTCGTCAATTCGGGAAGAGAGATCTGACACGGCAACGAAACTTGCATTTTGTCACTAAATATCAAGAGGTCTCGTTCTAACTCTGACGGTCTTCGAAATTCAACTGACGCGCTACGATGTCGATGTTACGGGTTACGGTGACGATCGGGAATAAGGGGTCCCATGGTGGGGATTCTACCACTGTCCGGGCCCGACGCTATAAACCTTTCGTTTCCGTAAGGGAAAACGCGGCCGATTCAAAGTTGACACGGTAGAACCATTGACGAGACGTGAGATAAACTATGCGTTCTTATATGGAATGATTAGGGTGCTACGTGTTCCCCTCAGCAATTTATCGTCACGTGCGACATTACTGGCTTGAATTAGAATAAAACGACAAATAAATAATAAGAAAATAGCGATAAAAGAACGTTGTAACCCTTTGAGCGTTAACGCCATTTTAAGAAATCGGCACTTAATATCAATTTCGGCATCTTTATTAACCCTTTGACTTATTGTTAGAATAACGAGTCATCTTCGGACATCGTGAATTATGGCAGAGATAGAACGGAAACGGCTAACAGATTGCGGATCTACATGCAGATTTAGATTTTGACAAATAAAATTAAAGGAAAAATTAAAGTTATAAACGGGGGTTGTTCAATCCCCTAAATACTGTAATTCATACTTTACCTTCGATATTTGCTGTGCTTTTAAATACCATTTGTATTCGCTACGTTTTTACGTGTCTAAACTTCCCATAAATGCAATAAAGATCCACAGTTTAAATTATTAAGAATGAAATTTAACTTGAACTCCAGTTTCACTAAACAAACTTCAGCTATCAACTGAAAAAGAATTCCCTACAATATTCGGACGATTTGTTCTCGTCCTACGAGGTAAAGATAGTAATCGACTAATGCTGGCTTGAACACCTAATAAAATAATGGTAAGGCAAAGGGTTAAAGAAAACGCAGCGAACGTAATGTTCCTGGTGTATTTCGTGGGGTTTCGAGCATTGAAAGTTTCAGCTGGTTAGATTTTCAAACTGTTTTATTAACGGTTGAACATCGGTAACGGAATTTTCGAATGGTGATTCTTCCAGGTGAAAGAGCGAGCTGCGATCAAACGAATTCGGCATCGACCTGTATTATTTCGGAATCCGAACAACTCTTGAACGGAACGCGGCTGCGAGTCGCTTTTGATCCTCGCCGCGCGACCACAGTCGCGTTTTATATTGTAATTAAATTCACGGACGTTTTGCGTTTACTGCAGGCTACAAAAGAAGACACAGTTTTCGTTTCACTTATCCATTTTTTTTTAATGAAGTCAAGTTGCCATATCGGTTATATAAAAATACTGCGAGTGGAAAAAGGCGATCGTTCTCGCTTCGCGGTGATTTCAACGATCGGATACACGCGCGCGCGCCTCCACTCTCCACGCGCATCGCTTCGCTTCATATTTTTTTTTCTTACGGCTGGCTGCATGCCTTTCTGCTTTTCATTTTCATCGATCGATGGATCTCGAAATCGTCGTACACGTGTTTAAATACATACGTGCAGGGAGCCACGAAATCATTGTCGCACGCGAAACATTATCAGAGATGCAAAAATGAAAAAGATAATAAAACGTCTCTGTTTGCGCGTGTATGTGTGTGTGTGTGTGTACTTATTAATTGGAAGAATGTTTAGTTTATACGTTAACCCATTGAGGACCAATATTTTATATAAAGTTGTACGAAAATGAAAACGAAAAAATCATTCCACGTAACGCTGGAATTTCGTTTGATAAAAAATGGAATTCAGTCGTGCGAATAGGCTGACAAAAATTGCAAATGAAATTCCGTAGAAAAATACGATGGTCTTTAATGGGTTAAACGTACAATTTTTTATCTATATCGTCGACAAATATATTTGAGAAAACGAATAGAAACGAAGCCCATGGGTCTTGAATTAATAATTAGATAAATAGGATATCCCAAAAAATATTAGCTACGCTCAATTGATTAGAGTTTGTTCTTTTATAAGTTTAAATCAGAGTTGGTCACCAAACGATTACAATTTTTAATCCGAATGATCGATAAACGTTTACGATTGTAAAGTATAACTATCGAAAAATTGACGGTCGATGAAATTAATCACCGATCTTTTCCCGAAGAAATTCATCGAAAGGAACCCAGTGATTAATTTAATCGACAGGTGAAATTAATCGTCCATCGTCGACTAAAGAAATTAATCGACGAAAAATCGGAGACTGATTTAATCGATTAACGAAACTATTTAATCGTCGATTCGATTTATGCCCAACTCTGCTATGAATAATATTCTTGTCCCGCTTTGTTAGCTCAAAGCTTCGACTATAAATTTGCAAGTGAAATACGCAATAAGTTGCGTTAGTATCTTTTTTATTTTTCCCATTTCAGTTAAATCTTTGCCGGCGCCAAAATAATTCAGTGACTCGCTGCACTTACGTATCTTTTTTGGTTGAGAAAAGAGACAAAAGGATATTCACTAATCTTCATCTTTATTGTTACTGTGTAAATATGTAGGCACTGAACAAATAATGTTTCATAATTTGTTTACAAACATTTACATTTACTGATCTCCATTTTTTTTCTTTTTTTGTTCAATCATTGAATATTCTCTGCGAGCAGCTTGGCCACGGTCAGCCAAGTCCGCTTTTAATCCATCTGCTCGTCCATTTTTTTTTTTATCTTTTTTTATCCCCCTTAACATCATCATCATCATCATCATCATCATCAGCATTATCATCATCATTATCATCATCCTTACTCTTACGCGTAAATACCATTATCGTCTTTCAGCATTGTATGCGCTCGACCCAATTTCTAATTACGATCTCAATATTTTATCAATATATATATAATATATATATTTATATATATATTTACTTTATTTTGTTATGTATACTTTAATCTCTATCCGCTAATATATTGTTCTTCTAGTCTAAAAATTACCACGATTATTAAAGATAATATATACTTCTGGGAAATTAGAATTAAAAATAATAGTAAATATAATAATATGTCAAACATATATGTCCTGTGTCCATGTTGTATGAGTGTACAAAAAAGGCGGAGGTGGATGGGGAAGAAAAGGGGGAAAAAGAACGAGAGATAGAGGAAGATAGAATGAGGAAGCGAAAGATAGAAAAAGATGGGGGGGGGGGGGGGGGGCGCAGTTTCGCGAAGGGAAGGGAAGAGATTAACGGAATAATAAACGCGAATTCTAAACTTTGGCTAAGTAAGAAACGATATTTCCGCGGGGATAAACGAAAACGCCACGGCGTTCCGTCGATTAGATCGGTAGCCGCCGTCGCGTTCTCCGATGATTTTCAAAAATACCGTGCTGCTAAAAAAAAACAGGTAAGTCGAAACCGAATCAATTGCGAAGTCTTTCAACCCTTTGGTGGACCGCGTGCGCGAATAGCCGCCAAGATTTTCCAATTCTTCGTACACACGTGCGAACTTTTAACGCAGGAAACTCGAACCAATATCACTAATATATCATTAAAACCCTCAAAGGGTGAAGAACGATTCGTTAACCCTTCGCACTCGATCGCCAAAATGAATCGGTTTTAAAAACTCTCGACGCGCAAAGGGTTACAAAAATATTATTTTCGTTCGGTCCCCGAAAGGGTTAAAATATGGGGGAGGGGGGAAAAAAAAAAAACGTACGAATTGGGCCGTGGAAGAAGTTTCTCGTGTTACGAAAAGGATGTAAACGTGATTACGTAATACGCGTGTGTATGAGTGTGCGCGTGTATGCGATGATCGTGTGTACGTGAACAATGATTCGCCATCGGTGGTAGAAGGAAAAAAAAAATATCTGATTTACTTGTTGCTGCATTTCTTTTTTTTTTTGTCGTTTTTACTTTTCGTCATTATTTTTTCTTTTCTTCTTGTATGTGTGTGGGTGTGTGTGTGTGTGTGTTTTTTTTCTTTTTTGGTTTACGAACAGCGGAAAGAGAGAAAGAACGAGAACGCAGAATAGAGGGGTTTCGAACTGTTTTTATCGTCTAACCGTTTTTTCAGCCTTTTCTTCGTGTCTCAGGTATAAAACTAAACGGGCGATTAAAGCCTTTCGTGTAAAACTATATACTCATATACTTTGTTCTCTCTATTGTGCTCAAGTGTAACAACCATATTTCTTCCTATACATGCGCGTTTTCCTCTTCATCTTCTTCGTCTTCTTATTTTTTTGTGTTTTCTTTTATCGTTTCTTAGCTATTCTTTTCTCGTTTATTTAATTACATTTTGTTGCTTCGGCGATTGGACTGCGGACGTTCGCGCGAATTCGCGTCTACTTGGATCGATCGTTTAACCCTTTCACTGTATTCTACATGTACAAATTATTAATCGATCGATGATTAGAGTTTCTTTGGATCTTAAGCGATCAGTTCAAAAACCTTGCTTGCAACGCGAACGCAAAGAATCTATAAACTTCCTTTTCCATGTTTCGTACAGCTTAGAACCGTCTCCGCAATTGCAATGTGTAGTCAGTTTATTCAACAGCGAAAGGGTCAAGGATGTGGAAGCTAAACAACACGAGACAACCGACATCGGGTCACTTTCGATGCAGATTTTATTAACGTCATGCGATCTACGGTAAATAAAAAATATATTTATAAAATATTTACATCTTTCAATTTAACAAATTCCTTTCCTTTCTATATTGTAAACATCGTTCGACAATATCCTCGTATCGAAAAAATAAATGCAAACCACACGTAGGTATAATAAAAAAAAAAAAAAAAAAAAAAAGAATCAGCTACGCGATTAAAGTGACTCGGTGTCGACTTGCCGTGTTCTTTCTTTTCAGTCGCCTCTTCGAGGGTTAATTGCTATACTTTGCGCGCTTAGCGTAATCTAGAGATTATGATCGTGTACGTGGATCAATCCTCGTTCATCCCTCGTGTCGATTCGATACACATATCACGTAAAAATTACGTTGTTCTGCCACTTTTAAAACAGTATGTCCAGCACATCGTTTCGTTCTATGCGAAATATTTGTTCCTCCATTTCGAGTAAAATAATCGGCGAAATTAATCATTTGCCATTGCATTTCATTGACGTTTCCAACGTCGCGTTAATACGACGCACGAGAGACTCGTTCAAGTTGCAAAAATGAGGGACAAGCGAGGATTAAACGTACACACCGTGTGTACCCGTGAATCGTTCATTTCACGTATATTTAAACGCACACGTGTATTTAGTGTGTATTTGATTGTTACGCGTATTACACAACACCTGGCATCAACGCATCCTTATTTTAATTCGCGTAGATTTCAAAGCGGCGATATTAATTTACAAATGTGGCCACTCGTCGCATACATTTTAAACGCGCGCCAACCGCTTCTAAAATCGCTCAGCGCTCAAAGGGTTAACAGATTCTTGGACATCCGGTTTGAGACTCGCTCTTTCTCAGGCTTGTTACGCGTGACGTGTTACACGCGTGTATTTAACACGGCGCGGCGCACATATAAAACACGCGTATTTAAGTACGCGTGAAACGTTAAGCGTAAATTTCGCTCAATCGCGACGCGTTCTATATTTTTTGGCAAAACGACGGGTGGTAATATTTCTCCTAATCGCGGAAAACATCCGCAGCCCATTCATCGCGATTCATCGTTACTCTGCTGTATAATAGATACAATAGATTATTACCGTATACACCCGGAAACGATACTTATTCCCGTGCATTGAAAATTGACAAGACTCGATTCGCGTTGTTATACATGAGACACTGTGATAAACGGCGCTGCTGTTCTCTTAACAACGAAATACATATGTAACGACGACGACGACGACGCTGGTTAAATTCAACCGACGATTTTCTATTCATTTTTTTTTTTTTTATTTATTTTTCCTTTTTCTTTTTTACTCTTAACACGCACACGTGTGTATCGTCAATATTGTTTTAGGGTTTCTCATCATCATCATACATTTCTCATCGTCTTTTTCTTTTTTTTTTTTTTTTTTTTTAATAATCCCCGGTGTTTATTATTGTTTCTTTTCTTTTTTCTTTTTTTTCGTTTTTTTTCCGTTTTATCTATTCACTTTTTTTTGTTTGCTTGTTTGTTTGTTTGTTTGTATTTCTTTAAATGATCTTCGTATTATGTCGATGTCGCGCGGTGGTCCGTTTTGGAATAGCTATATAATTATTATAAATATATTTATATGTGTATGTGTCTCTTGCGTGCGCGTCCGATGCAGGCGCACACGTTAAAGGTCCATTTATACCGTCCGACACGGAACGTTTCCGGCACTGTTCGGCTCAGGCAAATACCCTCGTCGGGCGTACGAAACGCTACGCGTGTCGGTGGTTACGAAAACGATGTAAATCGGAAATAAATGGAAAAAAAAAAAAGAAAAGGGAAACAAAGTTTCCGTATTTGTGTGATCTAAAATTAGTTTAAAACCATGCAAGAGATAAGTTCAATCTTTCTTGATTTTAGACTTACATCACTTTCTCGTAATCACCGACGCGAACACAAGTGACTATAAAAATTAATTACCATCGTCATAGTTTTACCAACTTTGCGCCGATACGTGAAGCTTCGCTGTTTCGAAATCTATTTGCACACAACCGTATCTTTGTATTCAAGCGCCGTTTAATTAAATTCAACCGTACCAAATTTTGTTATCGTTGAACGGAAATGTGGTCGCGTAAGGTCTTATTAAGTAACGGACGATTAATCGCGATTAAATCTGCTTAAACGGCGCTTCAGTGCAAAGATACAGTGGTGTACTAATACTTTTTGTAGTCGCGCTACGAAAAATTTCTTTCCTACAGGAGCTTTGCGTTT